>CM038674.1:444894500-445494500 GCA_021605145.1 Aegilops bicornis | reverse complement strand
CAGACCGAAACGCACAAAGAAGTTTTGGAAGTTTAAGTCTATGACGAATCGGGGACTCCGAGTGCTCCTCACACAGAGTGGTTCGAATCTGACTTGATCAAATTTTATGATGTAGCATGAATAGACTTTGAGACGAGAAGATCATAGATAGCTAGAGAAGGTTCTTAGGCATTCTTGTCCATCCACTTGGCAAAAGAAAAAGAAAACAATCAATCAAAACAACAAGTGGATGTTCTCGAATGAGTAAAATATCCAACCAACATGCTCACACAATAAAATGGCAAATGAAATATGTGGCGAAGCATGCACAACCAATTCTAGCATCTATCAAGCAATTGGCGATGACTAGGTCATCTATATATGAGTATATTGACTTAGGAGTCAAATGAGAACATTTGATCATAGGTCATACTCATCGCTTAAGCTCAAGTGGGGTTACCACTTTTACATAATGCATTGATGTGTTCACACCATTAGAGTTGCTTTGACTCAATTCTTAGAGTTAAGCTCCCCCTAGATGTGAGATCCCCCCTTAGAGGGATGAACTAACCTTGGGTTTTGTCGATGATGACTTCATTTAGGTGTTGAAGACGTGGATGCTCAATGTTGATGAAGATCATTTAGAGCAATCCTTTGGAGTGAGTTGCACTTTCAATACCTACACGGGTTAGTCCCACAAGGAACAAACAAAGATATCCATAGACATAGAGTGATGCACACACAAGATGATGTCTATGAAAGCATTAGATTACCATGTCCCTTGTCTTACCAACAAGAGGGTTTGTGACTCCTTGAACTAGTGCAAGATGTGGAAGTTGATTGCACTTGTTGTTGCCAAAATGATATGAGTGAAATATGTTGGCGGAGTCACCCTCAAGAACTCTCTAGTTCTTCTTCTTGGGATCCACATCATCTTGATGGGAATCCTTGGAGTTGTAGTCATACTTGATGAAGTAGAACTTGTCGTAGTCTTGGGAACCCACTTGACCAAGGCCTTAGGAGCTTCTTCAAATGCATCAATCTCCTCTTGAAGCTTGTCCTTGCCTTTTTGCTTGTGGTCTTGTGGTGAAAGATCATCTTGAGCTTGTGTCCCTTTGAAAGAAGTAGGATCATACTTCTCTTGTTGGGGAACAAAATTCATCTTGGGGTATTGATCTTCTTCCCACTCAACTCCATTGGCATTGAACTTTCGTTCAAAACCAACACCTTGATTCTTCCGGTGCCTTCCTTGCTTGCGTACAATTTCCTCAAATTGCTTACTTGTAACGCCCCGGATACAATTTTCCATATTCGTAACTCCAACTCTTGCCTTTTCCGGAGATGCGATATGATTTTTCCTTCGTGGTTGGGTTTTTGTCTTCGTTTTGCTTTTTGTTCATGTCATGCATTCATCATTGCATCTTTTGCATTGCATCATGTCATCATGCAACCCTTTTTAAAACTCAACTAAATAAATCGAGTGGATCCTCGGTCCATTTAAATTGAGGGATATTCACAATGGTGATTTATCTTTATAACATATCCTCCCATATTAGGGAGCTATATTAAAAATATTCCATCAATTTTGGAATTAACCATAACACACTTGCAAAAATAAATCCCAATGCCTTTGTTATCATAATTCTTGGTCTCTAACTTTGCCATATAGCATTTCATCATTTTTCCAAGCTCCACCAAAAATCTGAACATTTTTTGACCTTCCAAACCTCCACTCCCTATTTAAACTCTTTTGAATGTAATTCAAATGAGGTTGTATTGAAACCCTTCGACACGTCTCTTTGCAATTTTTCCGGATCAAGACCATTTTGGTGAGCCCAAGAAAATTATCTGGCGTGTCCAATTTCTTCCCCAACACCTCCTTTCTTCTCCTTTTCTTCTATGTTATTTTTCTGTTTCTAGAGAATAAGAGAGGGAGAAGAGAGCCCAGCAGCCTAGCCAGGCAGGCCCATCTGCGCCTAGGCCCAACCCTAGCGCCTATCTAACCCTAGCCCCTCACCACGCTCTCTCTCGATCCCCATCTCTCCCTCTCGTCCCTCCCTGCGCTGCCACTCACACACACGCACGCATCGAGCCAGGCAAAGGAGCTCCCTTCTGCTCGCACCCTCCTGGGCAGCCGTGCCCCTCCATGGCGCTGCCTTGCTGCTTTCTCCAGCGCAAAGCCGCCGCCGCGTCAAGTCCCCTGTGCCTCCCCTTGCTGGTTCCTCGTCCTCGACCTCCTACGATGCCCGCCGCCGCTGCCTTCTTCCAGCCGCCGCCATCTTCTTCAGCGCCGAGCACGAGCTCGTCCCCTTGCCAAGCCCCTCTCCATCGACCACCGTCTGGCACCCAAAGCTGCGTCGCCGTGCTCCTTCCCGCTTGACGCCTCGCCGTCCGTCTTTTTCATTGAACGCGTGCGAAGTCTGTTCGACTCTGCCGGCCACCGTGACCGCCTCCCCGCCAGCTCGCCATCTCCGACAAGTGCGGCGTCGGTGAAGCCCAACGCCTTCTCCATTTCGTCGTCGACCTCGCCTGTCTCTGCCGTTTCACGGATGCCTTCCCCTGCCGGGGACCTCGGATCCACCTGTTCCCGTCTCCGGCGCGTGCTGAGGCCACCACCATCGCCTCACCGCTGCTGCTGCCCTCTGCTGCTCTCCCTTGAGCGTGCCCGCTTCGCCGCTGCTCACGCGACCGCCGATCCTTGCTGCTGCCCACTCGAGGACCTCGTGTTGCTTCGCTTTGGTGACCATATGGACCGCCAAGTTCGACTACGATCCTCGAGACCATCGTGTTGCACGCCAACATGAAATGCGACCACGGACGGCTACTGCGGATGGATTTCGTCAAGTTCAATGACGACCCGTGAAGCACATGGGTACATCAAGTTCCTCTCCGAACGTGTACGACTACCATCGCCGAGACCGCCAAGTACCACGACAACCCGAAGGATTCGGACCCGTCAAGTACCTCTTCGGAAACGAACGTGTACCCCTACTTCCACTACCGTCACGAGAACAACTACTTCCTCTACGAATTTGAACCACTCGAGAATGCTCCCTTGGAAGGTATAACCACCGAGACGACGCCCGTGAACGAATGTTGTGTGATGTATGAGATGCTCGTGTTTGCACCGTGTCTGAATTGTCACTCGTTTCCATGCAACTAACCCGTGGGAACCCGGTAGTCGGGAGCACCCCACCATCTCTAGCATGTTTCGCACATCCGCACGCTTCCTTTTGCACCGGTATCTCCATGAGCTACCGGAACCGATATGTTGCCGTGGCATCATTTTCGGATTCGTTGCCGTGGCACCCCTTTCTTCCACCACGGTGACAAATGCTTCATAACATGCTCATGTCAACATTTCCATAAAATTGCTTAAAAGTTGCATATGTCATCCGCATCATAATAACAACATTTAAAATGTTTATATTTGTTGTTTCCATCAATTTGCTAAATGCATATGGGGATTTACCGGATTTGTTGTTTGTTATATCCGGCCCCATTTAAATTGTTTAGATGGTATAGTTTTGTTATGCTTCACCTATTGCCATGTTAACCAACATTTAATATTGTTGAGTACCTAACCGGGAGTGAACTAAATAATTGATGTGGTGTTTCCTCAATATGCAACTCGTTGCATATTGTGCCCCACTTAACTTGTAGTATTGTTTGTGCACTTTACCATGCCATGCCTCTTTAAACCGGACATGCATCATCCTTGGTTGTGCATCATGCCATGTTTATGTGATGGTTATTTACTATGTTGTTTGCTTCTTTCCGGTTTGCTTCTCTCGTTAGCCTCGGTTTCGTTCCGGAGTTGTGAGGATTCGTTCGACTACGTTCATGGACTCGTTCTTCTTCCTTGCGGAATTTCAGGCAAGATGACCGTCACCTTGGATCTCATTACTATCATTGCTATGCTAGTTGCTTCGTTCTATCGCTTTGCTGCGTTACCTACCACTTGCTGCTCAAGCCTCCCAAATTGCCATGAACCTCTAACCTTTGTCACCCTTCCTAGCAAACCGTTGTTTGGCTATGTCACTGCTTTTGCTCAGCCCCTCTTATAGCGCTGCTAGTTGCAGGTGAAGATGAAGATTGCTCCATGTTGGATTATGTTTATGTTGGGATATCACAATATCTCTTATATTATTAATGCATCTATATACTTGGTAAAGGGTGGAAGGCTCGGCCTTATGCCTGGTGTTTTGTTCCACTCTTGCCGCCCTAGTTTCCGTCATATCGGTATTATGTTCCCGGATTTTGCGTCCCTAACGCGGTTGGGTGATTTATGGGACCCCCTTGACAGTTCGCTTCGAATAAGACTCCTCCAGCAAGGCCCAACCTTCGTTTTCCATTTGCCTCATCACCACCTACTTTTCCCTTGGGAGTCGCGCTCTCGAGGGTCATCTTTATTTTACCCCCCCCCCCCCGGGCCAGTGCTCCTCCGAGTGTTGGTCCAAACTAGAGCACCGTGCGGGACCATTCCTTGGCAACTTGGGTTACGTCGGTTCCTGTACGCTTCGCTCATCCGGTGTGCCCTGAGAACGAGATATGTGCAACTCCTATTGGGATTTGTCGGCACATCCGGGCGGCTTTGCTGGTCTTGTTTTATTACTGTCGAAATGTCTTGTAGCCGGGATTCCGAGACTGATCGGGTCTTCCGGGAGAAGGAATATCCTTCGTTGATCGTGAGAGCTTATCATGGGCTAAGTTGGGACACCCTGCAGGTTTGAACTTTCGAGAGCCGTGCCGCGGTTATGTGGCAGATGGGAATTTGTTAATATCCGGTTGTAGTAAACTTGAAGTAAACTCTTCTAAAATACACCAACCGTATGCGTAACCGTGAATGTCTCTTTTCGGGTTGATCGATAGGAGAACACGGTTTACGGGTTATGTCGGCGTAAGTAGGAGTTCAGGATCACTTCTTGATCATTACTAGTTGACGACCATTCCTTTGTTTCTCTTCTCGCTCTCAATTATGCGTATGTTAGCCACCATATATGCTTAGCCGCTGCTGCAACCTCACCACTTTACCCCTTCCTTTCCCATTTAGCTTTGCTAGTCTTGATACCCATGGTAATGGGATTGCCGAGTCCTCGTGGCTCACAGATTACTACACCACCGATTGCAGTACAGGTTATGCGATGATCATGACGCCGAGCGATGTTTATTTGTGTTGGAGTTCTTCATCCGCTTCTTCGATCGTGGGATAGGTTCCGTGTCGGCAGCCTGGGCTAGCGAGGTGGATATTGTTTGAGTTTCATTTATGTTTCATCAAGATGTCGGATGTTGATCTTGTATATGATGTGATGTTGTATTCGTGTGGCATTGTATGCCTTATGTATGTATCCCCACTATTATGTAATGTTGATGTAATGATATCCACCTTGCAAAAGCGTCTTCAAGATGCGCTTGTATCCTTGGTGGGACCTTCGAGTTCCTTTAGGATAGGGTCGCATCTTGGGCGTGACAAGTTGGTATCAGAGCCTCGACCGACCATAGGAGCCCCGTTGTTTGTTGGCCGTTGTTGAGTCTAGAAGAAAACTATTTTGAGTCTTAGGATTATATATATATCGGAGAGTAGGATTCTTTTTACTCCTCGGTCCTTTAAATCGCTCTGGTGAGGTCTCCTGACGTAGAAGTTTTGTCTCTTCTCTCCTCAAATTTCACTAAATTTTTTTTAGGATCACGCGGGTATCTTGGAATCGTTCTGATGGTTTTGTGACGAGAACATTTTTCTTGGTGCCTCCTGACATTTAGGGGTTGTGGCAGTGTCCCGGGGAGTTGAGCTCCGAGGTGTTGTCGTCACAATTTTATCGTTGCAGTTCTGGAATACGAGCTTTGCCGACATCGAAAATCTCTTTTGTATGCAGTTGTTGGTGAGATAACCCGATAACCCAAGATCTTTGGGGCGAGCTCGGGAGTATTGCCATAACTCGTATAACGGATGCTTTTCAAGGTTGAGGTACACGATTTCGAGTTTTCTTGGTTATGTGTTGTGGATGGATACAATTTGGATCTAGGTATTGTTAGTTTGGGTGATATATTTTGTGTCCCCTGTATCCCCAACACCTGATTGCATAACCAGAAAGTTTTGGGAGTTTATAGGTGGGAATTCAGGTAGCTCCTAGAATATCTTTCCGGCAGATGCATGCTATGAGATTGGGTAAATCTCTATCATATGTATTTGTTCCGGCTTATTCTGCAAGCCAATCCTTTGTTTTGTTTTATTTGTGGTATTCGAGTTGCTTCAATGTCAAATGTTGAATCCATACCTTTCCTAAACGGTGTTCTCATATTGCTATGTGAATACTAATCCTTCTTGATCATCGAGGTCGTCATGTTAATTCTTTTCCCAACCGGCGTGCTTCTCTTCAAATGGATCCGATCATTTCAACATTTGCGAGATCAATTCTAAGTTTTCTCAACGGTGTTTGTTTCATCTGTGCCAAGTTGTCTTTGTTTTCCCGCCCTCCCACCCTTTTTCTTCAAGGACTCAGATTTTTTAATCATGTATCCTTTTATTTGTGGGAAGTCTCTTCATTCTTTTCTTTCAATGTTCTTATCCGGTGATTTCCCATGAAGATGCTCAACAGTTTCAAGTTCATCATCCTTCGTTGTTGTTTCTTAGCCGGTGGATCCAATTCAAGCTTTCGATATTCATCATATTCCTTTCCTTGTTTCTAATGCTTTCTCATGCCGATGCACCTCTTAATCATTCACTTCTTCCTATTCATTTGTTCTGGAGTGCTGAAAATATCTCACAAGACTTGTGTTTCCATTCTCAATCCGCTCAAGATATTTCAAGGTTGTTTTCCCATTCAAGCCATTTAACTCAACCGGTGCAATCCCCTTTCAATCAATTGTTCAACGGTGTTTTCTTTTGAGTGGGCCCTAACCCACAGGTCTTTTCCCAGGATCTTACCTAACCCTTCCAATTATCAGGAGCTATTCCCAAATTCTTTCGAAGTTTGACGTAAGAATGAATTTCATCAGTCATATGCCTTTGTCCCAGATCTTTCAAATTCTTTCATCGTTGGGGCAACCTTCTATTCTTCATTCCGGAGTGCCTTAATAATTCATGGTGCCGTATCTCATCGTCATCTTAGATTTTGAAGACCAAAGAAGTGTTTCCTCTAAATGTTGGTCCGTTCTCTCGAAGATTCATGGTTCTAGCTTGAGGCCATCCTCTCATAATTGTTTTCGATTGTGAGAATTCTTTTTAATCATCCGGAGCATTTCATGAGTTGTTTCCATTTCTTTCCTCTGAAGGCCATCATGTCATAATTCCTCATTCTCAGCTTTCAGCTCTCGTTCTCTAAATCTTACCGGTGCATCATTCAAGTATTATCTAATCAGTTCATGATCTCTTCGTTCTCATGTATCTAAATCCTCTCAAGTATCTTCGTTTTCTTTTTCTCCAATTCTTCCCGGTGAATTGTGCCTTTGCTACGTTCATTTTCAATTCTTATGGTGGTTCGTTCAAGATTTCACTTCCTTCGTTATCATATTAATTCATTCGTTGTTTCCAAATTCCACCGGTGGTTCCATCAATACCTTCTCAAGTTTGCGCCATATCTATCTTAATCCTTTCTACGAGAATAAGTAGTATGCCAAATCCGTTGCTTGTCATCAATCTAAATTGGTGAAGGATAAGCATAACATAATTCTTGTTCTTGTTTCATCCAAGTGTTTAATCCCTCCCTTCGGAGTTTGTTCATGATGAAGTAATTCTCGGTTCTAGTGTTTCATCTTTTCTTTTCCGAGTTCCATTTTTTCCGCATTATCTCGTCGGGAAGCTCCATCTAAATTATCGCAAGGCTTCACCTTGTGTTTTCAACTTCTCTTTCTTTTTATCATCCTTTTATTACCGGAGTTCTTCATGGAGGCTCTACATGGTGGTTCGTCAAGGATTCTTTTCTCTCTTCAATTGTTCTTCAAGATTTCTCTCGAAGTTATGATCCGCCAAGCTATACTCTAAGAAAAACATGGTGCTCAACACATGTTTTGTTTTGAGGAGTTCAAGCATTCTTCATCTTGCATTCCAAAGTGCAATTCCTTCTGTCTTATCTTTTGAGATGGGGTTATGTCATCCTCGACAATTTCTCTTCATGTTTCATGATTCACAAGTTGCCAAGAAGGAGATATTTTAAAACCATCATTTTCTCTTCGATCATGAGTTGTTTCAACCCATCATAATTTCTTCGTTGAGGTATCTTGATATAGATTTTACCTAAAAGCCTTCCATTGGGAATGTTGCTATTTGTGGTGCTTATCAATGATCCAAGTTTATCTCTCTATCCTCTCGTGAAAGAAGTTTTTCATCTCTTCTTTGATCTCAAACAAACAATTGTTTTTCGTTAGTGGCATAATTTCACCTCAAGTGTTGAGATGTTTCCATAAGCCCACTGCAAGCTTATTCTTTTCGTTGTTGTTTTTCCAACAACTCCGTTATAACCTTCTTGGAAGGGTGCTTTCGAAGCTCATTTGTGGCAAAAGTTGGCATTTTCTTCTCCATTCTATTATTCCAATGATCTATCTTCTATTATTTCTTCCAGAGGCATTGTGATGTTGCTCTCTTCACCCATCACCTCGTTTTGTCAAGATCAGGTTATTTTCTTACTTATCCATTTAACCGGAGTGTTGTGTCATCTCTTCAAGTTCTTTTCATCTTATCAAGTTTCCTTCTTCTTCCAGTCGGAGTGCTGTCAAAATTATATCAATCTTATTCCTGCTCTATCTAGTTTTAACCGGAGTGGTTTCAATATCTATCTTATCACAAAACCTCTTGGTTCTCGTCAGATCCCATGTTCTTCTTATCTAACGGAGTGTTCGCAATCTTGTTCATCTCCATTGTATTCTTCTTTAAATTGTTTAACCTCTCAAGGTTCTTTGGTCTCACTCGTTTGTCAAAGAAGCAACTTTGTTTTACCTCTTCCGTTTCCGTTTTTCTCCGGTGCCATTCCTAGATCTCGGGACGAGATCCACTCGTAGTGGTGGAGTGTTGTAACGCCCCGGATACAATTTTCCATATTCGTAACTCCAACTCTTGCCTTTTCCGGAGATGCGATATGATTTTTCCTTCGTGGTTGGGTTTTTGTCTTCGTTTTGCTTTTTGTTCATGTCATGCATTCATCATTGCATCTTTTGCATTGCATCATGTCATCATGCAACCCTTTTTAAAACTCAACTAAATAAATCGAGTGGATCCTTGGTCCATTTAAATTGAGGGATATTCACAATGGTGATTTCTCTTTATAACATATCCTCCCATATTAGGGAGCTATATTAAAAATATTCCATCAATTTTGGAATTAACCATAACACACTTGCAAAAATAAATCCCAATGCCTTTGTTATCATAATTCTTGGTCTCTAACTTTGCCATATAGCATTTCATCATTTTTCCAAGCTCCACCAAAAATCTGAACATTTTTTGACCTTCCAAACCTCCACTCCCTATTTAAACTCTTTTGAATGTAATTCAAATGAGGTTGTATTGAAACCCTTCGACACGTCTCTTTGCAATTTTTCCGGATCAAGACCATTTTGGTGAGCCCAAGAAAATTATACGCGTGTCCAATTTCTTCCCCAACACCTCCTTTCTTCTCCTTTTCTTCTATGTTATTTTTCTGTTTCTAGAGAATAAGAGAGAGGGAGAAGAGAGCCCAGCAGCCTAGCTAGGCAGGCCCATCTGCGCCTAGGCCCAACCCTAGCGCCTATCTAACCCTAGCCCCTCACCACGCTCTCTCCCGATCCCCATCTCACCCTCTCGTCCCTCCCTGCGCTGCCACTCACACACACGCACGCATCGAGCCAGGCAGAGGAGCTCCCTTCTACTCGCACCCTCCTGGCCAGCCGTGCCCCTCCATGGCGCTGCCTTGCTGCTTCCTCAAGCGCAAAGCCGCCGCCGCGTCAAGTCCCCTGTGCCTCCCCTTGCCGGTTCCCTGTCCCTGACCTCCTGCGATGCCCGCCGCCGCTGCCTTCTTCCAGCGCCGCCACACCATCTTCTTCAGGCGCTCGAGCACGAGCTCGTCCCCGCCGCCAAGCCCTCTCCATCGACCACCGTGCGGCACCCAGCTGCGTCGCCGTGCTCCTTCCCGCTTCAGATGCCTCGCCGTCCGTCTTTTATTTGAACGCGTGCGAGTCCGTTCGACTCTGCCGCCATCGTGACCGCCTCCCCGCCTTCGCCGCCATCTCCGACAAGTGCGGCGTCGGTGAAGCCCCACGCCTTCTCCAGCTCGTCGTCGACCTCGCCTGTCTCTGCCGTTTAGCGGATGCCTTCCCTGCTGCTGGGGACCTCGGATCCACCCGTTCCCCGTCTCCGGCGCCGTGCTAGGCCACCATCATCGCCTCACTGCTGCTGCTGCCCTCTGCTGCTCTCCCTTGAGCGTGCCCGCTTCCCGTCGCTGCTCACGCACCGCCAGTCCTTGCTGCTGCCCACTCGAGGCCCTCGTGTTGCTTCGTTTCGGTGACCATATGGACCGCCAAGTTCGACTACGATCCTCGAGACCATCGTTTTGCACGCCAACATGAGTACGACCACGGACGGCTACCTGCGGATGGATTTCGTCAAGTTCAACGACTACCCGCGAATCACATGGGTACATCAAGTTCCTCTCCGAGCGTGTACGACTACCATCGCCGAGACCGCAAGTACCACGACAACCCCGAAGGGATTCGGACCCGTCAAGTACCTCTTCGGAAACGAACGTGTACCCCTACTTCCACTACCGTCACGAGAACAACTACTTCCTCTACGAACTTGAACCACTCGAGAATGCTCCCTTGGAAGGTATAACCACCGAGACGACGCCCGTGAACGAATGTTGTGTGATGTATGAGATGCTCGTGTTTGCACCGTGTCCGAATTGTCACTCGTTTCCATGCAACTAACCCGTGGGAACCCGGTAGTCGGGAGCACCCCCACCATCTCTAGCATGTTTCGCACATCCGCACGCTTCCTTTTGCACCGGTATCTCCATGAGCTACCGGTACCGATATGTTGCCGTGGCATCATTTTCGGATTCGTTGCCGTGGCACCCCTTGCTTCGTTCTATCGCTTTGCTGCGTTACCTACCACTTGCTGCTCAAGCCTCCCAAATTGCCATGAACCTCTAACCTTTGTCACCCTTCCTAGCAAACCGTTGTTTGGCTATGTCACCGCTTTTGCTCAGCCCCTCTTATAGCGTTGCTAGTTGCAGGTGAAGATGAAGATTGCTCCATGTTGGATTATGTTTATGTTGGGATATCACAATATCTCTTATATTATTAATGCATCTATATACTTGGTAAAGGGTGGAAGGCTGGTCTTATGCCCGGTGTTTTGTTCCACTCTTGCCGCCCTAGTTTCCGTCATATCGGTATTATGTTCCCGGATTTTGCGTCCCTAACGCGGTTGGGTGATTTATGGGACCCCCTTGACAGTTCGCTTTGAATAAGACTCCTCCAAAGAAGGCCCAACCTTGGTTTTCCATTTGCCTCACCA
Organism: Aegilops bicornis; assembly: GCA_021605145.1. Taxonomy (NCBI): domain Eukaryota; kingdom Viridiplantae; phylum Streptophyta; class Magnoliopsida; order Poales; family Poaceae; genus Aegilops; species Aegilops bicornis. The sequence continues at coordinate 445,483,033 of CM038674.1, read as the reverse complement.
CCACCTACTTTTCCCTTGGGAGTCGCGCTCTCGAGGGTCATCTTTATTTTACCCCCCGGCCAGTGCTCCTCCGAGTGTTGGTCCAAACTAGAGCACCGTGCGGGACCATTCCTTGGCAACTTGGGTTACGTCGGTTCTGTCGCTTCGCTCATCCGGTGTGCCACGAGAACGAAGTTATGTGCAGCTCCTATCGGGATTTGTCGGCACATCCGGCGGCTTTGCTGGTCTTGTTTTATTCTTTGTCGAAATGTCTTGTAGCCGGGATTCCGAGACTGATCGGGTCTTCCCGGGGAGAAGGAATATCCTTCGTTGATCGTGAGAGCTTATCATGGGCTAAGTTGGGATACCCCTGCAGGGTTTGAACTTTCGAGAGCCGTGCCCGCGGTTATGTGGCAGATGGGAATTTGTTAATATCCGGTTGTAGTAAACTTGAAGTAAACTCTTCTAAAATACATCAACCGTAATGCGTGTAGTGAGTGTCTCTTTTCGGGTTGATCGAGAGGAGAACACGGTTTACGGGTTATGTCGGCGTAAGTAGGAGTTCAGGATCACTTCTTGATCATTACTAGTTGACGACCATTCCTTTGTTTCTCTTCTCGCTCTCAATTGCGTATGTTAGCCACCATATATGCTTAGTCGCTGCTGCAACCTCACCACTTTACCACATTTAGCTTTGCTAGTCTTGATACCCATGGTAATGGGATTGCTGAGTCCTCGTGGCTCACAGATTACTACACCACCAGTTGCAGGTACAGGTTATGCGATGTTCATGACGCGAGAGCGATGTTTATTTGTGTTGGAGTTCTTCATCTGCTTCTTCGATCGTGGGATAGGTTCGGTCGGCAGCTGGGCTAGCAGGTGGATATTGTTTGAGTTTCTGTTTATGTTTCATCCGTAGTCGGATGTTGATCTTGTATATGATGTGATGTTGTATTCGTGTGGCATTGTATGCCTTATGTATGTATCCCCACTATTATGTAATGTTGATGTAATGATATCCACCTTGCAAAAGCGTCTTCAAGATGCGCTTCTATCCTTGGTGGGACCTTCGAGTTCCTTTAGGATAGGGTCGCATCTTGGGCGTGACATTACTCCCGGCAAGGCTCTTGTAAACACCTTTCTCTATGATTCCCTTCAATAAGCTATTTTCTTGCTCAAGTGTAACTTGGCTAAGAGAATCATTAGTGGAATCAAGAGAACTACTAGAAGCAACAACATTTGATTTAGGATGATTGTTGTTACTACTAGAGGAAGAATCCTTCTTGTTTTTTTAATGGACTTGACTTGAGGCATGTAAGTAGATAAGAGTAAACGCTTGGCAATGTAAGAAGAACTTTTCTTACGAAGATCATCATTGATTGCCTTTAAAAACTCATGCTCTTTCTCAAGATTGAGCTTTTCAAAACGTAACTTCTCATGAGTCCTTAAAAGTTCTCGATGATCTTCTAAGATAGTTTCATGAGCTAACTTAAGAGTGTTTAGTTCTTTAGTTAGAAGCTCAATCTTCTCCTTATCATTTTCATTCACTTTATCTTGATTAGCATGATTAATTGACGTTTCATCATAGTATTCATCACTAGAGTTGTCAACAAGTAAATCATCATCACCTAGCAAGTCATCTTCATCACTATTGAAATCAACATACTCGGGGTGTGTTACCTTTGGGCCTTTAGCCATGAAGCATCTTCCAATTCCTTCATTAGGTGAATCAAATATGTAATAGGAGTTGGTTGACACAAGTGCTAGACCGGAAACACCTTCATCTTGATTATATTCGGAGTCGGAGTGATAGCTTCTCTCGGAGTGATTGTCGGAGTCGGAGACGGATACCCATTCACCAACATGATCTTGATGTCTTCGTTTTGTGTAGCTCCTTGTGACTTGTCCTTCCTTTCCGAATCCTTGCTCCTTTGGGATGTTCTTCGTTCATAACGATCATCTCTACTCCTCCTCTCTCTTGGTGGTGATTCCTCTCTTCTACTTCTCCTCTTGGGTGATTCTTCTCTTCTTTTGTGGGGTGTCGTACACTCATTGGAATATTGTCCGGGTCTCCGACAATTGTAGCAATTGCGCTCTCGACTAGAAGATCTTTTGTCATTGTAGGACCTTGACTTGGAGCTTCTCTCTTTGCTTCTACTCTTGTAGAATTTGTTGAAGTTCTTCACCATTAAGCTCAATTCTTCATTGAAGGTTTGTTTCTCACTTGATGATGTGGGGGCTTCATATGAGGCTTTGTAAGCACCACTTGACTTGTTGTGAAGTTCCTCCTTATCCTTGAGCGACATCTCATGAGCAACAATTCTTCCAATGACTTCCGTTGGCTTGAGATCTTTGTAATTGGGCATCATTTGGATCAATGTGCTCACGGTATCATATTTTCCATCCAAAGCTCTTAGGATCTTCTTGATGATGAATTTGTCGGTCATCTCTTCACTTCCTAAGCCCGCAATCTCATTTGTGATAAGAGCAAGCCTAGAGTACATTTCAGCGACACCTTCACCATCCTTCATTTTGAACTTGTCAAGTTGACTTTGGAGCACATCCAACTTGGATTCCTTGACGGAGTCGGTACCTTCATGCATATCAATCAAAGCATCCCAAATTTCCTTTGCATTCTCAAGGCGGTTGATTTTGTTGAATTCTTCGGGGCACAATCCGTTGAAGAGGATATCACAAGCTTGAGCGTTATATTGCAGCATCTTCAACTCTTCCGCACTAGCTTCACGGTTCGGTTCTCTCCCATCAAAGAATTCACCTTGCAAGCCAATACACACAATAGCCCAAAGCAGGCGGGTTATGTCCAAGAATATGCATTTTCATCTTATGCTTCCAACTAGCAAAATTAGTACCTTCAAAGTAAGGACCTCTACGGTGATAATTTCCTTCGCTAGACGCCATACTCTCCTAGGTTGTGAAACCAAGACTATGACTACCAAAAGCTATGGAAATCAAAGCAAATGGAGACCAAAGCTCTGATACCACTTGTAGGATCGAAAGTATGTCTAGAGGGGGGTGATTAGACTACTTGACCAAATAAAAACTTATCCTTTTCCCAATTTTAGTCTTTGGCAGATTTTAGCTATCTTAGCACAAGTCAAGCAATCTTAACACAATTCAAGCAAGCATGCAAAGAGTATATGAGCAGCGGAAAGTAAAGCATGCAACTTGCAAGAAATGTAAAGGGAAGGGTTTGGAGAATTCAAATGCAATTTGGAGACACGAATGTTTTTGTCATGGTTCCGATAGGTGGTATTATCGTACATCCACGTTGATGGAGACTTCAACCCACGAAGGGTAGCAGTTGCTGAGTCCACGGAGGACTCCACCCACGAAGGGTCCACGAAGAAGCAACCTTGTCTATCCCACCATGGCCGTCGCCCACGAAGGACTTGCCTCACTAGCAGTAGATCTTCACGAAGTAGGCGATCTCCTTGCCCTTACAAACTCCTTGGTTCAACTCCACAATCTTGTCGGAGGCTCCCAAGTGACATGTCACCTAGCCAATCTAGGAGACACCACTCTCCATGAAGTAACAAATGGTGTGTTGATGATGAACTCCTTGCTCTTGTGCTTCAAATGATAGTCTCCCCAACACTCAACTCTCTCTCACAGGATTTGGATTTGGTGGAAAGTAGATTCAAGAGAACGGGGTTGATGGAGTCGTACTCGTCGTGATCCAAATCACCGATGACCAAGCGCCGAACGGACGGCACCTCCGCGTTCAACACACGTACGGTTGGGGAAGACGTCTCCTCCTTCTTGATCCAGCAAGGGGGAAGGAGAGGTTGATGGAGAACCAGCAGCACGACGGCGTGGTGGTGGAAGCAGCGAGGATCTCGGCAGGGCTTCACCAAGCTCAGCGAGAGGGTGAGGTGTTACGGGGGGAGAGGGAGGCGCCAGGGGCTTGGGTGCACAGCCCTCCCTCCCCCCTCTATATATATGGGTCCAGGGGGGCGCAGGCCCCCTAGAGATCCCATCTCAAGGGGGGGGGGCAAGGGGGGGACTTGCCCCCCAAGTCAATTGGGGCGCCCCCACCCCCAGGGTTTCCAATCCTAGGCGCAGGGGAGGCCCAAGGGGGGAGCACCAGCCCACCAGGGGCTGGTTCCCATTCCCACTTCAGCCCATGGTGAAGGAAATATGCCCTAGAGGCAATAATAAAGTTATTATTTATTTCCTTATATCATGATAAATGTTTATTATTCATGCTAGAATTGTATTAAACCGGAAACATAATACATGTGTGAATACATAGACAAACATATAAGTCACTAGTATGCCTCTACTTGACTAGCTCATTAATCAAAGATGGTTATGTTTCCTAACCATAGACATGTGTTGTCATTTGATTAATGGGATCACATCATTAGGAGAATGGTGTGATTGACATGACCCATTCCGTTAGCCTAGCACTTGATCGTTTAGTATATTGCTATTGCTTTCTTCATGACTTGTACATGTTCCTGTAACTATGAGATTATGCAACTCCCGTTTACCAGAGGAACACTTTGGGTGCTACCAAACGTCACAACGTAATCGGGTGATTATAAAGGAGTACTACAGGTGTCTCCAAAGGTACATGTTGGGTTGGCGTATTTCGAGATTAGGTTTTGTCACTCCGATTGTCGGAGAGGTATCTCTAGGCCTTCTCGGTAATACACATCACATAAGCCTTGCAAGCATTGCAACTAACAAGTTAGTTGTGAGATGATGTATTACGGAACGAGTAAAGAGACTTACCGGTAACGAGATTGAACTAGGTATTGGATACCGACGATCGAATCTCGGGTAAGTAACATACCGATGACAAAGGGAACAACGTATGTCGTTATGCGGTTTGACCGATAAAGATCTTCGAAGATTATGTAGGAACCAATATGGGCATCCAGGTTCCGCTATTGGTTATTGACCGAGAATAGTTCTAGGTCATGTCTACATAGTTCTCGAACCCGTAGGGTCCGCACGCTTAACGTTACGATGACAGTTTATTATGAGTACATAAGTTTTGATGTACCGAAGTTTGTTCGAAGTCCCGGATGTGATCACGGACATGACGAGGAGTCACGAAATGGTCGAGACATAAATATTGATATATTGGAAGCCTATATTTGGATATCGGAATGGTTTCGGATGAAATCGAGAATTTTCCGGAACATCGGGGGGTTACCGGAACCCTCCCGGGGGATGTTGGGCCTTAATGGGCCATAAGGGAGAAGAGGAGGGCCGGCCAGGGCAGGCCGCGCACCCCCTCCCCCCTAGTCCGAATAGGACAAGGAGAGGGGGGCGGCACCCCTCTTCCTCTTTCCCTCTCCCCTTCCTTCTCCAACAAGGCAAGAGGGAGTCCTACTCCGGTGGGAGTAGGACTCCTCCAGCGCACCCTCGGAGGGCGGCCGCACCTCCCCTCCCTCCTTTATATATGAGGCGGGGGCACCCCATCACACACAAGTTGATCTACGGATCGTTCCTTAGCCGTGTGCGGTGCCCCCTCCACCATATTCCACCTCGGTCATATCGTCATGAGCTTAAGGCGAAGCCCTGCGCCGGTGAAGCATCATCATCGCCACCACGCCGTCGTCTTGTGGAACTCATCCTCGACACTTTGCTGGATCGGAGTCCGGGATCGTCATCGAGCTGAACGTGTGCTGAACTCGGAGGTGCCGTGCGTTCGGTACTTGGATCGGTCGGGTCGTGAAGACGTACGACTACATCAACCGCGTTGTTATAACGCTTCCGCTTACGGTCTACGAGGGTACGTGGACATACACTCTCCCTCTCGTTGCTATGCCATCACCATGATCTTGCGTGTGCGTAGGAAATTTTTTGAAATTACTGCGTTCCCCAACAAAGTGGCATCCGAGCCTGGTTTTATGCGTTGATGTCATATGCACGAGTAGAACACAAGTGAGTTGTGGGCGATATAAGTCATACCGCTTACCAGCATGTCATACTTTGGTTCAGCGGCATTGTGAGATGAAGCGGCCGGACCGACATTACGCCAGACGCTTACGCGAGACTGGTTTCACCGCTTGAGCACTCGTTGCTTAAAGGTGACGGCGGGTGTCTCTCTCTCTCACTTTAGTTGAACTGAGTGGCTACGCCCGGTCCTTGCGAAGGTTAAAACAACACCAACTTGACAAACTTTCGTTGTGGTTTTGATGCGTAGGTAAAGAACGGTTCTTGCTCAACTCGTAGCAGCCACGTAAAATTTGCAACAACAAAGTAGAGGACGTCTAACTTGTTTTTGCAGGGCATGTTGTGATGTGATATGGTCAAGACGTGATGCTATATTTTATTGTATGAGATGATCATGTTTTGTAACCGAGTTATCGGCAATCGGCGAAGCCATATGGTTGTCGCTTTATTGTATGAAATGCAACGCCATGTAATTGCTTTACTTTATCACTAAGCGGTAGCGATAGTCGTAGAAGCAATAGTTGGCGAGACGACAACGATGCTACGATGGAGATCAAGGTGTCGCTACCGGTGGCGATGGTGATCACGATGGTGCTTTGGAGATGGAGATCACAAGCACAAGATGATGATGGCCATATCATATCACTTATATTGATTGCATGTGATGTTTATCCTTTATGCATCTTATTTTGCTTTGATTGACGGTAGCATTATAAGATGATCTCTCACTAAATATCAAGAAGTGTTCTCCCGAGTATGCACCGTTCTGCGAAAGTTCTTCGTCTTTGAGACACCACGTGATGATCGGGTGTGATAGGCTCTACGTTCAAATACAACGGGTGCAAAACAGTTGCACACGCGGAATACTCAGGTCAAACTTGACGAGCCTAGCATATACAGATATGGCCTCGGAGCACGGAGACCAAAAGGTCGAACGTGAATCATATAGTAGATATGATCAACATAGTGATGTTCACCATTGAAACTACTCCATCTCACGTGATGATCGGACATGGTTTGGTTGATTTGGATCACGTAATCACTTAGATAACTAGAGAGATGTCTATCTAAGTGGGAGTTCTTTAGTAATATGATTAAATGAACTTAAATTTATCATGAACTTAGTACCGATAGTATTTTTGCTTGTCTATGTTTCTTTGTAGATAGATGGTTTGTGCCGTTGTTCCGTTGAATTTTAATGCGTTCCTTGAGAAAGCAAAGTTGAAAGATGATGGTAGCAATTACACGCATCGGGTCCGTAATCGAGGATTATCCTCATTCTTTGCCGCGGAAGAATTAAATCTGGAAGCACCGCTGGGCGCCGAACTTCGTCTTGATACTGGCCGACGGCGTTAAGAACGTCTGGCGAGCAAAGTCGATGACTACTCGATAGTTCGGTGTGCCATGCTTTACGGCTTAGAACCGGGCCTTCAACGACGTTTTGAACGTCATGGAGCATATGAGATGTTCCAGAGTTGAAGTTAATATTTCAAGCAAATGCCCGGATTGAGAGATATGAAGTCTCCAATAAGTTCTATAGCTGCAAGATGGAGGAAAATAGTTACATCGGTGAACACATACTCAAAATGTCTGGGTATAATAATCACTTGATTCAACTGGAGTTAATCTTCACGATGATAGTGTCATTGATGTAATTCTTCAATCATCGCCACCAAGCTACAAGAGCTTTGTGATGAACTATAATATGCAAGGGATGGACAAGTCTATTCCCGAGCTCTTCGCAATGCTAAAAGTCATGGGGTAGAAATCAAAAAGGAGCATCAAGTGTTGATGGTTAACAAGACCACCGGTTTCAAGAAAAGGGCAAAGGGAAGAAGAAGGAACTTCAAGAAGAACAGCAAACAAGTTGCCGCTCAAGAGAAGAAACCCAAGTCTGGACCTAAGCCCTAAATCGAGTGCTTCATCGCAAGCGGTCGACAACCGAAGCGGAACTGCCCCAAGTATTTGGCGGATAAGAAGGATGGCAAGGTGAACAAAGGTATATGTGATATACATGTTATTGATGTGTACCTTACTAATACTCGCAGAGTACACGGGTATTTGATCTTTGGTTACATTGCTAATATTTGCAACTCGAAACATGAACTACGGATTGCGAAGATTGGCTAAGGACGAGGTGACGATGCGCTGAAATGGTTCCAAAGTCGATGTGATCGCGGTCGGCACGCTACCTCTACATCTACCATCGGGATTAGTTTTAGACCTAAATAATTGTTATTTGGTGCCGCCATTAAGCATGAACATTATATCTGGATCTTGTTTGATGCGAGACGGTTATTCATTTAAGTCGAGAGAATAATGGTTGTTCTATTTATATGAATAATATCTTTTATGGTCATGCACCCTTGAAGAGTGGTCTATTTTATTGAATCTCGATAGTAGTAATACACATATTCATAGTGTTGAAACCAAAAGATACTGAGTTGATAATGATAATGCAACTTATTTGTGGCACTTGCCGTTTGGGTCATATCGGTGTAAAACGCATGAAGAAACTCCATCTTGATGGACTTTTGGAATCACTTGATTATGAATCACTTGGTACTTATGTAACCGTGCCTCATGGGCAAGATGACTAAAACGCCGTTCTCGGAACTATGGAGCGAGCAAAGGATTTGTTGGAAATCATACATACCGATGTTTGTGGTCCAATGAATGTTGAGGCACGCCTTGGCGGGTATCAAGTTATTTTCTCACCTTCACAGATGATTTGAGCAGATATGGGTATATCTACTTGATGAAACATAAGTCTGAAACATTTGAAAAGTTCAAAGAATTTCAGAGTGAAGTGGAAAATCATCGTAACAAGAAAATAAAATTTCTACGATCTGATCGTGGAGGAGAATATTTGAGTTACGAGTTTGGTCTGCATTTGAAACAATGCGGAATAGTTTCAGACTCAAGCCACCCGGAACACCACAACGAAATGGTGTGTCCGAACATCGTAATCGTACTTTACTAGATATGGTGCGATCTATGATGTCTCTTACTGATTTACCGCTATCATTTTGGGGTTATGCTTTAGAGACGGCCGCATTCACGTTAAATAGGGCACCATCAAAATCCGTTGAAACGACACCTTATGAACTATTATTTAGCAAGAAACCAAAGTTGTCGTATCTTAAAGTTTGGGGCTGCGATGCTTATGTGAAGAAACTTCAACCAGATAAGCTCGAACCTAAATCGGAGAAATGTGTCTTCATAGGATACCCAAAAGAGACTATTGGGTACACCTTCTATCACAGATCCGAGGGCAAGATTTTCGTTGCTAAATTCTCGATCCTTTCTAGAAAAGGAGTTTCTCTCGAAAGAAGTGAGTGGGAGGAAAGTAGAACTTGATGAGATAATCGTATACATTCCCTTCTTTGGAAAATAGTTCATCACAAGAACCGGTTCTGTGACAACTACACCAATAAGTGAGGAAGCTAATGATATTGATCATGAAACTTCAGATCAAGTTTCTACTGAACTACGTAGGTCAACTAGAGTAAGATCCGCACCAGAGTGGTACGGTAATCCTATTCTGAAAGTCATGTTACTTGACCATGGCGAACCTACAAACTATGAAGAAGCGATGGTGAGCCCAGATTCCGCGAAATGGCTGGAAGCCATGAAATCTGAGATGGGATCCATGTATGAGAACAAAGTATGGACTTTGGTTGACCTGCCCGATGATCGGCAAGCTATTGAGAATAAATGGATCTTTAAGAAGAAGACTGACGCTGATGGTAATGTAACTGTCTATAAAGCTCGACTTGTTGCGAAAGGTTTTCAACAAGTTCAAGGGGTTGACTACGATGAGACTTTCTCACCCGTAGCGATGCTTAAGTCTGTTCGAATCACGTTAGCAATTGCTGCATTTTATGATTATGAAATTTGGCAAATGGATGTCAAAACTGCATTCTTGAATGGATTTCTAGAAGAAGAGTTGTATATGATGCAACCGAAGGTTTTGTTGATCCAAAAGGTGCTAACAAAGTGTGCAAGCTCCAGCGATCAATTTATGGTCCGTGCAAGCCTCTCGGAGTTGGAATAAACGCTTTGATAGTGTGATCAAAGCATATGGTTTTATCTGAGACTTTTGGAGAAGCTTGTATTTACAAGAAAGTGAGTGGGAGCTCAGTAGCATTTCTCGATATTATATGTGGACGACATATTATTGATTGGAAATGATATAGAATTTCTGGATAGCATAAAAGGATACTTGAATAAAAGTTTTTCAATGAAAGACCTCGGTGAAGCTGCTTACATATTGGGCATCAAGATCTATAGAGATAGATCAAGACGCTTAATTGGACTTTCACAAAGCACACACCTTGATAAAGTTTTGAAAAAGTTCAAAATGGATCAGGCAAAGAAAGGCTTTTTACCTGTATTACAAGGTGTGAAATTGAGTCAGACTCAATGCCCGACCACAGCAGAAGATAGAGAGAAAATGAAAGATGTTCCCTATGCTTCAGCCATAGGCTCTATCATGTATGCAATGCTGTGTACCAGACACGACGTATGCTTAGCAATAAGCTTGGCAGGAAGGTACCAAAGTAATCCAGAGTGGATCATCGGACAGCGTCAAGAACATCCTGAAATACCTGAAAAGGACTAAGGATATGTTTCTCGTATATGGAGGTGACAAAGAGCTAGTCGTAAATGGTTACGTCGATGCAAGCTTTGACTATGATCCGGACGATTCTAAATCGCAAACCGGATACGTCTTTTTATTAAACGGTGGAGCTGTCAGTTGGTGCAGTTCTAAACTAAGCGTCGTGGCGGGATCTACATGTGAAGCGGAGTACATAGCTGCTTCGGAAGCAGCAAATGAAGGAGTCTGGATGAAAGAGTTCATTTCCAATCTAGGTGTCATACCTAGTGCATCGGGAGCAATGAAGATCTTCCGTGACAATTCTGGTGCAATTGCCTTGGCAATTGAATCCAGATTTCACAAGAGGACCTAGCATATCTAGAGACGCTTCAATTACATTCTAGACCAAGTCCAAGTGGGAGACATAGAGATTTGAAAGATACATTCAGATCTGAATGTTGCGAGACCGTTGACTAAGCCTCTTCCACGAGCAAAACATGATCAGCACCAAGACTCCATGGGTGTTAGAATCATTCTTGTGTAATCTAGATTATTGACTCTAGTGCAAGTGGGAGATCAAGGAAATATGCCCTAGAGGCAATAATAAAGTTATTATTTATTTCCTTATATCATGATAAATGTTTATTATTCATGCTAGAATTGTATTAAACCGGAAACATAATACATGTGTGAATACATAGACAAACATATAAGTCACTAGTATGCCTCTACTTGACTAGCTCATTAATCAAAGATGGTTATGTTTCCTAACCATAGACATGTGTTGTCATTTGATTAATGGGATCACATCATTAGGAGAATGGTGTGATTGACATGACCCATTCCGTTAGCCTAGCACTTGATCGTTTAGTATATTGCTATTGCTTTCTTCATGACTTGTACATGTTCCTGTAACTATGAGATTATGCAACTCCCGTTTACTGTGAGGAACACTTTGGGTGCTACCAAACGTCACAACGTGAATCGGGTGATTATAAAGGAGTACTACAGGTGTCTCCAAAGGTACATGTTGGGTTGGCGTATTTCGAGATTAGGTTTTGTCACTCCGATTGTCGGAGAGGTATCTCTAGGCCTTCTCGGTAATACACATCACATAAGCCTTGCAAGCATTGCAACTAACAAGTTAGTTGTGAGATGATGTATTACGGAACGAGTAAAGAGACTTACCGGTAACGAGATTGAACTAGGTATTGGATACCGACGATCGAATCTCGGGTAAGTAACATACCGATGACAAAGGGAACAACGATGTCGTTATGCGGTTTGACCGATAAAGATCTTGAAGAATACGTAGGAACCAAGATGGGCATCCAGGTTCCGCTATTGGTTATTGACTGAGAATAGTTCTAGGTCATGTCTACATAGTTCTCGAACCCGTAGGGTCCGCACGCTTAACGTTACGATGACAGTTTATTATGAGTTCATAAGTTTTGATGTACCGAAGTTTGTTCGGAGTCCCGGATGTGATCACGGACATGACGAGGAGTCACGAAATGGTCGAGACATAAAGATTGATATACGACTACATCAACCGCGTTGTTATAACGCTTCCGCTTACGGTCTACGAGGGTACGTGGACATACACTCTCCCCTCTCGTTGCTATGCCATCACCATGATCTTGCATGTGCGTAGGAATTTTTTTGAAATTACTGCGTTCCCCAACACATGGGGCCCTCCGGGATAGGTGGCCCCACCCGATGGACCCCCGGGACCCTTCCGGTGGTCCCGGTACAATACCGGTGACCCTCGAAACTTTCCCGGTGGCCGAAACTGGACTTCCTATATACAAATCTTTACCTCCGGGCCATTCCGAACTCCTTGTGATGTCCGGATCTCATCCGGACTCCGAACAACTTTCGGGTTACCGCATACTAATATCTCTACAACCCTAAGCGTCTTTGAACCTTAAGTGTGTAGACCCTACGGGTTCGGGAGACACGCAGACATGACCGAGACGACTCTCGGTCAATAACCAACAGGGGATCTGGATACCCATGTTGGCTCCCATGATCCTTGATGATCTCATCGGATGAACCATGATGTCGAGGATTCAATCAATCCCGTATACAATTCCCTTTGTCAATCGATGCGTTACTTGCCCGAGATTCGATCGTCGGTATCCCAATACCTCGCTCAATCTCGTTATCGCAAGTCACTTTACTCGTACTGTAATGCATGATCCCGTGACCAACCACTTGGTCACATTGAGCTCATTATGATGATGCATTACCGAGTGAGCCCAGAGATACCTCTCCGTCATATGGAGTGACAAATCCCACTCTCGATCCGTGCCAACCCAACAGACACTTTCGGAGATACATGTAGTGTACCTTTATAGCCACCCAGTTACGTTGTGACGTTATCAATGATACTTGACATTAGAAAAGCTCTAGCAAACGAACTATACGATCTTGTGCTATGCTTAGGATTGGGTCTTGTCCATCACATCATTCTCCCAATGATGTGATCCCGTTATCAATGACATCAAATGTCCATGGTCAGGAAACCGTAACCATCCATTGATCAACGAGCTAGTCAACTAGAGGCTCACTAGGAACATGTTGTGGTCTATGTATTCACACATGTATTACGCTTTCGGATAACACAATTATAGCATGAACAATAGACAATTATCATGAACAAGGAAATATAATAATCATTTTATTATTGCCTCTAGGGCATATTTCCAACAGTTTCCCACTTGCACTAGAGTCAATAATCTAGTTACATTGTGATGAATCAAACACCCATAGAGTTCTGGTGTTGATCATGTTTTGCTCGCGGAAGAGGTTTAGTCAACGGATCTGCGACATTCAGATCCAATATGCACTTTGCAAATATCTATGTCTCCATCTTGAACATTTTCACGTATGGAGTTGAAGCGACGCATGATGTGCCTGGTCTTCTTGTGAAACATGGCCTCCTTGGAAAGGGCAATGGCTCCAGTGTTGTCACAGAAGAGAGTCATCGGCCCCGACGCATTGGGAATAACTCCTAGATCGGTAATGAACTCCTTCATCTAGATTGCTTCATGTGCTGCCTCCGAGGCTGCCATGTATTCCGCTTCACATGTAGATCCCGCCACGACGCTTTGCTTGCAACTACACCAGCTTACTGCCCCACCATTCAAAATATACACGTATCCGGTTTGTGACTTAGAGTCATCCAGATCTGTGTCGAAGCTAGCATCGACGTAAACCTTTACGACGAGCTCTTCGTCACCTCCATAAACGAGAAACATATCCTTAGTCCTTTTCGTGTACTTAAGGATATTCTTGACCGCTGTCCGGTGTTCCATGCCGGATTACTTTGGTACCTTCCTACCAAACTTACGCCAAGTTTTACACCGTGTCTGGTACACAAGATGGCATACATGATAGACCCTATGGCCGAGGCATAGGGGACGACACTCATCTTTTCTCTATCTTCTGCCGTGGTTGGACATTGAGCCGAGCTCAATTTCACACCTTGCAACACAGGCAAGAACCCCTTCTTGGACTGATCCATATTGAACTTCTTCAATATCTTATCAAGGTATGTGCTTTGTGAAAGACCTATGAGGCGTCTTGTTCTATCCCTATAGATTTTGATGCCTAATATGTAAGCAGCTTCTCCAAGGTCCTTCATTGAAAAACACTTATTCAAGTAGGCCTTAATGTTGTCCAAAAGTTCTATATCATTTCCCATCACAAGTATGTCATCTACATATAATATGAGAAATGCTACAGAGCTCCCACTCACTTTCTTGTAAACGCATGCTTCTCCATAAGTCTGCATAAACCCAAACGCTTTGATCATCTCATCAAAGCGAATGTTCCAACTCCGAGATGCTTGCACCAGCCCATAGATGGAGCGCTGGAGCTTGCATACCTTGTTAGCATTCTTAGGATTGACAAAACCTTCCGGCTGCATCATATACAATTCTTCCTTAAGAAAACCGTTAAGGAATGCCGTTTTGACGTCCATTTGCCATATCTCATAATCGTAGAATGCGGAAATTTCTAACATGATTCAGACAGACTTAAGCTTCGCTACGGGTAAGACGGTCTCATCGTAGTCAACCCCTTGAACTTGTCAATAACCCTTAGCGACAAGTCGAGCTTTGTAGATGGTAACATTACCATCTGCGTCCGTCTTCTTCTTAAAGATCCATTTATTTTCTATCGCTCGCCGATCATCGGGCAAGTCTGTCAAAGTCCATACTTTGTTTTCATACATGGATCCTGAAAGATCGTGGATGTCGCCTAGAGGGGGGGGGTGAATAGGCGCTTTAAAATAATTCCGGTTGAGGCTTGAACAAATGCGGAATAAACCTAGCGGTTAATTTGTCAAGCACAAAACCTACAACAACTAGGCTCACCTATGTGCACCAACAACTTATGCTAAGCAAGAAAAACTACTTAGGTGATAGCAAGATATATGACAAGAAACAATATGGCTATCACAAAGTAAAGTGCATAAGTAAAGGGCTCGGGTAAGAGATAAGCGAGGCACGCGGAGATGACGATGTATCCCGAAGTTCACACCCTTGCGGATGCTAATCTCCGTTTGGAGCGGTGTGGAGGCACAATGCTCCCCAAGAAGCCACTAGGGCCACCTTAATCTCCTCACGCCCTCGCACAATGCAAGATGCCGTGATTCCACTAATGGACCCTTGAGGGCGGTCACTGAACCCGTACAAATGGCAACCCTTGGGGCGGTCACGGTACTGGCCAAATTGCTCGGGCCGATCTCCACAACCTAATTGGAGACCCCGACGCTTGCCGGAGCTTTACACCACAATGATTGAGCTCCGAACACCACCAACCGTCTAGAGCGCCCAAGCACCCAAGAGGAACAAGCTCAAGGGCACCAAGCACCCAAGAGTAATAAGCTTCTCAACTTGTAACTTCCACGTATCACCGTGGAGAACTCAAACCGATGCACCAAATGCAATGGCAAGGGCACACGGAGTGCCCAAGTCCTTCTCTCTCAAATCCCACCAAGCAACTAATGCTAGGGAAGAAAACGAGAGGAAGAACAAGAAGGAGAACACCAAGAACTCCAAGATCTAGATCCAAGGGGTTCCCCTCACATAGAGGAGAAAGTGATTGGTGGAAATGTGGATCTTGATCTCCTCTCTCTTTTCCCTCAAAAATTAGCAAGAATCCATGGAGGGATTGAGAGTTAGCAAGCTCGAAGAAGGTCAACAATGGGGGAAGAACACGAGCTCAAAGGATAAGGTTCAATGGGGAAGAAGACCCCCTTTTATAGGTGGGGAAAAATCCAACCGTTATGCTCACAGCCCGCACCGAGCGATAGTACCGCTTGACATCACGGTACTACCGCTAGGGGTAGGGTAGCGGTACTACTGCTTGCGAGCGGTACTAAAAAATTACATCCGTGCCTACCACCGCTGGACTTGAGACGAGTTTTTGGTCCCAAGCGAAAGTAGCCATGGAAGTAGTCATGTAGTACTGCTCCAAGCGGTAGTACCGCTCCCAAGGGCGGTAGTAAAAATTACTTCCGCTCCTACCCGCGGTAGTACCCGCTGCAGCCTTTCGTAACACCAAAACTACCACAACTTCTGCATTCGGACTCCGAATTCGACGAAACCAAGTTTGTTGGAAAGCTAGCGACAAGGGCTAACACAATCTTGATAGAAATACCAAGAATAAGCAAATGATAAAAGGCCCAAAATAAAATGGTGAGAACCCTTCCTCGGATAAGACCGGTAAAACCTCCAACACCAAAAACTTCATAGAAGACGCATGCAAACTCCGTTCTCGATGAACTCAAGCTTGTCATCAAGATGACCATAAGCTCTAAGACTCACAAGGAGAACCAAACAACAACCAAGAAACATGATGCAAGGATGCAATGGTTTGAGCTCTCGACGAACGATACGATCAAGCTACTCACTTGAGAGCCCCCCTTGATAGTACGGCTATCAATCCTATAACCCGATCTCCCAACTACCACCATGAGACCGGTGAAATAGGAAACCTATCAAGGGCAAACCTTTTCCTTGCACATGATCCACTTGAGCTAGATGATGATGATCTTGTCCTCCTCAAGATGGACCACCTTTCTTGATTGCGTTGGGTCGATGGAGACTAGATGATTGCTCCCCCTTACTCCACTATGGGTGAGCCACTCTTCGGTACATCTTCACAAGTCCATTGACACCACAATGGATGGAAAGCTTCAAGCACTTGATCTCTTCGTAATGCTCCACTTGAACTTGCACACAGCAATCTTGATGACGATCACCACTTGATGTCATCCTCTCCATGGGTTGAGTGATATCTTCCTCTTGACGCAAGCCCATGAACACATACCTAACCCCACATAGAACTCTCACGTAGACCACGGGTTAGTACACAAAGCACAATGGACAATGCTTACCATGCCATGGGATCACTTGATCCCTCTCGGTACATCTTCTACGCTTTGTGAGTTGATCAACTTGATTCACTCTTGACTTAGTCTTGATCAACCTTGAATATTTCCAACTCTCTTCATTTGGATGATGTCTTGAAGGTAAACATGAATGATCACACAATCTTCTTATTCAAGACATGCTTTCAATAAGCTCAACTCTCACATGACCAATCTTTGGATAATTCCTTAATAGCACCTTGGTCAACACAAACTCTCCTTGAAACCAACACATGTACTCCAAGAAAAGCCTATGGACAAAACCTTCAAATATAACTCAAGGCAACCATTAGTCCATAGAGATTGTCATCAATTACCAAAACCAAACATGGGGGCACCGCATGTTCTTTCAATCTTCCCCATTTTGGTAATTGATGACAATCACTTTCAAGAGAGTTTATATAAGGAATTATGCATCACCATGCAATGCAACAACCAATGATGCATGAGTAAGAGATGCAAATGCTTAGGAACAAAACCAAAGCAAGAGGAGAGAATTCTCTAAACTTCTCCACAAAACTCTTCGAAACTTCTCCCCATTGGCATCGATTGCAAAATGGGAGAAAACCTTAGAAGGCCAATATAAATTGTGTTCCTCCATAATTTGTGTATTTCTCAACAAGAGAGTGGAATGCAATACACATATCCAACGGTAAATACTTGGAGGAAGACAAACTATATTGAGGCCCAAAGATTACAAAAGGAAAATATGCCACAAAGACATAACAAAGAGAGAAACAAGAAATCAAGCAATCAAAAGATACCTATTGAAGCAAGCTATCAAAAGATACCAATTGAACCAACTAGGCCAATGATCCTATGAGCCACATGAATAAAGGATATTATGATAAGAGCAAAGGAGTGATCTAAAGAAACTAGAGAATCTCCCCATGATTTGTGCACACATAAGAATTTTTGTATTAGGATACCAAGTGCACAAAATAGGATCATAGCTCCCCAAAATCAATAGAAACTTACAACAAGTGCAAGTGAGCATATAGGAAACTAAGCCTAGTACTTGCAACAAACACATGGTTGAGCAACAAGTAAGAGAGGAAACTTAAGAGTGGTCTCAACCAAAATGATGTGTGTGAGTTAAGGCAATGCACTTGAGAAGACTAATGTACATATGAGCATTAAGCATCAATAATGTCTTGAAAGAATGAGGCACACGGTGCAAGGCCTATCATTCCCACACACACACCCACTAGCAAATGGGTTCACAAGCTCACTAAAAAAATAACAACAAAGCTTGCCACAACCCATGGTGAAGATAGAAGATGAAAGCCTCATCAAGACGAGGGATACCAATTAAGATGGCAAAAGCCTCGTAGAGATAAGCACGAGGAAAATAATCTTCACCACACAAGAGTGCATCAAGATGCAATGAGATAAGACACACACTCAAGGCAAAAGCTTTCACAGAACCACCAAAGAAATAACATAAGGAAGACAAGGTGGACGTGAAAGAAAGGATATCATCTAGAGATGTAGTTTCTCTCAAGTGTATAAGGTTCCAGGTAGATGAAATCATGATGATATATATCTACAAAGAAGGATGTACACCCAAAATAGCTACAACATGAAGGAACAAGATATCCGAAAGGAAGTCATAGATATACCAATAAGATATTTGCTTGGAAGCATTGCACATGGCTAGATAAGGTCTTATTGTATATAAATGAATTCCTACCACACAACCATCAAAGACATCACAACTAGCAACATGAGATCATCATTGAGATGCTTTGAGAAAGGAAACAAGTATCACAAGATGGAATGAATATCATGCCAAGATGCAACCTACACAAGGTTGAATGCAAGAAAAGAATGCATGAATAGATACTTGTTACCGAGATATCATTGGAAGGATGTAGAAGAAACCAATTGAAGGTAATAGATAGTAGTTCATTGAGTATCCTAGCTTGACTCCACTAAGCACATGGTGACACCACCTTCCTTGTGAATGAGCCGAGCATACAATGCATCTCTAGTTGTTCCTAGAACAACATCACAAACAAAATGGTACCCAAACTCGTTGGGACCAAAGAGTTAGCAAACCATCAATACATATGACAAACTCCACATAAATATGTGCGTATAGATATGAAAATGAATTTCATGCACATCTCATCCAATTTTATACTTGGTGGAGTTTCCCCTATATATTGGGTCAAAGAGAGAAAGCATGCCAAGGAAACTACATGAAGTTAATATGCATGCTCAAGACTTTCAAGAACCGATACCAAAATACAAGGAAATACCAAGTGAAAAGAATACCAAAAGGATAAATCATCACTTGGAAGATATCATTAAAAGATACATCAAGGAATGAGATATCCATTGGAACCCACAAAACGATATCAAACTCCCAAAAGAGAGGATGGTTCCAAACAAACCAAGCTCTCTACAAAGTTTCATGATGGCACAAGTACCAAAAAGAAATGGCTTGCCGTCCACCAACACACACTTAAAATGGATCACAAGTTTAGTGTTTTATAGGAAATAGGATAGCTCCCCCACGAGTTGTGCATTATAGAGAATTTGCATTTGAATACAAAATACACAAGGTAGGATCACCACGTTCACTATATCAAGGAAAACACTAGACAAGATCAAGAAAACAGCAAGATCCTCAAGTGGCACGGAAGGCAATGGGAGTTGACACAAACTTGGCAAGAGATAAGGCAAATAAAAAGCAAACGCCAACGTGAAGATGATCAATAATTTCTACCACACATAAGTGAGTACCAATTGTCAAAAGACAAGAAGTATTTGGAAATAATTCCCGGTGGTAGATAGCAAGGATATCCGACATCATCTTCACACCAAACACAAGCAAATTGCAACTTGTAGAGCTAACATGCCACCTAGGAACAAGATAATTTACAATATCAATTCTAGGTGACAATATCTCAAATGTACACATTTTCTAGGCTAGTCATATACACATAGAATATTACTCCCCATAATGTGATACCAATTAAAGATAAACAAGAGGCAAAATAAAGACCCAACATGAGATAATTAATGGACAAATTAGAATTTGAATTTCTCATGAGAAGACATACCACATAGAGACTAGATAATCTTGTAATATAAATACTAGATGGTATTACTCATGTACACACATTTATAGGATTGTGAGGTGTACAAAGCACATCACTCCCCCATAATGGGATATTCCATTAATCTCTCACAAGAGCCAACTGAGATACAAACAAGATGCATAAAGGCTCAACGAACGACACACATGTACATGAAGTGCAAACCAACATACATAAACTTGATTACTCAAGAAAAGCAATTTGGAGACACAACACATACAAACACATGCAAGGAACAAAACCAAAACATGCAAAGGGCAAGTAACTTTCAATGTAAACAATTTAAGTACAAGTTACTGCAAGGAGGCACATTGGATATAAGATAGAAACTTGATAACCCAATTGACTTGGCTTGAGACAATAAGAATGATGAAGTCCCTTAATTCTTCATAATGTAGCCAAATCTCCAATGACCTCCAACAATACCTATTGATCAAGTTTGAGCTAGTTGGTCCCCAACCAAGTTGGGTCCTAAGAGGTTAGTCACAATAGGCTTGCCTACCCAAATGGTTCTTTGCTTCAAACCGCTTTGAGTACCAACAAACTTGGCAACCACATTGCCAACCTTATCCTTCCCAAGAGAATAGACATCATCAATAATAATTGGGTTGGATAAGTTACCACTAGTGCATGAAGAAGCGAGGTGACCTTTCTCACGACATATGTAGCAACGTCTACTCTTCACTTTCTTCTCACTTGATTTCTCAACTTGAGAAGCATTAGCTTGAGTCTTCTTGGGAAGAGGCCTTTCTTCAACTTGAGGTTGAGCATGATAATGCACTTGTATCCGCTTCCCTTGTTGCCTGTCACTAACGGCCTTCTTCTTCAATGGGCAAGATCTAACATGATGCCCTTCAATTTTGCACTTGAAGCAAATAATCTTGGCCGAATTCTTGACGTGTTCTTGGCCCTTCTTCTTGTTCATCTTGGACTTCTTCTTCTTGTTGAAGTTGAATCCAAGTCCACTTTTGTCATTGGGGGATTTTTGCACACTCAAGATATTGTTGAGTGTGGATTTCCTTCATGACACTTTTCCATGTCTTTCTTCAAGGAAGTGACTTGGGCCTTGAGTTCTTTGATTTCCTCTACATGGTTAGTCTCAACACAAGTACTAGAGGAAGAATAAGCTTCATCATTGGAGCAACAAGGCAAGTAAAGCAATTCATCACAAGATGTACCAATGTTATGCATAGACGAATTACGAGGACTAGCACAAGGCAAGTTAAGCAATTCATCACAAGATGTACCAATGTTATGCATAGACGAATTACGAGGACTAGCACAAGGCAATATAGCATTTTGACTAAAAGTAGTGCTAATGTCCACATGAGGCTCATTCGATGTTACCTTAGCAATCATAGCCTCGTGAGCTAACTTTAGCACATTATGGGATACTAGGAGATCATCCTGAGATCTTGTGAGCTTTACATGATTTTCTTCCAACATCCCATAATTGCTAGATAGCAACTCAAGTTGAGCCCTTAGCTCAACATTCTCCTTCAATATGGATGCTTCACAAGAGATAGAGTTAGTAGCACAAGCATCATCATTAGCAACAAGAGGAGAAGACAACTTGGCAAGCTCTTTTGAATATGAAGCTTTAAGTTGAGCATGAGACTCGGTGAGTTTGATGAGCTCACCCTTAATGACCCTTGAGCCATTTTCGAGGTGCTCAAAGTCCTCAAGGAGTTTAGCATGCGCCACTTCAAGCTCCTCATTTTTAGTTTCAAAATCATTGGCCACCTCAAGAGCTCTATCACGAGATTCCCTCACTCTAGATAATTCTAAAGCAAAAGTCTCCTCAAGAGATTCCTTGGTGGTTTGTTCAAGTTCAAGAGCTTGAGAGAGGTCCGCAATCTCATTAGCATAATCATGCTCATGACCTTCCAGTTGATCAATGGTGACCTCATGCTCCTCAAGATGAGATTCCAACTCATCAATATATTTCTTGCCCTCAATAGCAATAGACATGATTTCCATGAAGTTGGAACGAGCAATTTTATTCTTAAGAAGAGCTTTAAAAATCATTTCCCCCTTAATTTTTAAGGAGGCAACATTATCATTCTCTTCATCACAATCAACATCATCATCATTCTTGCCATCATCAATATCATCACAAGATATATTGGGATTCAAAGTGGGAGATACCTTTGAAGCCTTGGACATAAGGCAAAATGCAATAGATGATGATGTAGGATCCCTTGAAACACCATTGAAGACCACATCTTGTTCCATGGAGTGTTGGGTTTCCTCTACATTGTTAGCACAACAATTCGAGGAAAAACATGCATTTTTATTATGGAAACAAGATATAGCAAGCATATCATCATGCGATTTAGTCAAGCAATTTCTACATGATATGCAAGGACTATCAACACAAGCATGTGAAGCATGTAAGGTGCTCGAAGTGTTAAAGTCCAAAGAGAGACCGTTGCAATAATATAATGATGAAGGATCACCAAGGACAAGCACACTATCATCATTGTAATGACCACCACTACTCACCCCAGCATTACCTTGTGGCAATCCACATGTAGGTGAAGTAGAAGAAGTTGAGAAGGCAACACGACCGGAGGTGGAGGGAGAACAATCATCCCCACAAATCTTGGACACACCATATTTATCTTGAAGCTTTGTCCATAACTCATGAGCATCCCGGAACGGCATGAGTTGAAATATAACTACATTGCTCAAAGCATCGAAAAGCACATTAGAAGCTTGAGCATTGAGATAAGAGTTTTTCTCATCCTCTAAAGATAATCTTTGGGGATCCTTTAGAGGAGAAAAACCCATATCTACAATTCGCTCTAGATTTGGGTCCATGACCCTAAAGAGATTAAGCATGCGAATTACCCAAACATTAAAATTTGTGCCATCGAAACTAAGAGTATCGTAGAATCCTAATCCCTAGTCGACATCTTTACTCTCTAGGCGGTTAAGCCTAACAAAGAGAGACGAGGCTCCGATACCAATTGAAAGATCGTGGATGTCGCCTAGAGGGGGGTGAATAGGCGCTTTAAAATAATTACGGTTGAGGCTTGAACAAATGCGGAATAAACCTAGCGGTTAATTTGTCAAGCACAAAACCTACAACAACTAGGCTCACCTATGTGCACCAACAACTTATACTAAGCAAGAAAAACTACTTAGGTGATAGCAAGATATATGACAAGAAACAATATGGCTATCACAAAGTAAAGTGCATAAGTAAAGGGCTCGGGTAATAGATAACCGAGGCATGCGGAGATGACGATGTATCCCGAAGTTCACACCCTTGCGGATGCTAATCTCCGTTTGGAGCGGTGTGGAGGCACAATGCTCCCCAAGAAGCCACTAGGGCCACCTTAATCTCCTCACGCCCTCGCACAATGCAAGATGCCGTGATTCCACTAATGGACCCTTGAGGGCGGTCACCGAACCCGTACAAATGGCAACCCTTGGGGGCGGTCACCGGTACCCGTCAAATTGCTCGGGGCGATCTCCACAACCTAATTGGAGACCCCAACGCTTGCCCGGAGCTTTACACCACAATGATTGAGCTCTGAACACCACCAACCGTCTAGAGCGCCCAAGCACCCAAGACGAACAAGCTCAAGGGCACCAAGCACCCAAGAGTAATAAGCTTCTCAACTTGTAACTTCCACGTATCACCATGGAGAACTCAAACTGATGCACCAAATGCAATGGCAAGGGCACACGGAGTGCCCAAGTCCTTCTCTCTCAAATCCCACGAAGCAACTAATGCTAGGGAAGAAAATGAGAGGAAGAACAAGAAGGAGAACACCAAGAACTCCAAGATCTAGATCCAAGGGGTTCCCCTCACATAGAGGAGAAAGTGATTGGTGGAAATGTGGATCTAGATCTCCTCTCTCTTTTCCCTCAAAACTAGCAAGAATCCATGGAGGGATTGAGAGTTAGCAAGCTCGAAGAAGGTCAACAATGGGGGAAGAACACGAGCTCAAAGGATAAGGTTCAATGGGGAAGAAGACCCCCTTTTATAGGTGGGAAAAAATACAACCGTTATGCTCACAGCCCGCACCGAGCGATAGTACCGCTTGACATCACGGTACTAACGCTAGGGGTAGCGGTACTACTGCTAAGGGTAGCGGTACTACTGCTTGCGAGCGGTACTAAAAAATTACATCCGTGCCTACCACCGCTGGACTTGAGACGAGTTTTTGGTCCCAAGCGAAAGTAGCCATGGAAGTAGCCGCGGTAGTACTGCTCCAAGCGGTAGTACCGCTCCCAAGGGCGGTAGTAAAAAATTACTTCCGCTCCTACCGCATAGTACCGCAGCCTTTTCGAACACCAAAACTACCACAACTTCTGCATTCGGACTCCGAATTCGACGAAACCAAGTTTGTTGGAAAGCTAGCGACAAGGGCTAACACAATCTTGATAGAAATACCAAGAATAAGCAAATTATAAAAGGCCCAAAATAAAATGGTGAGAACCCTTCCTCGGATAAGACCGGTAAAACCTCCAACACCGAAAACTTCATAGAAGACGCATGCAAACTCCGTTCTCGATGAACTCAAGCTTGTCATCAAGATGACCATAAGCTCTAAGACTCACAAGGAGAACCAAACAACAACCAAGAAACATGATGCAAGGATGCAATGGTTTGAGCTCTCGACGAACGATACGATCAAGCTACTCACTTGAGAGCCCCCCTTAATAGTACGGCTATCAATCCTATAACCCGGTCTCCCAACTACCACCATGAGACCGGTGAAATAGGAAACCTATCAAGGGCAAACCTTTGCCTTGCACATGATTCTCTTGAGCTAGATGATGATGATCTTGTCCTCCTCAAGATGGACCACCTTTCTTGATTGCGTTGGGTCGATGGAGACTAGATGATTGCTCCCCCTTACTCCACTATGGGTGAGTCACTCTTCGGTACATCTTCACAAGTCCATTGACACCACAATGGATGGAAAGCTTCAAGCACTTGATCTCTTCGTGATGCTCCACTTGAACTTGCACACAGCAATCTTGATGACGATCACCACTTGATGTCATCCTCTCCATGGGTTGAGTGATATCTTCCTCTTGACGCAAGCCCATGAACACATACCTAACCCCACATAGAACTCTCACGTAGACCACGGGTTAGTACACAAAGCAAAATGGACAATGCTTACCATGCCATGGGACCACTTGATCCCTCTCGGTACATCTTCTACGCTTTGTGAGTTGATCAACTTGATTCACTCTTGACTTAGTCTTGATCAACCTTGAATATTTCCAACTCTCTTCATTTGGATGATGTCTTGAAGGTAAACATGAATGATCACACAATATTCTTATTCAAGACATGCTTTCAATAAGCTCAACTCTCACATGACCAATCTTTGGATAATTCCTTAATAGCACCTTGGTCAACACAAACTCTCCTTGAAACCAACACATGTACTCCAAGAAAAGCCTATGGACAAAACCTTCAAATATAACTCAAGGCAACCATTAGTCCATAGAGATTGTCATCAATTACCAAAACCAAACATGGGGGCACCGCATGTTCTTTCAGATCCTATCTCGGATTGCATGGCTTCAAGCCATTTGTTGGAATCTGGGCCCGCCATCGCTTCTTCATAGTTTGAAGGTTCACCGTTGTCTAACAACATGATTTCCAGGACGGGGTTGCCATACCATTCTGGTGTGGAACGTGTCCTCGTGGACCTACGAAGTTCAGTAGCAACTTGATCCGAAGTACCTTGATCATCATCATTAACCTCCTCTCTAGCCGGTGCAGGCACAACATGAACATCTTCCTGAGCTGCGCTACTTTCCGCTTCAAGAGGGAGTACTTCATCAAGTTCTACTTTCCTCCCACTTACTTCCTTCGAGAGAAACTCTTTCTCCAGAAAGGACCCGTTCTTGGCAACAAAGATCTTGCCTTCGGATCTGAGGTAGAAGATATACCCAATGGTTTCCTTAGGGTATCCTATGAAGACGCATTTTTCCGACTTGGGTTCGAGCTTTTCAAGTTGAAGTTTCTTGACATAAGCATCACATCCCCAAACTTTTAGAAACGACAGCTTAGGTTTCTTCCCAATCCATAATTCATACGGTGTCGTCTCAACGGATTTCGACGGAGCCCTATTTAAAGTGAATGCGGCGCCTCTAAAGCAGAGCCCCAAAATGAGAGCGGTAGATCGGTAAGAGACATCATAGATCGCACCATATCCAATAGAGTGCGATTACGACGTTCGGACACACCATTACGCTGAGGTGTTCCAGGCGGCGTGGGTTGTGAAACGATTCCACATTTCCTTAAGTGTGCGCCAAATTCGTGACTTAAATATTCCCTCCACGATCTGATCAGAAGAACTTTATTTTTCTCATCACGTTGATTTTCAACCTCACTCTGAAATTCCTTGAACTTTTCAAAGGTCTCGGACTTGTGTTTCATTAAGTAGACATACCCATATCTACTCAAGTCATCTGTGAGGGTGAGAACATAACGATAGCCACCACGTGCCTCAACGCTCATTGGACCGCACACATCAGTATGTATGATTTCCAATAAGTTGGTTGCTCGCTCCATTGTTCCGGAGAACGGAGTCTTGGTCATTTTACCCATGAGGCATGGTTCGCACGTGTCAAATGATTCATAATCAAGAGACTCCAAAAGTCCATCTGCATGGAGCTTCTTCATGCGCTTGACACCAATGTGACCAAGGCGGCAGTGCCACAAGTATGTGGGATTATCGTTATCAACTTTACATCTTTTGGTATTCACACTATGAATATGTGTAACATCACGTTCGAGATTCATTAAGAATAAACCATTGACCAGCGGGCATGACCATAAAACATATCTCTCATATAAATAGAACAACCATTATTCTCGGATTTAAATGAGTAGCCATCTCGCATTAAACGAGATCCAGATACATTGTTCATGCTCAAAGCTGGCACTAAATAACAATTATTGAAGTTTAAAACTAATCCCGTAGGTAAATGTAGAGGTAGCGTGCCGACGGCGATCACATCGACCTTGGAACCATTCCCGATGCGCATCGTCACCTCGTCCTTCGCCAGTCTCCGCTTATTCCGCAGCTCCTGTTTTGAGTTACAAATATGAGCAACCGCACCGGTATCAAATACCTAGGAGCTACTACGAGTGCCGTAAGGTACACATCAATTACATGTATATCACATATACCTTTGGTGTTGCCGGCCTTCTTGTCCGCTAAGTACTTGGGGCAGTTCCGCTTCCAGTGACCACTTCCCTTGCAATAAAAACACTCAGTCTCAGGCTTGGGTCCATTCTTTGGTTTCTTCTCAGCAGCTTGCTTGCCGGGCGCGACAACTCCCTTGCCGTCCTTCTTGAAGTTCTTCTTACCCTTGCCTTTCTTGAACTTAGTGGTTTTATTCACCATCAACACTTGATGTTCCTTTTTGATCTCCACCTCTGTTGATTTCAGCATTGAATATACCTCGTGAATGGTCTTTTCCATCCCCTGCATATTGAAGTTCATCACAAAGCTCTTGTAGCTAGGTGGGAGCGATCAAGGATTCTCATTAACGACCGCATCATCCGGGAGATTAACTCCCAGCTGAGATAAGCGCTTGTGCAACCCAGACATTTTGAGTATGTGCTCGCTGACAGAACTATTCTCCTCCATCTTACAACTGTAGAACTTGTCGGAGACTTCATATCTCTCGACCCGGGCATGAGCTTGGAAAACCATTCTCAGCTCTTGGAACATCTCATATGCCCCGTGCTGCTCGAAACGTTTTTGGAGCCCCGGTTCTAAGCTGTAAAGCATGCCGCACTGAACCAGGGAGTAATCATCAACACGCGACTGCCAAGCGTTCATAAGTCTTGGTTCACGGGGGGTGGTGCTTCACCTAACGGTGCTTCTAGGACATATGCTTTCTTGGCAGCTATGAGGATGATCCTCAAGTTCTGGACCTAGTCCGTATAGTTGCTACCATCGTCTTTCAGCTTGGTTTTCTCTAGGAACGCGTTGAAGTTGAGGTTGACATGAGCGTTGGCCATTTGATCTACAAGATATATTTGCAAAAGTTTTAGACTAAGTTCATGATAATTAAGTTCATTAATCAAATTATTTAATGAACTCCCACTCAGACAGACATCCCTCCAGTCATCTAAGTGATACATGATCCGAGTCAACTAGGCCGTGTTAGATCATCACGTGAGACGGACTAGTCATCATCGGTGAACATCTTCATGTTGATCGTATCTTCTATACGACTCATGTTCGACCTTTCGGTCTCTTGTGTTCCGAGGCCATGTATGTACATGCTAGGCTCGTCAAGTCAACCTAAGTGTTTTGCATGTGTAAATCTGGCTTACATCCATTGTATGTGAATGTTAGAATCTATCACACCCGATCATCACGTGGTGCTTCGAGACAACGAACTTTCGCAACGGCGCACAGTTAGGGGGAACACTTTCTTGAAATTATTATGAGGGGTCATCTTATTTATGTTACCATTGTTCTAAGCAAATAAGATGCAAAAACATGATAAACATCACATGCAATCAAATAGTAACATGATATGGCCAATATCATTTTGCTCCTTTTGATCTCCATCTTCGGGACGCCATGATCATCATCGTCACCGGCATGACACCATGATGTCCATCATCGTGTCTTCATGAAGTTGTCTCGCCAACTATTACTTCTACTACTATGGCTAACGGTTTAGCAACAAAGTAAAGTAATTACATGGCGTTATTCATTGACACGCAGGTCATACAATAAATTAAGACAACTCCTATGGCTCGCCGCTGTCATACTCATCGACATGCAAGTCGTGATTCCTATTACAAGAACATGATCCATCTCATACATCACATATATATCATTCATCACATCCTTTTGGCCATATCACATCACACGGCATATGCTGCAAAAACAAGTTAGACGTCCTCTAATTGTTGTTGCAATTTTTTTACGTGGCTGCTATAGGTTTCTAGCAAGAACATTTCTTACCTACGCCAAAACCACAACGTGATATGCCAATTTCTATTTACCCTTCACAAGGACCCTTTTCATCGAATCCGATCCGACTAAAGTGGGAAAGACAAACACCCGCTAGCCACCTTATGCAACTAGTGCATGTCAGTCGGTGGAACCTGTCTCACGTAAGTGTACGTGTAAGGTCGGTCCGGGCCGCTTCATCCCATGATGCCGCCGAATCAAGATAAGACTAGTAACGGAAAGTAAATTGACAATATCGACGCCCACAACAAACTTGTGTTCTACTCGTGCAAAGAAACTACGCATAGACCTAGCTCATGATGCCACTGTTGGGGAACGTAGCAGAAATTTAAAATTTTCTACGCATCACCAAGATCAATCTATGGAGTCATCTAGCAACGAGAGAGAGAGGAGTGCATCTACATACCCTTGTAGATCGCGAGCGGAAGCGTTCAAGAGAACGAGGTTGATGGAGTCGTACTCGTCGTGATCCAAATCACCGATGACCAAGCGCAGAACGGACGGCACCTCCGTGTTCAACACACGTACGGTTGGGGAAGACGTCTCCTCCTTCTTGATCCAGCAAGGGGGAAGGATAGGTTGATGGAGATCCAGCAGCACGACGGCGTGGTGGTGGAAGCAGCGGGGATCTCGGCAGGGCTTCGCCAAGCTCAGCGAGATGGAGAGGTGTTATGGGGGGAGAGGGAGGCGCCAGGGGCTTGGGTGCGCAGCCCTCCCTCCCCCCTCTATATATAGGGGTCCAGGGGGGGCGCCGACCCCCTAGAGATCCCATCTCAAGGGGGGGGGCGGCCAAGGGGGGGACTTGCCCCCCAAGTCAAGTGGGCGCCCCACCCCTGTGGTTTCCAACCCTAGGCGCAGGGAGGCCCAAGGCGCACCAGCCCACCAGGCTGGTTCCCTTTCCCACTTCAGCCCATGGGCCCTCCGGGATAGGTGGCCCCACCGGTGGACCCCAGGACCCTTCCGGTGGTCCCGGTACAATACCGTGACCCCGAAACTTTCCGGTGGCGAAACCGGACTTCCTATATACAAATCTTACCTCCGACCATTCTGGAACTCCTCGTGACGTCCGGGATCTCATCCGGACTCGAACAACTTTCGGGTTACCGCATACTAATATCTCTACAACCCTAGCGCCACCGAACCTTAAGTGTGTAGACCCTACGGGTTCGGAGACACGCAGACATGACCGAGACGACTCTCCGGTCAATAACCAACATCGAGATCTGGATACCCATGTTGGCTCCCACATGCTCCTCGATGATCTCATCGGATGAACCACGATGTCGAGGATTCAATCAATCCCGTATACAATTCCCTTTGTCAATCGGTATGTTACTTGCCCGAGATTCGATCGTCGGTATCCCAATACCTCGTTCAATCTCGTTATCGGCAAGTCACTTTACTCGCATCAGTAATGCATGATCCCGTGACCAACCACTTGGTCACATTGAGCTCATTGTGATGATGCATTACCGAGTGGGCCCAGAGATACCTCTTCGTCATACGGAGTGACAAATCCTGATCTCGATCCGTGCCAACCCAATGCACACTTTCGGAGATACCTGTAGTGTACCTTTATAGCCACCCAGGTACGTTCTGACGTTTGGTACACCCAAAGCACTCCTACGGTATCTGGGAGTTGCACGATCTCATGGTCTAAGGAAATGATACTTGACATTAGAAAAGCTCTAGCAAACGAACTACACGATCTTGTGCTATGCTTAGGATTGGGTCTTGTCCATCACATCACTCTCCCAATGATGTGATCCCGTTATCAATGACATCAAATGTCCATGGTCAGGAAACCGTAACCATCCATTGATCAACGAGCTAGTCAACTAGAGGCTCACTAGGGACATGTTGTGGTCTATGTATTCACACATGTATTACGATTTCCGGATAACACAATTATAGCATGAACAATAGACAATTATCATGAACAAGGAAATATAATAATCATTTTATTATTGCCTCTAGGGCATATTTCCAACAGTAAAGGGAAGGGTTTGGAGAATTCAAACGCAATTTGGAGACACGGATGTTTTTGTCGTGGTTCCGATAGGTGGTGCTATCGTACATCCACGTTGATGGAGACTTCAACCCACGAAGGGTAACGGTTGCGTGAGTCCACGGAGGGCTCCACCCACGAAGGGTCCACAAAGAAGCAACCTTGTCTATCCCACCATGGCCATCGCCCACGAAGGACTTGCCTCACTAGCGGTAGATCTTCACGAAGTAGGCGATCTCCTTGCCCTTACAAACTCCTTGGTTCAACTCCACAATCTTGTCGGAGGCCACCAAGTGACACCTAGCCAATCTAGGAGACACCACTCTCCAAGAAGTAACAAATGGTGTGTTGATGATGAACTCCTTGCTCTTGTGCTTCAAATGATAGTCTCACCAACACTCAACTCTCTCTCACAGGATTTGGATTTGGTGGAAAGAAGATTTGAGTGGAAATCAACTTGGGGAAGGCTAGAGATCAAGATTCATATGGTAGGAATGGAATATCTTGGCCTCAACACATGAGTAGGTGGTTCCTTCTCAGAAACAGCAAGTTGGAAGTGTAGGTTTGTTCTGATGGCTCTCTCCACGAATGAAGAGGAGGTGGAGGGGTATTTATAGCCTCCACAAAAAATCTAACCGTTACACACAACTTGCCACACTCGGTGGGACCGAATTGGTAAACTCGGTCGGACCGATTTAGCAAATCTAGTGACCGTTAGGATTTTCGATGGGACCGACATGCAACTCGGTAGGACCGATGTGGTTAGGGTTAGGGTATAACGTAATCTCGGTGAGACCGACATACAAACTTCGGTGAGACCGATTTTGGTAATAAGCTAACCAGAGAGTTGGTCGGTAAACTTCGGTGGGACTGGATTCGCTCATTTCGGTGAGATCGAAATGTTACGAAAAGGAAACAGGGAGTTTACATTGCAATCTCGGTGGGACCGATCGCTCATCTCGGTGGTACCGAAACGTTACGAAGGGAAACAGAGAGATTACAATCCCATCTCGGTGAGACCGAGATCCCTATCGGTGAGACCGATTTGCCTAGGGTTTGTGGCAGTGGCTATGACATTTGAACTCGGTGGCGCCGGGTAGAAAGAATCGGTAGGGCCGAGTTTAACTTTTGGTTTAGGTCATATGTGGATATGAGAAAGTAGTTGAGGGTTTGGGAGCATATCACTAAGCACTGTAGAGCAAGAAACTCATTAAGCAACACCTCATCCCTCCTTGATAGTATTGGCTTTTCCTATAGACTCAATGTGATCTTGGATCACTAAAATATAAAATGTAGAGTCTTGAGCTTTTGAGCTTGAGCCAATCCTTTTATCCTTAGCATTTTGAAGGATCCACTTTTCTCATCCATGCCATATGCCATCCATTGAGCTTTTCCTGAAATATTCATCTTGGAATGATGTTAGCTCAATGAGCTATATGTTATTAGGAATTACCAAAACCACCTAGGGATAGTTGCACTTTCACGGGATCCCGAGGGGTAGCCCCGAGCCATCCTGCAGCAGGAACGCCACCACCCTCGCTGCCAAAGGTCGCCGCACGCAAGGGGCGGCCGAAGCCCACACCGCCGCCAGCACCACCACCAGCACGAACCATCACCACCACCACAGCGCCGCCTGCATGCCGCCGCACTCCGCCCCCTGAGCCGCTCCCACCGCTAGCCAACAGCAGCAGGAGTTTCTTCAGCCTCGCCGGAGCACCACCCAGCCAAGGCAGAGCACCCTCCGGCCCAAGCTGCCGCAGCCCAAGCTGGCCGACAAGGGGATCTAGGCCGACTCGGTGACACTACCCGCAGCAGGAGCCGACCCCGCCATCTCTGCCTCACCAACCGCCCAACCACCGCGCAACCGACGCCGCCCACCAACACGGCCGCCCGGGTCGCCGGCGCGCCGCCCCGCACGAGCGACGCGTCCCTGCCAAGCCGCCGCGAGCAACAGGGGAGGAAGGCCAGGAGACCCCGCCACCGCCGCCGCCGACCGAGCTTCGCCCGACGGCGCCCTCCGATGGCGGCGAGGAGAGGAGGTATGGAAGAAGGGCGACCCGGTGGCGGCTAGGGTTTGCCCTGCCGCCCGCGGGAGCGGCTCGGGCGAGAGCTTCCTCATACAAATACCCGTCACCCACTCAATGAATCCGGATTGAAGAAGCCATTGCTTCACAAAAAAGAACAGTCAGCAATTAGGCTCACCGGGGATCAATGGTCCGAACCTAATTGCAGACAATGAACATCCCCAACATTTGGCTTCCCAATCACAAAAGACAAACACTGTCTGTCGCCAGAGATAGAGAGAAAGAGAACTACTCCCTCCGTTTTTAAATACAAGTTTTTGTAGAGATTCCACTAAAAACAGAGGGAGTAATAAAGATGAGCGAACTTATAATTGCAACAGTGAGTCACATAGACGGTATACATACATTATTATCGATTACATTTGCTCTAAATATATAGTCGGTCATATAGACGATACATACATTATCAGCCAAGTGCCCAAGTACTTGTTCAATAAACATAAGGTCATAAACAGCGCTTCAGGCGCATTACATACTTATAAGATTTGAAGGACAGTAATATATAGTAATCATAATCCAACGGCCAGCCTGACGTCTAAAGCAGAGTCCTTCCAGGAAGCTCTGGGATATGGTACATATCCAACTCAAGTTGACCATGATACCAATATGGCTCGGGCACAGGCCACCTGTCATAAAACAATACTCTAATGTAAATTCGGGATTTAGTTAACAGTACATTCCACAAGCATGAGAGGGGGCAACAGAAACACAAGGAATACCTATTTTTCCTTGTCCTCCCTCGAGCACCATATTCTATGTGCTCAGGACGACCATTCAATGATCTGTCAACAACACACTGTAAATTCACAGAGCAGCTATGGCCATACCCGGTTAGTATTGAGACGCAACAGAAAAAAAAATACCTTGATGGTAGTGAGAGACCAACCACTCTCTTCAGAACTTCAACAATCCTACTCCTTGGCAGGAAAGAAGTTCCTTCACTTCCATCATAGAAGTTCATACCAACAAAACTCCCACCAAAATTAATAAGAGGCCCTCCAATCCCAGCCTAAGACAACGATAAAATATAAGTAAATAAAAGTCCTAAGTAACCGAAGAAGTTTTAGTTTAAAAAATAAAAGTTAAATAGATGTATAATATGATTAAAGAGATGATTCGGTCCTAACGCAACCATCGATATTGGCTACCATGCAAGAGAATTTCACCACTGTACCTTGTTGATTTTACAAGTGGACAGCTTAAGATATCTGCAGTCTGGTTTGTTTCTCTGCTTCACTTCACAAAATTTGATACGCTTGTTTCTCTGCTTCACTTAACCAATTGAGTCAAGTTTGATACCCTTGTTTCTCTGCTTCACTTCACCAACTGAGGCCATTAATAATCTTTGTTCAGTGTTACGCCCTATGGCTACTACTTTTCCAACCCCTGTAGGTAAGTTTCTTCGTCCCAAAGTAGGTAGAGCATTTCGAGATGGCATCTGCACCGCATTAAAAATATTTTCTGGGCGACTAGCACATACGTATATAATTCTCAACACTGACAAAAGCGATATTATAGTCCACGTTATACCAGTCCAATGTACCAGTGACGGTCCCATTTTGTGGGAGAGACACCTCAATCTGCAATGATAAAAGATGAGGTCAACTGACCATCAAACAACTTAAACGACCAAGACAAATGATTAGGAGCACCAACCCTCAAGTTCTTAATATGGTCATCATCATCATGACCTCCAACCCCAGAAGCACCACACCTCAAGTTATCAATATAGTGCTCACTATCATGACCTCTAACCAAACTGGCCGAAGTGAGAATGACAGAGCATGCCCCACTGCTTTCAGGCCACCATATAAGCAACCCTGTGCATACAAAGTACCTCACATGTCCTACACCAAAATTTTATGATTATTAGTTAATGAAGAAAACTAGCACGGAAAGTAATGAGCACATAACTGTAAAAATTACCACAGAATGATTTGAGTGAGACAACACGTTGGGATATATCAGAAACAACTTCCTTTGGAAGCTGCTCCCAGACATGATTCTCCCAAACAAAGGGTGCATCATCATAAGGATACCCTTCCAAAGCAAGTAAACCACCAAAATATCCTTCAAATATATTAAGCAATTCCCCGTTGACTGGTTAAAGAAACAGGCACAGAAGTTAGCTCAAAAAAGTAAGGGAGAGGACAGCAATAGCAAAAGCAACGACTTACATTCAAGCACAAGTGGTGGTGGCATGGGATAGCCAAAGGATTTTCAGACGGTTAATAGGTTTCCTAAATCCTGATGCGATAAGATGATCGATATTACTACTCATATGATATGCATGAAAACATTCACATAATATTCCACACACAATGATCAATAGATAAATTTTGGAAATGACAGTCGCATGATTATTCACACCTGAAGGGCTTGCACAGAATACATCTGTAGGCAACGAATAACCATGGAAGTCGAGTTTTTTGGGACTGCAATAGAACAACAGTCACACCAACACATCAACTAAATCTTACAAAAGGAAACAAGGTATTAAAAACATTTATAAACATTTGACAGAAAAAAGTGACAGGATTGAACAGATTCAGATGTTGTATGAGTTGCAATGTCAATACTGTCCAAAAGAAACGTTTAGCTCTTTCTCATTTAGAGAAATATAGCGTCAACATTAAGCAAGAGCATCAAATTAGCAACAAGAGATTTGGTCTAACGAGGTATCCATAAGGTAGAGGTAGCAGGACAAGATTGTTTTCAAACCACAGATTGCTGTGTGGAAACTCCTTTGATCCAAATGGTATAAAATAATGGCTACCTTAACGGAACATCATATGGGCTTGGATCAAATATAAATATGATATGTCTACTGGGGTTGAAAAAATCACAGATATATGAAGTGTAAAATACATACTTGAGTATCCCAAAATGCCTCAAGCGATTAAGTATCACCCCTCGAAGGAACAAGACATTTCTTCCAGTAAAATCATCTGAATCATCAATAGGAAGGCTCATCCCAAGAAATCTACCACCAGTTCCTATAATTGGCCCTCCAAATACAGCCTAGAACAAACATAAAGTGGTAAAGTTTATAAAGGAAAGGCATCTTCACTTCCGGGAACAGTGATAAGTAAACCACAGATATCATAATGCAATTATTTGTTCCAAGTTCTCCAACATGCCAAGAAACTAAGATACAAATCAACAGCATACCTCTGTCAACGGATCATCAGAAACCCACATGGAAGGCTTTCTACTCTGAGACTCATGTGCAGCCAAACTTCCTGACGCAGCCATCAAACTGCCTGACCTGAAGGCACGCCCGACAGCTAGTATTGGGTCACCACAAGAGGGCTTTCGATACTGAGGATTCAGATCAACGTCATGGAGAAATGGGAGGTCCACGGTCGTGACAATTGCAATTTGTCGATCATATAGACCAAGCAATCCGCCGGTAGTACTGTTATCAGGAAGGCGCACTTCCACCTTTTAGTGACAAAAGCAGTACATTAGGACAGGGTCACACAAATTAGCTTGAAAAACAAAGCAAAATGGAAAACGTAATTATTAGCAGCACAACCCTCAAATTATCATCTCTGTTTCTATTAGCAGTATATGCAGTAGCCAAACGTGCAGAAGTCACAAATCTTGTCAGCCGTAATGCAGTTCTTCCGTATGGTAGAGGTATGCCCGAGCATGCAAATAACATCTTATCTCCTGCAAAAAAGATCATGATTTAGACCATTAAGCAACAACAAGATACAAATTAGGAAAAAAAATCATAAGCATATAGCAGCATACTCACCATCAAACAAAGCAATCGAGACGACAATGGAAGACAAATCTCGAGGCACTTTGGCACTGGTTAGATAGCGTTTTTGACGAGGTGCGAATTCAGTGCCAAATGATTTCTCTATAAAAGGACTGCCAGCACCAGGTGCAATAGGAAGTTCACCAAAAAGTTCCTCCTCAACAGCACATAGTTTCTCCTGGGCATCAACAAGCGCAGCCCGAATAGCAAGAACTAGTTAATAAACATGATTCAATGGAATTGTGAGGGTTCTATTAGAGCAATATGTGCACGAGAAGGAAGAACCAGAAATTTCTAAGGCATTTACTCACGTTTGTCCATTCTTTCTATGGCAGCATCGCCAGCATGCAAGCCTTCTGCGCTACCACCCTTTGAAATCAAGGATGACTCTTTGGCGCTTCTATCACCAATTCTCTCTTCCGTACTCCATGACGTGTCTGAAGTTCTGTAGCGAAAATAAAAGCAACAACTTTGAAATCAACTAAAGCATGTTTGACATCAACTGGAAACCAAACAAATAAATAAAAGTACATCGTTACCTTTTATTTTATTTTTTTACTTAGGTTTACTGACAATACTGTGAAAAAATTGATGGGAAAATATGTGCTCAAAATTAGTAGTATAAATTTGACCTGGTTCTGTGCATATAAATGTAAACTTAAGGACCCAGTTCAGTTAGATGCATAGTAGAAGTTCAATTAGAACTGCACCGTGGGGAACAACAACTCGAAGGGCAAGCAAACGAGAAAACTGACACGTACATCGCGCAACTGATTCCGCGCGTGGTGAAAGGGGAAGTAGCGCGGTTTATCTGGGCAGAGAGGAACGCCGAGGAAGGGATGCAACGGGTGTGGATCCGTGAAGAGTGCCACAGGTCAGGATGAAGCAGGCGGGGCGGATTTGGGAATCTAGGGTTGAGGATGGATGAATCCACAAGGACTGCTCACACATGCAACAATCAAACTCGGCCAACTATTTCTGGCCAAGCACATGAGACATCGATCGATCGACGAGGGGGTGGTTGTTGTTGCCGTTGTCGACGAGGAAGTCGCCAAAGACGAAGAATGCCCGTGGCGCCGCGGACGCCGCCCGGGTACGCGCCGCCGCCACGACGAGTAGTACGGAGACGAGGAGAGGAACGAGAGCGGCGCCCATCTCCATCTGCCTAGGACGCACGTACGCTTGAGAGTTGAGACTTGGAGAGAACACAGATGCACGGGTGGCTAGGCGAAAGAAGTCCATATAACCCCCTGACATTTCACAAAGCGACTACATTACCCCCTGAACTATGAAACCGGGTGTTTAACCCCCTCAGGTTTGCAAAACCAGACAAATAACCCCTCAAGAGCGAGAAGGGTGGTTTTAGACGTGGCTCTTCTTTCACCCATAACCCCTGGAGAAAACAATTCGGTCAACACCTCCTGCTGTCCTGCAGACCTGATCCTGTGGCTCGCTGCAGGCCCTTCCGCTCGGCTCGGCACGATCGGTACGCTAGCGGCCTCTAGCATCCTCATCTCGACTAGCGCCTCGTGAACGCCGCTTCCTGAGTGCGGCACGTGCACCACGTCACGACGCAGATCACCCAAGACACCATGGACGGAGCCGGGGAGGTGAACAACATAACATAGACCCTGTTTGGATCCCAGAGTTAGAGTTAGTTTGGGTTAGTTTGAACTCAACTAACCCAAAAACATCTAAACAGAAGGGTTAATTTAGAGGGGAGGAAAACGCTTCGCTCCCGTGCCGCTCCCTGGCGGCACCAGGGCGTCAAACCCTAGCCGGCCAGGAGGGTGTGATTCGTGCTTGCCCAGCCGCCGGCGTTGGTCGCGGTGGCGGCGGGCCCTTGCCTCAAAGGGGGAGGGGCACCCGTGCGTCGTTCTGGCGGCGGCGGTGGGACTTGGGGCGGCGGCCTCGGACACGGTCGTGAGGGCACTCTCGCCAGCGCAGCTGCGAGCGGCGGCGCTCCACTTCGGCTGTGCTGGCAGTGACGAGGACGCCGGCTGATGGGTGTCCTGCCGGCTTGTGGCGGTTTCAGATGCATCTTGGCGTTGGGAGTCTTGATGAGATCCGGCAACCTCGAATTCGGCATGGACGGCCTGATGGAGGGCACGGCAAGAGCTTTCTGCATGATGGTGGGAACATCCTGATCTAGGCAGCTTGCGGCTGATGGTCAATTGGCCTCCCTCCGATGGGCTCGGCCCCAGAGTTGGGTTGCGGTGAGCACATGCATAGGCGTCTGGGCGTATGATGCTTTGACGGACGTCGACTGTGATGAGGTGCAGTTGTGGATTATCTCGAGGCTTTATGCTGGATCGAGTGGTGCTCGACTTCCAGATCCGGCGGATTTGCATGGTGCGGCCTTGCAGGCAGTTGTGCGATCCTGATCTGGTGGTCACTGGGCTCCGCGAGCGCACCTTGGCGAAGATGATCTGTCTTTTGTGCTCTAGCTCTAGAAATGTCGGCTCAGGGCCGACGAGCATGAGTAGAGCTCTCTCCAGCAAGCTGGTAGTCGGTGGTGGTGTGCTCTATCATCGGTGTCGGTTCTTGACCACCCGGCCTGTGGTGGTGGCCTTGCTGCGGACTGCAGTGGCCATCGAAAGGTCTTCAGGAGGGTTTCTCTCCCCAAGATCCGGTGGTTAACTTCGATGGTGAGATGCAATCTAGTGGGTGATGGCTTGATGCAGAGGAATGGTTGTGCAGCGACGGCGGTTTGCATGTAGCTGCTCGATCGTGGAAAAGTGGTGGCGACAACACATGTGTTACTTTGATGGTGTTTCTATTCGAGCACCCGCTCTCGAGCTCCGGGGTGAAAGCCTTGGTCTGCCCAAGTTGGCCATACCTGTCAATGGTGATGTTTCTACGTCGTTACCTTGTTGAAGGCATTGCTCTGATATGCTCAGACTGTTCTTCAGGGTGAAAACCTAGATTCTGACCATGGGTGGTTGGGTCCGGTGACGACGGCGCTTAAGCGTCACTCCCTTCCTGAAGGCGTTGTTGTTGAAGAACATCATCGTCTATGTGATGTCATAAAATAGTTGGTGCGGATATGGTCATTGTTGTAGCTTGCCAATTGCAGATCAGATCGCTTTGGGTTTTATTTTTTTCCTCGCCGACGAATAGTTTTGGTCTTAAATGACTTTGCTATTGCCGGCGTGTTTTGTATGCGTGTGTTGGTGTTGGCTCTGTGCATCCTAGCTATGCAGAGGCCGGGTGTGTTCATTGTGTTTGTATCCTCTTGATGCTTCATTTTGAGACAATAAAATCCACCCTTTGTCGAAAAAAGAAGGGTTAATTTAGGTTAGATGCATCTAACCCACAAAAAAAACTAACCCATTCAAGAGGTGCTTATTTAGGTTAGTTCTCCTAGGAACCACTAAAAAAACATTTTTTTTTCTCCCGCTCTTTCCGTAGCAGATCCCTCCACACTTTCTCTAAGCTTCTCGTCCTCTCCCTCCCTCCCTCTTGCACTACCCGTGAAGATGCCTCGCCGTATCCGCACTCCCGGCCGCCGCCGGTAAGCCACCCCGCCCTATCCTCCCGTTCCAACCCCCTCGTCTCCCCGCGGCCCGTCCGCCCACCGGTAAGCAGTCGCGGCTCCTTGTGCGGCCTGTCACCGTCGGCCTCGGCCAACGCGGCTCCTTGCGTCGGGACGGCAGATTCGGTCGGCGGGCTGCGCGATAAGCCAGCGCGGCTCCTTGCCGGGCGCGTCCCCGTCTGCCGCCAGCACAGCTCTCAGTCAAGGCTCGCCTAAAGTAATCAAATGATTGAGAAAGAATATTTATTGTCAATCTAACCCTGTCATCCAAACATCTCTTTGGTTAGAGTTAGTTCAGAGTTAGTTTAGGGTTAGAATCTAACTCTAACCTCTAACCGAGTTAGAGTATCCAAACAGGACCATGCATGTCCATGGCGCTGCCCTTACTGCACGAACGTGGTGTTGAGCCACGGCGTCAATGTACGACTCCATTACCATGCAAGTATCGGCTCCATGCGTGTTCCCCATCCCATCTGGTCAGTGGTCACGTGTACAACGTCCATGTCCGAGCAAGCAGCTGTTATCGCCGGCGGCGCCACCATCCAAGGAGGAGGGTTCAGGCCAATTGCGCGAGGAGGAGGCTGGAGGGGAAGCAGGGGAGGAGCTGGGTATGGCATTACACGCTCTTTTATAGGCTTTTATAGGCATGGTTTGTGGGCGTCGTGCATGGATACGCATGGTGGTGACCATGGCAAGGTTTGAGGCGCTCGGATACGCACGGTGGTGAGTGTTCTTCTCTGGCCATTGCTCTCCATTGTTAGGCCGTCATTGCGCTCTACCTCCTCTATCACATGGGCACCCTCAAACCATCGGTTTGGCCTCTTCGTTCTCCTCCCCAGCTTGCTGCGCCACTCACCGGACGAGCTTCTCCCTGTAAATGACCACCTTCACATCACGGAGGAGTAGGACACCTTGGTGTTAGAGTTTTTTCACATGATCGATCACATCAAAACACGACGAACACGCGCGCACAAAAATCTGATAGCCAAGGGCTTTTGTCGTGCCCTCTTTCTCCTCTTTATTTTCTCTTTTTCTCTGTGTTATAAATCTCATAAGCTTGGCTGTGCTTATATACACACATAACCTGACTCGCGCAATCGACCTTGGACTCCTCCTTCCAAACCTATACGGACTACCTAACCTATCACAACACGCTAGCTAACCATCACAGACTAGTACTCCTACGTACATGACCTTGAGGCAAGCGAACATAGACACCTAACAGGAGGACACTCCTAATCAAACTTACCTAAACTAATCAACCGGCAACGTTGATCATCTTTTACTAATCATAACTACTATACGTTTGGATTATTCCAACATTCACACCTAATCCAAACACTCAATTCTTTACTCGATAAGACACACCGACGGCCACATGTTCATGTTGTCACACTTATAGCCTCCGGTGATGCAACTTACCGGACCGCTTCTCTCTTTTCGTAATGATGGTCACAACTTCATCATCTTTTTCATGCCGACTTGTTGACTGAATCAAATGCTTTACTCGGACTATCAGCCATGCTGTCACATCTTAGCGTGCTATATACAGACTAAACGCATAGCCTCATGCAGGAACCCAACTTAACTGATGCGTGTCCTCTTCACGTTGATCTTCATCTTCTCGTCGGTTGCTTGTGCACGGGGAGACACATCTCTTCACCCAACACATCTTCTCATTGTCGTCGATGTCACATCTTACCGAACGACGCCTCCTATCCAGCGGCAACACAACTCGCCATATACGTGCAACTCAACTTCACCGTATATGAACTCGCCGGAACTCCTTGATCACGAATAGAAACACAAGGCACAATTTCCTTTTTCCATCCGCTCTCGCTCTGGATTCTCCTCTGCCAGTGACGCATCTCTACTGCAGCAGAAGACTCACACACCTGAGCTCTTGGACGCAACTTACAAGAACTCGTCTGCACACTTTGATGACGGCTTGCAGCTTCTCCATCTCCACCTTGCACCCTCCAACGATGATCTCGATGATTTCCTCAGTGTCGCAACTTCGGTACCTTCATAACCATCAACGATCACCAACGCCTTGCCGACGACAGCCCGTCGCCCTTCTCTAGGTCGTTCCGCCGAACGACAATTACCCGTCGCCTCGCTTGCGACAACACCCTCACTGCCCTCTCTTCGTCGCTCCACCGAACGACTATAGCCCGATCTGCCACGTCGCCGCAACACTCGGCGACTATATCGGCCGTTCATAGTCGCTACACCAGCGACTGTATTGCCCGCCCCGAGGCGCTAGTCGGGTCGCCACCCCGGGGCAAGCGCAGCTTCACTCGAACTTTACTCTAATACCAAATGTTGGAATTTTGCCACATGATCGATCACATCAAAACACGAACACACACGCACAAAAATCTGATAGCCAAGGGCTCTTGTCGGTGCCCTCTTTCTCCTCTTTATTTTCTCTTTTTCTCTGTGTTACAAATCTCATAAGCTTGGCTGTGCTTATATACACGCACAACCTGACTCACGCAACCAACCTTGGACTCCTCCTTCCAAACCTACACGGACTACCTAACCTATCACAACACGCTAGCTAACCATCACAGACTAGTACTCCTACGTACATGACCTTGAGGCAAGCCAACATAGACACCTAACAGGAGGACTCTCCTAATCAAACTTACCTAAACTAATCAACCGGCAACGTTAATCACCTTTTACTAATCATAACTACTATATGTTTGGATTATTCCAACATTCACCCTCTAATCCAAACACTCAATTCTTTACTCGATAAGACACACAGACGGCCACCTGTTCATGTTGTCACACTAGTAGCCTCCGGTGACGCAACTTACCGGACCGCTTCTCTCTTTTCGTAATGATGGTCACAACTTTATCATCTTTTTCATGCCGACTTGTTGACTGAATCCAACGCTTTACTCGGACTATCAGCCACGCTGCCACATCTTAGCGTGCTATATGCAGACTAAACGCATAGCCTCATGCAGGAACCCAACTTAACTGGTGCGTGTCCTCTTCACGTTGATCTTCATCTTCTCGTCGGTTGCTTGTGCACGGGGAGACACATCTCTTCACCCGGCACATCTTCTCATTGTCGCCGATGTCACATCTTACCGAACGACGCCTCCTATCCAGCGGCAACACAACTCGACATATACGTGCAACTCAACTTCACCATATATGAACTCGCTGGAACTCCTTGATCACGAATAGAAACACAAGGCACAATTTCCTTTTTCCATCCGCTCTCGCTCTGGATTCTCCTCCGCCGGTGACGCATCTCTACTGCAGCAGAAGACTCACACACCTGAGCTCTTGGACGCAACTTACAAGAACTCGTCTGCACACTTTGATGACGGCTCGCAGCTTCGCCATCTCCACCTTGCATCCTCCAATGATGATCTCGATGATTTCCTCGGTGTCGCAACTTCGGCACCTCCATAACCATTAACGATCACCAGCGCCTTGCCGACGACAGCCCGTCGCCCTCCTCTAGGTCGTTCCGCCGAACGACAATTACCCCTCGCCTCGCTTGCGACAACACCTTCACTGCCCTCTCTTCGTCGCTCCATCGAACGACTACAGGCCGATCTGCCACGTCGCCGCAACACCCGGCGACTATATCGGCCGCTCCTCGTCGCTACACAAGCGACTGTATTGCCCGTCTCGAGGCGCTAGTCGGGTCGCCACCCCGGGGCAAGCGCAGCTTCACTCGAACCTTGCTCTGATACCAATTATTGGAATTTTGCCACATGATCGATCACATCAAAACACGCCGAACACACGCGCACAAAAATCTGATAGCCAAGGGTTCTTGTCGTGCCCTCTTTCTCTTCTTTATTTTCTCTTTTTCTCTGTGTTACAAATCTCATAAGCTTGGCTGTGCTTATATGCACAACCTGACTC
Organism: Aegilops bicornis; assembly: GCA_021605145.1. NCBI lineage: Eukaryota > Viridiplantae > Streptophyta > Magnoliopsida > Poales > Poaceae > Aegilops > Aegilops bicornis. The sequence continues at coordinate 445,438,694 of CM038674.1, read as the reverse complement.
ACGCAACCGACCTTGGACTCCTCCTTCCAAACCTACATAGACTACCTAACCTATCACAACACGCTTGCTAACCATCACAGACTAGTACTCCTACGTACATGACCTTGAGGCAAGCCAACATAGACACCTAACAGGAGGACTCTCCTAATCAAACTTACCTAAACTAATCAACCGGCAACGTTGATCACCTTTTACTAATCATAACTACTATATGTTTAGATTATTCCAACACTTGGAACCGAGAAGTTAGACGTAGTGAGCTACAATCAGGGCACATGCATCGTATAGAATGTTGGCAATAAGCTATGTTCGCCGAGGTGGTGACCGGCATCGGCACACCAGGTCTGGTCCGTGGAGGGTGTGGGCGTGTGTGCGCGTGTGGCTGTGCAGTGCGTGTGTGTGCGCGCGTTGGGCGTGTCGGGTACGGTCGGTGGCCGCGTTGAGCCAGTGTCTGGACATGGTCTGACCATTGTACAAGCATTGTCCGACTAATACATGGGCAGTGTATGGCGTGTGTGCGTGCGTGTGTTTGAGTGTGTGTCGAGCCAGAGCGATGTACATGCTCGTTCTGGCTCAGCTGCATGTCGGTGTCGTCAGTTGGGCACCTGGCCAGGTTGTTGGCAGTGCGCGTTAATTGCAGAGTGCAGCAGCAGCATAGCTCGCAGTCAAGTTGGCGCCCGGGTCTCGCGGATAAGGAGATGGCTCATGATTGAGGGAAGACCGGATCACCAGGGCGTTCGTACGCATGGAGATCGCCGGAGTGGACTGCTTGGCCGCTGCGTTGCCGTAGCCTTTAAAAGGGGTCGTGTAATCGTGTCATCGAGGTGCCAAACCCTGTGAATAAAGTTTGCCACGATACAGACCGGTTCGCGGCCGCGGCGTTCGTCGCCATTGCTCTGAGCAATACATCATGATAGATGTGCCTATAAGTAGCACATACTAACCCATCACATCATGTTTACAGGAGTAGCTCGCCGATGGGCTGTAGGCCAAAGCACACGTCCAACTCATGGAACATGAAGACCACTGAACAACTGAACAAGGAGGGGAGGAGGACGCCGATGTGGACTTCCAGAAGACACATGCATGGAAGTAGATGAGAAAGGAGAGGGAAAGAGAAAAACGTGGAGAAGAAAGGCAGGGAGTAGAACACAATACAAGGGGCCATTTCTGATTTATTTATACTACCGCATGCCCCAGCTCAGCAAACATGACAATTTGCAAAGACATGAAAAGACGGAGGATGCTCCAAAGAGCCAATGGAAAGGCGGTGCAAATGAAGTAGACGTGTACGTGATGATTCCACCCAAACCTTTCCAAAACGGACCCCCTCTTAATAGTACGACTTTCCTACGACTCGAATCCACCGAAAAGAAACGTAGAGAAAAGCCGTCTTCAATAGTCTTCGAGGGGCACCAAATCGTCTTGTGCCTAGTGGTGAAATGTCTAAAATACTCAATGCACACGATTAGTCCGCAAAAGCATTGTCATCAATCACCAAAAAAAACTAAGGGATAAATATGCCCTTACAATCTCCCCTTTTTGGTGGATTGATGACAATACGGGATTTGCACAAAGGAAGATAATAAAGAACATGAGCAAACACCACATCTCTAAAATATAGACGGGCTCTCCCTAGATGTGTGCTATCTAGATAAGTGCTTTGGACTGCACGACACACATGCTAGGATCAACACTCCCCCTATATTTTATAGACAAGTCACATCTTGTAACAGAAAGGCTATCACTAAGCAAGATAGTAACTATGAGCATAATATAAATAGCACAAGATATCATAAGCTCAATAAGGTATGATAGAGTGCATATGTCTTACAACATATGGTAGATAAGTCTCACAAGCGCAAACCAAACCAAAGCTAACGAGGTTCAACGGAACAAAAGCAAACGACACAACGAAACAAACACGACTCGCAAATCCTACACTCTCTCCCCCTTTGGCATCGAGACGCCAAAAAGGCAGAGAGGACACCTACAACACAAGTGGTGGCTCAAGCGGAGTAGTCACTCGCACGCTCTCCGTCGGACTCGGTAGCGGGGATGGGCTCCTCTTCAGAATCAGTCCACTTGTAGCCTTGTTTTGCCATACACTCAGCCTCTGGAGTGATGTGCTTCTCGGAGCCGCTGGAAACATCCTCTCCAAAAACCTTCATGATCTTCTTATCGCGGCAGCGACTCTCCTTGGAGGAAACGTGACTCCGGTACTGCCCCTTTGCCTGCATGCAGAACAAGGCCTTCATCTTGGCCTTCAGCTTCTTAGCCCACGAGGGCTCAGCAGAGGGCGGAGCATACCCAGCAGAGTTGTCCTCATCTGCGTCCTCCTCCTCATCAGCATCCATCCTAGCAGCCTCAGCCTCAGCACGAGTAGTAGTGTTGGCCCACTGGGTCTTGACACGGAGCTTGATGGGCTCATGACGAGTCCAGTCAGGAGCAAGAAACTCATCACCGGGAAACAACTTCTCCCAAGTCTTCGAGATCAACAGAAACAGGTAAGGTCCATAGATGGGTACCTTGCGGTTGAACACCACGAACCGAAGCTCACACCACATGATATGTGAGACATCAAGTGGTTGCGTCTGAGAAACGCGCGCCTCCTCACAAAGGAGCATCATATCCACAAGATAGGCATGCACCTTGTCCTTGTCACCAATGCGGGGAAAGAGGGAATTGTGGAAGATGCAATACATGATGTCCAGAAATGAGTTCAGCACCCACGCCTTCTTGCCACTGGGAAGCAACTTCTCAACATAATACTGCTGGAGCTTGTTCTTGTTAGCTGACTCGGAGTTGGCATGAGGGGAACACCAATGGGCGTGTTGAGCCCCTCATCAGGTACGTGGAGCAAATCCATGAAGTCCTACCATGTAGCAGTCAGCTCACGTCCATTGGTCATCCAGGTCATCCTCCGTTCCTCATCAGAATGAAAGTGAACCAAAGCAAAGAACTGGGCCACAAGCTTGGGATCAAAGTCCAGGTGGAAAGAGATCACATCCTCAATGGCAAACTGCTCCACGAGATCCAAGGCCTCACCAAAGTAGGCACGGTGCTTATCATCCCTCATGTGATTCATGTCAATCCAGTGCACGTCCACATATATGTTCTGCTTGCCCTTGATCACATCCAGATAAATGAGATTCTACTGCTTGGTCCAGAACAGGTCATTCCCTCTGAAGTTGGCACGAGGGTTCACATAAGGGTTGATCTTCCTTCGAGAGATAAACTCAGCCGGTGGTATCTCATCCATGCCCATGGAGGGCTCCTTGTGCTTGGTGGCGGTGGTCTTGGTCCTGCGTTGGGGGCATTGGAGCCCTCTGGAGCTTCATCTTGGTTGCGCAGACGCTTGGAACCTGTGTCACGGCTGGGATTGGAACGGCGAGCAGGTGCACCAGATCCACCACCTAAGACACAAAACACAAAAAAAACATGCATGAGAAGCGAGAAGGATCAATGCAAAGACCAGAGCAAAACAGGTGAAACAAGTAGAGCGCGCACTTGGTAATTACCATGAGGGAGATTTGACAACAACGGTAGTACTGCTTGTCTGCGCGGTACTAAAATTTTAGTGCCGCTCCGAGTCACGGTAGTACCGCGCGGAGGCACGGTAGTACCGGGTCTCGGAGCGGCAGTAGAATTTTAGTGCCGCGTCTCGCACGGTAGTACCGCTCCTGAGGAGCGGTAGTACTGTGTCGGTGGGAAATGACACCTATGGGGAATCCCTTCTATGGTTGCGGGGCGCGGGGATCGTGAGAAGAGCGGGACTAGTAGACAACACAAAGGGGATTTACCCAGGTTCGGGCCGCAAAGATGCGTAAAACCCTACGATCCTGCTTTGGTGGATGTATTTAGTGTTCTTGAGCTCTTGAACTAGCTCTGGGTGCTGCTAGGTTCGAAAGAGCCGAATCCTTCTCCGGTGTGCCATGGGCCTCCTTTTATAGGCGAAAGGGGCTGCCACAGTGGCACACAGGAGGTGGAAAGTGCTACAGCGCTGTGAGCTTATCGCTGGTGTTACAGGACAAGGCGCATTTAATGCGAGGCTTAGGTGTCCCTTCGCTTTATCGGGGACGGGAGCGAGGCCCGTCCCGTCCGTCGCCGCTCCTTCTTGCTTCGACACGCGCCCTGGCCAGCGATGCATGCGGTGCCATGTAGGCAGGCAGGCAGCTGAGGTGGCGCGGTGGTGGAGCCTCCACGAAGGGTTGCATGTTGCCACACAGGTGCCTACCCAGCTGGTTGGGTCGGCAGCTGCATGCGAACAGCGGCGGAGACTTGGCTAGTGCGGGCTTGACGGTGGCCACCTTTCATGGCGCTTGGCGAGGGCCTTGCCGGGTGGCCCGGCAAGGGTCTTGCCGGATGGCCCGACAAGGGTCTTGCCGTGGCACGCCGGCGTCCCCGGCAAGGATCTTGCCGGGGGTCTTGTGGGTTCCTTCGGTGAGGATGGTTGCTTTCCTATCCTCATTTGATCTTGGCCATTCTTTGTCTTCACAAAGATCTGCATGCCACCACAGAGGTGCCTCCCGAGCCCTGTCCCAATGCATTTGTCGAGTGTTGGTGGGCTCGAGGGTGGCTCGCTCGGCTGGCGTGGGCGAGCTGCCCCGGCAAGGGTCCTTGCCGGGGAAACCTGCTTCGTCCATCTGATCTTTGTGGCCTTGGTCCTTGTCGTTTCTTTGCTTCGTCTTGTGCCTTCGGCTTCTCTCCGACTCCCCTTTCCCTGCCCTGTTATGCGCGGTCGTGGCGGGAGGCTCTGACTGCCCGTGCACAAGTAAAGGGGTCAAAAGGAGAGCCCCTACTTTTGTACACCGGCAGGAGCCCCCGGGCCTGGGCCACACATAAGCGCAACACGTTGTTGGGCCAAGCCTAGAACGTTGCGCGGGCAGTTGGGGTGGATTTTACCGTGGTAACTGCTCCGTCCACTGCGCTTCTCCACGACCCGCGTTGATCGCGCGACGTGGGGGTCGTGTGCGTGCATGACGGAAGCATGCTGGCGTCATCCCGCGGTGGACAGTAAAGAGGCGGCTTGCGTGTCTCTTTGAGATCGCAGGGCCACCTCCCATTTACTGCCCTTGCTTGGGAATCGTCGCTCCACGCGTCCCACTACGCCCGCCCCTTGCGCCACGTTCGCTGCATGCATAATGCAGAGCGAATGACAGGTGCGCGGGATGTGGGAAGTTGTGCGTGTGCGTGGGTTGACTCCCACACGCCTTCAATGGAGCGGGGAGGGCGGTCGACGGCCCCGCTTGTGGTCACTTGAACAAGCCGGATTGGCCGAGAGGGGGTGGCCGAGCCTCGCCCCCGCCCCTTTATAAAGAGGGGAGCGGGAGGAACGGTGCCTCTCAACCTTTCGCCATCTGCCTCTCCCCATTCCTGCTTCCTTTCTTCTACTGCCATGGCGAGGGGGCGTGGCGACGCTTCATCGGTGGCGGCGAGGGTTTCGGCCAGACAGCGCATCGCTCCTCCCCAAGAGCTCATAGTGGCGGAGCCGACCGCTAGAGGAAGGGGGAGGGGGCGAGGTCGAGGCCGTCGTGGTGCTCGAGGGAGAGGAGGACGGGGTGGCAGATCAGCCTCGTCTCCGCCAGCAGCTCCTCCTCCGATGGAGGGCCATGCCGGGGACAACCCCTGTGAATTCTTCGTCAGGCTGCGCCAGCCACCGCGATGTCGCCTTCGTCTCCCGACTCCATTCGCGCGGGAGATGGAGCTGGATCCGCCGCAGGCGTTGCGGCTGCACATGAGGGGTTGCGGGAAAAGCGGCACATGGGCTGACGTCGAGTTCCCCGCCCCTCACGTCATGTATCTTCACCGAGGGTGGAAGACCTTCGCTCGCCTCCACAGCTTGACGGATGGGTTCACTCTCCATTTCAAACTAATGGAGGGTGGCCTCCTCTCCGTCAGGATCTTCGAGCACTTCGGGACTCGCGTAAGGTGCTGCGTGGAGAGCTCTTCTGACGATGAAGAATCCTCCTCGAGCGAGAGTGGCGAGGAAGACAACGGCAGCGATGACGAGGCCAGCGGGCGGCAGGATGACGGGTCTGACTAGGCGTCGGGCGCCGCTCCGTGTGGCACCGGCGACCCCATCATCCGTGTCGCCGGCTCCTTGAACTTCTCGGGGTCGTCTCCTTGGGCGGCTGGCGTTGGGAGTCTGCGGAAGAGGAAGAGGGCGGGCGACAAGGCCGTCAGGTCGGAGTACGCGGGCACCGACGCCTTCATCGCGTATTTATGTCCTGCCGCCTCGTCTTCGAGCTCTGCCTCCGGCGCCGCGATCACCATCCAGCCCTTGGACGGCCACCGAGATGTTCCCTCGGTGTCTTTTGCCACTCGTAGCTCGCCTAGGCGCCCCTTTTGCCCTTCTGCTTTCTTGTTCCATTTCCTGAGGAGAGGGACAAGAAAGGGATTACGGGCATCTTATCTTTTTTTAGTCTTGTAAGCTTTCGGGCCTTTGTTAACTTTAGAACTTGTAATCCCCTTGTTCATGTTTTTCATTTCATATGAACTGTACCTATATGGGATGTTTTTAATGAAAAAGGGATGTTTGCTGGGTCTTTCGTTCGCAGGTGGAACCCACGACAAGGAGTGAATCCTTGTTACCTTTAAGATAAACGTTTTCTCGCCCGGCAACAGGCCTTGCCGTCTCCCCACTTCGCTCGACCTTTCTCACGCCCTTGGCGGAGGCAGGGATGAGGTGGGATTAGGCTCCTCGTTTCATTTCCTTGCTGTCGCGACTACGACCAAACTCGGTCCTAGGAGGTGAGTCCTAGGGTCCGGAATGAGAGGAGCACGGTAGCCTAAGGATAAAACGAGGTTTCACATACCTCAGTCCATAATGAAATGCATGATAAGGGATAGAGAACTTATTTGAATCTGCAGCCCCCGGCAACCTTGGCTTGCAGCGGGTGGATCTTTGCCCTTGTAGCCCCCGGCAATATTGGCTTGTCGGGGCCCAGACGCCGGTCCGTCCCCTTTCTTCCAAAGCAGCTAGGCAAGGATATTCATGTGTCATGCGAACCAAAGAAGACAGAGGAGAACAGAGAGACGTGCACTCGACCTCTAAGCTAGGGGTTAGCCGCCGCTAAGCACTATCAACCCTATCCAAGGAAGAGACTCAACCTAGCATGCATGCTATAACTTAGGGCGCCAGCGCTTCATTTATTTATGCTCAGGGTCTGCGCCTGGCTTTGTACAAAGGGTTAAATGCCTTGCCGGCAAGGCTTGTACAAAAGGGTGGCTTGCCGGGAGGCCCGGCAGCCGCGCCTTATGGGTAAAACTTGCGGAGATGCTCGATGTTCCAGGAGTTGCTCACTCGAATGGCATCTTCAGCCTCCAGCCGGACTGCGCCGGGCCTGGTGACTCATGTTACTCGATAAGGGCCTTCCCACTTTGGCGTCAACTTGTTGGAATTCTTGGCCCGGTGAGCGTGCGAAGAACAAGGTCGCCTTCCTCAAAGCTCGGGCATGAACCTTGCGGCTATGGTAGCGGCGCAAGGCTTCTTTGATAGCGTCGCTCTCACAGCCGCCCGGAGACGATCTTCCTCAAGGAGCGTCGCGTCATCTTGCCGCAATTGCTCTTGCTCAAGCTCATCATAAGCGAGCACTCGAGGTGACTCGTATATGAGTTATGTGGGGAGAACTGCTTCTTCCCCGTAAACCAGGGCGAAGGGTGTCTGGCCGGTGGCTCGATTTGGCGTCGTTCTGATCGACCAAAGAACCGCCGGCAACTCATCAATCCAGCGCCTTCCACTCTTGCACAGCCTGTCGAAAGTCTTCGTTCTTAAGCCCCGCAGGACTTCAGCATTCGCTCTCTACGCTTGGTCGTTGCTCCGTGGATGTGCCATGGAAGCAAAACAGACCCTGCTGCCGAGATCCTCAATGTATTGCATGAAGGCGTGGCTTGTGAACTGTGTGCCGTTGTCGGTAATGATCCTATTGGGCACCCCGAAACGGCACACTAGCCCCTTGAAGAACTTGATGGTTGACTGTGCTGTCACCTTCCTCACTGCTTCCACCTTTGGCCACTTTGTGAACTTGTTGATTGCGACGTACAATTACTCAAAGCCCACGATAGCACGGGGGAAAGGGCCCAATATGTCGAGCCCCCAGACCGAGAAGGGCCAGGAGAGAGGGATAGTTTGAAGGGCTTGAGCTGGTTGATGGAGCTTCTTTGAATGGAACTGGCACGCTTCACACTTGGTTACTAGCGCCGTCGCATCCTGGAAGGCGGTGGGTGTTGGGGAACGTTGCAGAAAATTAAAATTTTTCCTACGGTTTCACCAAGATCCATCTATGAGTTCATCTAAGCAACGAGTCATGGGAGAGAGATTGCATCTACATACCACTTGTAGATCGCGTGCGGAAGCGTTCACTAGAACGTGGATGATGGAGTCGTACTCGCCGTGATCCAAATCACCGATGACCGAGTGCGAACGGACGGCACCTCCGCGTTCAACACACGTCTGCAGGCGGATGACGCGTCTCCTCCTTCTTGATCCAGCAAGGGGAGGAGAGGTTGAAGAAGATGGCTCCAGCAGCACGACGGCGTGGTGGTGGTGGAGCAGCGATCTCCGGCAGGCTTCGCCAAGCTTCGTGGCGGAGGAGGAAGAGGTGTAGCAGGGGAGGGAGGCGCCAGAACTTCAGTGCGGCTGCCCCTCCCTCCCTTTATATAGGCCCTGGGCACCGGCCCCTGAGATCTGATCTCCCACGGGCGGCGTGGGGGTGGAGTGCCCCCAAGGCAGTGGGCGCCCCACCCTAGGGTTTCAACCCTAGGCGCAGGGGTGGGCCACTGGGGCCGCACCAGCCCACTATGGGCTGGTTCCCCTCCCCAGTTCAGCCCCTGGGGCCCTCCGGGATGGGTGGCCCCACCCGGTGGACCCAGGACCCTTCCGGTGGTCCCAGACAATACCGGTGACCGAAACTTTCCCGATGGCCGAAACAACACTTCCTATATATAATTCTTTACCTCCGGACCATTCCGGAACTCCTCGTGACATCCGGGATCTCATCCGGGACTCCAAACAACATTCGGTTTACTGCATACTCATATTCATACAACCCTAGCGTCACCGAACCTTAAGTGTGTAGACCCTACGGGTTCGGAGACACGTAGACATGACCGAGACGGCTCTCGGGCAATAACCAACAGCGGATCTGGATACCCATGTTGGCTCCCACATGCTCCTCGATGATCTCATCGGATGAACCACGATGTCGAGGATTCAAACAACCCCGTATACAATTCCCTTTGTCAATCGGTATGTTACTTGCCCGAGATTCGATCGTCGGTATCCCAATACCTCGTTCAATCTCAAGCACGGCAAGTCACTTTACTGCATCAGTAATGCATGATCCCGTGACCGGACACTTGGTCACTTTGAGCTCATTATGATGATGCACTACCGAGTGGGCCCAAGTGATACCTCTCCGTAACACGGAGTGACAAATCCTAGTCTCGATCCGTGTCAACCCAACAGACACTTTCGGAGATACCTGTAATGCACCTTTATAGTCACCCAGTTACGTTATGACGTTTGGTACACCCAAAGCAGTCCTACGGTATCCGGGAGTTACACGATCTCATGGTCTAAGGAAAAGATACTTGACATTGGAAAAGCTCTAGCAAAACGAACTACACGATCTTGTGCTATGCTTAGGATTGGGTCTCGTCCATCACATCATTCTCTTAATGATGTGATCCCGTTATCAATGACATCCAATGTCCATAGTCGAAACCATGACTATCTATTGATCAACGAGCTAGTCAACTAGAGGCTCACTAGGGACATATTGTGGTCTATGTATTCACACGTGTATTACGATTTCCGGATAATACAATTATAGCATGAATAAAAGACAATTATCACGAACAAGGAAATATAATAATAATCCTTTTATTATTGCCTCTAGGGCATATTTCCAACAGTCTCCCACTTGCACTAGAGTCAATAATCTAGTTACATTGTGATGAACCGAACACCCATAGAGTTCTCGTGTTGATCATGTTTTGCTTTCATGAAGAGGTTTAGTCAACGGATCTGCGACATTCAGATCCGTATGCACTTTGCAAATTTCTATGTCTCCATCTTGAACATTTTCACGGATGGAGTTGAAGCGACGCTTGATGTGCCTGGTCTTCTTGTGAAACCTGGGCTCCTTGGCAAGTGCAATAGCTCCAGTGTTGTCACAGAAGAGTTTGATCGGCCCCGACGCATTGGGTATGACTCCTAGGTCGGTGATGAACTCCTTCACCCAAATTGCTTCATGCGCTGCCTCTGAGGTTGCCATATACTCCGCTTCACATGTAGATCCCGCCACGACGCTCTGCTTGCAGCTGCACCAGCTTACTGCTCCACCATTCAACATATACACGTATCCGGTTTGTGACTTAGATGTTGGGGAACGTAGTAATTTCAAAATTTTCCTACGATCACGCAAGACCATGGTGATGGCATAGCAACGAGAGGGAAGAGTGTCCGTCCACGTACCCTCGTAGACCGAAAGCGGAAGCGTTATAACAACGCGGTTGATGTAGTCGTGCGTCTTCACGATCCGACCGATCCAAGCACCGAGCGACGGCACCTCCGAGTTCTGCACACGTTCAGCTCGATGACGATCCCCGGACTCCGATCCAGCAAAGTGTCGGGGATGAGTTCCGTCAGCACGACGGCGTGATGACGATGTTGATGCTCCACCGACGCAGGGCTTCGCCTAAGCTCCGCGACGATATGACTTCTCCGGCGCAGGGCTTCGCCTAAGCTCTACGACGATATGAACGAAGTGGAATATGGTGGAAGGGGGCACCGCACATGGCTAAGGAAAGATCCGTAGATCAACTTGTGTGTCTTGGGGTGCCCCCTGCCCCCGTATATAAAGGAGACAAGGGGAGGTGGCCGGCCCTAGAGGAGGCGCGCAAGGAGGAGTCCTACTCCCACTGAGTAGGACTCCCCCTTCTCCTAGTTGGAGTAGGATTGGGAGGGGAAAGGGGAAGGGCGCCGCCTCTCCTTGTCCTATTCGGACTGGAAGGGGAGGGGGCGCAGCCCACCTGGCCGGCCCTTCTCCTTCTCCCTCAAGGCCCATGAGGGCCCATATACCCCCGGGGTTCCGTAACCCCGGTGTTCCAGAACATCCTGTTTTCACTCGGAACCATTCAAGTCCAAACATAGGCTTCCAATATATCAATCTTTATGTCTCGACCATTTCGAGACTCCTCGTCATGTCCGTGATCACATCCGGGACTCGAACAAACTTCGGTGCATCAATACTTATAAACTCATAATGAACTGTCATCGAAACGTTAAGCGTGCGGACCCTACGGGTTCGAGAACTATGTAGACATGACCTAGAACCATTCTCGGTCAATAACCAATAGCGGAACCTGGATGCCCATATTGGTTCCTACATATTCTACGAAGATCTTTATCGGTCAAACCGCATAACGACATACGTTGTTCCCTTTGTCATCGGTATGTTACTTACCCGAGATTCGATCGTCGGTATCCAATACCTAGTTCAATCTCGCTATCGGTAAGTCTCTTTACTCGTTCCGTAATACATCATCTCACAACTAACTCATTAGTTGTAATGCTTGCAAGGCTTAAGTGATGTGCATTACCGAGAAGGCACGGAGATACCTCTCCGACAATCGGAGTGACAAAACCTAATCTCAAATACGCCAACCCAACAAGTACCTTTGGAGACACCTGTAGTACTCCTTTATAATCACCCGATTCGTTGTGACGTTTGGTAGCACCAAAGTGTTCCTCCGGTAAACGGAGTTGCATAATCTCATAGTTACAGGAACATGTATGGGTCATGAAGAAAGCATTAACATACTAAGCGATCAAGTGTTAAGCTAACGGAATGGGTCATGTCAATCAGATCATTCAACTAATGATGTGACCTTGTTAATCGAATAACAACTCCTTGTTCATGGTTAGGAAACATAACCATCTTTGATTAACAAGCTAGTCAAGTAGAGGCATACTAGTGACATACTGTTTGTCTATATATTCACACATGTATTATGTTTCCGGTTAATACAATTCTAGCATGAATAATAAACATTTATCATGATATGAGGAAATAAATAATAACTTTATTATTGCCTCTAGGGCATATTTCCTTCAGTCTCCCACTTGCACTAGAGTCAATAATCTAGATTACAAAGTAATGATCCTAACACCCATGGAGTCTTGGTGCTGATCATGTTTTGCTCGTGGAAGAGGCTTAGTCAACGGGTCTGCAACATTCAGATCCGTATGTATTTTGCAAATCTCTATGTCTCCCACTTGGACTTGGTCCCGAATGGAATTGAAGCGTCTCTTGATGTGCTTGGTCCTCTTGTGAAATCTGGATTCCTTTGCCAAGGCAATTGCACGATATTGTCACAGAAGATCTTCATCGGTCCCGATGCACTAGGTATGACACCTAGATCGGAAATGAACTCTTTCATCCGCACTCCTTCATTTGCTGCTTCGAAGCAGCTATGTACTCCGCTTCACATGTAGATCCCGCCACGACGCTTTGTTTAGAACTGCACCAACCGACAGCTCCACCGTTTAATAAAAACACGTATCCGGTTTGCGATTTAGAATCGTCCGGATCGGTGTCAAAGCTTCGTCGGCGTAACCATTTACGACTAGCTCTTTGTCACCTCCATATACGAGAAACATATCCTTAGTCCTTTTCGTATTTCAGGATGTTCTTGACCGCTGTCCAGTGATCCATTCCTGGATTACTTTGGTACCTTCCTGCCAAGCTTATAGCTAAGCATACGTCAGGTCTGGTACACAGCATTGCATACATGATAGAGCCTATGGCTGAAGCATAGGGAACATCTTTCATTTTCTCTCTATCTTCTGCTGTGGTCGGGCATTGAGTCTTACTCAATCTTACACCTTGCAACACAGCAAAAACCTTTCTTTGCACGATCCATTTTGAACTTTTCAAAATTTTATCAAGGTATGTGCTTTGTGAAAGTCCAATTAAGCGTCTTGATCTATCTCTATAGATCTTGATGCCCAATATGTAAGCAGCTTCACCGAGGTCTTTCATTGAAAAACTTTTATTCAAGTATCCTTTTATGCCATCCAGAAATTCTATATCATTTCCAATTAATAATATGTCGTCCACATATAATATCAAAAATGCTACAGAGCTCCCACTCACTTTCTTGTAAATACAGGCTTCTCCAAAAGTCTGTATAAACCCATATGCTTTGATCACACTATCAAAGCGTTTATTCCAACTCCGAGAGGCTTGCACTGCACCATAAATTGATCGCTGGAGCTTGCACACTTTGTTAGCACCTTTTGGATCGAAAAAACCTTCTGGTTGCATCATATACAATTCTTCTTCTAGAAATCCATTCAAGAATGCAGTTTTTACATCCATTTGCCAAATTTCATAATCATAAAATGCGGCAATTGCTAACATGATTCGGACAGACTTAAGCATCGCTACGGGTGAGAAAGTCTCATCGTAGTCAACCCCTTGAACTTGTCGAAAACCTTTCGCAACAAGTCGAGCTTTGTAGACAGTTATATTACCATCAGTCGGTCTTCTTCTTAAAGATCCATTTATTTTCAATGGCTTGCCGATCATCGGGCAAGTCAACCAAAGTCCATACTTTGTTCTCATACATGGATCCCATCTCAGATTTCATGGCTTCCAGCCATTTTATGCGAATCTGGGCTCACCATCGCTTCTTCATAGTTTGTAGGTTTGCCATGGTCGAGTAACATGACTTCCGTAATAAGATTACCGTACCACTCACTGTGCGTATTTTACTCTGGTTGACCTCACGAGGTTCAAGAGCAACTTGATCTCAAGCTTCATGATCATCATCATTAGTTTCCTCACTAATTGGTGTAGTTGTCACAGAACCATTTCTTGTGATGAACTACTTTCCAATAAGGGAGCAGATACAGATTATCTCATCAAGTTCTACTCTCCTCCCACTCACTTCTTTCGAGAGAAACTCCTTCTCTAGAAAGGACCCGAATTTAGCAACGAAAATCTTGCCTTCAGATCTGTGATAGAAGGTGTACCCATGATCTCCTTTGGGTATCCTATGAAGACACATTTTTCCGATTTGGGTTCGAGCTTATCTGGTTGAAGTTTCTTTACATAAGCATCGCAGCCCCAAACTTTAAGAAAGCGACAACTTTGGTTTCTTGCCAAACCACAGTTCATAAGGCGTCGTCTCAACGGATTTTGACGGTGTCCTATTCAACGTGAATGCGGCCGTCTCTAAAGCATAACCCCAAAACGATAGCGGTAAATCGGAAATAGACATCATTGATCGCACCATATCTAGTAAAGTACGATTACGACGTTCGGACACACCATTTCTCGGTGGTGTTCCGTATGGAGTTGCGAAACTATTCCACATTGTTTCAAATGTAAACCAAACTCGTAACTCAAATATTCTCCTCCACGATCAGATCATAGAAACTTTATTTTCTTGTTACGATGATTTTCTACTTCACTCTGAAATTCTTTGAACTTTTCAAATGTTTCAGATTTGTGTTTCATTAAGTAGATATACCCATATCTGCTCAAATCATCTGTGAAGGTGAGGAAATAACGATACCCGCCGCGTGCCTCAATATTCATTGGACCACAAACATCAGGATGTATGATTTCCAACAAATCAGTTGCTCGCTCCATAGTTCCGGAGAACGGCGTTTTGGTCATCTTGCCCATGAGGCACGGTTCGCAAGTACCAAGTGATTCATAATCAAGTGATTCCGAAGCCCATCAAGATGGAGTTTCTTCATGCGTTTTACACCGATATGACCTAAACGGCGGTGCCACAAATAAGTTGTGCTATCATTATCAACTCTGCATCTTTTGGCTTCAACATTATGAATATGTGTATCACTACCGTCGAGATTCAACAAGAATAGACCATTCTTCAAGGGTGCATGACCATAAAAGATATTATTCATATAAATAGAACAACCATTATTCTCTCGATTTAAATGAATAACCGTCTCGCATTAAACAAGATCCAGATATAATGTTCATGCTCAACGCTGGCACCAAATAACAATTATTTAGGTCTAAAACTAATCCCGAAGGTAGATGTAGAGGTAGCGTGCCGACCGCGATCACATTGACTTTGGAACCATTTCCCACGCCAAGATCGTCACCTCGTCCTTTGCCGGTGCTCGTCTATTCCGTAGTCCACTGCTTCGAGTTGCAAATATTAGCAACATGTAACCGGTATCAAATACCCAAGTGCTACTACGAGCTCTAGTAAGGTACACATCAATAACATGTATATCACATATACCTTTGTTCACCTTGCCATCCTTTTTATCCGCCAAATACTTGGGGCAGTTCCGCTTCAAAGGTCCGGTCTGCTTGCGGTAAAACACTCAGTTTCAGGCTTAGGTCCGGACTTGGGTTTCTTCTCTTGATCAAGCAACTTTCTTGCTGTTCTTTTTGAAGTTTCCTTCTTCTTCCCTTTGCCCTTTTCTTGAAACTAGTGGTCTTGTTGACCATCAACACTTGATGCTCTTTCTTGATTTCTACCTCCGCAGCTTTTAGCATCGCGAAGAGCTCAGAATTGTCTTAGTCATCCCTTGCATATTATAGTTCATCACGAAGCTCTTGTAGCTTGGTGGCGATGATTGGAGAATTACATCAATGACACTATCATCCGGAAGATTAACTCCCAAATTGAATTAAGTGATTGTTATACCCGGACATTTTGAGTATGTGCTCACCTTGTAACTATTCTCCTCCATCTTGCAGCTATAGAACTTATTGGAGACTTCATATCTCTCAATCCGGGCATTTGCTTGAAATATTAACTTCAACTCTGGAACATCTCATATGCTCCATGACGCTCAAAACGTCGTTGAAGACCCGGTTCTAAGCCGTAAAGCATGGCACACTGAACTATAGAGTAGTCATCAGCTACGCTTTGCCGTACGTTCATAACTTCGGCTCAAGATCTGCAAGAGCAGTTCGCTACCTAGCGGTGCTTCCAGACGTAATTTTTCGTGCAGCAATGAGGATAATCCTCAAATTACGGACCCGATCCGTGTAATTGCTACCATCATCTTTCAACTTTGCTTTCTCAAGGAACGCATTAAAATTCAACGGAACAACAAAGACGAGCCATCTATCTACGGTAAACATAGACAAGCAAAATACTATCGGTACTAAGTTCATGATAAATTTAAGTTCAATTAATCATATTAAAAATCTCCCACTTAGACGGACATCTCTCTAGTCATCTAAGTGATCACGTGATCCATATCAACTAAACCGTGTCCGATCATCACGTGAGACGGAGTAGTTTCAACGGTGAACATCACTATGTTGATCATATCTACTATATGATTCACGTTCGACCTTTCGGTCTCCGTGTTCCGAGGCCATATCTGTTATATGCTAGGCTCGTCAAGTTTAACCATAGTATTCAGCGTGTGCAACTGTTTTGCACCCGTTGTAGATGGACGTAGAACTTATCACACCCGTTCATCACGTGGTGTCCGGGTACTACGAACTTTGGCAACGGTGCATACTCGAGGAGAACACTTCTTGATAATTTTAGTGAGAGATCATCTTATAATGCTACCGTCAATCAAAGCAAGATAAGATGCATAAAGGATAAACATCACATGCAATCAATATAAGTGATATGATATGGTCATCATCATCTTGTGCTTGTGATCTCCATCGCCAAACACCGTCATGATCACCATCGTCACCGCGCCGACACCTTGATCTCCATCGTAGCATCGTTGTCGTCTCGCCAATCTTATGCTTCCACGACTATCACTACCGCTTAGTAATAAAGTAAAGCATTACATCGCGATTGCATTGCATACAATAAAGCGACAACCATATGGCTCCTGCCAGTTGCCGATAACTCGGTTACAAAACATGATCATCTCATACAATAAAATATAGCATCACGTCTTGACCATATCACATCACAACATGCCCTGCAAAAACAAGTTAGACGTCCTCTACTTTGTTGTTGCAAGTTTTACGTGGCTGCTACGGGCTGAGCAAGAACCGTTCTTACCTACGCATCAAAACCACAACGATAGTTTGTCAAATAGACTCCGTTTAACCTTCTCAAGGACCGGGCGTATGCTACACTCAGTTCAACTAAAGTTGGAGAGACAGTCTTCCAAAGCCATCTATGTGCAAAGCACGCCGAGGGAACCGGTCTCGCCAGAAGCGTCTGGCGTAAGGTTGGTCCGGATGGTCTCTTCCATCTATTCCTCTGAACCTTTGTATGACATGCTGGTAGGCAGTATGACTTGTATCGTCCACAACTCACTTGTGTTCTACTCGTGCATATGACATCAAAGCATAAAACCAGGCTCGGATGCCACTGTTGGGGAACGTAGTAATTTCAAAATTTTCCTACGATCACGCAAGACCATGGTGATGGCATAGCAAAGAGAGGGAAGAGTGTCCGTCCACGCACTCGTGAGACCGAAAGCGAAGCGTTATAACAACGCTGTTGATGTAGTCGTGCGTCTTCACGATCCGACCGATCCAAGCACCGAACGTCACGGCACCTCCGAGTTACGCACACGTTCAGCTCGATGGCGATCCCGGACTCCGATCCAGAAAGTGTCGGGGATGAGTTCCACAAGACGACGGCGTGATGACGATGTTGATGCTCCACCGACGCAGGGCTTCGCCTAAGCTCCGCGACGATATGACTTCTCCGGTAGCAGGCTTCGCCTAAGCTCTCTGACGATATGACCGAAGTGGAATATGGTGGAAGGGGCACCGCACACGGCTAAGGAAAGATCCGTAGATCAACTTGTGTGTCTTGGGGTGCCCCCTGCCCCCGTATATAAAGGAGACAAGGGGGAGGTGGCCGGCCCTAGAGGAGGCGCACCAAGGAGGAGTCCTACTCCCACCGGGAGTAGGACTCCCCCCCCCTTCTCCTAGTTGGAGTAGGATTGGGGAGGGGAAAGGGGAAGGCGCCGCCTCTCCTTGTCCTATTCGGACTGGAAGGGGAGGGGGCGCAGCCCACCTGGCCGGCCCTTCTCCTTCTCCCTCAAGGCCCATGAGGGCCCATATACCCCGGGGTTCCGTAACCCCGGTGTTCCTGAACATCCTGTTTTCACTCGGAACCGTTCGAAGTCCAAACATAGGCTTCCAATATATCAATCTTTATGTCTCGACCATTTCGAGACTCCTCGTCATGTCCGTGATCACATCCGGGACTCGAACAAACTTCGCATCAATACTTATAAACTCATAATGAACTGTCATCGAAACGTTAAGCGTGCGGACCCTACGGGTTCGAGAACTATGTAGACATGACCTAGAACCATTCTCGGTCAATAACCAATAGCGGAACCTGGATGACCATATTGGTTCCTACATATTCTACGAAGATCTTTATCGGTCAAACCGCATAACGACATACGTTGTTCCCTTTGTCATCGGTATGTTACTTACCCGAGATTCGATCGTCGGTATCCAATACCTAGTTCAATCTCGTTACCGGTAAGTCTCTTTACTCGTTCCGTAATACATCATCTCACAACTAACTCATTAGTTGTAATGCTTGCAAGGCTTAAGTGATGTGCATTACCGAGAAGGCTGGAGATACCTCTCCGACAATCGGAGTGACAAAACCTAATCTCGAAATACGCCAACCCAACAAGTACCTTTGGAGACACCTGTAGTACTCCTTTATAATCACCCGATTACGTTGTGACGTTTGGTAGCACCAAAGTGTTCCTCCGTAAACGGAGTTGCATAATCTCATAGTTACGAGGAACATGTATGGGTCATGAAGAAAGCATTAACATACTAAACGATCAAGTGTTAAGCTAACGGAATGGGTCATGTCAATCAGATCATTCAACTAATGATGTGACCTTGTTAATCGAATAACAACTCCTTGTTCATGGTTAGGAAACATAACCATCTTTGATTAACAAGCTAGTCAAGTAGAGGCATACTAGTGACATACTGTTTGTCTATATATTCACACATGTATTATGTTTCCGGTTAATACAATTCTAGCATGAATAATAAACATTTATCATGATATGAGGAAATAAATAATAACTTTATTATTGCCTCTAGGGCATATTTCCTTCAGTCTCCCACTTGCACTAGAGTCAATAATCTAGATTACAAAGTAATGATCCTAACACCCATGGAGTCTTGGTGCTGATCATGTTTTGCTCGTGGAAGAGGCTTAGTCAACGGGTCTGCAACATTCAGATCCGTATGTATTTTGCAAATATCTATGTCTCCCACTTGGACTTGGTCCCGAATGGAATTGAAGCGTCTCTTGATGTGCTTGGTCCTCTTGTGAAATCTGGATTCCTTTGCCAAGGCAATTGCACCAAGATTGTCACGGAAGATCTTCATCGGTCCCGATGCACTAGGTATGACACCTAGATCGGAAATGAACTCTTTCATCCAGACTCCTTCATTTGCTGCTTCCGAAGCAGCTATGTACTCCGCTTCACATGTAGATCCCGCCACGACGCTTTGTTTAGAACTGCACCAACTGACAGCTCCACCGATTAATAAAAACACGTATCCGGTTTGCGATTTAGAATCGTCCGGATCAGTGTCAAAGCTTCGTCGACGTAACCATTTACGACTAGCTCTTTGTCACCTCCATATACGAGAAACATATCCTTAGTCCTTTTCGTGTATTTCAGGATGTTCTTGACCGCTGTCCGATCCATTCCTGGATTACTTTGGTACCTTCCTGCCAAGCTTATAGCTAAGCATACGTCGTGTCTGGTACACGACATTGCATACATGATAGAGCCTATGGCTGAAGCATAGGGAACATCTTTCATTTTCTCTCTATCTTCTGCGGTGGTCGGGCATTGAGTCTTACTCAATCTTACACCTTGCAACACAGGCAAAAACCTTTCTTTGCACGATCCATTTTGAACTTTTTCAAAATTTTATCAAGGTATGTGCTTTGTGAAAGTCCAATTAAGCGTCTTGATCTATCTCTATAGATCTTGATGCCCAATATGTAAGCAGCTTCACCGAGGTCTTTCATTGAAAAACTTTTATTCAAGTATCCTTTTATGCCATCCAGAAATTCTATATCATTTCCAATTAATAATATGTCGCCCACATATAATATCGTAAATGCTACAGAGCTCCCACTCACTTTCTTGTAAATACAGGCTTCTCCAAAAGTCCATATAAACCCATATGCTTTGATCACACTATCAAAGCGTTTATTCCAACTCCGAGAGGCTTGCACCAGACCATAAATTGATCGTTGGAGCTTGCACACTTTGTTAGCACCCTTTGGATCGACAAAACCTTCTGGTTGCATCATATACAATTCTTCTTCTAGAAATCCATTCAAGAATGCAGTTTTTACATCCATTTGCCAAATTTCATAATCATAAAATGCGGCAATTGCTAACATGATTCGGACAGACTTAAGCATCGCTACGGTGAGAAAGTCTCATCGTAGTCAACCCCTTGAACTTGTCGAAAACCTTTCGCAACAAGTCGAGCTTTGTAGACAGTTATATTACCATCGGCGTCATCTTCTTCTTAAAGATCCATTTATTTTCAATGGCTTGCCGATCATCGGGCAAGTCAACCAAAGTCCATACTTTGTTCTCATACATGGATCCCATCTCAGATTTCATGGCTTCCAGCCATTTTATGCGAATCTGGGCTCACCATCGCTTCTTCATAGTTTGTAGGTTCGCCATGGTCGAGTAACATGACTTCCGTAAAAGGATTACCGTACCACTGCAGTGCGTATTTTACTCTGGTTTACCTACGAGGTTCAGTAGCAACTTGATCTGAAGCTTCATGATCATCATCATTAGTTTCCTCACTAATTGGTGTAGTTGTCAGAGGAACCATTTCTTGTGATGAACTACTTTCCAATAAGGGAGCAGATACAGTTATCTCATCAAGTTCTACTCTCCTCCCACTCACTTCTTTCGAGAGAAACTCCTTCTCTAGAAAGGACCCGAATTTAGCAACGAAAATCTTGCCTTCAGATCTGTGATAGAAGGTGTACCCAACAGTCTCCTTTGGGTATCCTACGAAGACACATTTTTCCGATTTGGGTTCGAGCTTATCTGGTTGAAGTTTCTTTACATAAGCATCGCAGCCCCAAACTTTAAGAAACGACAACTTTGGTTTCTTGCCAAACCACAGTTCATAAGGCGTCGTCTCAACGGATTTTGACGGTGTCCTATTCAACGTGAATGCGGCCGTCTCTAAAGCATAACCCCAAAACGATAGCGGTAAATCGGAAATAGACATCATTGATCGCACCATATCTAGTAAAGTACGATTCTGACGTTCGGACACACCATTTCTCCTGTGGTGTTCCGGGTGGCGTGAGTTGAAAACTATTCCACATTGTTTCAAATGTAAACCAAACTCGTAACTCAAATATTCTCCTCCACGATCAGATCGTAGAAACTTTATTTTCTTGTTACGATGATTTTCTACTTCACTCTGAAATTCTTTGAACTTTTCAAATGTTTCAGATTTGTGTTTCATTAAGTAGATATACCCATATCTGCTCAAATCATCTGTGAAGGTGAGGAAATAACGATACCGCCAAGTGCCTCAATATTCATTGGACCACAAACATCAGTATGTATGATTTCCAACAAATCAGTTGCTCGCTCCATAGTTCCGGAGAACGGCGTTTTGGTCATCTTGCCCATGAGGCACGGTTACGCAAGTACCTAGTGATTCATAATCAAGTGATTCCTGAAGCCCATCATTATGGAGTTTCTTCATGCGTTTTACACCGATATGACCTAAACGGCAGTGCCACAAATAAGTTGTGCTATCATTATCAACTCTGCATCTTTTGGCTTCAACATTATGAATATGTGTATCACTACTGTCGAGATTCAACAAGAATAGACCATTCTTCAAGGGTGCATGACCATAAAAGATATTATTCATATAAATAGAACAACCATTATTCTCTGATTTAAATGAATAACCGTCTCGCATTAAACAAGATCCAGATATAATGTTCATGCTCAACGCCGCACCAAATAACAATTATTTAGGTCTAAAACTAATCCGAAGGTAGATGTAGAGGTAGCGTGCCGACCGCGATCACATTGACTTTGGAACCATTTCCCACGCCAAGATCGTCACCTCGTCCTTTGCCGGTGCTCGTCTATTCCGTAGTCCCTGCTTCGAGTTGCAAATATTAGCAATGTAACCAAGATCAAATACCAGGTGCTACTACGAGCTCTAGTAAGGTACACATCAATAACATGTATATCACATATACCTTTGTTCACCTTGCCATCCTTTTATCCGCCAAATACTTGGGGCAGTTCCGCTTCCAAAGTGTCCGTCGCTTGCGGTAAAAACACTCGATTTAGGCTTAGGTCCAGACTTGGGTTTCTTCTCTTGATCGGCAACTTTCTTGCTGTTCTTTTGAAGTTTCCTTCTTCTTCCCTTTGCCCTTTTCTTGAAACTAGTGGTCTTGTTGACCATCAACACTTGATGCTCTTTCTTGATTTCTACCTCCGCAGCTTTTAGCATCGCGAAGAGCTCAGAATTGTCTTAGTCATCCCTTGCATATTATAGTTCATCACGAAGCTCTTGTAGCTTGGTGGCGATGATTGGAGAATTACATCAATGACACTATCATCCGGAAGATTAACTCCCAAATGAATTAAGTGATTGTTATACCCGGACATTTTGAGTATGTGCTCCTTGTAACTATTCTCCTCCATCTTGCAGCTATAGAACTTATTGGAGACTTCATATCTCTCAATCCGGGCATTTGCTTGAAATATTAACTTCAACTCCTGGAACATCTCATATGCTCCATGACGTTCAAAACGTCGTTGAAGACCCGGTTCTAAGCCGTAAAGCATGGCACACTGAACTATAGAGTAGTCATCACTACGCTTTGCCGGACGTTCATAACTTCGGCTCAAGCATCTGCAGCAGTTCTGTCACCCGCGGTGCTTCCAGGGCGTAATTTTTCTGTGCAGCAATGAGGATAATCCTCAAGTTACGGACCCAGTCCGTGTAATTGCTACCATCATCTTTCAACTTTGCTTTCTCAAGGAACGCATTAAAATTCAACGGAACAACAAAGACGAGCCATCTATCGACAGTAAACATAGACAAGCAAAATACTATCAGGTACTAAGTTCATGATAAATTTAAGTTCAATTAATCATATTAAAAATCTCCCACTTAGACAGACATCTCTCTAGTCATCTAAGTGATCACGTGATCCATATCAACTAAACCGTGTCCGATCATCACGTGAGACGGAGTAGTTTCAACGGTGAACATCACTATGTTGATCATATCTACTATATGATTCACGTTCGACCTTTCGGTCTCCGTGTTCCGAGGCCATATCTGTTATATGCTAGGCTCGTCAAGTTTAACCTGAGTATTCCGCGTGTGCAACTGTTTTGCACCCGTTGTAGATGGACGTAGAACTTATCACACCCGTTCATCACATACTAGTGACATACTGTTTGTCTATATATTCACACATGTATTATGTTTCCGGTTAATACAATTCTAGCATGAATAATAAACATTTATCATGATATGAGGAAATAAATAATAACTTTATTATTGCCTCTAGGGCATATTTCCTTCATTAGAGTCATCCAGATCTGTGTTGAAGCTAGCGTCGACGTAACCCTTTACGACGAGCTCTTCGTCACCTCCATAAACGAGAAACATATCCTTTGTCCTTTTCAGGTACTTCAGGATATTCTTGACCGCTGTCCAGTGTTCCTTGCCGGGATTACTTTGGTACCTTCCTACCAAACTTACGGCAAGGTTTACATCAGTCGTCGTACACATGGCATACATAATAGATCCTATGGCCGAGGCATAGGGGATGACGCTCATCTCTTCTTTATCTTTTGTCGTGGTCGGGCATTGAGCCGAGCTCAATCTCACACCTTGCAAAGACAGGCAAGAACCCTTTCTTGGACTGATCCATTTTGAACTTCTTCAAAATCTTATCAAGGTATGTGCTTTGTGAAAGACCTATGAGGCGTCTCGATCTATCTCTATAGATCTTGATGCCTAATATATAAGCAGCTTCTCCAAGGTCCTTCATTGAAAAACTTTTATTCAAGTAGGCCTTAATGTTGTCCAAGAGTTCTATATCATTTCCCATCAAAAGTATGTCATCTACATATAATATGAGAAATGCTACGTAGCTCCCACTCACTTTCTTGTAAACGCAGGCTTCTCCATAAGTCTGCATAAATCCAAACGCTTTGATCATCTCATCAAAGCGAATGTTCCAACTCCGAGATGCTTGCACCAGCCCATAAATGGATCGCTGGAGCTTGCATACTTTGTTAGCATTCTTAGGGTCGACAAAACCTTCCGGCTGCATCATATACAGCTCTTCCTTAAGATAACCGTTAAGGAATGCCGTTTTGACGTCCATTTGCCATATCTCATAATCATAGTATGCGACAATTGCTAACATGATTCGGACGGACTTAAGCGTCGCTACGGAGAGAAAGTCTCATCGTAGTCAATCCCTTGAACTTGCCGATAACCCTTAGCGACAAGTCGAGCTTTATAGATGGTGACATTACCATCCGCGTCCGTCTTCTTCTTAAAGATCCATTTGTTTTCTATCGCTCGCCGATCATCGGGCAAGTCTGTCAAAGTCCATACTTTGTTTTCATACATGGATCCTATCTCGGATTGCATGGCTTCAAGCCATTTGTTGGAATCCGGGCCCGCCATCGCTTCTTCATGGTTCGAAGGTTCACCGTTGTCTAACAACATGATTTCCAGGACAGGGTTGCCATACCACTCTGGTGTGGAACGTGTCCTTGTGGACCCTCTGTTCGGTAGCAACTTGATCCGAAGTACCTTGATCATCATCATTAATTTCCTCTCCAAGAGGGTGTACGCACCACAGGAACATTTTCCCGAGCTGCACTACTTTCCGGTTCAAGAGGTAGTACTTCATCGAGTTCTACTTTCCTCCCACTTACTCCTTTCGAGAGAAACTCTTTTTCCAGAAAGGATCCGTTCTTGGCAACAAAGATCTTGCCTTCGGATCTAAGGTAGAAGGTATACCCAATGGTTTCCTTAGGGTATCCTATGAAGACGCATTTTTCCGACTTGGATTCGAGCTTTTCAGGTTCAAGTTTCTTGACATAAGCATCGCATCCCCAAACTTTTAGAAACGCAGCTTAGGTTTCTTCCCAAAACATAATTCATACGGTGTCGTCTCAACGGATTTAGACGGTGCCCTATTTAAAGTGAATGTAGCTGTCTCTAGAGCGTATCCCCAAAATGATAGCGGTAAATCTGTAAGAGACATCATAGATCGCACCATATCCAATAGAGTGCGATTACGACGTTCGGACACACCATTACGCCGTGGTGTTCCAGGCGGCGTGAGTTGTGAAACGATTCCACATTTCCTTAAGTGTGTACCAAATTCGTGACTTAAATATTCTCCTCCAAGATCCGATCGTAAGAATTTTATCTTTCGGTCACGTTGATTCTCTACCTCATTCTGAAATTCCTTGAACTTTTCAAAGGTCTCAGACTTGTGTTTCATAAAGTAGACATACCCATATCTACTCAAGTCATCGGTGAGTGAGAACATAACGATATCCTCCATGAGCCTCAACGCTCATTGGACCACACACATCGGTATGTATGATTTCCAATAAGTTGGTTGCTCGCTCCATTGTCCCGAGAATGGAGTCTTGGTCATTTTTCCCATGAGGCATGGTTCGCATGTGTCAAATGATTCATAATCGAGAGACTCTAAAAGTCCATCGTAATGGAGCTTCTTCATGCGCTTGACACCAATGTGACCAAGGCGGCAGTGCCACAAGTATGTGGGATTATCGTTATCAACTTTACATCTTTTGGTATTCACACTATGAATATGTGTAATATTACGTTCGAGATTCATTAAGAATAAACCATTGACCATCGGAGCATGACCATAAAACATATCTCTCATATAGATAGAACAACCATTATTCTCGGATTTAAATGAGTAGCCATCTCGCATTAAACGAGATCCTGATACAATGTTCATGCTCAAACTTGGCACTAAATAACAATTATTGAGGTTTAAAACTAATCCCGTAGGTAAATATAGAGGTAGCGTGCCGACGGCGATCACATCGACCTTGGAACCATTCCGGCAGCGCGCCGTCACCTCGCCCTTCGCCAGCCTCCGTTTATTCCGCAGCTCCTCATTGTGAGTTACAAATATGAGCAAACGGCACCGGTATCAAATACCGTGAGTTACTACGATCTGGTAAGGTACACATCAATTACATGTATATCAAATATACCTTTAGTGTTGCCGGCCTTCTTGTCCGCTAAGTATTTGGGGCGCTTTAAGCTTCCAGTGGCCCTTCCCTTTGCAATAAAAGCACTCTGTCTCAGGTTTGGGTCCATTCTTTGACTTCTTCCCGGCAACTTGCTTACCGGGCGCCGCAACATCCTTGCCGTCCTTCTTGAAGTTCTTCTTACCCTTGCCCTTTTTGTAGTTAGTGGTTTTATTGACCATCAACACTTGATGTTCTTTCTTGATTTCAACCTCTGCTGACTTCAGCATTGAGAATACTTCAGGAATGGTCTTCACCATCCCCTGCATATTGTAGTTCATCACAAAGCTCTTGTAGATTGGTGGGAGCGATCAAGGATTCTGTCAATGACCGCCTCGTCAGGAGGTCGATCTCCACTGACAAAGCGGTTGTGCAACCCAGACATTTTGAGTATGTGCTCACTGACAGAACTGTTTTCCTCCATCTTACAACTGTAGAACTTGTCGGAGACTTCATATCTCTCGACCCGGGCATGACCTTGGAAAACCATTTTCAGCTCCTCGAACATCTCGTATGCTCCGTGTTGCTCAAAAGCGCTTTTGGAGCCCCGGTTCTAAGTTGTAAAGCATGCCGCACTGAGCGAGGGAGTAATCATCAGCACGAGACTGCCAAGCATTCATAATGTCTTGGTTCTCTGGGATGGGTGCATCACCTAGCGGTGCTTCTAGGACATATTGTTTCTTGGCTGCTATGAGGATGATCCTTGTGACGCCCCCGATTCAATCGTACACTAATCATGCACGCAAATGTGTACGATCAAGATCAGGGACTCACCGGAAGATATCACAACACAACTCTAAAACATAAATAAGTCATACAAGCATCATAATACAAGCCGGGGCCTCGAGGGCTCGAATACAAGTGCTCGATCATAGACGAGTCAGCGGAAGCAACAATATATGAGTCTGAGACATAAGTTAAACAAGTTTGCCTTAAGAAGGCTAGCACAAACCGGGATACAGATCGAAGAGGCGCGGGCCTCCCGCAGGATCCTCCTAACTACTCACAGTCGTCGCCGTGGGCTGCGTAGTAGTAGGCACCTCCGGTGTAGTAGTAAATCATCGACGGTGGCGTCGCTCACAGGGTCCATCGTCAGTCACACGACAACCGGGTAAAGAAAGGGGAAAAGGGGAACAAGGCAACCGTGAGTACTCATCCAAAGTACTGCAAGCAAGGAGCTACACAACATATGCATGGATATAAGTGTAAAGGGACATATCGATTGGACTGAACTGCAGAATGCCAGAATAAGAGGGGGATAGCTAATCCTGTCGAAGACTACGCTTCTGGCAGCCTCCGCCTTGCAGCATGTAGCAGAGAGTAGACTGAAGTCCTCCAAGTAGCATCACATAGCATAATCCTACCCGGCGATCCCCTCCTCGTAACCCTGAGAGAGAGCGACCACCGGGTTGTATCTGGCACTTGGAAGGATGTGTTTTATTAAGTATCCGGTTCTAGTTGTCATAAGGTCAAGGTACAACTCCAAGTCGTCCTGTTACCAAAGATCACGGCTATTCGAATAGATTAAACTTCCCTGCAGGGGTGCACCACATAACCCAACACGCTTGATCCCATTTGGCCGGACACACTTTCCTGGGTCATGCCCGGCCGCGGAAGATCAACACGTCGCAGCCCCACCTAGGCACAACAGAGAGGCCAGCACGCCGGTCTAAACCTAAGCGCACAGGGGTCTGGGCCCATCGCCCAATGCACACCTGCACATTGCGTGGGCGGCCGGAAGCAGAACTAGCCCCCTTAATACAAGAGCAGGCCTACGTTCCAATCCGGTGCGCGCTGCTCAGTCGCTGACGTCACGAAGTGCTTCGGCTGATACCACGACGTCGGGATACCCATAACTACTCCCACGTAGATGGTTAGTGCGTATAGACCAAATGGCCAGACTCAGATCAAATATCAAGATATGTTAAGCGTGTTAAGTATCCGCGAACGCCGACCAGGGCCAGGCCCACCTCTCACCAAGGTAGTCTCAACCTGCCCTGTTGCTCCGCCACAAAGTAACAGTCGGGGGCCGTTGGGAACCCAGGCCCACCTCTACCAGGATGGAGCCACCTGTCCTTTCAGCCCCCATCTCCTAACAAAGATATCACAGTAATGTAACAACGTAAAGTATATAGTATATGCCCGTGATCACCTCCCGAAGTGATCACAGCCCAGTAGTATAGCATGGCGCATCGGACAAGAGTGTAGGGTCACCGATGGAACACTAGCATCCTATACTAAGCGAGGATAGCGGTAAAGGTAACAACAAGAGTAGCAAGGACAAAGCTATGCAGCAAGTATAGGATTAATCGAAAGCGAGAACATGCTACACTACTCTAATGCAAGCGGTATAGAGAAGAGTAGGCGATATCCGGTGATCAAAGGGGGGGGGCTTGCCTGGTTGCTCTGGCAAGAGAGGGGGGTCGTCAACTCTGTAGTCGAACTGGGGCATCATCATCGTCACGGGGTCTACCGAAGAGAAGAGGGGGGAGAAACAGTAAATACATAGCAAGCAAGTGCATAACAGGATAACAGGCAGAGTTAGACGTGTTCTAACGCGGTATGAGGTGATACCGGTGAAGGAAACATCCGGAAAATATCCCCGGTGTTTCGTGTTTTCGGACAGATGAACCAGAGGTGAAATGTTGCAGGTTCACTATGCTAGGGACGCGTGGCGGATGAACGGGCTGTGTATCCGGATTCGTCTCGTCGTTTTAAGCAACTTTCATGTACAAAGTTTTTTCATCCGGGCTACAGTTTATTTCTTATGATCTTTTCAAGTTTAAATAATTTCTTGGATTCTTTCTAATTCGAAATAAAAACAATGAATACCTTTTGTACACAACAACACCTACCCACAATGTATGACCAGTGGGGCCAGGGGCTGGGTTGACTCAGTCAACAATTGACTGGTTAACCAATGAATAGTACAAGCGGGGCCTACTTGACATTGAAACAGACTTTTAATTAGGCTCTTTTTTTAAGAAATAAGATAGGCCCACATGACATAGACCACATCTAGACCAAGTCAATCAATTTAGTCAACATAGGGGGATTATTAGCACTAACGAAGATTAGTTTCTAATCTCAACAGGGGCCGACCCAGGTGGTAGTGGCCTAGGCGGCCGCACACACACATGAACACACACCACACACACACGGCGCATACACACACTGCCATGGAGGAGAGCAACCGTACCTAGCTAGCAAGCATCAGGTAACAGCAGCAGTAGTGATTAGGAGCAGTAGAAGCGTAGAGCAACAGTGGTAAGCCGAGCAGCTGCAGCGGCACAGCAGCAACAGCACGAGCTGCAGCTGCAAGCTGAATCAACGCAGCAGCAACGACAGTAGGCGGAGCAGGGACCGCGGGCGGCTGCAGGGTGCGCCCTGGACGCGGCCCGGGCGAGTGGCGGCCAGCGCCGACGCGCGCGCAGAAGCCCGTGGGGCAGCAGCGAGTGCGGCGAGGGGCGAGCAAGACATCGCGCATCCAACGATGCTACTGGATCAGGCGGGGACGACTTAAGGTGACGGCAACGACGACGGTGAGCGGCGTCCGAAGCAAGAACTCGAGGGGGGCGGTGCTAGGAGCACGCACGCAAAGCACCGAAGGGCTAGGCAGCTCCCACGCGATGCCAGAAGCACCGTGGTGTGCTTGCCTGAGCCGGAGAAGCACTACAGCAGCAACAACAAGCACGACGGCGGCGACGAACTACTGCAAGTGTGGTGCGGCCGCTACAGATAGCAAATCGAAGGGGAGGTAGAGGGGAAAGGCAGAGGGCTCACCAAGGAGCGCACGGAGGCTCGTTGAGAGCTTAGGAGCGCAGAACAGCGACGGGATCGATGGAGAACGGTGGCGGCCGAAGGAGGAAGAAGACTCGATCCTGGCGATGTAGCGCGAGGGGACTCGAACTGATGGCCGTAGATGAAGTAGACGAGGCAGATGGAGCTCCTCGGCATAAAATTGTGGCAAACGGTGACCGGTGGCCACGGGATCGATGAAGATGACGACGACCACGAGCTCGGCCTTGTTCAAGTCGTCGAATTCAAGCGAGGGGGAGGGGGATTTGGGGGCTAGGGTTGCAGAGGGAGAGGGAGGTGCAGCCTTATCCACCAAGGGAGCCGCGGGATGGCCGACAGCGCGACATTCACGGCGTGGACGGCGTGCGAGCATTGCCAGCGCCATGGCCTCCCTGTTCTGTTCAAGTGGTAGGAGAAAAGCCCACTGGTGGGCTGGGCCTTCTGTAGTACTAGGCTTTTAGGTGAACAGTGTTAGGCTTTAACTCTTCTTCTCTTTTTTTTTCTATTTAGTTTTTCTACACTGCTTTGCATTAAGTAGAGCCACCAATGCATTTTGTAAAATATGAAACTTGCCAGATCAAATACTAGGCATTATTTAGTATTGCCACAAAATGGTTTGGTGATCATTTGAATTCATTTAGATTTTGCATAAATGAAAATGGATTAATGGGGCTGTTTTGGTCACTGTTTTAATTATTTTAGGGTATTCAAATACTTCTAAAAATGTTGGTTTCTCCACCATTAATACTTAGGATTTATTTGTCACATTTAGCACATTTTAGTTTTAAATATTTGAAGACATTTGTTGTTTGCTTGATTTTTTTAAATTTGAATCCGAACCGGTTTTAGATTTTATTTTTCGGACAAGTTAAAGTACTTGCCTTCTGCAGATTAGTAACAGTAATCGGGGTGATGTGGCATCATTAGCAGAGGTTCACTGTAGCTTAAATATCCGGGCGTCACAATTCTCCTCCACTACAAGAAATCTCGTCCCGAGATTTAAGAGGTTGTGTAGGGGGGGGGGAGTTCTGGTTACGAAATTCTAACGGTTCTTCTCGTCTTTGGTTGCTCTTCTCGAAGAGGTCGATCCGTTACATTGACGTCTTTATTTCTCTGCTTCAGGTCATCATGGCGAAGTCGTCCTTTTCTTCGGGAACTCCAACGTACTTACGAATAGGTAAGGGGCAGCTCGGCTACGACAGAATGCTTATGAGGGAAACAATATGGGGTTAACCCATGAATGAGCATAAGAGTACCTCTCGAATTGAACCAATAAAATATGTCGAGAGTAAGGTACGAAGGTTCAATAAGAGGTTCCAAGCGGATAGATAGTTGCTCGAAGTCTGAACCAGAGTGAGAAAGGGGTTCAGAGCAACGAGAGTAAGTATTGTGTCTGATACCAGAATAGAGCATTAGGAAGGTGACCTGTGAATTACATACGAAGCCAAGTGTGAGGAATAACTTTGACACTAGGGTGTACAGGAGAGTTAGGTTTCGATCCTGTGAATCTGTGGGTTATGGGCCCACCATGTGGGTTAAACGTTGAAAGAGCGGTGACATCTTGCACGGTTATGATAGCAAGGCATGCCGAGAATAACCTGTCGATTATGTCAAGAATAACGCTTGTCGGTACCAAGGGCGAGGGACGAAGAGAACCATCTTCACCTTTCGTTGAACGAGGCGGACCAATAGGCAAAGTTCTCATCCATCGGTGGTTACCGGAATGTCATCACCAAAATAACAGGGTCTTTCTGACAGAATTGTACACCGAGGTGTTTACAAAAGCAGGAGAATATTACTGCTTAGATCTCATAGATCACAAGAAGGTTAAACCAAACAATGGAAAGGAAGATATGATTATCAGATTTAACCAGATCAATGGAAAGGAAAAATGTGTTTAAACACATATTCCAGGGGTATATCCTTCCCAAGGACAAGCAGATGATATCCATGACATGATAGAAGGTAGAAAACCATTTAGGTAAGGGGAGAAAAATTTCATGACATTACCCATACAACGGTGTTTGGATAATTGATAAAGAGAATTTAGCATTGTGCTTCAAATGTTCTTGGTGATGATCGGAGTACCACGTACATGCTTCGTAGCAATGATATGGTGTTTCAATCAAGGGCTAGACTTGGATACACCAATGATCCATCGTGAGTAACTTATAAAATAAGTCCTACAATTTCCTCCGGGAGGAGTGGTTATCCTTGCAAAAGAAATTATAATGATAGGTTCTCCGGCCAGGGTGCTAGGCATGACATCATATTACCGGGTCTCATAAAGACCATTGTTATAACTCCTTGAATTATGTTACAACCATCATATCTGACCGAGATTCAGATCTGATTGGTGTTTGGATACCTCGGGCTCAGGATGTCCGAGAAGAAAAGGTGCAACACAAATCGACGAAATGACATTGCAAGATTCTCGGGAAATGAACTATGGGAGCGAGTTCCTGAAATAGTAGTTCATCAATAAACCAAAGAGGGGATGAGAAGGTGGCTGATGTGCTCATCGACAATTCATCGAGAATTCCAAACGGATGGATTTCCACAATAATGTGAACAACAAGAAGATGACACTTGTCAATTCAAATGATATAATGTTGTATGCTCTAGGGAAACATACACCATCAATCATTAGTTGAAAGGTGTGCCCGAAATATGACCTTAGGCAGCAAGATCAATGTTAGAGTGACGATTCAATAATCAACGGTCTAAGAATGAACTGTCGATCGTTAACTTCAAAGCAATAGGGTTGCTAGAAGTACAGAACTCAAACATCATCTATTGGTATGCTGGTTAAAAACAACACGGGGACCAAGGAAGAATGGTGATGGTGAGATGTATCACCATACCAAGAATTCTTAAGAGGTGGTGAAATTCTCACGACATCATTGACATAAAAGATGGTAATACTCCAAGGTAAAGAAGAACAATGCTGGGTAGCAACGAACTCAAGGTATAACACAAAACATGAACAAGTTTGTGTCGGAGGGGAGTCAATAAGGTGGCCGATGATAACACGACTCATCGAGGGCAAGGATGGTATTTCTCTTCATGAATTTGATCGATATTCTGGAAGAGCTCAGAATATTGATAATGATCACGACACATTTGTCGAGAGATTATCTGAAGATGTAATCGATCAGCGATGGCATCAAGTCAAAGGAATGATGAAGCAAGAGGTTATTGGAACCATAGGTACCACACAAACTCGAAATCAAGTTTGTTGTTCAAGGAGAAATGATATGACGAGGAAGATGGACGTAAGCTTAGCCCATCGTCAAAATTGTGCTAGCCGATCAGGCTAGGAATGGCGTGATCGGGTACAGACTCGTAAGTAAAGAAGATTTATAAAAGTTGTTGAACCATAGTGCGTACTTGGTTCAGTTATTGGTGTCTTTGAGTGTTTAATAACTCAGAGCCCGTGAAAAATTGTAATCAGTGAGAATGTAGTACTTGATGAAGAACTCATTAGAAGTTATGCAGATTCATGATAATTTCGAGATACTAGGGGAGTAATACTCGATGACAAATCAAAGTAGAGGTTGGACTGGTGTATTGATCCATAGAAGACAATTGTTTTAACTTGTCCGAGAAATGGAATCAAAGAAGAACAATCATGGTCGGAACCACGGTTGCAAGGGATCAATTCACAGATACCATAGGTTAGTTATCAAGGAAATAGTTATTATTACAAGAAGCTTCCATGTTAGGATCTACATCGTGTCCATGGGCATGTACACAAAGTTCAAGGTCGACTACCACTTCTTCAATGTATAACCTTCCATTCACTTCTCGCTTTGATAAAGGCATTAGTGTTGAAAGTTTTACCTGGTGAAATACAAGATGAGTATGACTCGTGAAAACTTCCGAGTTCACACATATAAAGGAAGGCATAGGTTCAACCCGTCAGGGTATCGTGGAAACATATACCACAAGCTTTAATAGTAAATACCACCAGCTCGAAAGCAGAGCATGGTTGGCCAAGCAGATGATACAATTTACCAGAGGCACTATGTATCAGGGGAAGAACTCGCAAGGTGATTGAATATGAAGGAAACTGTCGGATAACAATCCAAAAATGGATCGGGTGATCCACAAAGGAGCTGATGTGAGTATCGGTACTCCATCAGAGGAAGAAAGAATGCACGAGCATCATATTATAGAACATCGGAATAATTCGATGCTTAGATTAACCAAGGAATTATGATTTCCAAAACAAAGGATCAGAAGCAGACGCTCTGATCAAGGATGGATAAGTTGTATAGACCAGAGGCACAATTGACGACAAATAGTTTGGTTGAGAACCAGCTCATGTTCAAAATGACGTCTGAGCAGGAAAGATATTCCTAGGACTCGACTGATGATTGTGAACATTCACAACGTATTGAATCAAGGGACTCAAAAATGATGGTGACGAAGGATGCCAATATGATTACTATACTTATGGGATTAATCATAATGAAAGCAAACAAGAAATTCCAGAGCAATAGGTTGCTGAGGATTTTCGGAATATCGAATGGTATTTCGAAGACTTTTGTGTAACACATGAACAAGTGGGGGATGAGCTGATACTCAACAAGTGCGAGAATTAAACGTAGGGGTATTCAGGTGTCAATGAACAGCGCGGCAGTAAGCTCAAAGGATTATCGAAACAACGCATTTAGTGTTTCGGGTAACTTGTAATAACAAGACCAACTGGGATGAATGTAAGAATAACAACTTCAAGTAGTTATCCATAAGGGTTGACGGTGGAAGGAATTGCAAACGCGATGAACACAAGTTCTCGGGTTAACAATGGAGAGTATCTTCGGGGTCTTCTGGTGCAGCAGACGATCATCAATAATAAGGGGCTCTCCGGGGTGAAAGTGAAAACGAGATCCTAATGTTAGATTTTAGCAAAATCATTTAACCCGAATAGAAGAGAGATCAGAGTCCCAGAGTATAGACGAGGAGTAAAAGATCCTAATACCACCCAATGGCGACGTGAGCCCATGGGCCGCACAGCCAAGTTAGTAAAAGTTTTGTAGTGACTAGACTCGACTTCGGCCAAAGAGTGTGGAAGGGGATTCCTACAGGAAGTCAGCTCTGATACCAACTTGTGACGCCCCCGATTCAATCATACACTAATCATGCACGCAAATGTGTACGATCAAGATCAGGGACTCACGGGGAGATATCACAACACAACTCTAAAACATAAGTAAGTCATACAAGCATCATAATACAAGCCAGGGGCCTCGAGGGCTCGAATACAAGTGCTCGATCATAGACGAGTCATGGAAGCAACAATATCTCGAGTATAGACATAAGTTAAACAAGTTTGCCTTAAGAAGGCTAGCACAAACTGGGATACAGATCGAAGAGGCGCATGCCTCCTGCTGGGATCCTCCTAACTACTCCCCGGTCGCCGCCGGGCTGCACGTAGTAGTAGGCACCTCCGGTGTAGTAGTCGCCATCGACGGTGGCGTCGCTCACTGGCTCCATCGTGCTGTCGCAAAGCAACCGGGTAAAGAAAGGGGAAAAGGGGAACAAGGCAACCGTGAGTACTCATCCAAAGTACTGCAAGCAAGGAGCTACACAACATATGCATGGATATAAGTGTAAAGGGACATATCGCTGGACCGAACTGCAGAATGCCGTAATAAGAGGGGATAGCTAATCACGTCGAAGACTACGCTCGGCAGCCTCCGCCTTGCAACACGTAGAAGAGAGTAGATCAAGTCCTCCAAGTAGCATCGCATAGCATAATCCTACCCGCGATCCTCCTCGTAACTCCACGAGAGAGAGCGACCACCGGGTTGTATCTCGCACTTGGAAGAGTGTGTTTTATTAAGTATCCGGTTCTAGTTGTCATAAGGTCAAGGTACAACTCCAAGTCGTCCCTGCTATCAAGATCACGACTATTCGAATAGATTAAACTTCCACCGTAGGGTGCACCACATAACCCAACACGCTTGATCCCATTTGGCGGACACACTTTCTGGGTCATGCCCGGCCGCGGAAGATCAACACGTCGCAGCCCCACCTAGGCACAACAGAGAGGCCAGCACGCCGGTCTAAACCTAAGCGCACAGGGGTCTGGGCCCATCGCCCAATGCACACCTGCACATTGCGTGGGCGGCCGGAAGCAGAACTAGCCCCCTTAATACAAGAGCAGGCCTACGTTCCAATCCGGTAGCGCCGCTTCGCCAGCCGACGTCACGAAGTGCTTCGGTTGATACCACGACGTCGGGATACCCATAACTACTCCCACGTAGATGGTTAGTGCGTATAGACCAAATGGCCAGACTCAGATCAAATATCAACATCTCGTTAAGCGTGTTAAGTATCCGCGAACGCCGACCAGGGCCAGGCCCACCTCTCACCCAGGTAGTCTCAACCTGCCATGTCGCTCCGCCACAAAGTAACAATGGGGCCGTCGGGAACCTGTGCCCACCTCTACCGGGATGGAGCCACCGTCCTTTCAAATTTCATCCCCAACAAAGATCACGGTGTAATGTAACGGCGTAAAGTATATAGTATATGCCCGTGATCACCTCCCAAGTGATCACAGCCCAAAGAGTATAGCATGGCGCATTTTGACAAGAGTGTAGGGTCACCGATGGAACACTAGCATCCTATACTAAGCAAGAGGATAGCAGGTAAAGGTAACAACAAGAGTAGCAAGGACAAAGGCTATGCAAAGATGAGAGGATTAACTGAAAGCAGTAACATGCTACACTACTCTAATGCAAGCAGTATAGAGAAGAGTAGGCGATATCTGGTGATCAAAGGGGGGGCTTGCCTGGTTGCTCTGGCAAGAGAGGGGGGTCGTCAACTCCGTAGTCGAACTGGGGCATCAGCATCGTCACGGGGTCTACCGAAGAGAAGAGGGGGGGGGGGGGAACAGTAAATACATAGCAAGCAAGTGCATAACAGGATAACATGCATAGCTAGACGTGTTCTAACGCGGTATGAGGTGATACTGTGAAGGGAAACATCCGGAAAATATCCCGGTGTTTCGCATTTTCGGACAGATGAACCAGAGGTGAAATGTTGCAGGTTCACTATGCTAGGGACGCGTGGCGGATGAACGGGCTGCGTATCTGGATTCGTCTCGTCGTTTTGAGCAACTTTCATGTACAAAGTTTTTCCATCCGGGCTACAGTTTATTTCTTATGATCTTTTCAAGTTTAAATAATTTCTTGGATTCTTTCTAATTCGAAATAAAAACAATGAATACCTTTTGTACACAACAACACCTACCCACAATGTATGACCAGTGGGGTCAGGGGCTGGGTTGACTCAGTCAACAATTGACTGGTTAACCAATGAATAGTACAAGCGGGCCTACTTGACATTGAAACAGACTTTTAATTAGGCTCTTTTTAAGAAATAAGATAGGCCCACATGACATAGACCACATCTAGACCAAGTCAATCAATTTAGTCAACATAGGGGGATTATTAGCACTAACGAAGATTAGTTTCTAATCTCAACAGGGGCCGACCCAGGTGGTAGTGGCCTAGGCGGCCACACACACACATGAACACACACCACACACACACGGCGCATACACACACTGCCATGAAGGAGAGCAACCGTACCTAGCTAGCAAGCATCAGGTAACAGCAGCAGTAGTGATTAGGAGCAGTAGAAGTGTAGAGCAGTAGTGGTAAGCCGAGCAGCTGCAGCGGCACAGCAGCAACAGCACGAGCTGCAGCTGCAAGCTGAATCAACGCAACAGCAACGACAGTAGGCGGAGCAGGGACCGCGGGCGGCTGCAGGGTGCGCCCTGGACGCGGAGCAGGGACCGCGGGCGGCTGCAGGGTGCGCCCTGGACGCGGCCCGGCGAAGCGGCGGCCAGCGCCAGCGCCAAGGCAGAAGCCCGTGGGGCAGCAGGGAGTGCGGCCAGGGGCGAGCAAGACATCGCGCATCCAACGGTGCTACTGGATCAGGCGGAGACGACTTAAGGTGACGGTAACGACGACGATGAGCGGCGTCCGAAGCAAGAACTCGAGGGGGGCGGTGCTAGGAGCACGCACGCAAAGCACCTAAGGGCTAGGCAGCTCCCACGCGATGCCAGAAGCACCGTGGTGTGCTTGCCTGAACCGGAGAAGCACTACAGCAGCAGCAACAAGCACGACGGCGACAACGAACTACGGCAAGTGTGGCGCGGCGGCTAGAGATAGCAAACCGAAGGGGAGGCAGAGGGGAAAGGCAGAGGGCTCACCAAGGAGCGCACGGAGGCTCGTTGAGAGCTTAGAGCATTACTAATAGTGCCTTCAAACCCTCAAACCCTTTAAAATAACCGCCTTTTTACAGTTTTCGTCGGAAAAACGCCGTAGACTAGAACCTCTAAACCCTCAAACCCGTAAAAAAATTTAGAGGTCCAACCCTCAAACCAATTTGCAATCTGTAGATGTAGGGGTTGAGGGGGAAATCTTGCCCCAACCCGCACTCCTCTTCCTCGCTGCCTCCTCCTTCGCGCTGGAGGCAACCGCTCCTTCCGCCTGCCCCCGCCGCCCTCCTCCTCGTCACGGCCATGGAAGGCCCTCCGCCACGCGCCTCCCGCTTGGCCGCCCGCTGCCCGCCCGTCCCGCCTGGCCGTCGC
Organism: Aegilops bicornis; assembly: GCA_021605145.1. Taxonomy (NCBI): domain Eukaryota; kingdom Viridiplantae; phylum Streptophyta; class Magnoliopsida; order Poales; family Poaceae; genus Aegilops; species Aegilops bicornis. The sequence goes on along the minus strand of CM038674.1, from coordinate 445,399,938 downwards.
CCGCCAGCGCCCGCCCCGCACCCGCCCGCCCGCCCCAACCGGCCGTCGCCCGGCGTGGTGGCGGCGACCACGTCGGGCGGCGGCGGGCGGGCCTCGCACCACCTCCTGCCGCCCCGGCCCGCCCTGTCACCGCCACCGCCCACCTCGCCCAGGCTGCACCACGCCCGCCCCGCCCGGCTATCAAGAAGAGCCGGCAGGCGGCCTCCCTTGGCCGAGAGGGGCGGCCTCAAGCCGCTGAAGAAGCCGGGCGGCGGCCGCCGCCGAACCTCCTCCCGCCACACGAGGTGCTCGAGAAATGGCAACCCCATCCTCGTTCATAGACCTCCTCCAAAACGCGGAGGTGGACCTCGGGGCTCCGCCTCTAGACCCTTTTAGGGTTGGTGACGACTTGGAGGACAAGGAGAAAGATGAGGAGGATGAAGGGGATGACGAGGAGGAGGTGGCCGAGATAGGGGTGGAGGCATTCACCGTCGCTTCCCGCCCACACGCCGATCGGTAAACTACACCGAGGCGGAAGATGTCCTCTTGGTTCGTGCTTGGGCAGCTGTGGGAATGGATGCTACCACCGGCACCGATCAAACCGGTAAACTCTATTGGCAAAGGATCGAGGACGTCTATTGTAGGATCAAGCCGAAGACTAGTGGGTTCATCCATCGCACTTACCGGTCGCTTCAAGGCCGGTGGGAGTTGATCAAGCCCGCTTGTTCTCGTTGGAGTGCGGCCATGGACCAAGTGAGGGATGCACCACCTAGTGGAACCGTGGAGAGTGACTATGTGAGTACATATTTCTTCACTATTTTGATTATGTGTGTGCACTATGCTATTGGTGGGTTCTTATGTGATTTATGTGTGGTTGATAGGAGACAATTGCCGGCTTGAGGTACAAGGAGATGGCCGCTTCCAAGGGCAAGCCATTCCCATTTAAGCATGTTTGGTCAATTCTTCAAGGCTTTGACAAGTGGAAGTTGAGGGATCAAGAGACCGCACCCAAGAAGTCGGCAATGATAAGGATGGACGATAGTGAAGATGAGGAGGAGAGGAATGTGGGCAAGCCCGAGGGAAACAAGAAGGGCAAGCTAAGGGTGAAGATGGAAGAAGAGGCGTCAAGCCTAAGGGAGAAGATGGACCACATGATGAAGGCAAGAGAGGAATTGACAACGAAGACATTGGAGATGAAGCTTCTTATCACCGAGAAGAAGAAAGAGGTCAAGCTTGCACAAGTTGAAGCAAAACGTGAAGAAGCAAAGCGCAAGGCCGAGTTGGAGGAGAGGATGATCAAGCTCAAAGAGGCAAAGGTATGGAAAGAACTCATGGTGGAAGAGAAAGAGCACATGATGATGTCCAAGAAGGACATGGATCAAGAGCAATTGCAATGGTGGAAGGACTACAAGGAGGACATCGCGGAGAGGAAGAGGATGTTCCGTGTTGCGTCCTCTACTTTTCGAGGTGACACTCCGATGAGTAGTTGTGGTGATGGCGGTGTGTACGACTCCACCGGTGCCGATGGAGATGCTTGATGGAGCCCGCTTGTGGTCTAGGAGATGGCGCCGAGGTGCAACTTTTGGTGATGGTGCCGATGAGAGGAGGAAGATGATGATTTTGTGATGTAAACTATTAAACCATGCATCAATGATTGTCATTTGGTAGTTTGTTTGGAAGTTGATTGTGTTCTTGTTGTCATAAATTGTAAGTTCTCAAATGATAGATTTAAAGGTTGGGGTTGAGGCAAGACTAGAACCCTCAAATCCAATCCTTAAAGCAGTTTACGGGTTGGGTTTGAGGGTTCTATTATTTGCCCCTGTTTTTCAACCCTTAAAAGTGTCAAAAAGTGGAACTTCTCAACCCTTAAAAGTGCTTTAAAGATTTGAGGGTTTGAGGGTTCTACTAGTAATGCTCTTAGGAGCGCAGAACAGCAACGGGATCGATGGAGAACGGTGGCGGCCGAAGGAGGAAGAAGACTCGATCCTGGTGATGTAGCGCGAGGGGGCTCGAACTGATGGCCGTAGATGAAGTAGACGAGGCAGATGGAGCTCCTCGGCATAAAATTGTGGCAAACGGTGACCGGTGGCCACGGGATCGATGAAGATGACGACGACCACGAGCTCGGCCTTGTTCAAGTCGTCGAATTCGAGCGAGGGGGAGGGGGATTTGGGGGCAGTCTTATCCACCCGGGGAGCCGCGGGATGGCCGACAGCGCGACATCCACGGTGTGGACGGCGTGCGAGCATTGCCAGCGCCATGGCCTCCCTGTTCTGTTCAAGTGGTAGGAGAAAAGCCCACTGGTGGGCTGGGCCTTCTGTAGTACTAGGCTTTTAGGTGAACAGTGTTAGGCTTTAACTCTTCTTCTCTTTTATTTTTTTTTCTATTTAGTTTTTCTACACTGCTTTGCATTAAGTAGAGCCACCAATGCATTTTGTAAAATATGAAACTTGCCAGATCAGATACTAGGCATTATTTAGTATTGCCACAAAATGGTTTGATGAGCATTTGAATTCATTTAGATTTTGCATAAATGAAAATGGATTAATGGGGCTGTTTTGGTCACTGTTTTAATTATTTTAGGGTATTCAAATACTTCTAAAAATGTTGGTTTCTCCACCATTAATACTTAGGATTTATTTTTCACATTTAGCACATTTTAGTTTTAAATATTTGAAGACATTTGTTGTTTGCTTGATTTTTTTAAATTTGAATCCGAACCGGTTTCGGATTTTATTTTTCGGACAAGTTAAAGTACTTGCCTTCTGCAGATTAGTAACAGTAATCGGGGTGATGTGGCATCATTAGCAGAGGTTCACTGTAGCTTAAATATCCGGGCGTCACCATCCTCAGGTTCCGGACCCAGTCCGAATAGTTGCTGCCATCGTCTTTCAGCTTGGTTTTCTCTAGGAACGCGTTGAAGTCCATGGTGACATGAGCGTTGGCCATTTGATCTACAAGACATTTTGCAAAGATTTTAGACTAATGTTCATGATAATTAAGTTCATCTAATCAAATTATTTAATAAACTCCCACTCAGATTTGACATCCCTCTAGTCATCTAAGTGTTACATGATCCGAGTCGACTAGGCCGTGTCCGATCATCACGTGAGACGGACTAGTCATCGTCGGTGAACATCTCCATGTTGATCGTATCTTCCATACGACTCATGGTCGACCTTTCGGTCTCTTGTGTTCCGAGGCCATGTCTGTACATGCTAGGCTCGTTAAGTTAACCCTAAGTGTTTATGCATGTGTAAAACTGTCTTACACCCGTTGTATGTGAACGTAAGGATCTATCACACCCGATCATCACGTGGTGCTTCGAAACGATGAACTTTACTAACGGTGCACAGTTAGGGGGAACACTTTCTTGAAATTATTATAAGGGATCATCTTATTTACTACCGTCGTTCTAAGTAAACAAGATGCATAAAACATAATAAACATCACATGCAATTATATAAAGTAGTGACATGATATGGCCAATATCATATAGCTCCTTTGATCTTCATCTTCGGGCTCCATGATCATCTTGTCACCGGCATGACACCATGATCTCCATCATCGTGTCTCCATGAAGTTGCTCGCCAACTATTACTTCTACTACAATGGCTAACACGTTTAGCAATAAAGTAAAGTAATTTACATGGCGTTGAATCAGTGACTCGCATGTCATACAATAATTAAGACAACTCCTATGGCTCCTGCCGGTTGTCATACTCATCGACATGCAAGTCGTGATTCCTATTACAAGAACATGATCTCATACATCACAATATATCATTCATCATTCATCATTCATCACAACTTCTGGCCATATCACATCACATGACAATTGCTGCAAAATCAAGTTAGACGTCCTCTAATTGTTGTTGCATCTTTTACGTGGCTGCAATTGGGTTCTAGCAAGAACGTTTTCTTACCTCCGAATAACCACAACGTGATTTTGTCAACTTATATTTACCCTTCATAAGGACCCTTTTCATCTAATCCGCTCCAACTAAAGTAGGAGAGACAGACACCCGCTAGCCACCTTATGCAACTAGTGCATGTCAGTCGGTGGAACCTGTCTCACGTAAGCGTACGTGTAAGGTCGGTCCGGGCCGCTTCATCCCACAATACCGCTGAAGCAAGAAAAGGCTTGTAGCGGCAAGCAAGTTGACAAGATCTACGCCCACAACAAAATTGTGTTCTACTCGTGCAATAGAGAACTACGCATAGACCTAGCTCATGATGCCACTGTTGGGGAACGTTGCAGAAAAATAAAATTTTTCCTACGGTTTCACCAAGATCCATCTATGAGTTCATCTAAGCAACGAGTCATGGGAGAGAGATTGCATCTACATACCACTTGTAGATCGCGTGCGGACGCGTTCACTAGAACGTGGATGATGGAGTCGTACTCGCCGTGATCCAAATCACCGATGACCGAGTGCCGAACGGACGGCACCTCCGCGTTCAACACATGTACGGAGCGGATGACGTCTCCTCCTTCTTGATCCAGCAAGGGGGAAGGAGAGGTTGAAGAAGATGGCTCCAGCAGCAGCACAATGGCGTGGTGGTGGTGGAGCAGCAGTATTCCGGCAGGGCTTCGCCAAGCTCGTGACGGAGGAGGAAGAGGTGTAGTAGGAGGGAGGGAGGCGCCAGAACTTCTGGGTGCGGCTGCCCCCTCCCCCCTCCCTTTATATAGGCCCAGGCGCCCGGCCCCTGAGATCTGATCTCCTGTGGGGCGGCGGCAGGGTGGAGTGCCCCCAAGGCAAGTGGGCGCCCCACCCTAGGGTTTCAACCCTAGGCGCGAGTGGGCCAAGGGGCGCACCAGCCCACTATGGGCTGGTTCCTCCCCACTTCAGCCCATGGGGCCCTCCGGGATGGGTGGCCCCACCGGTGGACCCAGGATCCTTCCGGTGGTCTGGTACAATACCGGTGACCCGAAACTTTCTCGATGGCGAAACAACACTTCCTATATATAATTATTTACCTCCGACCATTCCGAACTCCTCGTGACGTCCGGGATCTCATCCGGACTCCAACAACATTCGGTTTACTGCATACTCATATTCATACAACCCTAAGCGTCACCGAACCTTAAGTGTGTAGACCCTACGGGTTCGGAGACACGTGAACATGACCGAGATGGCTCTCGGGCAATAACCAACAGCGGATCTGGATACCCATGTTGGCTCCCACATGCTCCTCGATGATCTCATCGGATGAACCACGATGTCGAGGATTCAAACAACCCCGTATACAATTCCCTTTGTCAATCGGTATGTTACTTGCCCGAGATTCAATCGTCGGTATCCCAATACCTCGTTCAATCTCAAGTATCGGCAAGTCACTTTACTCGCATCAGTAATGCATGATCCCGTGACCAACCACTTGGTCACATTGAGCTCATTATGATGATGCATTACCGAGTGGGCCCGGAGATACCTCTTCGTCATACAGAGTGACAAATCCGGTCTCGATCCGTGCCAACCCAATGCACACTTTCGGAGATACCGTAGTGTACCTTTATAGCCACCCGATGCCACGTTGTGACGCTTGGTACACCCAAAGAACTCCCTACGGTATCGTGGAGTTGCACGATCTCATGGTCTAAGGAAATGATACTTGACATTAGAAAAGCTCTAGCAGGCGAACTACACGATCTTGTGCTATGCTTAGGATTGGGTCTTGTCCATCACATCATTCTCCCAATGATGTGATCCCGTTATCAATGACATCAAATGTCCATGGTCAGGAAACCGTAACCATCCATTGATCAACGAGCTAGTCAACTAGAGGCTCACTTGGGACATATTGTGGTCTATGTATTCACACGTGTATTACGATTTTCGGATAATACAATTATAGCATGAATAAAAGACAATTATCACGAACAAGGAAATATAATAATAATCCTTTTATTATTGCCTCTAGGGCATATTTCCAACAGTGGGCCAGAAGAAACCTTGCCGGAAAGCCTTGCCGGCAAGGGCTCTCGACCCTTTGTGGGAGCCACATATACCTCGGTGTATCTCTGCCAACAGCTTTAGTCCTTCCTCCCGGGAGATGCACATCAATTTCACCCCATTCGGTCTTCTTCTGTACAATACGTTATCAACGAATTGGTATAGAGCAGACCGGCGGGCTACTCTTTCTGCCTCTTCCCGCTCCTCAGGAAGCTCTCCTTTTTGAAGGAATCGGACGGTGTGCTGCACTGTAGGATCTTGAGAAGAGGTGTCTAGAGGGGGGGGGGGGTGATTAGACACTAAGTACCAAAGTTGCAGTTTTTAACTTCTTTTAGGTTTAAGTTGAGTTTAGGCACAAGTTTAGCATTCTCAATACATAACAAGCAAGCATGCAAAGAGTATGTAGGCAGCGGAAAATAAAGCATGCAACTTGCAAGAATGTAAAGGGACGGGTTTGGAGAATTCAAACGCAATTGGAGACACGGATGATTTTGTCGTGGTTCCGATAGGTGGTGCTATCGTACATCCACGTTGATGGACACTTCAACCCACGTAGGGTAACGGTTGCACGAGTCCACGGAGGGCTCCACCCACGAAGGGTCCACGAAGAAGCAACCTTGTCTATCCCACCATGGCCGTCGCCCATGAAGGACTTGCCTCACTAGCGGTAGATCTTCACGAAGTAGGCGATCTCCTTGCCCTTACAAACTCCTTGGTTCAACTCCACAATCTTGTCGGAGGCTCCCAAGTGACACCTAGCCAATCTAGGAGACACCACTCTCCAAGAAGTAACAAATGGTGTGTTGATGATGAACTCCTTGCTCTTGTGCTTCAAGTGATAGTCTCCCCAACACTCAACTCTCTCTCATAGGATTTGGATCTGGCGGAAAGAAGATTTGAGTGGAAAGCAACTTGGGGAAGGCTAGAGATCAAGATTCATATGGTTGGAATGGAATATCTTGGCCTCAACACATGAGTAGGTGGTTCTCTCTCAGAACTGGTATGTTGGAAGTGTAGGTTTGTTCTGATGGCTCTCTTCGCGAATGAAGAGGAGGTGGAGGGGTATATATAGCCTCCACACAAAATCTAACCGTCACACACAATTTACCAAACTCGGTGGGACCGAATCAACGAACTCGGTCAAACCGATTTAGTAAACCTAGTGACCGTTAGGGTTTTCGATGGGACCGGAATGCAACTCGGTAGGACCGATATGGTTATGGTTAGGGCATAACGTAATCTCGGTGAGACCGACATACAAACTTCGGTGAGACCGATTTTGGTAATTAGCTAACCAGAGAGTTGGTCGTGCAAACTCGGTGAGACCGATTACTCAAACTCGGTGGGACCGATTTGGGTAATAAGTTAACTGTAAAGTTTGCATTGTAATCTCAAGAGTATCGATTACACAAATTCGGTGAAACCGAATCGGTGATGGACATACACAGAGAGATTACAATCCCATCTCGGTGAGACCGAGATCCCTATCGATGAAACCGATTTGCCTAGTCTTTGTGGCGGTGGCTATGACATCCGAACTCGGTGGCGCGGATAGAAGGAATCAGTAGGGCCGAGTTTGACTTTAGGTTTAGGTCATATGTGTGGAAGTGAGAAAGTAGTGGAGGGTTTTGGAGCATATCACTAAGCACATGAAGCAAAAGGCTCATTAAGCAACACCTCATCCCTCCTTGATAGTATTGGCTTTTCCTATAGACTCAATGTGATCTTGGATCACTAAAATGTAAAATGAAGAGTCTTGATCTTGAAGCTTGAGCCAATCCTTTGTCCTTAGCATATTGAAGGAGTTCCCACATCCTTTAGTCCATGCCACTCCATTGTTGAACTTATCTGAAACATACTAGATAAAAGTGTTAGTCCAACAAGAGATATGTTGACATTAATTACCAAAACCACCTAGGGAGCACTTGTGCTTTCATGCACCCATGCCGGAGCCTGTGGCTCGACGACAAGGACAAAAGGCATCTCTTCTGCCACGGGAGCAGCCGCCTCCACGGCCATGACCTGAGGTCCTGCCGGAGTCGGCTGTCCTGCGGCAGGATCGGCGTCCGCGGCAACATCTTCGACGGCGGCTCCAGGGAGCTCGGTGGGGAAGTACTTGCCGGGGCCTAGCTTCCTCCGCTTGGTCTGCCCGGTTGACGGCTTAACGGATGGTTGGGTTAACTGAAGCACAAAAGTACCTGGTTCCACAGGTAGCTTGAGGGCAGCGCGCTTTGACAGGTAGTCGGCGATGTCGTTCTCCGCCCGAGGGACATGCTCCGCTTGTATACCGTCAAAGCGCTACTCCAGTTTCCTCACCTCATCTATGTAAGCTTCCATCAACGGGCTTTGATAATCTTTGTTGATCTGCCTGACAACGAGTTGTGAGTCGCCCCTGACGATGAGCTTTTTAACTCCGAGGTCCGCTGCGATTCTGAGACCGGCAAGAAAACCCTCGTACTCGGCGGTGTTGTTGGTTGACATCTCCCGGGGAAAGTGCACCTGGATGACATACTTGAGGTGCTCTCCGGTGGGTGCGACAAGCAAAGACACCAGACCGGCGCCTTGCAGCGAGAAGACACCATCAAAGTACATGATCCAGTCGCGACTCGTTTCCTTGCCGGGGAGAGTGGTCTCCTGTACCTCTTCGTCGGGCGTCGAGGTCCATTCTGCAACAAACTCTGCCAAGACTCTGCTCTGAATTGTCGAGGTACTTTCATACTTCAAACCGAAACTTGACAGCTCCAGGGCCCATTCCACGATCCTCCCCGTTGCATCTGGGTTATGCAGTATCCGTTGCAACGAGAGGCGGGTGACCACCGTGATCTCGTGCGCTTGGAAGTAATGGTGCAGCTTTCTCGAAGCCATAAGGAGGCCGAAGACCGGCTTTTGCACACCTGAGTACCTCGACCTAGCCCCCTGCAAGAGGGAGCTGACGAAGTAAACTGGGTGTTGTACCATTTTCTTCTTCTGCACCTCTTCACCCGGTCGCGTGGGTCCTATCATACTGGCGCCAGTCTTGCCAGGACCGAGCCTTGCCAGGGACTCAGTCTTGTCGGGACTAAGCCCTGCCGGGGAGGGTTCCGGCCCGGCAACCGTTGACTCTGCTGATGCTGCTGCCTCCTCATCAACCTCCCTCTGCGCCACTAGTGCGGCGCTAACCACCTGATTTGTTGCCGCTAGATAAAGCAGCAACAGTTCTTGTGGTTTGGGCGCAACCAGCACTAGGGTAGAGGAGAGGTATTTCTTCAAATCTTGCAGCGCTGCCTCGGCCTCTAGGGTCCACTCCATCGGCCCTGCCTTCTTCAGGATCTTGAAAAAAGGAAGGGCACACTCCGCGGGCTTGGAGATGAACCGGCTCATGGCAGCAACACAGCCAGTGAGTCGACGCACGTCCTTGATCCGTTTGGGTGCCTCAATCTGCTCGATGGCCTTGATCTTATCTAGGTTTGCTTCAATCCCGCGCTGGGACACAAAGAACCCGAGAAGCTTGCCGGACGGGATGCCGAAGACACACTTCTCAGGGTTCAATTTGAGGTTGATCTTGCGCAGGTTCTCAAATGTTTCCTCCAGATCTTGTACAAGTGTTGCTTTGTCCTTGGTTTTGACCACTATGTCATCCATATAAGCTTCCATATTTCCATGTAGCTGGGGCTCAAAACCAATTTGGACTGCTCTTGCAAAGGCTGAGCCAGCACTCTTCAACCCAAAAGGCATCCGTAAAAAGCAATACGTACCACATGGGGTGATGAATGCTGTCTTTTCCTCCTCTTCTTTTGTCATGAAGATCTGGTGGTATCCCGAGTAGGCGTCAAGGAATGATAATAGGTCACACCCAACCGTGGAGTCCACAATCTGGTCGATGTGCGGTAACGGGAAGGGATCCTTTGGACATGCCTTATTGATGTCTGTGTAGTCAATACACAGCCTCCACTTCCCATTTGCCTTGCGCACCACTACCGGATTGGCCAGCCACGTCGGATGAAGTACTCCTCTCACCAAGCCTGCCGCCTCTAGCTTTCTGATTTCCTCCGTGATGAACTCCTGCCTCTCAAGAGCTTGCTTCCTGACCTTCTGCTTGACGGGCCGCGCATGAGGACAGACAGCAAGGTGGTGCTCAATCACCTCCCTGGGAACGCCGGGGATGTCGGAGGCTTTCCATGCAAACACATCGACATTCACCCGCAGGAAGGTGACAAGCTCGCTTTCCTATTTGCCGTCGAGAGTGGAGCTTATGGTGAAAGCTCCCCCCGTACCGTCCTCCTTGACGGGCACCTTCTTGGTCTCTGGTGGTGTGGCTCTGGACTTCTTGCTCTTGCCGGCAGAGCTCTCTGGCACGTCCTCAACGGGAGCGCAACACCCCGAAGAGGTGCGCTTGCCGGAGTGGGTGCGAGGGGTCTCGCCGGTCTTCTTCTCCCCCGGGGCTCCGTCGGCAGGAGCAGGTGCCTTAGCGGTAGCTGCTGCAACTGCTTCCCGGTAGAGTTGGTCGGCACAGATCAATGCATCTTTCTTGTCGGAGGGGACGGTGATGATGTTCATCAGCCCAGGCATCTTCAGCAAGTTGTACGCGTAGTGTGAAGCCACCATGAACTTGGCCAGTGCCGGGCGGCCGAGGATCCCGTTGTAAGGCAAGGGGATCTCGGCTACATCAAAAACAATCCTTTCCATCCTATGGTTCAGCTCGCCTCCGAACATCATGAGCAGCATGATCTTTCCCTTTGGTTGGCTCCTCCCCGGGTTAACCCCTTGGAACGTGCTCGTCTCCTCGAGGTCTCCATCAGGGATCTGCAGCCTTTTGACCACAACAGGCGAGATCAAGTTCAGGTTGGCCCCACCATCAACCAACATCTTCGTCACCTTGAGGTTGCGGATTGTTGGTGAAACCAACAATGGCAAGCACCAGACCGCAGTAGTGCGGTCAGGGTGGTCCTCAGTGTCGAAGATGATGGGCGTGCTGGACCGTTTCAGCAGCTTCCGTGCGTCGAACGATGGCTCCACCACTGTGACCTCACGCGCCCACTGCTTGAGTTGGTGGTGGGATGTATACATCGAGGCGCCATCATCGACGCACATGGCCTCTGTGGCTTTCTGAAACTCATGGTCACCGGACTCGTCATCCTCGTCATGATCATCATCTTCCTGCTTCTTGTCGCGGCCAAGGGCGGGCCTCTCTTGATGATTATCCTTGCGGCAGCGGCCTCCTTGGCCGGCACGTTTCTTGTCGGATCCCTCGGCACCATCTGGGCCTTTCTCCTTGTCCCTCTGCTCATACTCAGCTTTCTGCTTCTCGGCGAGCAGCTCTACCTGCCGGCAGTTTTGGAGATCGTGGCCCTTAGTGCGGTGGATCTTGCAATACTGCTTGTCGGAGCCTCCTGGCTTGTCGGCAGCCGCCAAGGCCCGGCAAGCGTCACACCCGGCAACCTCCTTGCCGGGTCGCCGCCTTTGGTCTTCTTGGTGGCGCCGGTGTCGTCGGATCCCTCAACGGCAAGCACGGCCTTGCCCTTGCGCTTCCTGTTACGGCGTCGGCCCTTCTTCGTTGGGGTGGCGGTGTCGCTAGTGGAGTTGGTTTCCGCACCGGCATCTTCGTCGGGGTACTTCCTTCCCTCCTTAGCACGAGCGCATCGATCGGCCAGAACATAGAGCTCGGCCACATCCTTAACCTTGTTCATCGCCAGCTCTTCACGCATCTTGCTATTGCGCACGTTCTGATGGAACGCACTGATCACGGCAGCGGGATGAACATCAGGGATGTTGTACTGCACCCGGCTGAACCTTTGGATGTACTTGGCGCAGGTTTTCTCCTTCCTTCTGGGGGATGATGTGTAAATCACTAGCCTAGCCATGAGCTTGGTGACCTCCGGTAAAGGCGCCAACAAACTCATGGCAAGTGCATCAACCATGACATAACATTAGGCTTGAGTGCCAACGGGAAGTAGTTGGCAAGCACCTTATCATCGCGGGCCCCAGCAGCTTGCATCGCGATGGTGTAGATGCCGAGGAACTATGATGGGTGAGTCTTGCCGTTGTACTTCTCGCCAACGTCGGGCTTGAACGTACAGTGGGAGGGACACTGGAACTGCCGTAGCTCACGGGTGAAAGCCGGACAACCCACCTCGTAAGGTAGGCCACCGTAGCTTCCCGACGCTGGTTGGTCCGTAGTGGGCCCTGCCCGCCTGTCTAACTGGTGGCACGCGTCATGTCGGCGCTCCATCGTAGTTCGAGCGTCCTCATGAGCCCTCTCCCGAAGGACTTGACGCTGATCGCGGTTGGTGTGCGGGTCGGACGACGCGATGGAGATGTCGTCTCGAGTGTTGTCGCGACGAACCGACGCCCGGGGCGGTCGGGATGGAGGTGGGGAGTACACCGAGGCTGCGTTGCCACCAGCATGGCCTCCATTGGCACGCGGTAGCCCGGCGGAGCGACGGCCTACGGGTCCCGCCGGCCGCAACTCATCGTTGTTGGCGATGCCGACGAGGCTCCGGACAGCGGCCCTCCATTCGTCAAGTTTCTCCGCGGCGGGAGGAAAATCGAGGAGCAGTTGCGCACGTGCTAGGGCCTCCGCTGGCGTGGGTGGTGGCGAGAGCTGGGTGGACCGCGATGCACCTCGACTTCTAACCATGTTAGAAGGAGCTGTGTCACGGCCGCGCAGCCGTTCGCCACCTCCGTCAGCACCTCGGCGCGCATGCTGGCCTTCCTCATCACGTGATGGGCGCACGGGACTCTTCCCAGGGCGGCGCGCAGGGTCACCAGCAGGGTGACACTGCTCATCACGCACAACCTGGGAAGAGCGCGTCATGGGCGCTGGTGTTGGTGTCTTGGAGGCCGCCGTGCCGCCGTCTGGCGGGATGGCGGCGCCCTTGGAGGGCCCCGCACCGCCTGCAGGGGGGGGGGGAGGGCGACTCCGTCTTTGGAGCCCACGACTGGTGGCTCGTCGCCTGGCGCGTGAACTACGCCACTCTCCAGGCCTGAACTGCAAGGGTGATGTGGATGTTCGCGGGCCGCGCCACGGGTTCTCTCCGCGACTGGCCCACTACTGGTCCACACCAGTGCTGGCAGCCTGGTCCCGGACGAACCGATCACCGTGGTCGCCTTCTTCTTAGGAGCCATGGTGATGAAGAACAACTAGGTCAACTGCTAGACCAGATTCTCACAATTGCACCCCCTACCTGGCGTGCCAAAGATGTCGGTGGGAGACGACACCTATGGGAACACTGGAATCCCTTCTACGGTTGCGGGGCGCGGGGATCGTGAGAAGAGCAGGACTAGTAGACAACACAAAGGGGATTTACCAAGGTTCGGGCCGCAAAGATGCATAAAACCCTACGATCCTGCTTTGGTGGATGTATTTAGTGTTCTTGAGCTCTTAAACTAGCTCTGGGTGCTGCTAGGTTCGAAAGAGCCGAATCCTTCTCCCGTCTGCCATGGGCCTCCTTTTATAGGCGAAAGGGGCTGCCACAGTGGCACACAGGAGGTGGAAAGTGCTACAGCGCTGTGAGCTTATCGCTGGTGTTACAAGACAAGGCGCATTTAATGCGAGGCTTAGGTGTCCCTTCGCTTTATTGGGGACGGGAGCGAGGCCCATCCCGTCCGTCGCCGCTCCTTCTTGCTTCGACACGCGCCCTGGCCAGCGATGCATGCGGTGCCATGTAGGCAGGCAGGCAGCTGAGGTGGCGCGGTGGTGGAGCCTCCACGAAGGGTTGCATGTTGCCACGCAGGTGCCTGCCCAGCTGGTTGGGTCGGCAGCTGCATGCGAACGGCAACGGAGACTTGGCTGGTGCGGGCTTGACGGGGTGGCCCTGCTGGCGCGCTTGGCGAGGGCCTTGCCGGGTGGCCCGGCAAGGGTCTTGCTGTGGCGCGCCGGCGTCCCCGGCAAGGATCTTGCCGGGGGTCTTGTGGGTTCCTTCGGTGAGGATGGTTGCTTCCTATCCTCATTTGATCTTGGCTATTCTTTATCTTCACAAAGATCTGCATGCCACCACAGAGGTGTCTCCCGAGCCCTGTCCCAATGCATTTGTTGAGTGTTGGTGGGCTCGAGGGTGGCTCGCTCGGCTGGCGTGGGCGAGCTGCCCCGGCAAGGGTCTTGCCGGGGCCGCTGAGGCTGCCCCGGCAAGGGTCCTTGCCGGGGAAACCTGCTTCGTCCATATGATCTTTGTGGCCTTGGTCCTTGTCATTGGTTTTGCTTCGTCTTGTGCCTTCGGCTTCTCTCTGGCTCCCCTTTCCCTGCCCTGTTATGTGCGGCCGTGGCGGGAGGCTCTGGCTTCCCATGCACAAGTAAAGGGGTCAAAAGGAGAGCCCCTACTTTTGTACACCGACATACTGTACGAGCGGTGATACGTGTCCAACGTATCTACTTTTCCAAACACTTTTTCCCTTGTTTTGAACTCTAACTTGCATGATTTGAATGAAACTAACCCGGACTGACGCTGTTTTCAGCAGAACTACCATGATGTTGTTTTATGTGTAGAAAAGAAAAGTTCTCGGAATGTCCTGGAAATCCACGGAGGCACTTTTTGGAATTTATAAGAATTATTGGGCGAAAAAATACATCGAGGGCCTGTCCACATCCCACGAGACAGGCGCCCCTAGGGCGCACCCCCTATCTCGTGGGCCCCCTAGACCTCCTCCGACCTCAACTCCAACTCTATATATTCTGTCTCGGGGAGAAAAAAATCAGAGAGAAAGTTTCATCGCGTTTTACGGCACGGAGCCGCCGCCAAGCCCTAATCTCTCTCGGGAGGGCTGATCTGGAGTCCGTTCGGGGCTCCGGAGACGGGGATTCGTCGCCTTCGTCATCATCAACCATCCTCCATCACCAATTTCATGATGCTCAGCGTCGTGCGTGAGTAATTCCATCGTAGGCTTGCTGGACGATGATGGGTTGGATGAGATTTACCATGTAATCAAGTTAGTTTTGTTAGGGTTTGATTCCTAGTATCCACTATGTTCTGAGATTGATGTTGCTATGACTTTGCTATGCTTAATGCTTGTCACTAGGGCCCGAGTGCCATGATTTCAGATCTGAACCTATTATGTTTTCATGAATATATGTGTGTTCTTGATCCTATCTTGCAAGTCTATAGTCACCTATTATGTGTTATGATCCGACAACCCCGAAGTGAAAATAATCGGGATACTTCTCGGTGATGACCGTAGTTTGAGGAGTTCATGTATTCACTATGTGTTAATGCTTTGTTCCGGTTCTCTATTAAAAGGAGGCCTTAATATCCCTTAGTTTCCGCAAGGACCCCGCTGCCACGGGAGGGTAGGACAAAAGATGTCATACAAGTTCTTTTCCATAAGCACGTATGACTATTTACGGAATACATGCCTACATTAATTGATGAATTGGAGCTAGTTCTATATCACCCTATGTTATAAACTATTGCATGAGGAATCACATCCGGCATAATTATCCATCACTCATCCATTGCCTACGAGCTTTTCACATATTGTTCTTCGCTTATTTACTTTTCCGTTGCTACTGTTACAACTACTACAAAAACCCAAAAACAATTATCTTTACTTTTGCTACCGTTACTATTATTATCATACCACTTTTGCTACTAAACACTTTGCTGCAGATACTAAGTTATCCAGGTGTGGTTGAATTGACAACTCAACTGCTAATACTCAAGAATATTGTTTGGCTCCCCTTGTGTCGAATCAATAAATTTGGGTTGAATACTCTACCCTCGAAAGCTGTTGCGATCCCCTATACTTGTGGGTTATCAAGCGGTAGTACCGCACCTGAGATGCGGTAGTACCGCACGGCGTCAGATTCGAATCCCCAACTGGATCTGAGAACAACCGTGACAACGAGGCGATACTACGGTTGATCAAATCTACCACTGGACAACATATCAAGTACAATCTGTACGCATTACTACTCTCCTACATCCTACTCTTGCAAAGATTTGGCCTAAAATCTCAAGAACAACATGCATTTCCCAAAAACCTAGGGACGAAAGAACGAACCAAGGAGAGAGGGATTTGGGGAGAAACCTTGTTCCATGGCAAGAGGGAGTGGTGGGGAACGATCCCACTGGAGGGAATCCGAGGAGAGCAGCCGGAGATGGAAATCCGGCGAGGGTCTCTGGCGCCGTTCTTGAGCGAGAGAGAGAGAGAGAGAGAGAGAGAGAGAGAGAGAGAGAGAGAGAGAGAGAGAGAGAGAGAGAGAGAGACTACGTGGGGAGAAACAGATGAATGGGTATGGGGGAGTTGGAACTCCCCCTGCCCGCTCTTAACCCCCACGCACCCTCGACAGCGCGGAAGTACCACATGTCATCGTGGTAGTACCGCCTGAGCGGAAGTACCGCACCGTGGGTGGTAGTACCGCTCCCCCAGGTGGCAGTAAAAAATTACTACCGCGCTGGGTACGGAAGTACCGTGCGCTGCTCTCACGGTAGTACCTTGGCAAGCCGCGGTAGTACCGTGTGCTCAAGAGGATGCATGTTTCAAGAAACAAAGAAAACAAACAGCCTTTGCAAAGCAACCTTCAAGCGAACGGACACACCAAAACGCTGACACACGAGACAACACACACAAGCTCGACACGATGAAAGGAAGACAAGAGACAACAAGGACTAAAACACTTAACACAACCTCTCCAAAGAGAGGGCGGTGGCCGGAGCCACCTATGTTTGAGTCAATTGGTATGGCACCACGAAGAATTATCCTTGGGCGCATGACCAAAACTCGTCTTTGAAGCACAAGTACCATCAACAATGGTTAATGTGAAAGAGTTGATCAATTTATACATAATGGGGGGAGGGAGAGTTCATTGAGAGAACAACACTCCCCTTATGTCCATGCCTACACGTAAACAAGATAACAAGTTGAGTACGATGGGGTGTGCAAGGGTTCAAGCAACACTGCTCGAATCAATGATATTTAGCTCATGCCTTAACTCGCGAAATCTTGCTTCATCCAAGGGCTTCGTGAAAATATCTACAAGGTTATCATGAGTGTTGACGTAGTTGAGCTTGATCTCCCCTCGCCTAATGTGATCCCGGATGAAGTGATACCGAATCTCAATATGCTTCGTCTTGAAGTGTTGCACCGGGTTGAGAGAAATATTGATGGCACTTTCATTGTCACACCAAACAGGCACTTTGTCGCAAATGATACTGTAATCCTTTAAAGTTTGCCTCATCCATAGAAGTTGTGCACAACAACTACCGGCCGCCGCATACTCCGCTTCGGTGGACGAGAGAGACAAACAACTTTGCTTCTTAGAAGACCAACTTACCAAAGAGCTTAAGGAAATATGCCCTAGAGGAAATAACAAAGTTATTATTTATTTCCTCATATCATGATAAATGTTTATTATTCATGCTAGAATTGTATTAACTGGAAACATAATACATGTGTGAATACATAGACAAACATAATGTCACTAGTATGCCTCTACTTGACTAGCTCGTTGATCAAAGATGGTTGAGTTTCCTAGCCATAGACATGATTTGTCATTTGATTAACGGGATCACATCCTTAGGAGAACGATGTGATTGACTTGACCCATTTCGTTAGCTTAGCACTTGATCGTTTAGTTTACTGCTATTGCTTTCTCCATGACTTATACATGTCCCTATGACTATGAGATTATGCAACTCCCGAATACCGCAGGAACACTTTGTGTGCTACCAAACGTCACAACATAACTGGGTGTTTATAAAGGTGCTCTACAGGTGTCTTCGATGGTGTTCGTTGAGTTGGCATAGATCAAGAATAGGATTTGTCACTCCGATTGTTGGAGAGGTATCTCTGGGCCCTCTCGGTAATGCACATCACTATAAGCCTTGCAAGCAATGTGACTAATGAGTTAGTTACGGGATGATGCATGATACGTCTCCATCGTATCTATAATTTTTGATTGTTACATGCCAATATTATTCACTTTCATATACTTTTTGGCAACTTTTTATATTATTTTTGGGACTAACATATTGATCCAAAGGCTCAAGTGCGGTTCATGTCTGTTGCATGTTTTATGTTTCGCAGAATATCCGTATCAAACGGAGTCCAAATGGGATAAAAACGGACGGAGCTTATTTTTGGAAAATATGGAAAATTCCGGAAGAAAAATCCACGCGAGACGGTGCTCGAGGTGGTCACGAGGTAGGGGCGCTGACCCCCGGGCGCGCCTCAACCCTCGTGAGCCCACCGTAAGGCGGTTGATGCTCTTCTTTGCCGCAAGAAAGCTAATATTCGGAAAAAATCACGGCGAAGGTTTCAGGCCAATCGGAGTTACGGATCTCCATATATACGCCAAACGGTGAAACAGAGCCGTAATGTAACGCAGCAGAGAGATAGATCCAATCTCGGAGGGGCTCTCGCCCCTCCCAAGCCATGGAGGCCAAGGACCAGAGGGGAAACCCTTCTCCCATCTAGGGAGGAGGTCAAGGAAGAAGAAGAAGAAGGGGGCCTCTCTCCCCCTTGCTTCCGGTGGCGCCGGAGCGCTGCCGGGGGCCATCATCATCACCGCGATCTTCACCAACACCACCGCCATCTTCACCAACGTCTCCATCACCTTCCCCCCTCTATCTACAGCGGTCCACTCTCCCGCAACCCACTGTACCCGCTGTAGGGTTTGCAATATTATTTTCCGCTGTAGGGTTTGCAATATGTTTATGATTTGCTTAGGGTGGGTGGCGTGAGTGACAGAAGCACAGACCCGAGTAAGTAGGTTGTTTGCGTATGGGATAAAGGGGACTTGATACTTTAATGCTATGGTTGGGTTTTACCTTAATGAATCTTTAGTAGTTGCGGATGCTTGCTAGAGTTCCAATCATAAGTGCATATGATCCAAGTAGAGAAAGTATGTTAGCTTATGCCTCTCCCTCAAATAGAATTGCAATAGTGATTACCAGTCTAGTAACATAGTCAGTTGCCTAGGGACAATTTCGCCACACCTACCACCACTTTTCCACACTAGCTATATTTACCTTAGTTGTGTCTTTATCTAAACAGCCCCTAGTTTATATTTACGCGTTGTTTACTTTCTTGCAAACCTATGCAACAACACCTACAAAGTACTTCTAGTTTCATACTTGTTCTAGGTAAAGTGAACGTCAAGCGTGCGTAGAGTTGTATCGGTGGTCGATAGAACTTGAGGGAATATTTGTTCTACCTTTAGCTCCTCGTTGGGTTCGACACTCTTACTTATCGAAAACTGTTGCGATCCCCTATACTTGTGGGTTATCAAGACCTTTTTTTGGCGCCGTTGCGGGGAGCAATAGCGTGGGGTGAATATTCTCGCAGTGTGCTTGTTTGCTTTATCACTAAGTAATTTTTATTTGATGTTCTTAGTTGTTCTCTATCTTTAGTTATGGATATGGAACATGAAATACCAAAAAAATTAGGTGTACTTGCTACTCATGGAGATGGGGTAACTCCTAAAACCCTCGATTCTCATTATGCGAGAGATATTATATACTACTTTGATAATCCTGAGAAAACCCCATTCAACTTTATAATGGGAGACACGTTGGATCAACGTGAATACTTTAGGGATTATCGCTCGACACAAAAAGGGAAACTATTATGGGATCAATTTATTATGTTGCATTGGTATGCTTGGAATCTATGCTTGAAATATGATATTACTTGTTGCTCTAGGATGGAGGCTCCACACCTTCCCTTTTCATGCGAATTTAATGATAATGAAACCTTAGCTTCTTATGCTAATGGTATATATGATTACTATGATGTGGAACAAATAGAAGAATTTGTTGCTTTTAAGGCTGCTTATGAAATTGAATTTTTGTTTGAAAAGTATGAAGCTTTAGATGATGATGCTTATAGGCCTGAAAATCTTGCTATACTTAGATATTGCTATGAAAATTATGGATACAATTACTATATTAATGCTTTTATGAAGAAAGTCAACGCTGTCCAAGAAGAGATTAATATTTTGCAGGAAGCTATGGAAGAAGAAATTGATGAAACTGTGAGCTCATTGGATGAAAAAGATGATGAGGAGAGCGAAGAACAAAAGGAGGAAGAGCGGATTAGCTACCCGTGCCCACCTTCTAATGAGAGTAACCCTCCAACTCATACATTATTTAATTCCCCTTCGTGCTTACCGAAGGATAATTGCTATGATGATTGTTATGATCCCGTTGATTCTCTTGAAATATCCCTTTTTGATGATGCTTGCTATGCTTGTGGCCAAGATGCCAATATGAATTATGCTTATGGATATGAACTTGCTATAGTTCCTTATGTTATGAATGAAATTGTTGCTATTGCACCCACGCATGATAGTCCTATTATCTTTTGAATTCTCCCGACTACACTATATCGGAGAAGCTTGCACTTATTAAGGATTATATTGATGGGTTGCCTTTACTAGTACACATGATGATTTTGATGAATATAATATGCATGTGCTTGCTTCTCCTACTTGCAATTATTATGAGAGAGGAACTATATCTCCACCTCTCTATGTTTCCAACACGATAAAATTGCAAGAAACTGTTTATACTATGCATTGGCCTTTACTATGTGTGCATGAATTGTTCTTTTATGACATGCCGATGCATAGGAAGAGAATTAGACTTCGTCATTACATGATATATGTTACTTTGTGCTCACTACTAAATTACAAATCATTGCTAATTAAAATTGGCTTTGATATACCTTGGGATCCAGGTGGATTCACTACTTGAGCACTATATGCCTAGCTTAATGGTTTTAAAGAAAGCGCTGCCAGGGAGACAACCCAGAAGTTTTAGAGAGTTATTTATTTCTGTTGAGTGCTTTCGTATAGTTTAAAAACAACAAAAATAAAGAGGGGAACCCAAAACTTTTTCCAAAAGAAAAGTGAAAGTGAGAGAGACGAACATTGCGAAAGTCGGGGACGTCCTTGAACTTTGTTCATGCCCATGGGAATTTTGTGAATCTTAATTACCAAAATTTTTCAATAAAAATAATTATCCCCTTGTACAATTCCATTGTATTATAAAAATAATGTGCAGAGGTTTGCCTTTAGGATGTTTACAATGCTTGTTGGTTTGTGCGGTGCAGGACAGAAACTTTGGCTGTAGTGCGCGAATTTTAGTTTTTTACTGGAACGTCAAATGGTTCTGATTCTTTTTTAAATGTATTTCTGTATAAACTCTTTATTTTTCGTAATTTTGGTAGAATTTTTGGGGTATCATAAGTATGGTGGATGTTCAGATTGCTACAGACTGTTCTGTTTTTGACAGATTCTGTTTTTGATGCATAGTTTGCTTGTTTTGAGGAAACTATCAATTTATATCAGTGGATTAAGCCATGAAAAAGTTATATTACAGTAGACACAATGCAAAAACAAAATATGAATTGGTTTGCAACAGTACTTAGAGTGGTGATTTGCTTTATTATACTAACGGATCTTACCGAGTTTTCTATTGAAGTTTTGTGTGGATGAAGTGTCTAAACGAGGAGGTCTCGATATGAGGAAAATAAAGAGGTGCAAGAGCTCAAGCTTGGGGATGCCCGAGGCACCCTAAGTGAATATTCAAGGAGACTCAAGCGTCTAAGCTTGGGGATGCTGGGGAGGCATCCCCTCTTTCTTCAACAAATATATCGGTATGTTTTCAGATTCGTTTCGTTCATGCAATATGTGCAATCTTGGAGCGTCTTTTGCTTTAGTTTTCATTTTTATTTTATGAACCATACTGGTATGAGATGGTCCTTGGTTGATTTATAGAATGCTCTTTGCACTTCACTTATATATTTTGAGTATGGCTTTATAAAATGCTTCATGTGCTTCACTTATATCATTTGAAGCTTTGATTACCTGTTTCTCTTTACATAGACAACCACCATTTGTAGAATGCTCTTTTGCTTCACTTATATTTGTTAGAGTGTGGACATATCTTTTGTAGAAAGAATTAAACTCTCTTGCTTCACTTATATCTATTTAGAGAGATGACAGAAACTGGTCATTCACATGGTTAGTCATAAAATCCTACATAAACTTGTAGATCGCTGAATATGATATGTTTGATTCCTTGCAATAGTTTTGCGATATAAAGATGGTGATATTAGAGTCGTGCTAATTGAGTAATTGTGAAATTGAGAAATACTTGTGTTGAGGTTTGCAAGTCCCGTAGCATGCACGTATGGTGAACCGTTATGTAACGAAGTCGAAGCATGAGGTGTTTATTGATTGTCTTCCTTATGAGTGGCGATCGAGGACGAGCGATGGTCTTTTCCTACCAATCTATCCCCCTAGGAGCATGCGCATAGTACTTTGTTTCGATGACTAATAGATTTTTGCAATAAGTATGTGAGTTCTTTATGACTAATGTTGAGTCCATGGATTATACGCACTCTCACCCTTCCATCATTGCTAGCCTCTTCGGTACCGTGCATTGCCCTTTCTCACCTCGAGAGTTGGTGCAAACTTCACCGGTGCATCCAAACCCCGTGATATGATCCGCTCTGTCACACATAAGCCTCATTATATCTTCCTCAAGACAGCCACCATACCTACCTATCATGGCATTTACATAGCCATTCCGAGATATATTGCCATGCAACTTCCATCATCATCATATACATGACTTGAGCATTCATTGTCATATTGCTTTGCATGTTCGTAAGATAGCTAGCATGATGTTTTCATGGCTTGTCCGTTTTTTGATGTCATTGCTACGCTAGATCATTGCACATCCCGGTACACCGCTGAGGCATTCATATAGAGTCATATCTTTGTTCTAGTATCAAGTTGTAATATCGAGTTGTAAGTAAATAAAAGTGTGATGATCATCATTATTAGAGCATTGCCCCCTTAAAAAAAAGAGGCCAAAGAAGCCTAAATAAAAAAAATGGGGCCAAAGAAGCCCGCAAAAAAAAGAAAAAGGGGCAATTTTACTATCTCTTTTTCCACACTTGTGCTTCAAAGTAGCACCATGTTCTTCATATAGATTGTCTCCTATGTTGTCACTTTCATATACTAGTGGGAATTTTCATTATAGAACTTGGCTTGTATATTCCAACGATGGGCTTCCTCAAATGCCTTAGGTCTTCATGAACAAGCAAGTTGGATGCACACCCACTTAGTTTCTTTTGTTGAGCTTTCATACACTTATAGCTCTTAGTGCATCCGTTGCATGGCAATCCCTACTCCTCGCATTGACATGAATTGATGGGCATCTCCATAGCCCGTTGATTAGCCGTGTTGATGTGAGACTTTCTCCTTTTTTGTCTTCTCCACATAACCCCCACCATCATATTCTATTCCACCTATAGTGCTATGTCCATGGCTCACGCTCATGTATTGTGTGAAAGTTGAAAAGGTTTGAGAACGTCAAAAGTATGAAACAATTGCTTGGCTTGTCATCGGGGTTGTGCATGATGTAAATATTTTGTGTGGTGAAGATGGAGCATAGCCAGACTATATGATTTTGTAGGGATGAGCTTTCCTTGGCTATGTTATTTCAATAAGACATAATTGCTTGGTTGGTATGCTTGAAGTATTATTATTTTTATGTCAAACGATAGACTATTGCTTTGAATCACTCGTGTCTTAATATTCATGCCATGATTAGACATATGATCAAGATTATGCTAGGTAGCATTCCACATAAAAAATTATTCTTTTTTATCATTTACCTACTCGAGGACGAGCAGGAATTAAGCTTGGGGATGCTGATACGTCTCCGTCGTATCTATAATTTTTGATTATTCCATGCCAATATTATTCACTTTCATATACTTTTTGGCAACTTTTTATATTATTTTTGGGACTAACATATTGATCCAAAGGCCTAGTGCCGGTTCACATGTTGCATGTTTTATGTTTCGAATATCCATATCAAACGGAGTCCAAACGGGATAAAGACGGACGGAGCTTATTTTTTGGAAAATATGGAAAATTCGGAAGAAAAATCCACGCCGAGATTTGTTCGAGGTGGTCACGAGGCAGGGGGGCGCGCCCCTACCCTCGTGAGCACACCGTAAGGCGATTGATGCTCTTCTTTTGCCGCAAGAAAGCTAATATTCGGAAAAAAAAATCACGGCGAAGGTTTCAGGCCAATCGGAGTTACAGATCTCCATATATACGCAAAACGGTGAAATAGAGCCAAAACAGAACACAAAAACAGAGAGATAGATCCAATCTCGGAGGGGCTCTCGCCCCTCCCAATCCATGGCAGCAAAGGACCAGAGGGGAAACCCTTCTCCCATCTAGGGAGGAGGTCAAGGAAGAAGAAGAAGAAGGGGCCTCTCTCCCCCTTGCTTCCGGTGGCGCCGGAGCGGTGTCGGGGGCCATCATCATCACCGCAATCTTCACTAACACCACCGCCATCTTCACCAACGTCTCCATCACCTTCCCCCCTCTATCTACAGCGGTCCACTCTCCCACAACCCGTTGTACCCTCTACTTGAACATGGTGCTTTATGCTTCATATTATTTTCCGATGATGTGTTGCCATCCTATGATATCTGAGTAGATTTTTGTTGTCCTATCGGTGATTGATGAATTCCTATGATTGGTTTGAGTTGCATGTTTTATTATTGGTGCTGTCCTATTGTGCCCTCCGTGTCGCGCAAGCGTGAGGGATTCATTGTAGGGTTTGCAATATGTTTTTGATTTGCTTAAGGTGGGTGGCGTGGTGATGTAAGCACACTGAGTAAGTAGGTTGTTTCATGTATGGGATAAAGGGACTTGATACTTTAATGCTATGGTTGGGTTTTACCTTAATGAATCTTTAGTAGTTGCGGATGCTTGCTAGAGTTCCAATCATAAGTGCATATGATCCAAGTAGAGAAAGTATGTTAGCTTATGCCTCTCCCTCAAATAGAATTGCAATAGTGATTACCGGTCTAGTAACATAGTCAGTTGCCTAGGGACAATTTCGCCACACCTACCACCACTTTTCCACACTCGCTATATTTACCTTAGTTGTGTCTTTATCTAAACAGCCCCTAGTTTATATTTACGCGTTCTTTACTTTGTTGCAAACCTATCCAACAACACCTACAAAGTACTTCTAGTTTCATACTTGTTCTAGGTAAAGTGAACGTCAAGCGTGCTTAGAGTTGTATTGGTGGTCGATAGAACTTGAGGGAATATTTGTTCTACCTTTAGCTCCTCGTTGGGTTCGACACTCTTACTTATCGAAAACTGTTGCGATCCCCTATACTTGTGGGTTATCAATGCACTACGGAACGAGTAAAGAGACTTGCCGGTAAACGAGATTGAGCTAGGTATTGAGATACCGATGACAAAAGGAACAACGTATGTTGTTATGCGGTTTGACCGATAAAGATCTTCGTAGAATATGTGGGAGCCAATTTGAGCATCCAGGTTCCGCTATTGGTTGTTGACTGGAAACTTGTCTCGGTCATGTCTATATAGTTCTCGAACCCGTAGTGATAGAGGCGAAGCTGTCCCGTCTTTCGATGAGATAGCAATCATTTTCTGTGGGAGTCGACTTTGACGATCCGACTACGAACGTGCGAAGACGCCGCGCCTTAGCAATCGCTAAACCAACTTCCGAGGGATTATTGACCACACCGGAGCATGATCAACCTGACCACGAGGGTCTATTTCCTGCGAGCAAACGGAGAACAAGCAAGAAACTGAGATTGCAATCTGGATATTGCGAATTAAAGAGGAAAGCTTTATTGATGAAGGTGGGGTTCTGTGACACTTTTGTGTGGTCGTTGAACACAAACGAAGTACGCGAAGTTGCTGCTATGGCAAACTTTTAATCTAAACAAAACCCAAAGTCTAAACGATGCCCTAAGGGCTGTATATATGGAGGAGAGGGGGGATTTCATGGCCCTTGGAGGAGGGGTCCGAAACCAACCCTAACTCTTGTTTCCCCACACATACAGACTCTAAAAACAGCCTATAATCAAGTATTTCGAAATTACATGGGCCTGGCCCAAAAATAAGGTGACACGGCACCTAGAATAGCCCCTGGACGAAATTTATGAAGTGACATCTTGTATATTTCGTCCAAGGCTTCATGCACTCGTTATGGTGGCTTCGAAGTCCTGGAATCATCACTTGTAACTCCGTTCTTGTTCCCCTTGCGCATGCCATCATCTCCATGCTTGAACTTGCTCCAAGGTTCATCTTTCTTGTCCAAGCTAGGCCCTTCATTTGTAATCAAAACAAATGTATCCAATTTAGGCAGCATCACATTCTCATGAACATTAGAATCCTTACCAAGAAACGAAAGTAACTGATAATTCAATTGGCGTGCGCGAGCTCTAGTAATTGGTCCAGTATGTATCGCAGCAGGGGCTGTGCGTGTAACAATGGTATTGATGTCCTCATCACGTAGGGTCCGCATGCTTAAAGTTCTGTGACAATCGGTATTATGAGTTTATATGTTTTGATGTACCGAAGGTAGTTCGGAGTCCCGGATATGATCACGGACATGACTAGGAGTCTCGAAATGGCCGAGACGTAAAAAGATCGATATATTGGACGACTATGTTCGGACACCGGAAGTGTTTCGGGAGGTTTCACACATTTACCGGAGTACCGGGGGGTTACCTGAACCCCCCCCCCCCCCCCGGGGAGTATATTGGGCCTAATGGGCCTTGGTGGAGAAGAGGAGGGGCGGCCAGGGCAGGCCGCGCGCTCCCTCCCCCTCTAGTCCGAATTGGACAAGGAAGGGGGGGGGGCGGCACCCCCTTTCCTTCCTCCTCTCTCCTTCCCTTCCCCCTTCTCCTACTCCTACTAGGAAAGGAGAAGTCCTACTCCCGATGGGAGTTGGACTCCCCCCTTGACGCACCCTCCTCCTGGCCGGCCGCCCCCCTAGCTCCTTTATATATGGGGGCAGGGGGGCACCCCATAGACACAACAATTGATCTGTTGATCTCTTAGCCGTGTGCGGTGCCCCCCTCCACCATAATCCACCTCGGTCATATCATAGCGGTGCTTAGGTGAAGCCCTACGTCGGTAGCAACATCATCACCGTCATCACGCCTCGTGCTGACGGAACTCTCCCGTGAAGCGTGCTGACGGAACTCTCCCGTGAAGCTCTGTGGGGTCAGAGTTCATGGGACGTCACCGAGCTGAACGTGTGCTGAACTCGGAGGTGCCGTGCGTTCGGTACTTGGATCGGTCGGATCATGAAGACGTACGACTACATCAACCGCGTTCTCATAACGCTTCCGCTTGCGGTCTACGAGGGTACATGGACAACACTCTCCCCTCTCGTTGCTATGCATCATCATGATCTTGCATGTGCGTAGGAATTTTTTTAAATTACTACGTTCCCCAACAGTTGTGTCAGAGCCAGTTTTATGCGTAGATGTTATATGCACGAGTAGAACACAAGTGAGTTGTGGGCGATAAAAGTCATATTGCTTACCAGCATGTCATACTTTGGTTCAGCGGTATTGTTGGATGAAGCAGTAATACGTCTCCAATGTATCTAAAATTTATGAAGTCTTCATGCTATTATATTATCAATCTTAGATGTTTTATATGCATTTATATGCTATTTTATATGATTTTTGGGACTAACCTATTAACCTAGAGCCCAGTGCCAGTTTCTGTTTTCTCCTTGTTTTGAGTTTTACAGAAAAGGAATATCAAACGGAGTCCAATTGACGTGCCAATTTTTGATGATTTTTTATGGACCAAAAGAAGACCCCGGAGTAAAAGAGTTGGGCCAGGAGAGTCCCGGGGCGTCCACAAGGGTGGGGGGCGTGCCCCCAGGCGTGTGAGCCTGCTTCGCGGACACCTCGGGCACCTCCTTGACATGAGACCGACGCCAAAAATTCCTATAAATACAGAAACCTCGGAAAATTAACCTAGATCGGGAGTTCCGCCGCTGCAAGCCTCTGTAGCCATGAGAAATCAATCTAGGCCCTCTCCGGCACCCTGTCGGAGGGGGCCATCATCACCGGTGGCCATGGAGGAGTATCCCGGAGAGGCCATTATCGCCATGAAGGCCAATGATCAGAGGGAGAACCTTTCCCCATCTAGGGGGGAGGCCATGGAGGAGGAATCACAAGGGGGAGAACCTCTCCTCCTCTCTCTTGGTGGCACGGGAGTGCCACCGGGAGGGGAATCATCGCCGCGGTGATCGTCTTCATCAACATCACCATCACCATCCTCATCTATTTTACGTGGTCCACTCTCCCGCACCCTGCTGTAATCCCTACTTGAACATGGTGCTTTATGCCACATATTATGATCCAATGATGTGTTGCCATCCTATGATGTTTTGAGTAGATATCTTTTGTATTTGGGTTGATTGATGATCTAGATTGGTATGAGTTGTATGTTTTACTTTGGTGCTGTCCTATGGTGCCCTCCGTGTCGCGCAAGCGTGAGGGATTCCAGCTGTAGGGTGTTGCAACACGCTCATGATTCGCTTATAGTGGGTTGGTGAGTGATTGAAACACAAACACGAGTAAGGGGGTCGCTATGTATGGGAATAAAGAGGACTTGATGCTTTAATGCTATGGTTGGGTTTTACCTTAATGATCTTTAGTAGTTGCGGATGCTTGCTAGAGTTCCAATCATAGGTGCATATGATCCAAGTAGAGAAAGTATGTTAGCTTATGCCTCTCCCTCATATGAAACTGCAATAGTGATTATCGGTCTTGTTAACAATTGCCTAGGACAATTCCGCACACCGATCCACCATTATTCCACACTCGCTATTTATAATACTTAGTAATATATTCTAACTTTATGATAACAACACCTACTTTCATATTTTAGCTCTCCGATACCATGCAAAGTTATCCTCTTCATACCCACAACGTAGTTTTATTTCTCGTTTCCAGTTGGAAGCAAACGTTCGGTGTATGTAGAGTCGTATCAGTGGCAGATAGGGGTTGAGAGAATATTGATCATACCTTTAGCTCCTTGTGGGTTCGACACTCCATACTTATCACTTCCACCTTTGGAAATTGCTACGATGATTCCTTGCACTTGGGGATTATCAAGCTCTTTTCTCCGCGCCGCTGGGGAGCAATAGCGTGGGGTTGATATTCTCGTGTGTGCTTGTTTGCTTTCTTCACTAAGTAGATTTTGTTTTTACTTTTTGTTTATGTTTAGTTGTGGGTGAAACATACAACAAAAATTAAAAGATTGAAAATACAAAAAAAATTACTTGCCTCTCATGCCTAAAAGGTTTTTCAAAAAGAGAAGTGGTAGGAAAGTTATGCATTGAAGAAGTGAGGGTCGACCTTGAGCACTTGTGTTCATGCTCACAGAAACAATGTAAAAAATTTCATGGAAGTTTCTCTGTAAATAATTATCCCCTTGTATATATTCATTGTATTATAATGTGCCAAGCTTTGGTTTTAGGATGATTAGATTTCTTGTTTTCTATGTGCAGAACAAAAACAGAAACTTTGGCTGTAGTGCGTGAATTTACATTTTTTACTGGAAAGTCAAATGGGTCTGAAACTTTTTGCACATTACTTCTGTACAAAATTTTTCAAATTTTCATATTTATTTCATAATTTTAGGAGTTACATAAGTTTACCAAACTTCCAGATTACTACAGACTGTCCTGTTTTTAACAGATTCTGTTTTGCGTGTGTTGTTTACTTATTTCGATGAATCTATGGCTAGCATCGGGAGGGGGGGGGGTATGAACCATAGAGAAGTTGGAATACAGTAGGTTTAATACCAATATAAATAAAGAATGAGTTCATTACAGTACCTAAAGGTAGTGATTTGCTTTATTACACTAACGGATCTCACAAGTTTTTGTGAAAGTTTTGTGTGGATGAAGTGTCCGAAGGTCGAGGAGCTATCAATATGAGAAGAATAAAGAGAGGCAAGAGTTCAAGCTTGGGGATGCCCAAGGCACCCCAAGTAAATATTTCAAAGGATACTCAAGCATCTAAGCTTGGGGATGCCCCGGTTGGCATCCCATCTTTCTTCTTCAACAAATATCGGTATACCTTGGTTTTTGTTTTGTTCACATGATTTGTGTCCTTTGTGTTTTTGTTTTTCCTTTAAGAACCATGATAGCATGAGATATCACTTCATTGATTTATATAATACTTCATGTGCTTCACTTAAATCTTTTAAGTATGATCTTATAGAAGTGCTCTTTGTGCTTCACTTAAATCCTTTGAGTATGGTTTTATAGAATGCTTCATGTGCTTCACTTATACATTTTGAGCTTGGATATTGGTTAGTCTATATTAATTGTAGAATGCTCCATGAACTTCACTTATATATTTTGGAGTATGAATAATACTATCATTTAAAGTGGGTTTGGAAGAGTGTCAACTTTAGGAATTAGTGATCCCACATTTTGGAGGGTGTTGAATCTTAGTGTGATATTTATGAAAGTGGATATTGGAAGAGTGTCAACTTTAGCTAGTAATGATTTCACTATTTTGGAAGAGATGATAAAAAATTTGCTATCCATGATGCTACTGAAAATTATTATGAGGGAGGAATACATGCTTGTAGGAGTTGCAATAATATCATGTTTCCTCTCTATGTGCTTAAAGTTTTGAAGTTATACTTGTTTTGCCTTCCTATGCTAGTTGATTCTTGTTCCCATAAGTTGTTTGCTCACAAAATCCCTAGGCATAGTAAGTGGGTTATAATTAAATGTGCTAGTCATATTCTTCAAGATGCTCTCTTTGTGTTTTAATTCTTGTCTATTATGTGAGCATCATTGAAATCATCATGCCTAGCTAAAAGGCATTCAAGAGAAGCGCTTGTTGGGAGACAACCCAATATTTACCCTTACTGTTTTTGTGTGTTTAGATGATTAAGCTACTGTATTAATCATGTTTTATAGCTTTTGTTTCAATAAAGTGCCAAGTAAGACCTTTGGGAAGACTTGGGAGAAAGTCAATGTGATCTTGCTGTAAAAAAAACAGAAACTTTGCGCTCACGAGATTAGCTGTCATTTTTTTATAGGAGAGTGCTTTTGAGTTGATTCTTTTTGCAGAAGATTAATAGAAAAATTCCTCACGTCCACCAATTTATTTCATAATTTTTGGAGTAGCAGAAGTATGGTTTATGTTCAGATCATTACAGACTGTTCTGTTTCTGACAGATTCTGTTTTCATTGCATAGTTTGCTTGTTTTCTAGTTTCTATGACTTATATTTCTCAATATAAATTGTAGAAATGATATGGTACAGTAGGTATTGTGTGATAACAATTATGAAACTTGTCCTTGACAGTACCAAAGTGAATGGTTTACTCTTTATCATACTAACCTATCTCACGAAGTTTGGTTAAGTTTTGTGTGATTGAAGTTTTCAAGCTTTGGGTGAGATATCAATATGAGGAGAATAAGGAGTGGAAATACCCTAAGCTTGGGGATGCCCAAGGCACCCCAAGGTAATATTCAAGGAATACTCAAGTACCTTAGCTTGGGGATGCCCCGGAAGGCATCCCCTCTTTCGTCTTCAAAACTATCGGTATACCTTACTCGGAGCTATATTTTTATTCGTCACATGATATGTGTTTTGCTTGGAGCGTATTTTCAATTTTACTTGCTGTTTGAATAAAATCATTGGATCTCAAATATTGAATGAAAAAGAATCCTCCCATGGCTAGTTAATTATTTGACTACTCAGTGTTCTTCACTCATATCTTTTGGAGTAGTTTGTCATTTACTCATGTGCTTCACATATATCCTATGAGTAAATGGTTGAATGAATTGAATGTCATAAATCTGAATTTATATATGTTTCATATGCTTATAACATGGGGAGTAATGACTTCACACATAATAAGTATAGGTAGTAAACTTATTGAAAGTTAGCAAACGTAGAATTGGTCACTTGAACAATTCATGAAAGAATATTGAAGGAAGAGGGATTTCACATATAAATATACTATCTTGGACATCTTTTGTAATTGTGAGCACTCATTAAAATATGACATGATAAAAGGTTGATGTTGGACAAGGAAGACAACGTAATGGGTTATGTTTTCTTATATCTGAAATAAAGTATATTATCTTGGATCATCCAACATGTTGAGCTTGCCTTTCCCCCTCATGCTAGCCAAATTATTTGCACCAAGTAGAGATACTACTTGTGCTTCCGAATATCCCTTAAACTAGTTTTGCCATGAGAGTCCACCATACCTACCTATGGATTGAGTAAGATCCTTCAAGTAAGTTGTCATCGGTGCATGCAATAAAAATTGCTCTCTAAATATGTATGATCTATTAGTGCGAAGAAAATAAGCTTTATACGAACTTGTGATAGGGAAGAAATACAAGCGATGGACTGCATAATAAAGGTCTCTATCACAAGAGGCAATATAAAGTGACATTCTTTTGCATTAAGATTTTGTGCATCCAACTATAAAAGCGCATGACAACCTCTGCTTCCCTCTGCGAAGGGCCTATCTTTTACTTTTATTCTTCTACCTTATACAAGAGTCATGATGATCTTCACCTTTCCTTATTACACTTTATCCTTTGGCAAGCACATTGTGTTGGAAAGATCCGGATATATATATATCCAATTGGATGTAAGTTATCATGAACTATTATTATTGACATTACCCTTGAGGTAAAAGGTTGAGAGGCAAAACTATAAGCCCCTATCTTTCTCTGTGTCTGATTAAAACTTTGAACCCATAAATATCACGTGAGTGTTAGCAATTGTGAAAGGTTAAATGATAGTTGAGTATGTGGAGTTTGCTGAATCAAAGCTCTGACATAGACCCTTCCTCAAAGTAAGATGAATTGCAATTGTTTGATGACTGAGAATATAGTTTGTTAGTTTCAAGAAAGTTTATGATCTATACTTTAACATGTGAATAGCTTGTTACTTGATCAGGAAAAGTTTTATGAGATGAGCTACTGTTATGACATATAATGATGCTAGAAAAAGTGATTAAAACTATCATTGATCAAACGTAAGCACTTACTAGCATTCACACTTCATAAATTATTTCTTTTA
This sequence comes from Aegilops bicornis, assembly GCA_021605145.1. NCBI lineage: Eukaryota > Viridiplantae > Streptophyta > Magnoliopsida > Poales > Poaceae > Aegilops > Aegilops bicornis. The sequence goes on along the minus strand of CM038674.1, from coordinate 445,367,132 downwards.
TCATTTACCTACTCGAGGACGAGCAGGAATTAAGCTTGGGGATGCTGATACGTCTCCAACGTATCTATAATTTATAAAGTCTTCATGCTATTATATTATCAATCTTAGATGTTTTATATGCATTTATATGCTATTTTATATGATTTTTGGGACTAACCTGTTAACCTAGAGCCCAAAGGCCGCTTCTGTTTTCTCCTTGTTTTTGAGTTTTACAGAAAAGGAATATCAAACGGAGTCCAATTGACGTGCCAATTTTTGACGATTTTTTATGGACCAAAAGAAGACCACCGGAGTAAAAGAATTGGGCCAGGAGAGTCCCGAGGAGTCCACGAGGGTGGGGGGTGCGCCCCCCAGGTGTGTGAGCCTGCTTCGTGGACACCTCGGGCACCTCCTTGACGTGAGACCGATGCCAAAAATTCCTATAAATACAGAAACCTCGAAAAATTAACGTAGATCAATAGTTCCGCCACCAGAAGCCTCTGTAGCCACGAGAAATCAATCTAGGCCCTCTCCGGCACCCTGCCGGAGGGGCCATCATCACCGGTGGCCATGGAGGAGTATCCCGGAGAGGCCATCATCGCCATGAAGGCCAAGGATCAGAGGGAGAACCTTTCCACATCTAGGGGGAAGGCCATGGAGGAGGAAGCACAAGGGGGAGAACCTCTCCTCCTCTCTCTTGGTGGCACCGGAGTGCCACCGGGAGGGGAATCATCGCCGCGGTGATCGTCTTCATCAACATCACCATCACCATCACCATCCTCATCTATTTTACGCGGTCCACTCTCCCGCACCCCGCTGTAATCCCTACTTGAACATGGTGCTTTATGCCACATATTATGATCCAATGATGTGTTGCCATCCTATGATGTTTTGAGTAGATATCTTTTGTCTTTGGGTTGATTGATGATCTAGATTGGTATGAGTTGTATGTTTTACTTTGGTGCCCTCCGTGTCGCGCAAGCATGAGGGATTCCCACTGTAGGGTGTTGCAATATGTTCATGATTCGCTTATAGTGGGTTGGTGAGCGACTGAAACACAAACCCGAGTAAGGGGGTCGTTGCGTATGGGAATAAAGAGGACTTGATGCTTTAATTCTATGGTTGGGTTTTACCTTAATGATCTTTAGTAGTTGCGGATGCTTGCTAGAGTTCCAATCATAAGTGCATATGATCCAAGTAGAGAAAGTATGTTAGCTTATGCCTCTCCCTCATATGAAACTACAATAGTGATTACCGGTCTTGTTAACAATTGCCTAGGACAATTTCGCACATCTATCCACCATTATTCCACACTCGCTATTAATAATACTTATTAATATATTCTAACTTTATGATAACAACACCTACTTTTATATTTTAGCTCTCCGATACCATGCAAAGTTATCCTCTTCATACCCACAACGTAGTTTTATTTCTCGTTTCTAGTTGGAAGCAAATGTTCGTGTAATGAGAGTCGTGTCGATGGCGTATAGGGCTTGAGAGAATATTGATCTTACCTTTAGGTCCTTGTGGGTTCGACACTCCATACTTATCACTTCCACCTTTGGAAATTACTACGATGATTCCCTGCACTTGGGGATTATCAAGCAGCCCGGACCGACATTACACGTACGCTTACGCGAGACTGGTTCTAGCGACGTGCTTTGCACACATGTGGCTGGCGGGTGTCAGTTTCTCCAACTTTAGTGGAACCGAGTGTGACTACGCCCGGCCCTTGTGAAGGTTAAAATAGCACTAACTTGACGAAATATCGTTGTGGTTTTGATGCGTAGGTAAGAACGGTTCTTGCTCAGCCCGTAGCAGCCACGTAAAACTTGCAACAACAAAGTAGAGGACGTCTAACTTGTTTTTGCAGGGCATGCTGTGATGTGATATGGTCGAGACATGATGCTAAATTTTATTGTATGATATGATCATGTTTTGTAACCGAGTTATCGGCAATCGGGCAGGAGCCATATGGTTGTCGCTTTATTGTATGCAATGCAATCGCTTCTATAATTGCTTTACTTTATCACTAAGCGGTAGCAATAGTCAGAGAAGCAATAGTTGGCGAGACGACAACGATGCTACCTTGGAGATCAAGGTGTCGCGCCGGTGACGATGGTGATCATGACGGTGCTTTGGAGATGGAGATCAAAGGCACAAGATGATGATGGCCATATCATATCACTTATATTGATTACATGTGATGTTTATCCTTTATGCATCTTATTCTGCTTTGATTGACGGTAGCATTATAAGATGATCTCTCACTAAAATTTCAAGGTACAAGTGTTCTCCCTGAGTATGCACCGTTGCCAAAGTTCATCATGCCGAGACACCACGTGATGATCGGGTGTGATAAGCTCAACGTTCTTATACAACGGGTGCAAGCCAGTTTTGCACACGCAGAATACTCGGGTTAAACTTGACGATCCTAGCATATGCAGATATGGCCTCGGAACACTGGAGATCGAAAGGTCGAGCGTGAATCATATAGAAGATATGATCAACATAGTGATGTTCACCATTGAAAACTACTCCATCTCACGTGATGATCGGACATGGTTTAGTTGATATGGATCACGTGATCACTTAGATGATTATAGGGATGTCTATCTAAGTGGGAGTTCTTAAGTAATATGATTAATTGAACTTTAATTTATCATGAACTTAGTCCTGGTAGTATTTGCATAACTATGTTGTAGATCAATAGCTCGTGATATAGCTCCCCGTTTATTTTTGATATGTTCCTAGAGAAAAACTATGTTGAAAGATGTTAGTAGCAATGATGCGGACCAGCTCCGTGATCTGATGATTATCCTCGTTGCTGCATAGAAGAATTATGTCCTTGATGCACCGCTAGGTGATGGACCTATTGCAGGAGCAGATGCAGAAATTATGAACGTTGTGACAAGCTCGGTATGATGACTACTTGATAGTTAAGTGCACCATGCTTTACGGCTTAGAACTGGGACTTAAAAATGTTTTGAATGCCACGGAGCATATAAGATGTTCCAAGAGTTTAAATTGGTATTTCATACTCATGCCCGTGTCGAGAGGTATGAGACCCCTGACAAGATTTCTTTGCCTACAAGATGGAGGAGAATAGCTCAACCAAAGTGAGCATGTGCTCAGATTGTCCGGGTACTACAATTGCTTGAATAAAGTGGGAGTTAATCTTCCAGATAAGATAGTAATTGACAAAGTTCTCTAGTCACTATCACAAAGTTACTAGAACTTCGTGATGAACTATAATATGCAAGGGATGACGAAAACAACTCCCAAGCTCTTCGCGATGCGAAAATCGGCAAAGGTAGAAATCAATGAAAGCATCAAGTGTTGATGGTTGACAAGACCACTAGTTTCAAGAAAAAGGGCAAAGGGAAGAAGGGGAACTTCAAGAAGAACGACAAGCAAGTTGCTGCTCAAGTGAAGAAGCCCAAGTCTGGACCTAAGCCTGGAACTGAGTGCTTCTACTGCAAAGGATATGGTCACTAGAAGTGGAACTGCCCTAGATACTTGGTGGATAAGAAGGATGGCAAAGTGAACAAAAGTATATTCGATATACATGTTATTGATGTGTACTTTACTAGTGTTTATAGCATCCCCTCAGTATTTGATACTGGTTTAGTTGCTAAGAGTAGTAACTCGAAATGGGAGTTGCAGAATGAACTGAGACTAGTTAAGGGTGAAGTGACGATGTGTGTTGGAAGTGGTTCCAAGATTGATATGAACATCATCGCACACTCCCTATACTTTCGGGATTAGTGTTGAACCTAAATAAATGTTATTTGGTGTTTGTGTTGAGCATAAATATGATTTGATCATGTCTATTGCAATACGGTTATTCATTTAAAGTCAAAGAATAATTTTTGTTCTGTTTACATGAATAAAACCTTCAATGGTCATAGACCCAACGAAAATAGTTTGTTGGATCTTGATTGTAGTGATACACATATTCATAATATTGAAGCCAAAAATGCAAAGTTAATAATGATAGTGCAACTTATTTGTGGCACTGCCGTTTAGGTCATATTGGTGTAAAGCGCATGAAGAAACTCCACGCTGATGGGCTTTTGGAATCACTTGATTATGAATCACTTGATGCTTGCGAACCATGCCTCATGGGCAAGATGACTAAGACTCCGTTCTCCAGAACAATGGAGCGAGCAACAGACTTGTTGGAAATAATACATACTGATGTATGCGGTCCGATGAGTGTTGAGGCTCGCGGCAGGTATCGTTATTTTCTGACCTTCACAGATTATTTGAGCAGATATGGGTATATCTACTTGATGAAACATAAATCTGAAACATTTGAAAAGTTCAAATAATTTCAGAGTGAAGTGGAAAATCATCGTAACAAGAAAATAAAGTTTCTACGATCTGATCGTGGAGGAGAATATTTGAGTTACGAGTTTGGTCTTCAATTAAAACAATATGCAATAGTTTCACAAACTCATGCCACCTGGAACACCACAGCGTAATGGTCTGTCTGAACGTCGTAACTGTACTTTATTGGATATAGTGCAATCTATGATGTCTCTTACCGATTTACCACTATCGTTTTGGGGTTATGCATTAGAGACAGTTGCATTCACGTTAAATAGGGCACCATCTAAATCCGTTGAGACGACACCATATGAACTGTGGTTTGACAAGAAACCAAACCTGTCGTTTCTTAAAGTTTGGGGTTGCGATGCTTATGTGAAAAAGTTTCATCCTGATAAGCTCAAACCCAAATCGGAGAAATGTGTTTTCATAGGATACCCAAAGGATACAGTTGGGTACACCTTCTATCACAGATCTGAAGGCAAGACATTCGTTGCTAAGAATGGATCCTTTCTAGAGAAGGAGTTTCTCTCGAAAGAAGTGAGTGGGAGGAAAGTAAAACTTGATGAGGTAACTGTACCTGCTCCCTTATTGGAAAGTAGTTCATCACATAAATCTGTTCTTGTGACTCCTACACCAATTAGTGAGGAAGATAATGATGATGATCATGTAACTTCAGGTCAAGTTACTACCGAACCTCGTAGGTCAACCAGAGTGAGATCTGCACCAGAGTGGTACGGTAATCCTGTTCTGGAGGTCATGTTACTTGACCATGATGAACCTACGAACTATGAGGAAGCGATGATGAGCCCAGATTCCTTGAAATGGCTTGAGGCCATGAAATCTGAGATGGGATCCATGTATGAGAACAAAGTATGGACTTTGGTTGACTTGCCTGATGATCGGCAAGCCATAGAAAGTAAATGGATCTTCAAGAGGAAGATGGACGCTGATAGTAGTGTTACTATCTACAAAGCTAGAATTTTTTAAAAAGGTTTTCGATAAGTTCAAGGTGTTGACGACGATGAGATTTTCTCACTCGTAGCGATGCTTAAGTCTGTCCGAATCATGTTAGCAAATTGCCACATTTTATGAAATCTGGCAAATGGATGTCAAAACTACATTCCTTAATGGATTTCTTAAAGAAGAGTTGTATATGATGCAACCAGAAGGTTTTGTCGATCCTAAAGGTACTAACAAAAAGTGCAAGCTCCAACGATCCATCTATGGATTGGTGCAAGCATCTCGGAGTTGGAATATACGCTTTGACGAGTTGATCAAAGCATATAGTTTTATACAGACTTGCGATGAATCCTGTATTTACAAGAAAGTGAGTGGGAGCACTACAACATTTCTGATAAATATATGTGAATGACATATTGTTGATCGAAAATAATGTAGAATTTTCTGGAAAGCATAAAGGAGTATTTGAAAAGAGTTTTCTCAAAGAAAGACCTCGGTGAAGCTGCTTACATATTGAGCATCCAGATCTATAGAGATAGATCAAGACGCTTGATAAGTTTTTTCAATGAGTACATACCTTGACAAGATTTTGAAGTAGTTCAAAATGGAACAGTCAAAGAAGGAGTTCTTGCCTGTGTTACAAGGTGTGAAATTGAGTAAGACTCAAAGCCCGACCACGGCAGAAGATATAAAGAGAATGAAAGTCATTCCCTATGCCTCAGCCATAGGTTCTATAAAGTATGCCATGCTGTGTACCAGATCTATTGTATACCCTACACTGATTTTGGCAAGGGAGTACAATAGTGATCTAGGAGTAGATCACTGAACAACGTCAAAATTGTCCTTAGTGGAATAAGGATATGTTTCTCGATTATGGAGGTGACCAAAGGTTCGTCGTAAAGGGTTACGTCGATGCAAGTTTTGACACTGATCCAGATGAGTCTAAGTCTCAATCTGGATACATATTAAAGTGGGAGCAATTAGCTAAAATAGCTCCGTTCAGAGCATTGTAGACATAGAAATTTGCAAAATACATACGGACCTGAATTTGGCGGCATCTGCTGACTAAACTTCTCTCACAAGCAAAACATGATCACACCTTAGTACTCTTTGGGTGTTAATCACATGGCGATGTGAACTAGATTACTGACTCTTGTAAACCCTTTGAGTGTTGGCCACATGGCGATGTGAACTATGGATATTAATCACATGGTGATGTGAACTATTAGTGTTAAATCACATGGCGATGTGAACTAGATTATTGACTCTAGTGCAAGTGGGAGACTGAAGGAAATATGCCCTAGAGGCAATAATAAAGTTATTATTTATTTCCTCATGTCATGATAAATGTTTATTATTCATGCTAGAATTGTATTAACCGGAAACATAATACATGCGTGAATACATAGACAAACATAATGTCACTAGTATGCCTCTACTTGACTAGCTCGTTGATCAAAGATGGTTGAGTTTCCTAGACATAGACATGAGTTGTCATTTGATTAAGGGTCCGCACGCTTAAAGTTCTGTGACGATCGGTATTATGAGTTTATATGTTTTGATGTACCAAAGGTAGTTCGGAGTCCGTGATATGATCACGGACATGATGAGGAGCCTCGAAATGGCTGAGATGTAAAGATCGATATATTGGACGACTATGTTCGGACACTGGAAGTGTTTCGGGAGGTTTCGGACATTTAACGGAGTACCGGGGGGTTACCGGAACCCCCTGGGGAGTATATTGGGCCTAATGGGCCTTGGTGGAGAAGAGGAGGGGCGGCCAGGGTAGGCCACGTGCCCCCTCCCCCTCTAGTCCGAATTGGACAAGGAAGGGGGGCGGCGCCCCCCTTTCCTTCCTCCTCTCTCCTTCCCTTCCCCCTTCTCCTACTCCTACTAGGAAAGGAGGAGTCCTACTTCCGGTGGGAGTAGGACTCCCCCCTTGGCGTGCCCTCCTCCTGGCCGGCCGCCTCCCCCTTGCTCCTTAATATACAGTGGCAGGGGGCACCCCATAGACACAACAATTGATCTGTTGATCTCTTAGCCGTGTGCGGTGCCCCCCTTCACCATAATCCACCTCGGTCATATCATAGCGGTGCTTAGGTGAAGCCCTACGTTGATAGCAACATCATCACTGTCATCACGCAGTCGTGCTGACAGAACTCTTGCGTGAAGCTCTGCTGGATCGGAGTTCGTGGGAGGTCACCGAGCTAAACGTGTGCTGAACTCGGAGGTGCCATGCGTTCGGTACTTGGATCGTTCGGATCGTGAATACGTACGACTACATCAACCGCGTTCTCGTAACGCTTTCGCTTACGGTCTACGAGGGTACGTGGACAACACTCTCCCCTCTCGTTGCTATGCATCACCATGATCTTGCGTGTGCGTAGGATTTTTTTTGAAATTACTACGTTCCCCAACAAGAGCAACCAAGGAATTGGCACCCTCCAGGAGTGGACTTCCTATCCACTTTGTCTCCCGCCCAATCTGAGTCCGAATAACCTACACGCTTGAAGTTTGCTCCTCTTGGGTACCAGAAGCCAAAGTTTGGGGTATGAGCCAAATATCAAAAGATTCGCTTGACCGCCACAAAGTGGCTTTCCTTAGGTGCGGCTTTAAACCGTGCACAAATTCCCAGACTCAACATGATATCCGGTCTAGATGCACAAAGGTAAAGCAAGGAGCCAATCATGGAGCTATATACCTTTTGATCCACCGCTTTACCATTGGGATCAATGTCAAGTTGGCACTTGGTGGGCATTGGAGTGGAAGCCGGCTTGACATCACTTAGCTTGAATCTCTTTAGCATGTCTTGCCTGTATTTGGCTTGGTTGATGAAGGTTCCTTCTCTTCTTTGTTTGACTTCGAATCCAAGGAAGAACTTCAACTCTCCCATCGAAGACATCTTGAACTTAGAGGTCATGAGAGCGGCAAATTCCTCATTGAAAGCTTTGTTAGGGGAACCAAAGATAATATCATCAACATATATTTGGCACACAAACAACTCCCCTTTGACCTTCTTAGTAAAAAGAGTGGGGTCGATTTTCCCAACTTCAAATCCACGATCTTGCAACAACTCGGTAAGGTGGTCATACCACGCACGTGGGGCTTGTTTAAGGTCATAGATTGTCTTATCGAGTTGATACACATGATCAGGGAAGTAGGGATCCTCGAACCCGGGGGGTTGTTTGACATATACCAACTCATTAATAGGACCATTAAGAAAAGCACTCTTCACATCCATTTGTTGCAACTTAAAGTTATGATGAGAAGCATAAGCAATCAACAAACGAATGGATTCAAGGCGAGCAACGGGAGCAAAGGTTTCACCGTAGTCGATACCCTCGACTTGGGAGTAGCCTTGTGCTACCAATCTTGCCTTGTTGCGAACTATAGTCCCATGAGCATCTTGCTTGTTCTTGAATATCCACTTGGTTCCAATGACACTGTGGTTCCCCATTGGCCTTGGCACCAATCTCCACACCTTGTTGTACTCGAAGTTGTTGAGCTCTTTGATACGTCTCCAACGTATCTACTTTTCCAAACACTTTTGCCCTTGTTTTGGACTCTAACTTGCATGATTTGAATGAAACTAACCTGGACTGACGCTGTTTTCAGCAGAACTACCATGATGTTGTTTTATGTGTAGAAAAGAATAGTTCTCGGAATGTCCTTGAAATCCACGGAGGCACTTTTTGGAATTTATAAGAATTATTGGGCGAAAGAAATACACCAGGGGGCCCAAAGCCTGTCTTTGACAGGGGGCGCCCCTAGGGCGCGCCCCTATCTTGTGGGCCCCTAGACCTCCTCCGACCTCAACTCCAACTCTATATATTCCGTCTCGGGAGAAAAAAATCAGAGAGAAAGTTTCATCGCTTACTTTATTACACGGAGCCGCCAAGCCCTAATCTCTCTCGGGAGGGCTGATCTGAGTCCGTTCGGGCTCCGGAGACGGGATTCGCCGCTTCATTCATCATCAACCATCCTCCATCACCAATTTCATGATGCTCAGCGTCGTATGCGTGAGTAATTCCATCGTGAGGCTTGCTGGACGATGATGGGTTGGATGAGATTTACCATGTAATCAAGTTAGTTTTGTTAGGGTTTGATCCCTAGTATCCACTATGTTCTCGAGATTGATGTTGCTATGACTTTGCTATGCTTAATGCTTGTCACTAGGGCCCGAAAGTGCCATGATTTCGGATCTGAACCTATTATGTTTTCATGAATATATGTGTGTTCTTGATCCTATCTTGCAAGCCTATAGTCACCTATTATGTGTTATGATCCGACAACCCCGAAGTGACAATAATTGGGATACTTCTCGGTGATGACCGTAGTTTGAGGAGTTCATGTATTCACTATGTGTTAATGCTTTGTTCCGGTTCTCTATTAAAAGGAGGCCTTAATATCCCTTAGTTTCCGCAAGGACCCCGCCATGACGGAGGGTAGGACAAAAGATGTCATGCAAGTTCTTTTCCATAAGCAGGTATGACTATTTACGGAATACATGCCTACATTACATTGATGAACTGGAGCTAGTTCTGTGTCACCCTATGTTATAGCTATTACATGAGGAATCGCATCCGGCATAATTATCCATCACTGATCCATTGCCTTCGAGCTTTTCACATATTGTTCTTCGCTTATTTACCTTTCCGTTGCTACTGTTACAACTACTAAAAAAAACCAAAAACAATTATCTTTACTTTTGTTACCGTTACTTTTATTATCATACCACCTTTGCTACTAAATACTTTGCTGCAGATACTAAGTTATCCAGGTGTGGTTCAATTTACAACTCAACTGCTAATACTCAAGAATATTCTTTGGCTCCCCTTATGTCGAATCAATAAATTTGGGTTGAATACTTTACCATCGAAAAGTCGCTATGATCCCCTACACTTGTGGGTTATCAAGACCAATTTATGGCGCCGTTGCCGGGGAGCATAGCTCTATTCTCTGAGTCACTTGGGATTTATATCTATTGATCACTATGAAGAACTTGAAAGACGCTAAAACCAAGATTTTGCCCTCAACTACGAGGGGAGGTAAGGAACTGCCATCTAGCTCGCACTAGATTCTCCTTCCGTTATTAGTAAGCTTGCGACACCTAAACCTCGCTATCGCTTGAAGTTACGATATGTCGCATGTTATTGATGATGTCACTTCGCTATGCATGATGAAACTACTTACATGCGCGATACTACTTTTGCCATTACGTGAATTTCTAGATGAACAACTTGCTAGAGTTAGGGGGAATGAAAATATTGAAGAACCTATTATTGATGATAGTGATGATGAAGGTTCCCCCAATGATTATATTTTACCTGTTGTTCCTAAGGGTTATGTTATGAATGAAAAATCTGCTCTGGAAATCCTTGTTTGCAATGATAGAAATGATCTTAAGAAATTATTAGCTAAGTGGAAACAGCAGTCTCTTAATGCTAGAATGAAACCCGATCCTGCTTTTGCTACTTCACCTATCTGTGTTACTGATAAGGATTATGAATTCTCTGTTGATCCTGATATTATTACTTTAGTTGAATCTGATCCTTTTTATGGCCTTGAATTTGAAACTGTTGTGGCACATCTTACCAAGTAGAATGATATAGCCACCCTATTTACTCATGATGAGAAGTCTTGTTATTTATATATCCTTAAGATATTTCCGTTCTCATTAAAGGGTGATGCTAAGACTTGGTATAATTCTCTTGCTCCTGGTTGTGTGCTTAGTACCTATGATATGTTTTTTTACTTCTCTTCTATATATTTCCCTGATCATTAGATACAATCTGCCTTGCGTTATTTATATTATTTTGTGCAAATTAAAGAAGTGAGTCTCCAACAAGCTTGGGGAGGCTTCTCCGATTATAATGCTTTGCCTCGATCATCCTCTTAAGAAAATGAAATACTTGATATCTTTTATAATGGACTAACCGATGCTTCCAAGGACTACTTGGATAGTTGTGCTGGTTGTGTTTTCGTGGAAAGAACAATGACGAGGCTGAAATATTATTGAATAATATGTTGACTAATGAAAATAATTGGACTCTTCCCGAGCCGTTCTCAAGTAATTCCTGAACCAATTGAGCCAACTCCTGAGCCTATTCCTAAACCCACTCCAAGAAGAGAGGTGTTTTATTTCTCAGTCCTGAAGATATGCAAGAGGCAAAGAAATCAATGAAAGAAAAAGGTATTAAAGCTGAAGATGTTACTAATTTACCTCCTATTGAAGAAATACATGGTCTTAATATACCGCCTGAAGAACTACATTGTCTTGATAACCCGACACAGGTAGTAAAGGTAAATTCTCTCTATAGATATGATAAAGTTGAAATACCCTCTACTAAATTTCATAGCCCTTGCTTAGATGAATTTGATGACATTATGGCTAGGCAAGAAAGTTTTAATGCTTATGTTGGTAGAGAGTTAAAGAATAATGCTTTTGAGATAGGACGCGTAGGTGATAATCTGGCTAGAGTTAAAGATGAACTTCACCGCGTTAGCAAATATGCTTCTATGGTTGCTACTCAAGCTGAGCAAGTACTTAGAGCTCAAAATGATTTGCTTGATGAATTAAATAATAAAAATGACTTTGCTGTTAGAGTGGCTACTAGAACTGGTAGAATGACTCAGGAACCTTTGTATCCTGAAGGCCGCCCTAAGAGAATCGGGCAAGATTCTCAGAGAAATAATTTAGAGGCACCTAGTTCTTCTAAAAAGAAGAAAAAGAAAAACGATAGAACTTTGAATGCTTCTAGTGAACCTGTTGTAGACACACATGAGAATCCCAATGATATTTCTATTTCTGATGCTGAAACACAATCAGGTGATGAACATGAACCTAGTGATAATGTTAATGATAATGTTCATGTTGATGCTCAACCTAGCAAAGACAATGATGTAGAGATTGAACCTGCTGTTGACCTTGATAACCCACAATCAAAGAATCAACGTTATGATAAGAAATATTTTGTTGCTAGGAAGCACGGTAAAGAAAGAGAACCATGGGTTCAAAAACCCATGCCCTTTCCTCCTAAACCATCCAAGTCAAAGGATGATGAGGATTTTGAGCGCTTTGCTGAAATGATTAGACCTATTTTCTTACGTATGTTCTTAACTGATATGCTTAAAGTAAATCCTTATGCTAAGTATATGAAGGATTTCATCACAAATAAAAGAAAGATACCAGAAGCTGAGATTTCCACCATGCTTGCTAATTACACTTTTAAGGGTGGAATACCAAAGAAACTTGGAGATCTAGGTGTTCCAACTATACCATGCCCTATTAAAAGAAATTATGTTAGAACTGCTTTATGTGATCTTGGAGCCGGTGTTAGTGTTATGACTCTCTCTTTATATCGTAGACTTGAATTGAATAAGTTGACACCTACTGAAATATCTTTGCAAATGGCTGATAAATAAACTGCTATACCTGTCGGTATTTGTGAGGATGTGCCTGTTGTGGTTGCAAATGTCACTATCTTAACGGACTTTGTTATTCTTGATATTCCTGAGGACGATAGCATGTCTATTATCCTTGGTAGACTTTTTCTTAATACTGCAGGGGCTGCTATTGATTGCAACAAAGGCAATGTCACTTTTCATGTTAATGGTAATAAGCATACGGTACATTTTCCGAGGAAACAATCTCAAGTTCATAGTATCAATTCTATTGAAAAAGTTCCAACTATCATTTTTGGAGGTTTTGAATTTCCTCTCCCTACTGTCAAGAAAAAGTATGATATTCTTATTGTTGGGGATTTTCATATCCCCGTTGAGGTAACTTAGTGTTATTCAAATTTCTCGGTTCCGTGTTATTCGGAATGAGTTAGTTAACAAGACTTGATCAACCTTGTTAGTGGGTTCATTTTGATTATCACGAGATGGATGAAACTAGAAGGCACAACCTTCTGTACCCTCCTTTTACTTTCTGTTATTTAGAATAAATAAAGCAAAAATAGTATTATCCGTATGTTTTCTGAATTATCCATGCATTAAAAAATAGTCCGAAAATAAAAGTGCTCCAAATGCCCTGCAAATCTAGTATGATTGTTTCTGGAATATTTGAGGATTTTAGGCACTGAAAACACTGCAGAAGGGGCAAGCACCAGGCCACAAGAGAGGAGGGCGCTGATGTAGTCATGTACCTGGGGTAGGGTCATAGACCTGCCCAAAGGTACCCTCCACAAGGACACTCGCAAGAGAAGCGGCCTTCCAGTCGACCTGGTAGGTTTCCACTCGACAGATTCAAAGACACTCGACTATGAAGACCCACTCGACCACCAGGAGTCCAAGAACCACTCGGTGCCCAAACGGTTTGTAGTTAAATAGTATTTATGATCTTAATGACACTTTATGTAAGGCGTTACCAATAACGCCTAGCCTTAACGCACCTTAAATACTCTGCTACGTGGGCTGGCTGGGGTCCTGGCGCACTCTATATAAGCCACCCCCCTCCACAGGTAGAAGGGTTCGCACCCAGAACACATACACACATAATCCAGTTGACCGCCTCCGGGCTCCGAGACGTAGGGCTATTACTTCCTCTGAGAAGGGCCTGAACTCGTAAATCCCTTGCGTATACAACTACTCCATAGATAGGATCTTGCCTCTCCATACCTACCCCCCATTCTACTGTCAGACTTAGAACCACGACAGTTGGCGCCCACCATGGGGCAGGTGTTCTAGCGATTTGTTGGACAAGTTGGGATTCTTTCGATCTCCTACATCATGGTTTCAGGTGGAGTTACTGTTGGCGGCCACGAGATCCGTCTCGGTGCGCTCACGTTAAATCGCCGACGACTCCGCTTTGGCTTCCAGGAGGCTCCACTCGGCGTGGGACGCGCTCCCGTCCATGGGCGACGCACTTTCAGCGTGCGTGTCCGTGGCGTCCTCCTGCGGCAACCGTCGACCCAGTATGGGTCGGCTCTGTCGTCTTCGCTCCCGATCTCCCACCGGCGCAAGCGTTCCGGTCGGTCGAGGCTTCAGCGGTGGGTGAGGCATGCAATGGCCCGCCAGTCGGCCACCCCCCAAGTCGCGGCGATCGAGCCCGACGAATCTCTCTACGGCCTGTTCGACCTGTCGACTGGCTCCACAGAGACTGCGTCCGAATGCGATAGCAGTGACCCGGCGGCAGAGGTTCTGATGGTCGATGGACCACGCATTCCCCCCGGATTCACCCGCACCAACGGAGGTGACGGTGGAGGCGATCCGGAGCAAGCCCACGAAGAGTACCTGCCCGAGCCCCTCACTTTGCTCCAGAGGGAGGAGCTTCGTCGTTGGAACATGGATGCACTTCACACTCCTATCGTTGGAGAAACCCCCGAGGCTCATGCCTTGGAGGATGCGCTGGCCATTAACCTGGCCGAGCGCACTCGACCGAGAACCTTCAGCCGAGTACTCGACGCTGCGACCAAGGGTTCCAGAATCCAATCGACGCCGCCTCTTTCAACCGCCAACTCAGGTATATCAAACTCCGATTCAGAATTTAGCAGCTGCCGCCCGTATAGCGTAGTCAATTCAGCCTTCCGATCGAGGCGGGTAGAGGTTTGCTGCAAATCAGAGATCTGCTCCGGGCGGCAGGAGATCAAAACTCAGTGGTATCACAGTCACGGAACAGGATTCACAGCCCATCTGTCGCTGCGAATTCAGTCCAGTCGGCCCATAGTCCGAGATCGCCCCCGAGGCGTGAGGAACGTGGGGGGCGGCGTGATGATCAGTACAAGGGCCGCGAGCAATATGAGCACCGATTCGATCGCAACGATCGACGCCGAAAGTGCCCACTCCTCCCCAAGGGGTGGATCATACGCTCCTCGGCAGCGGGGACGTGACGCCAAAGACAAGTGTTGGGCGAAGAGTTCCAACGACCCGAGGAACCGGGCTTTGATGCGAGATCTATTATCGTTCAAGGTCCGGGTCGACAGAACAGAGCTCACCGAGACGGCCATGATAGAGATGTTCCCTCCATCGCCAGAGTTCATGTCTCGGGACCAGAGTGTTTCAGCAGAGCCATCGAGCCGCGATGATTCCTCCCAACTTCAAAGTTGGCGACTCGAGTCAGTAAGTTCACTGGTGAATCCAAGCCTGACACTTGGCTTGAAGATTACCGAGTGGCTGTTCAGATCGGCGGTGGCAACGATGAGGTAGCCATGAAACATTTGCCTCTTATGTTAGAGGGTTCAGCCAGGGCGTGGTTGAATCGATTAGCACCAATGATATTTACACTTGGGAAGATCTTGCCCGAGTGTTTGTCAGGACATTTGAAGGAACTTGCAAACGACCAGCAGGATTGACGGAGTTGCAGTCGTGTGTGCAAAAGTCGAGTGAAACTTTGAGAGATTATATCCAGAGGTGGATCACTTTCCACCACACAGTCGAGAATGTGTCTGATCACCAGCGATCTGTGCCTTCAAAGAAGGTGTCAAGAAACGAGAGTTGAGTTTGAAATTTGGTCGAATCGAGATATGACCCTGAGTCGGATGATGGAGATTGCCACCAAGTATGCAAATGGTGAAGAAGAGGATCGGCTCCGGAGTGGTAAATACAAATCGGCCGCCAATTAGGCCGGCGGAGGAAATTCCAGTCGGAAGCAGAAGCGCAAAGCCGAGCCAGCCGCTCCCGGAGAGGCCTTGGCTGTGACCTCGGGAAAGTTCAAGGGGAAACCCAAGGGTCCTTGGAACCCCAAGAAGGTGAAAGACTAGGATGGAAACGACGTGTTGGATTTGCCATGTCATATTCATACAAAGAAAGATGAAGAGGGTAAACTCATTTACCCGAAACATACCACTCGACAGTGTCGGCTCTTGATTCAGCAGTTCCAAGGGAAACAACTCAAGGATAAGGATAAGGAAACAGACAAAGTTGAGGACAAAGATGACAGTGATGATGGATATCCCAGGTCAATTCCACCCTGATGATTTTTGCTGACGTCGAAAGCAAAAGTCGATTGGAGGTTATCAATCGAGAAGTGAACTTGGTTGCTCCGGCGACTCCCAATTATCTGAAATGGTCCCAGGCCGCCATCACATTCGACCAGTCTGATCACCCGATGCACATTGCCACCCCTGGGAGGCAAGCATTGGTGGTCGACCCAGTTGTTGAGGGCACTCGACTGACCAAAGTCCTGACGGATGGTGGTAGTGGCTTGAACATATTGTACGCGGAGACGTTGAAAGGGATGGGCATTCCGATGTCCGGACTTCGATTACCGATAACATGAGCTTCCGGAGTCATTCACGGAAAGAAGGCCGAGTCACTCGGCCAAATTGCTCTTGATGTAGTTTTTGGTGATTCGAAGCATTTCCGGAAAGAAAAGTTGACCTTTGAGGTCGTGGATTTCCAGAGCGCTTATCACGCTATTCTGGGAAGGCCAGCTTATGCACGTTCATGGCCCGACCATGTTACGTGTATCTTAAACTGAAGATGCCTGGTCCCAAGGGCGTGATCACCGCCACGGGCAATCGGAAGAAGGCGTAAGAGTGCTTCGTAAAGGCTCTAAGATCGCCGATGCTCGGTTGGCGATGGTAGTGCTACAAGAGTATCGAAAACTGCAGATCCGAGTGATTTGTTGCGAGCTAAGAAGCACGCTTTCACGGAATCAGCATTTCAGTCGACTGGTGAGACGAAACAGGTTCACATTCACCCGACTGATCCCAATGCTGCTCCGACCAACATCTCAACAACACTCGACTCAAAAATAGGAAGAAGCGCTCATCCAGTTCCTCCGTGAGAACTGGGACATCTTTGCATGGAAGCTCACGACATGCCGGTGTTCCTGTGGGGCTGAGCATCGCCTACGAGTCGACCCAAAATTCAAACCGGTTAAAGAATATCTTCAGCGGTCCGCCGTCCAGAAGAGAAAGGCCATTGGCGAGGAGGTGGCTCGGCTCTTAGCGGGAGAGTTCATCCGAGAGATCTACCACTCCGAGTGGCTCGCCAATGTCGTCATGGTCCCCAAGAAGGACAAGTCGTTAGCATGTGCATCGATTTCAAGCATATCAATCGGGCCTGCCCGAAAGATCATTTCCCTCTTCCTCGCATTGACCAAATAGTCGACTCAACTGCGGGATGTGAGAGGTTGTCTTTTTTAGACGCCTATTTCGGGTACCATCAGATCCGTCTGTATGGACCTGATGAGACTAAAACAGCGTTCATCACTCCGTTCGGGTGCTTCTGTTATGTCACCATGCCATTCGGTCTCAACAATGCCGGAGCCACATTCATGAGGATGATTCAGAAGTGTTTGCTCACTCAAATCAGTCGGAATGTGGAAGCGTACATGGATGATATAGTGGTCAAGTCACGAAAGGGTTCCGACTGACCTTGCTGAAACATTTGCCAATCTCAGGAGGTATGATATCAAGCTTAACCCATCAAAGTGTACATTTGGAGTTCCTGGTGGAAAGTTACTCGGTTTTCTCGTTTCTGAGCGAGGAATCGATGCTAACCCCGAAAAGGTTGGCACCATACTCCGAATGAAGCGCCCTGTGCGTGTGCACGATGTCCTGAAACTTACTGGATGCTTGGCCGCTTTAAGTCGATTCATCTCTCGCCTCGGTGAAAAGGCATTGCCTCTTTACCGACTGATGAAGAAGTCAGACAAGTTCGAGTGGACTCTAGAAGCTGATGTAGCGTTTGCAGAGCTCAAAGCTCTGCTTTCCACCCAGCCGATGCTTGCTGCCCCAATCAGCAAAGAGCCTTTGCTACTTTACATTGCAGCCACTGGACAAGTCGTCAGTACCGTACTTACGGTCGAGCGGGAAGAAGAAGGAAAAGCCTTCAAAGTTCAATGCCCAGTTTATTATCTTTACGAAGTCTTGACCCCATCAAAGCAAAGATACCCTCACTATCGGAAGCTTGTTTATGGGATCTATATGACCACGAAGAAGGTTGCTCATTATTTCTCCGATCATTCCATTACGATTAAATCGACGCCCCATTGTCGGAAATTCTTCATAACAGAGATGCAACTGGTCGAGTGGCAAAATGGGCGATTGAACTCCTTCCCCTTGATATCAAATTCGAGGCAAAGAAAGCCATCAAGTCCCAAGAAATAGCAGATTTCCTCGCCGAGTGGACTGAACCGCAGCTTCCGACTCAAGTTCACTCGGAACACTGGACTATGTTTTTCGACGATTCCAAGATGCTGAACGGTTCTGGTGCAGGGGTTGTATTGGTTTCCCCCCGAGGAGATAGGCTCAAATATGTTCTCCAGATTCACTTTGATTCTTCCAACAATGAAGCAGAATATGAAGCACTCATGTATGGGTTGCGCATGGCCATTTCACTCGGCGTCCGTCGCCTTATGGTCTCTGACGACTC
The DNA here is from genome assembly GCA_021605145.1 of Aegilops bicornis. Taxonomy (NCBI): domain Eukaryota; kingdom Viridiplantae; phylum Streptophyta; class Magnoliopsida; order Poales; family Poaceae; genus Aegilops; species Aegilops bicornis. The sequence goes on along the minus strand of CM038674.1, from coordinate 445,348,532 downwards.
GGATCTGGTTGTTAATCAAGTGATGAAGGAGTGGGATGTCGAAGCCCGGCTATGACAAAGTTATTGTAATGCGGTGAGAAAGTTGGAGAAGAAATTCGAGGGGTTAGAGCTTCATCATATACCCCGGTGAAAAATCAAGTCACGGATGATTTGGCGAAGATAGGATCCAAGAGGGAAGCCATTCCTAGTAATGTATTTTTGGAGCACATTCATGCACCATCGGTGCAGGAGGATCCTTTCACGTAAGAAGCCCGCATCAAAAAAGTGCCAATGATCCGACTGAAGTTGAGGTCCCAGCCGTGGTCGACCTAATTATGGAAGTTGTGGTCATCACTCCCGACTGGACGGTGCCGTACATTGCATATATCCTAAGGAAAGATCTCCCAGAGAATGAAGAAGAGGCTCGACAGATCGTCCGACGATCCAAGGCCTTAACAGTGATCAAGGGACAGTTGTTCAGAGAAAGCGTGACTGGAGTCGGCCAGAAGTGTATCACGCCAGAAGAAGGTCAGATAATTCTTGAGGATATCCACTCGGGGACCTGTGGCCATCATGCATCCTCTCGGACCATTGTGGCTAAAGCATACCGAGCGGGATTTTACTGGCCGAAAGCAAATGAAATGGCAAAAGAAATAGTTGACAAGTGTGAAGGATGTCAGTTCTATTCCAACATGTCGCACAAGCCCGCCTCGACCTTGAAGACCATTCCACTCGTCTGCCCTTCGCTGTTTGGGGATTGGACATGATTGGACCGTTGAGAACTGGCGTAAGCGGCTTCACTCATTTGCTAGTAGCAATCGACAAGTTCACCAAGTGGATCGAAGCCAAGCCCATCAAGAACCTCGATGCATGCAATCGCTATCAGTTTCATCAGAGAGTTGATATTTAGATATGGACTTCCGCATAGCATCATCACCGACAATGGGTCAAACTTTGATAATGACAAGTTCAAAGCCTTCTGCGCCTCTCAAGGCACGCGGGTCGACTATGCTTCAGTGGCTCATCCTTAGTCGAATGGGCAAGCAGAACATGCAAACGGCCTCATTCTCAAAGGGCTGAAACCACGGCTGATGCGTGATCTCAAACACGCAGCAGGAGCTTGGGTCGTCGAACTTCCATCAGTTCTCTGGGGATTGAGGACCACTCCTAATCGGTCGATTGGGAGAACTCCATTCTTCCGGTCTATGGAGCTGAAGCAGTTCTGCCGAGTGACACCTTGACAATGCGCCCCGAGTCGAACTATACTCTGAAGAAGAAGCGGAACAAGCCCGACAAGATGCAGTCGACCTCTTGGAAGAGGAGAGAGAAATGGCCCTGATCCGCTCGACTATCTATCAACAAGACTTGTGTCGATTCCGTGCCAGAAATGTAAAGAGTCGAGCCTTCCAAGAGGGAGATTTGGTCCTCCGAGTGGATCAATAGAAACCACACAAGCTCGCTCCCACTTGGGAAGGTCCCTTCATCGTCACAAGAGTTCTCCACAACGGAGCATATCATCTCTACAACGTTGATCGCCAGATCGACGAGCCTCGAGCTTGGAACGCGGAGCTGCTCCGCCCCTTTTACACTTAATACTCACTCGGTTGAGATGTAATAAAAGTACTTTTGTAGTTTGTTTATCTAAGACAAGAATTTTATAATTTTCCCAATGATTGTCATTACTTTTTGTTGAAATTTCCCCCAGTGGGTGGCTTAGTTGCGAATCCGGTTCGCCTAAGTTTGTAAAAAAAAAATCCTTTCCGAGTGGCGAGCCAGTCTCTCACTCGGGGGCTTAGCTGCGAATCCGCTTCGCCTAAGTATTCAAAATCCTACCGAGTGGCGAGCCAGTCACCCACTCGGGGGCTTAGCTGCAGGCCAAGTACTCGCCTAAGTATTCAAAATCCTACCGCGTGGCGAGCCAGCCTCCCACTCGGAGGCTTAGCTGCAGTCCAAGTACTCGCCTAAGTATTCAAAATCCCACCGAGTGGCGAGCCAGTCTCCCACTCGGGGCTTAGCTGCAGTCCAAGTACTCGCCTAAGTATTCAAAATCCCACTGGTGGCGAGCCAGCCTCCCACTCGGAGGCTTAGCTGCAGTCCAAGTACTCGCCTAAGTATTCAAAATCCTACCGAGTGGCGAGCCAGCCTCCCACTCGGAGGCTTAGCTGCAGTCCAAGTACTCGCATAAGTATTCAAATCCTACCGAGTGGTGAGCCAGACTCCCACTCGGGGGCTTGCAACAGCCCAAGGATTCGCCTTAACATCCAAAATAATGAAAATCGCAAGGACGGCAAGGTGCAGGTCGATTCCTACCTTCTCCTTCAAAGCTACGCCATAAAAATCCTACCGAGTGGAGAGCAAACCTCCCACTCGGAGGCTTAGCTGCAGCCCAGTGCTCTCGCCTAAGTAATAGAAATCCTACAGTGGAGAGCAAACCTCCCACTCGGAGGCTTAGCTGCAGCCAGTGCTCGCCTAAGTAATAAAAATCCTCTTGAGTGGAGAGCAAACCTCCCACTCGGAGGCTTAGCTGCAGCCCAGTGCTCGCCTAAGTAATAGAAATCCTGCCGAGTGGAGAGCAAACCTCCCACTCGGAGGCTTAGCTGCAGCCCAGTGCTCGCATAAGTAATAAAAATCCTACCGAGTGGAGAGCAAACCTCCCACTCGGAGGCTTAGCTGCAGCCCAGTGCTCGCCTAAGTAATAAAAACCTTACCGAGTGGAGAGAAAACCTCCCACTCGGAGGCTTAGCTGCAGCCCAGTGCTCGCCTAAGTAATAAAAACCCTACCGAGTGGAGAGCAAACCTCCCACTCGGAGGCTTAGCTGCGGTCCAGTGCTCGCCTAAGTAAGGAATTCATCCCAATCCGCAAGGACGACGAGCTGCAGGTCGACTGTTACCTTCTCCTTCGGAGCTTCGCCACAAGTACAACATGCGGTCCACCCCAATCCGCAAGGACGACGAGGAGCAGGTCGACTGCTACCTCCTCCTTCGGAGCTTCGCCACAAGTACAACGTGCGGTCCATCCCAATCCGCAAGGACGACGAGGTGCAGGTCGACTGCTACCTCCTCCTTCGGAGCTTCGCCACAAGTACAAAGTGCGGTTCATCCCAATCCGCAAGGACGACGAGGTCAGTCGCAGTCTGTGTTCCATCTCTACCTGCAGGATAGATGAAGCACAAGTCGACTGGAGTTTTAACGGAATATCTTCCGAATGAGGAGCAAAGTTCTATCGAAGGCAAACAAAGCATGTTAAAGGATAAATCAAGTTCGGATAAATGTCCTACGGATCCAAAGGTACTCAGGCGTTAAGCCCGTTAAAGTTTACCGGTTACAAAAACCACTCGGCATTCCAAGGCAAATTTAAGGTGGGACTTAGAAGTTTTTTACTCCTCCGGTGGAGGACTGGAAGGTGCAACAAACTGGTCGAGGTCGATTCCGTCAAGAATACGGGTAGCAACAGCGATGAAAGTCTCCATGAAAGATCTGAAGTCGTGCTTCCTGGTGTTAGCAACCTTGAGAGACACCAGCTTGTCCTCTGCGCTTCCTTGCGGTGGACACGAACCGTAGATAGAGCAACATCAGCACCACACCGGCGTAAGACTTTTTCCATTCTTGCACTCGACTTGGAATCTCATTCACCGAGTCATCGTGATTCAAGGTCATTCTGGCGCCCGATCGGCCAGAGAGTCGAGTCGATCCGCGACACTACAAGTTTCAGTCGAGCAAGATAATCCACCACGCTAGCAACGCGAGACTCCAGTCGGAGCACATTCATAGCAGCTTCGTCCTTCACAGGAGAGTTGATGGGGTCCAAGCTGGTTTCCACTGACCGGTTTCTTCTTCAAAGTTTTGGCAGAATTCTGAAAACACAGCTCGGACTCAAAATAACGATCATGTGATGAGCCGGTGATAGCAAGACATCGGGTAAAATAGATTACCTTCAAGCATGAGAAACAGCTTCTTGGCGAGCCCTCCAAGATAAATCTCCGTGTTGTTTCGCTTCCCGCCATTGGCCATTAGCCTTGTCGACAGAACAATCTTGTCGTTCTTCAATGACTAACTTCCTTGTTAGCAGCGTCAAGAGCGGCTTTCAGCTTGGCATTTTCATCTTCAAGTTTGTCGACCGAGGCAAGCTTCTCTTCAATGAGCTTTGTTTTCTCCAAAGCCGCCATCTCAGGCCTCTCTGCAAGGTCAAGGTCCTTCTTCTTCAAAGTCTCTTCCAGCTTTATCTCGCAAAGCAACAATGAGAACAGAGTTGAGAATGAACAGAAAAACAAAGGTAGTCGTCAAAAGTTCTCACCAGCCATACCTTTTGCTTCATCCTTTGCCTTCTGCAAATTCTCCTGAGCAAGCTTCAAATCGAGGTTGAGTTGGATCTGTTTGTTCTCTAACTTAGTATAGCGAGCCACAAGCTCGCAAGATTTCTACAAAGAGTCAACCAACAAAAGACATCAAAGACAGATCACTTCCGAGTGATTAAGGAAAAATAGTAGCATTTCTAAGACTACAAATGAATCAAAACATTCGATAGTAGTCTCGGGGACTACACCCAGCGGGTGCACTCAGCGTGCCCCCACTGGTTTTACCAATTTGGTTCGACCAGTCGACCAAAAGAGGCAAAAAGGTTATGCGTTAGCGGTCAGCCGCGAGAGAAAAAAAACGACAACAACACACAGTTCTTTAGACTATAGTCGACTGCACGCAGTCGACCATAGTCTCGGGGACTACACCCAGTGGGTGCACTTAGCGTGCCCCCACCGGTTTTTCGTTTCCATTCGACTTGGTCCGTCCAGGTCGAGTGAAGAAGTTCACAGCATAAAGACTATAGCCGACTGCACGCAGTTGACCATAGTCTCGGGGACTACACACAATGGGTGCACTCAGCGTGCCCCCACAAAAGTTCAATCGACACACCCACCCAGTGGATGTACAGATATGGAAATCTCCAGAAGGAAGCAGTTTCAGGTAGCATATCCTAACAAAGCAAGCAACGATTGACTTACTTGAACATTGCTCTGGAGAGCTGAACTAGCATCATAAGCCGCCTGGCTAGCCTCTCGGACCACTTTCACTTGCTCCATCATGATCCATGCCTGGCGTATGGCCTCCTTAGCAGCACTCACTTGGTCTTCCGGGACGTGGTGTATAGCAAAGAGAGATGGTGGATCAGCAGTCGACGAAGTGCGTCGGGCACTTGTTAGCGGTACGGCGAAAGACACAGAAGCCCGAGTGGGGTTGCCTCCCTCGAAAACCAGCGTCTCAGAAATCGCCGCGACTAGAGCAGCCTTGCCAGCAGGCGCTCTCTTGTTCTTCCTCTTCCTCAATGGCGCTTCCTCGTCATCGTCGGGGAGATCAATGACGTGAGGCGGAACTACAAGAAAGATTCAAAAGTAAACATGGAAGTCCAATCGACTAAAAGCTCCAATCGACTGAAAGCGAAACCTCAGAGATCATACCAAGGTTGGAGGTGGCAGCATCCTCCATTTCCTAATCTTCGTGCTTGGCTGAAGTCTCGGAGGTAGCGGCACTTTAGATTTCAAGAATCGGCTGATCAGTCGTCGAGTCGACCAAAAGTTCACTCATGTCGAATAAGGAAATACAAGGTTCTGTTGGTTACCCGGAGATGGTGGGGATGACCATCCGCATCTTGGGCAGGGCCTTCGCCGGCTTTGACGACGTTGCTCGAGGTTGCTTCGGCGGTTTCTCAGTCGGCGCAGGGGAAGTTGTCCTAGGTCGCTTCGTCGACTGCCCAGTGGGCACAACAGCTTTACCGCGCCCGGCCGCCGGGTCATGCGTCAACTTGGACCTTCCCTCCGAGCGAGGAGGATCGACATCTTCCTCCTCTTCCTCCTCCTCCTCCTCTTCATCAGAGTTGTCATCCCCCTCATCCTCTTCGCCGTTGGACTCCCATTCCTCCTGACTTTCACCCCCACTTCCTTCTTCTTCTTCGACTGTTTCCTGCGCCCCGTTGGGCATCGAGTACATCTCAGTGGTGACCTAGAAGACAACCAAACAAGGCGAAAGTCAGTCGATGAATTGACATCTAAACAGAATGAATACAGCCGAATCACAGTCGAAGTTAAGTGGTTGTACCTTGTCTACTTCGTAAGACTGGTCGAATGGTGGAATCCTCCTAGCTCATGAGGGTTATCTTTGTTTCCTGTGATGGCAGTCATCCACTTCTCCAGCGTGGCGTCATCGACCTCCTCTGGATGGACCCGAGTGGTATCATCCGTACCAGAGTACATCCACATCGGATGACCTCTGTATTGGAGTGGCTGAATACGCCGTCGAAGGAAAACCTCCAGGAGATCCATGCCGGTCACCCCGTCGCGAATGAGCTGGACTACGCGCTCCATCAGCAATTTTACTTGGGCCTTCTCCTCTGGTAACACCTTCAGGAAGATGGCTTGTTCACTCGACTCATGGAGAAAGGAGGGAGCCAATGATCGCCTTGGCGTCGGCTGGTCTTGGCGATAGAACTGTGTCGATCGCCACCCTCTAACTGAGTCAGGGAGAGTCATAGCCGGAAAGGCGCTCTTCCCCCTCATTTGGACCCCGAGTCCCCCACACATCTGGATTACTTGGGTCCTCTCGTCATTCGGGTTCGTTTTCTTCACCGTCTGAGAGCGACAGGTGAATATGTGCTTGAAGGGACCCCAGTGCGGTCGACAACCCAAGAAGTTCTCGCATAACGAAATGAAAGCAGCAAGATAGACAATGGAGTTGGGAGTGAAATGATGGAGTTGCGCTCCAAAAAAGTTCAGAAACCCCCGGAAAAAAGGATTTGGCGGCAGAGAAAATCCCCGATCTACGTGGGTGGCCAGGAGGACGCACTCACCCTCTTCAGGCTGCGGTTGCCACTCCGTTCCCGGAAGCCTCGCCGACCCATGGGGGATCAGTCCTTCATTGGCCAGATCGGTGAGATCCTTCTCGGTGATGGTCGAGCGGATCCAATCTTCTTGGACCCAGCCTTGCGGCAGTTTGGACCGCGAAGAGGATCCGCCCCGACTGGGCGCTCTCCCCTTAGCCTTCGCCGCCGCCTTCTTCACCCGTTCTAGGGCTGCGGTCTTCTCCTTCACCATGGTCGCCGGCGAAGCAAGTACTGAGCGGCGGCGCTGGACAGGCTAAGAGCGCAGCGAGAAGGTTTGGAGGCGGAGGGAGGAGAAGATTGGGGTCGCACTGTTCAAAATACCATGTCCGACGCTTTATATGGGGCCGCTTCCGAGTGGCTGACTGGTAGGCCCAGGCAATCCCGTCAAAATCTCAACAATAAGCGCCAAGACGCCGATACGTGGCGAAAAAGGCGGCGCAAAGATCGGCGTCATCGTCTTATCCCATCCGAAAGCCGCAGTTTTCTCCGCTTTGCTCGCTTCCCAAAATTCGGATCTCGAAATCCGCTAACCGCGAGCAACTTTATCGAGATATCAGATTTCCTCCGATCCGTCGCTCGGAAATCCTCAAGTTCACAGAGTTCACTCGACAAAACGTGAAGAGTGGATCAAGCCGACTGAAAGAGAAGTTGATACCATCACTAAAAGGTCATTGATCCAGAGTAAGACACACCCGCAACACGAAGAACAGGTCGGAAAGATTATCAACTCCTTCCTCACTCAAACCTCGATCCATTCGGGGGCTAATGAAGAAGTCATGTACCTGCCAAAGGTACCCTCCAGAAGGACACTCGCAAGAGAAGCGGCCTTCCAGTCGACCTGGTAGGTTTCCACTCGACAGATTCAAAGACACTTGACTATGAAGACCCACTCGACCACCAGGAGTCCAAGAACCACTCGGTGCCCAAACGGTCTGTAGTTAAATAGTCTTTATGATCTTAATGACACTTTATGTAAGGCGTTACCGATGCGCCTAGCCTTAATGCACCTTAAACCCTCTTTCATTAATGGGCTGGGGTCTGGCGCACTCTATATAAGCCACCCCTCCACAGTAGAAGGGTTCGCACCCTAACACATACGCATATAATCCAGTCGACCGCCTCCGGCCTCCGAGACGTAGGGCTATTACTTCCTCCGAGAAGGGCCTGAACTCGTAAATCCCTTGCGTATACAACTACTCCATAGCTAGGATCTTGCCTCTGCATACCTACCCCCCATTCTACTGTCAGACTTAGAACCACGACAGGCGCCCCCCAGAGGGCGCGCCCTGTCTCGTGGGCCCCTGGTGGCTCCCTCCACTTATGCCAAGACCCACACACTTCGTCTTCTACCCAAAAAATTCCCCATCCAGCTCAAGCCCGAGTTCTAGCTCGTTTTGCTCATGATTTTCGATCTCTTAGCTCAAAGCTCCATTCACAAAACTGCTTTGGGAGATTGTTGCTTGGTATGTGACTCCTCCATTGGTCCAATTAGTTTTTGTTCTAGTGCTTTATTCATTGCAAATTGTTGCTGCATAGGTGACCATGTTCTTGAGCTTGCATGATAAATTTTTGAGGTCCCAAGCAATTCCAATGCATGATATAGGCTCTAGGCACTTGTAGGAGTAGTTGCTATCAACCTTGTTCAGTTTTATTCACTTTTGTTTTGAAGTTAATAAAATTTCAGAAATTTTCAGAAAAATAAATATACTTAGAAGAATGTACCAAGGAGGTTCCTCGGCAAAGAAAGGGCCGAGGATTGCTATACGTGAGCAAGATGTTGAATTGCCGAGGGACGCAAATGTACGGGCTTGTGAGTGTCCATCCGATGATTTTATGGTTGAAGCAGGCTTCAAGGAGGAATTTGACGCGTATGTGCGTAATGCCGAGCTGGAGGACTTCTTACAAGATAAGTGTCCTCAGTACTATCAATTGACTGATTCCTTTGTGCGAAGGTTCCAATATAACTGTGCGCGTAATTCTCCTAGTGTCATGTTTGATATTTATGATACATTTTATACCATGGATTTAGAGGATTTCACAACTACTTGCAAACTCCCGCAGTGGGGTAATATTAATGATCCTCGCAAATCTGAGTTTAGAGATTTTCTTGCTAGTATTACTGTGGGAGAATCTAGGGACATAGCACAAGCTACCATAGGGAGCATTCATTTTCCTGCTATGCATTATTTTGCTCTCTTAATCGGTAGATGCATTAACGGTAAGGATGAAGCATGTCACATGTGTGTCCTTGATCTTTGTGTCCTCAAGAGTGCTGTGTCAGGTTATAAAGGTTATAACTTGGGGGCAATAGTTGCACGTAGGTTGCAGAATAATAGTAGAAAGGGGGATTTATTTGGAGGAATTTATGCAACCCGTGTGGCTAATTATCTTAATATAGCTCCACGAGAGGGGGATATGATTGTACCTCCTGTTTATTTGGATAAAGAAGCTATGTTCAATCATCATTTTCTAGCGAGGAATGAACAATTCCTCCATTATCGACTAACCTATGACAGACGCAACGTCGTCCATGTTACTCTTCCTGCTCCCTACCTTTTTGATTATCAGGCAAAAGGAAGATATGTTGTCACCAAGGAGGAAGCAGCTGAACACGAGAGGAGAGCGGAGGCAGCTCGCCAACACGCTGCAGCTCAGGAGGCGGTTGCCTCTGCATCTCAGTACAACCCCAGTTTCACTTATGGATATCAGCCAGGCAGTCCTTGGTACTAGACCAACTTAGGCCAAAAGCCTAAGCTTGGGGGAGTACGTATTTCTCACCGACTTTACATTCATGTTCACACACTAGTCGTCGGTGCTCATACTCTTTCATTGTATTATCCATGCTAGTTTAAATTTCTTTGACTAGTTCTCTTCTTGTGTGTTTGATAAACCTTAAGAAAAACCAAAAAATTAGTTAGTTTAATTTCCATGCTTGTAGTAGAATTAAAATGAAAACCCAAAAAGATTTCTCGTTCTTCTTTTACTTGTTGGGAGCTTTCCCGTGTAAATAGTTTTACTTTCTTTCTTTTGGGGGTCGAGAAGACCGTATTGAAAATGCTTAGTGGCTCTCTATTGCATGATTGTTTATTCAACTTAGAGCCCATATTACTTGTCTTCTCTCTTGAGTTGAATGCTTGCAGATTCCAGCTTAGTCCAATGCACGTGCACTCTTATTATTATACACATCGTTCGGTCGTGCGAGTGAAAGGCAATAATGACGATATATGATGAACTTATTGGGATGAGAAAAGCTGGTATGAACTCGACCTCTCTTGTTTTTGTAAATATGATGATTCATCGTTCCTGAGTCAGCTATTATGACGTAAACATATTTGCAATGACATTTAAAGATTATAGTTACTTGTGCCATGCTTGATTAGCTATGAGTTATAATGGTTTACCTTGCGTGCCAACATGCTATTAGAATAATTATGATGTGGTATGATGGGATGGTATCCTCCTTTGAATGAATTGATTGACTCGACTTGGCACATGTTCACGCATGTAGTTGAATCAAATCAACATAGCCTTCACGATATTTATGTTCATGGTGGATTATATCCTACACTTGTTTGTATTCGGTGTAAATTAATTTTAATGCATGTTTACGACTGTTGTCGCTCTCTCAGTTGGTTGCTTCCCAGTCTTTTGCTAGCCTTCACCTGTACTAAGCGGGAATACTGCTTGTGCATCCGAACTCCTTAAGCCCCAAAGTTGTTCCATATGAGTCCACTATACCTTCCTATATGCGGTATTTACCTGCCGTTCCAAGTAAATTTGTATGTGCCAAACTCCAAACCTTTAAATGAAATTCTGTTTTGTATGCTCGAGCAGCTCATTTCAACTAGGGCTGCCTATATCTTCCATGCTAGGTGGGTTATTCTCAAGAGGAGTGGACTCTGCTCCTCATTCACTGTAAAGGGCCTTAATCGGGATGCCCAAATTCCCATGATCCAAAAAGATCAAAGCAAATCAAAATAATTAAACAAAACTCCCCAGGGCTGTTGTATGTTGGAGGCACTCGTTGTTTCGAGCAAGCCATGGATTGATGCTTTTTGGTGGTTGGGGGAGTATAAACCTTTACCATTCTGTTTGGGGACCGCCTATAATGCATGTAGTATGGAAGATACAGCCATCTCATGGTTGTTGCATTGACAGTGAAAGTATGCCGCTCAAAATGTTATTCAATCTCTATTTTAAAATCGAGCTCTGGCACCTCTACAAATCCCTGCTTCCCTCTGCGAAGGGCCTATCTATTTACTTTTATGTGGAGTCATCCTCCCTTCTTATTAAAAAGCACCCGCTGGAGAGCACACTGTCATTTGCATTCATTACTATTGGTTTATATTGGGTATGACTTATTTGGATCTCTTTTACCATGAATTACAATGTTTAGTCAGTCCTTGATCATTAAAGGTGCTCTACATTTATGTTTTGCGGTCTCAGAAAGGGCTAGCGAGATACCATTTTGTTATATCATGTTATGATTTTTGAGAAAGTGTTGTCATCCGAGTTTTATTATTATGGCTCGTTAGTTGATTATGTTATTGATATGAGTAATTGTGAGACCTGTGTGTTATTGTGAGTATGGTTAGTTCATAATATTTGTTGAAACTTGAATGCTGGCTTTTCATGTTTACAACAACAAGAGCAAACCGAGTTTGTAAAAGTTTTTCTTTATCACTTTCAGTTTATCAACTGAATTGCTTGAGGACAAGCAAAGGTTTAAGCTTGGGGAAGTTGATACGTCTCCAACGTATCTACTTTTCCAAACACGTTTGCCCTTGTTTTAGACTCCAACTTGCATGATTTGAATGAAACTAACCCGGACTGACGTTGTTTTCAGCAGAACTACCATGATGTTGTTTTATGTGTAGAAAAGAAAAGTTCTCGGAATGTCCTGAAATCCATGGAGGCACGTTTTGGAATTTATAAGAATTATTGGGTGAAAGAAATACACCAGGGGGCCCACAGCCTGTCTACGAGACAGGGGGGCGCGCCCCTTATCTCGTGGCCCCCCTGGACCTCCTCCGACCTCAACTCCAACTCTATATATTCCGTCTCGGGGAGAAAAAAATTAGAGAGAAAGTTTCATCGCGTTTTACGACACAGAGCCGCTGCCAAGCCCTAATCTCTCTCGGGAGGGCTGATCTGGAGTCCATTCGGGGCTCCGGAGAGGGGGATTCGTCGCCGTCGTCATCATCAACCATCCTCCATCACCAATTTCATGATGCTCACCGCCGTATGCGTGAGTAATTCCATCATAGGCTTGCTGGATGGTGATGGGTTGGATGAGATTTACCATGTAATCAAGTTAGTTTTGTTAGGGTTTGATCCCTAGTATCCACTATGTTACGAGATTGATGTTGCTATGACTTTGCTATGCTTAATGCTTGTCACTAGGGCCCGAGTGCCATGATTTCAGATCTGAACCTATTATGTTTTCATGAATATATGTGTGTTCTTGATCCTATCTTGCAAGTCTATAGTCACCTATTATGTGTTATGATCTGACAACCCCGAAGTGAAAATAATCGGGATACTTCTCGGTGATGACCGTAGTTTGAGGAGTTCATGTATTCACTATGTGTTAATGCTTTGTTCCGGTTCTCTATTAAAAGGAGGCCTTAATATCCCTTAGTTTCCGCTAGGACCCTGCTGCCACGGAGGGTAGGACAAAACATGTCATGCAAGTTCTTTTCCATAAGCACGTATGACTTACGGAATACATGCCTACATTACATTGATGAACTGGAGCTAGTTCTGTGTCACCCTATGTTATAGCTATTACATGAGGAATCGCATCCGGCATAATTATCCATCACTGATCCATTGCCTACGAGCTTTTCACATATTGTTCTTCGCTTATTTACTTTTCCGTTGCTACTGTTACAACTACTAAAAAAACCCAAAAACAATTATCTTTACTTTTGCTACCGTTACTTTTATTATCATACCACCTTTTCTACTAAATACTTTGCTACAGATACTAAGTTATCCAGGTGTGGTTGAATTGACAATCAACTGCTAATACTCAAGAATATTCTTTGGCTTCCCTTGTGTCGAATCAATAAATTTGGGTTGAATACTTTACCCTCGAAAGCTGTTGCGATCCCCTAAACTTGTGGGTTATCACTCTTCATGCATGGCATTGAGCCAATCCGGATCTTCGAGCGCCTCATAGACCTTTTGTGGTTCAACACAAGAGACAAACGCGTGATGTTCACAATAGTTTGCCAATTGTCTACGAGTGCTTACCCCCTTTTGAATGCTTCCAAGCACATTCTTCATGAGATGACCCTTGGTAGAGAGCTTGGATGCAATCTTGGCGGCACAACGCTCCAATTGCTCCTCGGCGGTGAGATGAGGAGCAGTCACTTGATCATCTTGAGCACCGTCTTGACCTTGTTCTTGATCTTGAGCTTGCTCTTGATCTTGAACATGCTCGGAGGAGAGAACTTGACCTTGGGCATCACTTGGTGATCCAACACCGTCTTGAGATTGATCTTGTCCTTGGTCTTGTTCATGATGTTGAGGGCCTTCACTTTGTTCTTCGGAAGCGTGTGGGCCTTGGGTTGGTGATGGCTCCACTTGAGTGGAGCGTTGTCCTTCTCCTTCGGCCACAAGGGGTTCCTCAATGGGTAGGATAAAACCAACTCCCATTCTTCTTATGTCTTGAGGAGGAATTTCATCACCTACATCACAAGTGCCACTTTGCTCCACTTGGGAGCCGTTATTCTCATCAAACTCCACGTTACACGTCTCCTCAATAAGTCCCGTGGACTTATTGAGGACACGGTAAGCATGAGAGTTTGTAGCATAACCAACAAATATGCCCTCACAAGCTCTAACCTCAAATTTAGACAACCGAACACCTTTCTTGAGAATGAAACACTTACACCCGAACACCCGAAAGTACTTGAGGTTGGGCTTGTTACCGGTGAGAGTCTCATATGGAGTCTTGTTCAAGCCTTTGCGGAGATAGAGCCGATTTTATGCATGACACGCGGTGTTGATGGCTTTGGTCCAAAAGTTGTATGGAGACTTGAACTCTGCCGTCATGGTCCTTGCCGCATCCATCAACGTTCGGTTCTTCCTCTCCGCTACACCATTTTTGTTGAGGGGTGTATGGTGCGGAATATTGATGCTTGATCCCCTCATCACTAAGAAACTCATCCAAGGTGTAGTTCTTGAACTCGGTGCCGTTGTCACTTCTTATTGTCAAAATGTTCGCATTGTGTTGACGTTGGGCTTCATTTGCAAAGTCAATGACGATTTGTTGGGTCTCGCTCTTCCTCTTGAAGAAATATACCCAAGTGTATCTTGAATAATCATCCACAATCACCAAGCAATACTTTCTACCCCCAAGGCTATCAAAGGATGGAGGCCCAAAGAGATCCAAGTGAAGGAGCTCCAAAGGCCTCTTCGAGTAAATGACAGTCGTGGGAGGGTGAGCCTTTTCATGAAGCTTTCCTTCGATACAAGCACTGCAAGCATGATTTTTAGCAAAACTAACATTTGTTAGTCCATGGACATGGTCCCCCTTGAGAAGACTTTGCAAAGATATCATATTGACATGGGCTAAGTGGCGATGCCAAAGCCATCCCACTTCAACTTTAGCCATTAGGCATGTCGCGGTCTTAGTGGGTCGCTCCGAAAGTTAATCACATAGAGACCATTCTCGACATGCCCAACAAAGGCTACTTTAAGAGTCTTGCTCCACAAGAGGGCCATGCTATCAATATCAAAGAAAGTGGCAAAGCCCATGAGTGCAAGTTGACGAACGGAAAGTAAATTGTATGCAAGGGACTCAACAAGCATGACCTTCTCGATCGTGAGATCATGATAAATGACAACCTTCCCAAGTCCCAATACCTTAGAAGACGAGGCATCACCCCACTCGACATTGGTGGGTATAGATGGAATCTTGTGAACATCCACCACCAAGTCCTTGCTTCCGGTCATATGATTTGTAGCTCCACTATCGAGCAACCATGATCCCCCACCGGAAGCAAACACCTTGTTAGTGGCTTTAGCCATGAGGCACTTGGCGGTGATGTTCTCATTGGGTGAGTCGAAGAGAGACACCCGTGGAGTTGTCGCAATGGCAATGGAGGCCACGGCAACCGACTCACCGTCTTCATCATCATCATCATCCTCATTGTACTCTTCTTGTGCCACCAACCCCTTGGGAGGAGTCTTCTTGGTGAAGTTGCTCTTGTTGGGGAATGACTTGGCCTTGTCCTTTCAGATGAGCTTGCCACCATTGTCTTCCCTCTTCTCATAAGGACATTCCGCAACAAAGTGGCTCACATTGCCACAATTATAGCAAGTCCTCACTCGTTGCTTGACCTTCGCGCCACTTGAGTTGTTCTTGTTGAAGTTGTGCCTTGTGTTCCTCTTGCTCCAAAATTGCCTTGAAGCAAGAGCCATGTGTTCATGATAAGCATACTTAGTATCTTCGTGATTGCTCTCCTCTTCTTCCTCTTCTTCCACACTAACCTTGGCCTTCAAGGCAAGGCTGGGCTTCTTTGCTCTTTGAGAGCGTAACACCGCATTGTCGGCGGTCTTGTCCAAGATGCTCATAGCCACAAACTCATCCAACACTTCACTTGAGGATAAGGTGTGGAAGTCCGGCCTTTGACGAATGACGGAGGACATGGCCTTGTGGTAAGGCATCATGGCCTTGAGGAATTTGCGCTTGATCCGATTGTCATCCGTATCCTTGCTCCCATGATCTCGGAGTGAGACCACAAGAGTAGTTAATCTCCGATAAAGCTCACGAGGTGCTTCATCTTCTTTCATTGCAAACTCATCGGCTTCATCTTGCACCACTTCATAGTTGGAGCGTTGAATGCTTGCGCTTCCCCGGTAGAGGGACACAATGTGGCGCCATGCATCCTTGGCCATGGTGAAGGGTCGGAGATGAGCAAGATCTTCCGGCGGAATTGCATCTTGGATGATGAAGAGAGCATTCTCATTGAATTGATTATCCGCGGCTTCTCTAGGGGTGAAGTTGCTTCGATCATGCGGATAAAAACCTTCTTCAATGATTCTCCAAAGGTTAGTATTAACATGGTTCAAATGACGCTTAAAACGATAAACCCAAGAATCAAAGTCCTCATTTTTCACAATCTTAGGGGGAGGACCGCATGATTCAAATGAGTGGAAGGAATCGGTCCACCGTAAACAAGCGGAGGTTCCACATGGGCAAAGATGCGGTGCCATTTTACCACTAGAAGAAGGAGCCTTTTCACTAGTAGCTTCCCCTTGTCGGAGTTAGCATCCGTCACCTTGTTAGTGGGATCACCCACTTTCATCGGTGCGGTGGATAGTTTAAGCCCTTCAATGATTTTGTTAAACATGCTTTCAACCTCGGTCGTCATGGAGGTTTTCAATGTGTCCAAAGCCACATTGAATTACTCACAAGAGACCGCGGTTCCACCATCGCCCGTAGACAAGATTGGATTCACACCGGAGTGCTCCTCCCCACCGTCTACGGTGTCAACCATACTCTTTGGACGACAAAGTCCTTAATAAAGAGACGAGGCTCTGATACCAATTGAAAGGATCGATATAGTTGACTAGGGGGGGGGGGGTGAATAGGCAACTAACAATTTTTAGCTTTTCTTTACCAATTTAAACTTTGCATCAAAGTAGGTTGTCTAGATATGCAACTAGGTGAGCAACCTATATGATGCAACAACAATAAGCACACAAGCAGGCAAGGGATATCACACAAATAAGCTTGCACAAGTAAAGGCACGAGATAACCAAGAGTGGAGCCGGTGAAGACGAGGATGTGTTACCAAGTTCCCTCCTTTTGAGGGGAAATGCGTCTCTGTTGGAGCGGTGTGGAGGCACAATGCTCCCCAAGAAGCCACTAGGGCCACAGTATTCTCCTCACGCCCTCACACAATGCGAGATGCCGTGATTCCACTATTGGTGCCCTTGGAGGCAGCGACCGGACCTTTACAAACAAGGCTGGGGCAATCTCCACAACTTAATTAGAGGCTCCCAACGACACCACGAAGCTTCACCACAATGGAGTACGGCTCGGCGGTGACCTCAACCGTCTAGGGTGCTCAAACACCCAAGAGTAACAAGATCCTCAAGGGATTAGTGGAGGGGGGAAACAAGTTTCTCTTGGTTGAAGTGTAGATCGGGGCCTTCACAACCAATCCCTAGAAAATCAACAAGTTTGATTGGCTAGGGAGAGAGATCGGACGAAAATAGAGCTTGGAGCAATAATGGAGCTCAGAAATGGAAGAGGTAGTCAACTCGGAGAAGAAAACACCCCTTATATAGTGGAGGGACAAATCCAACCGTTATCCACCAACTTAGCTCACAGAGTATGCAGTACTATCACGGACGCGGCGGTACTACCAAGACGGGCACACGGTACTACCATGAGGCCACGCCGGTACTACCGCCTGAGCAGCGTAAACCTGGACAACCCAAATGCACAGAATGTAGGGATGTAGAATTACCGGGCGCTGGCATTTCCCCTTCTTGCGGTACTACCGCAAGGCAGGGATGATCATGATTTTGTGAAGGCACGGACATATAAAAGTACATCTGTGGCAACTTTCGCTGAGTTGGAGTCTGTGCAAAAATCCGACATGGTAGTACCGTAAGCCAGGAGCGGTACTACTGCGCGGGGTGCGGATGTAAAAAATTACATCCGCCCCTACTACCGTGCATGCTGCTGAGCCTGGACAGAGCGCACGGTACTACCGCGCCGCTGGCGCGGTACTACCGCGTAGGGCGCGGATGTACAAAATTACATCCGCCCCTACTATCAAGAATCACCAAATACCGGCTCGAGGCCACAGAGATTACCGGTCCAAGGAAGCGGTACTACCGGGGGCACTTGCAGTACTACCGCGCCCGAGGCCGGTACTACCGCAAGGGCCTGCGGTACTACCGCTCCTAGGAGCAGTACTACCGCATGCTCCAGCTCAGCAAACACAACATTTTGCAAAGACATGAAAAGGCGGAGCTCCAAAGAGCCAACGGAAAGGCGGTGCAAATGAAGTAGACGTGTACGTGATGATTCCACCCAAAACGTTCCAAAGCGGACCCCCTCTTAATAGTATGGCTTTCCTACGACTCAAATCCACCAAAAAGAAACGTAGAGAAATGTCGTTTTCAATAGTCTTCGAGGGGCACCAATCGTCTTGTGCCTAGTGATGAAATGTCTGAAATACTCAATGCACACGATTAGTCCGCAAAAGCATTGTCATCAATCACCAAAACAACTAAGGGATAAATATGCCCTTACAAATAGTAAGAGGAACATGAACAATAGCAGTTTGTAGTGACTGTAACGGCAGCAACAACGAAAGTAACTTAGCAAAGATCAATATATGAAAAGCGTGTACGCATTGGATCGATGATGATAATTGTGTTGGATAATATTCATCATGTAGCAGTTATAACCTAGAGAGACACAGAACTAGCTCCAATTCATCAATTTAATGTAGGCATGTATTCCGTATATAGTCATACGTGCTTATGGAAAAGAACTTGCATGACAACTTTTGGCCTACCCTCCTGTGGCAGCGGGGTCCATAAGGAAACTAAGGGATATTAATGCCTCCTTTTAATAGAGAACCGAAACAAAGTATTAGCACTTAGTGAATACATGAACTCCTCAAACTACAGTCATCATGGGAAAGAATCCCAGTTATTGTCACCTTGGGGTATGCGGATCATAACTCGTAATAGGTGCATATAACTTGCAAGATAGGATCAAGAACACACATATATTCATGAAAACATAATAGGTTCAGATCTGAAATCATGGCACCCGGACCCTAGTGACAAGCATTAAGCATAGCAACATCAATCTTAGAACGTCCCGACTTGTCTTTTGCTATAAAACGGATTGGGCCACCTTGCTGCACCTTTGTTACTATTGCTACTCGTTACTTGTTACGAATTATCCTACTACAGAACTATCTATCACCGCTACTTTCAGTACTTGCAGAGAATACTTGCTGAAAATCGTTTATCATTTCCTTCTGCTCCTCGTTGGGTACGACACTCTTACTTATTGAAAGGACTACGATTGATCCCCCATACTTATGGGTCATCAATGTGCCACAACAATTTTAGATTCATAACCATGAAAAATATCATATTCTACTAAAGTAATAAGTTCAGGATCAATAGAGAATTCATTATCTTATTATTAACAAAGATAAGAGAGGTTGCAAATTTAGGATTATATTTGATTCTGTCTATCATAGCCTTTTCTTTCAGCTTACTCAGTAGTTTCTTAAGATCTTCTCTATCATTACAAGCAAGAAATTCCTTAGCAATCTCCCCATCCATAACATAACCCTCAGGTACTTTAGGCATTTCAACTCTAGTAGGAGAGCTAGGCATAATAGGTGAATGATAGTTTTCATCATTTTCATCATTCTCAAATTCTTTAGCTTTAGCAATTTGTTCATCAAGAAATGCACCTAGTGGCGCAGGTTCATCAGCAGAGTAGTAGAATCATCATAAGTATCATTCATAGCAGAAGTAGCATCATCAATTACATGCAACACATCAGATTGAATAGCAGGTGGTGGTATCGCGTGTCTACTTATAACAGAAGGGGAATCAAGTGCAGAATGACATGGCAGTTCCTTACCTCCCCTCATCTTAGAGGGTACGATCTTGGTCTTAACGTCTTTCAGATTCTTCATAGTGATCAGCAGATGTATAAATCCCAAGTGAACTCAATAAATAAAGCTATGCTCCCCGGCAACAACGCCAGAAAATGGTCTTGATAACCAACAAGTATAGGGGATCACGACAGTCTTCGAGGGTAGTATTTCACCCAAATTTATTGATTCGACACAAGGGGAGCCAAAGAATATTTATGAGCCTTAGTAGTTAAGTTGTCAATTCAACCACACCTAGAAAATAATTTTCTGCAGCAAAGTGTTTAGTAGCATCATAGTATGATAATTTGATAGTGTGATAACAGTAGCAATAGTAACAGTAGTAGTAGTAGCAGTTTGGCAGTGATCGTAATAGCAACAGTAGTGGTAACTTAGCAAAGATGTAACATCCCAAAATTCTAAATTTTGGAATGTTATATTAAATAAATAACTATGCTTGTTGTCTGATTGTTTGTTTGATTGATTGAGTGAAACTGAGTGAAATTTGAAAACTTTTGAAAGTTGAATGAGAGGGAATGAAATGACTTTCCCAAAACTTTCCCTTTGCCTTTTGGATCCCAATGAATTCAAATTCATACCAACACCAAAGCCTAGAGTGAAGATGACATGACTTCTTCCATTTTGAAATGAATAGGGTTTTGGAAAAGATTTGAATTTCATTTGGGAAGATTTCAAATTCAAAGCTTTATGCAACTCAATGATTTTCATGAGGAAGATAAAATGACTTCTTCAATTATATGAAATATGAGTAGGAAGTTAAAAAGTATCAAGTTGAAAGACATTTGAAAGTGCTTGAAACCCTCTTTCAAATTTTGAGTTTTGAATTTGAATTCAAAAATTTTGCAAGTAGGAATCATATCAAAAACTATGCCTGATAAATACTTGATCAAAAGTATGAGAGGAGCAAACATGACACCCCAAAAATATCAGAGGAAACAATGCCAAAAGATTTGGATTCAAAACTGAATTTTATTTGAATTTGAAAAAAATGGATTTTTATAAAGTTTGGATTTTGTCCTTGGAAAAATGTTCAAATGATAGGGAATTTTCCCCTGATCATTTTGGTATATATATACCCTATATAAACCATTTATAGATTTTGTTTTATTTCTGTTTTTGTTTTATTAAAAAAAATTCAAAAAAAAAAGAGAAGAGAAAAACCCCCAGCGCCACCAGCCTCTGCCCAGCCAATGAAGCCCCCACCGGTAGCCAACCAGGCGGCCCAATGACCAGCCAGCAGCCGAGCCGACCGACCTCCTCGCCTGAAACCTCTCGGCTCGGTCGACCGACCGAGACCGCGCCTCTCTCTCTCTCACCGCTTGACCCACCCCTTCTTCCTCCTCGCCCCACGCCACGCTGTCGCCGCTTGGATCGCCGGATCGAAGGATCCGGATGCCGATTCCTCCCGATCCCTTCCTTCCCGACGAGGCCCCGCCCTATAAAACCCTCCCCGCACCCCCCCCCTCGCCTCGCGGACCTCCTCTCCCTCCGCTCGTGCTCGGGAGCCCGGCTCGCCACGCCATTGTGCGCCGTCGACGCCTCAGCCCTCCCGACCACCCCAAACCCACCGAACTCCTCACTGGCCTCACACTTTTCGCGACTCATGGGAGCTCCTCGACGCTCGAAGCTCCCGACGCACTTCCGCCGCCGCCGCCGCCGTCGCCGGAGTCCGGTAAGTCACCGGCAATCCCCCCCCCCCCCCGTCCGATCTTAGATCGATGGCCAGGATTAGAACCCCGAAGGGTTAGGTTTTATTTTATAAAACCGGCCGGTCCGATCGGTTTAGTTTTTAGTTAGGTTTTTTATTTTTAGGCCCGGTTAGTTTTAGTTAAACCTAGGCCCGTTTAGACTAAGTTACGCCTAGTGCACAGTATAGGCCCATTAGGCCTTTTTCTTTTTAAGTTGATTTTCTGTTTTAGCAGAATAGTTTCTGTTTTCAAAAATTCATATCTTTTATTCTGTTTATTATTTTTAGATGATTCTTTTTTTGTTGGATTGCAAATTTTATGTAGTTTCTGTAAAATATATATATAGCTATGTTAAAAATAATTAAAAATGCTTTAATATTGTTTTAGCCAGAATAGCAAATCTGCTATAACTTTAGTTAGAAAAATTATTTTTGCATGATTCTTTTTGCCCCAACTTTATTTTGACATTGCCAAACCCTAGAAATTTATTTGGGTATTTTAGGATTAATAAATAATTAGTTTTAGACAGAATCCTCTTAATCCTAATTAATTAACTAGTTCCTGTTTTCCTAATTAATTAATTAGTAAATTAATTTATTTTTAACTTGTGATTAGTTATTCTAGGTTAGTTTCTGTCATTCTAGTAGATGAACTTTTATTTATAATTAATAAAAGTTTTAAATTATTTTCTTAATAGAAATTGGATTAGGCCTAAAATGAGTTTTATAATAGCTTTTTAATTAATTCTTTTTGCTCCTAGTTGCTTAGTGCAACCTTTTCTGTTAAGTTAACCTAAAACCATGATTAGGTTATATTAAGAAATTTTTATTATATAAAAACTTTTTTTTTGCTATGATTTGAAGTAGGGAAACTTTGAGTGGCCTTTCTTTGAGTTTTTCTTTTGGATTTGGTTTGGTTGTTTTGTTGTGTTATGTTGCTATTGTTATGTTATTGTGTTAAGTGATGTTATGCTATGTGCTTATTATAGTTATTGTTTGCCTCGGTAGAATTTCCTGAGTGCGAAGATTGCTACTCTGAAACCCTAGTTTTTCAAGATCGTCAACCGTGCAAGTTCACTTTGACCATGCTTTTCTTACCTATGTTTTATTGCATTTAGTGGCACCATTGCAACCACCCCTCAGTAGTGTTATTGAAATTCTTGTAGATGAGTAGTATGCATGAGGTAGGAACCCATCACCCACATTACCAAGCCCGGACGTTATTTATTTTAATGCTACGCTATAGTAGACGGGGTTGGTATGAGTGCTCGAGTGGTGTGAAGAAGGAGAACTCTACGTCAATGACGACAACTCCATGATGGAATCTGCAAGGACTGCATCTTCAAGACCTCAAGACTTCAAGACTCGAGACAGGATTTTCAATACACACTCTTTGGGTGAAGGACGGTTGACGGGCACCTGGAGAACCCAGTGGTTGGCGGGATGCATGGAGAAGCGCCATGACATCTTGCGGAAAGCTTCACCCAGACTCAAAGAGACGGAAGAATACTTCACGCCCGAAGCTTACCTGTGCAACCGCAAGTCATTATGGGCTCGCTTGGTTGACCTTAGTTGTGACTCTGGCCGGGACGGTACTAGCAGATGTAGAATGACGGTAGGATTGGATGGAGTACCGACGGTGGTCGAGGAACTCTTTGGAAGACCATGTTTCGGTCATCTTGTTCTCAAACACCCTGAAGTGCGAGAACGTAAAGAGAGGGATCGAATCTTGCGGGTAAAGTGTACAAACCTCTGCAGAGGGTTAAAACCTAATCGATTAGCCGTGTCCCCGGTTACGAACAATTTGAGCATCTGGACTTGGATCTATCTCGGAACTCTCAACACCGGATTGATAACTTAATTGTGGGCAACATATGATGATTTTGGGTTATGAGACATCGGTTGGCGGAACCATGTCATGATAGAAAACTCCTTAGTACAGACTCCATTTATTCCTTTGATGTAGGTAAAATAAAATCAGCTTTTACGCAAACAAAACTCAGATCTGAGCCATAAAGCCATATTGCATATAGTATAGTTTTATCATCTGCTTTCTCATATTGTGATCTTGCCGTACATTCAATGTCTTGACCTACACGGCTGCAACGTATCATGTTGCGTATATTTCCTCGACGAGTAAGATTTACGATACTGAGGTTACGGTCTACACTCAACCTGCCGATGGCGCGTTGATGGGACTCCACACCCGTTTGATTGTTTCATTGAGTATTATGAGGTATATATCATTTTACGTTATTTATACATGTGATTGCACTTTGATATATACATTGATGTACTGTGTGTGCCAAAGATACTGATCCGAGGATGGCACAAGAATACGTAGGCTTGACCGTCTGAGGTCGGGTCGCTCTGAAGATGGTATCGAGCACATGTTGGCTGTAGAACGTGACCCTAGAAAATGACTTAGTAATATGAAGACCCCAATAGGAATGACCTTTGTTTTGTACTACTCTCGTAACACACGATTCCTTCTCTTGAACCTTCCTTATTTCAACTATAGATGGAGAGCTACATTACGAACAAAAGAGAACACTACGAGAAGGTTCTTGGAGGCCCCTTCCTTGTGGAGCTAGTCAGTCTTTGAAGTTACCGATACCTGAGATCAAGGCAACTAAGAGGACGTCCAGATCGTGGGGAGTCAAGACCCAAGTTTTTGGTCGTAAAGAAGCCCCCAAGACTGCAGACATCATCTTCGGAACTATAAATGGTGACTGTGATATGGGCATCAACACAGCCGTCCATGATGCTATTGCACGTTTGTGCTATCTTCATCGTGCTGCACTAAACCCACACTTCTTTGGAAGGATGGGATGGCAGAAGTCTGATGGAGCAACTATTGCCTTGACGGAAGCGCAAAAAAATGAAGTTCTCCCCACTTTTAGTGTACAATCAGGATCTGGAACAATACGTCAAGAATCTTCAGATGGACCTCCGGAAGCCCTGCTCGACAATGAAGCACTACGAGAAGAGGTCAAGACTCGTAGATCAAGGTAAACAAGCTGGAGGAGGAGAACCTCGAGATCTCGAGAATGCGTCGAGAACTCAAGAACAGCAGGACCATGTCTCATGCAAAGGACGTTGAAATCCGTAAGCTCAAGGAACAACTTCGGGACATACAGTGGTCGCCACAAGAAACTCAGCGTCGACAGGGAAAATCTAGCGTAAGAACCGGAAGAGATCAAGTCCACACGTAAGAAACCCCAAGAAATTAGTAGTATTCCACCATGAGAGAAATAAAGATGAACGCCATCTCGATTTAAGTATCGACCATACCAAATTATGTGGGTGGCGATCAGTAGTATTGATTGAATAAATGAATGCTTGGTTGCTATTATTTTTGTGTGTTTATTGAATGGTTGGATAGATGCGATATTCGTAGGTTTGTATTTATTTCAACCATGAGAGACGTAAGTTACGGAAGAATGGTAGAAGGCCTTCATATGGGAAAAGCATCAGACGTTGGAAACTCGCGAGCATTGAAGACCTGAAGAAATGAGGACTTAGAAACGAAACCATAGTAGAATGGCCCATTACAAACGATATTTTGTTGATGAGTGGGTATTTGCTTTCTCTTTCTATCTCAACCAGACCCCGAAATCTTGAACCCATGGACAATCGAACACCAAACCTTTCTCGAGACAATTGCAACTTCCCATGGAGATACATCCTTTTCTCGAGCACTCCTCTTATCCTACACATGCAGATGACAACCCTTTATGAGTCTTTCCTTAAGGGCCTCAAACGATCATGACCCCGACAAGTGATCATGATTACCCAAGATCTTGAAGGACATGATGAAGCATATTCACCTTGAAGGAGATGCAGTCTACAAAGGCTACCCCTTCATGCAAAAGGGAGTGGAACTTTGGTATGTGGAGGTACACCTCCACCGTTTGAAAGGAGTTTGCCCAAAGAGGATGGGGCATTACTTTTTCATCTCACGTGTGCCACAAGCAACTTTCTTCGATGCCGTTCGTGAAGCAGCCATGGAAGCCATACGCCGATCGGAGAAATACTTGAAGCAAGACTCCGTTATACTCAGGAATACCTAAGCGAAGTGCATGCAGAGATGATGAAGGTGAAGCTCAAGACCACCATGATGAAACAGAAGATTGAAGATTTCAAGGCTCATGTCGCACAATTCCAGTGGGACTGAAGAATCCTCGAGGAGGATAAATAAATAAAGTGGAAGTAATGTCTGACCATACCAAATCATGTGGGTGGCAGCATTTGTAACAAGTACTTTTTGGAATTTGGATTTACGAAAATGGTTAAGGATGTAATGAAGGATTGATATGAAAATAATGAGATTTTATGGATAAACTTGTGCACTTCTTTTGTTCATAGTACTCTATAAAGCCACAGGATCAATGAAGAAAGAAATGTGTTATTCATGACGGTCCATAGGAGGAAGCTGGACGAAATAAGTTGGAGTTTTGTTTTTGATGTGATGGTATGAAGAAACAGAGTACTATTGGATTTAAAGGAGGTGTAACATGAGAGTTACTCCAAGGATGAGTTAAAGCTGCACTAGTGTTGAAATGGGCCCATAACCCACAGCCTGTGGATTTTGAAAAAGGAACAGATGTAACCTTGATAAAGGAATAAATTTGGGAGAATCGGTGATCCAATCATCATACGTTTCATAGGAGGTTACGCAAAACCCGAGAGTGGTGAAGTAACGATAGATATTTTGTTTGGCTTGCGTAAACCATGGATTTATACGAACACGCTTCGTCAACAAGAGAAATTCTGCAATGCTTGTGAGTATGCCCAAGTGTTAGAATACGTGATTCACTGCTTACGTATGTGGTAATGATTCAAATGCACGGGATGGATTGGCCCCCATACCGAAGACTTCTATCATGAACTATCATATGTTGATGGAAAATCAGAGAGCCTTGAAAACCTTAGAAGAGTGTCGACACGTCAAGCCATAAAAACATAGAATGGTAGTACGATGGAACCCTTTTACAGGCAACCGTTGCCAATCGTAGGTTATACGGTGAAGTTCAACCCGGACCCGTTTTCTGCAGGAGAAACCATAAATTGTAGACCACCATGAGTATTTCGATAGTTGTCTAGAATGGACACAGACCTATCAGCTAAGAAGATCCAGTCTCGGACGAACTTCAACTTTGACACACCGACCCAAGATTTTGAGGAAAACTCTATGCTTCTGACAGAAGAGCCTTAACGAAGGAGCTATTGTAAGATATGTGAAGGGACATACATTGTCAGCCCTCCAGAGGAAGTACCGAGTTTATTGAACTGTAACCTTGTTTTAAGTATGGTAGCACACTAGACCATCGACGGATTTGCTAGCAGACCCCAACCCCTAACCTTTTCTTGCTAGCCTTTTCGAATCTCGAGGACGAGATTCATTTTAAGTGTGGTAGGTTTGTAACATCCCAAAATTCTAAATTTTGGAATGTTATATTAAATAAATAACTATGCTTGTTGTCTGATTGTTTGTTTGATTGATTGAGTGAAACTGAGTGAAATTTGAAAACTTTTGAAAGTTGAATGAGAGGGAATGAAATGACTTTCCCAAAACTTTCCCTTTGCCTTTTGGATCCCAATGAATTCAAATTCATACCAACACCAAAGCCTAGAGTGAAGATGACATGACTTCTTCCATTTTGAAATGAATAGGGTTTTGGAAAAGATTTGAATTTCATTTGGGAAGATTTCAAATTCAAAGCTTTATGCAACTCAATGATTTTCATGAGGGAAGATAAAATGACTTCTTCAATTATATGAAATATGAGTTGGAAGTTAAAAAGTATCAAGTTGAAAGTCATTTGAAAGTGCTTGAAACCCTCTTTCAAATTTTGAGTTTTGAATTTGAATTCAAAACTTTGGCAAGTTGGAATTGTTTCAAAAAACTATGCCCGATAAATACTTGATCAAAAGTATGAGAGGAGCAAACATGACACCCCAAAAATATCAGAGGAAACAATGCCAAAAGATTTGGATTCAAAACTGAATTTTATTTGAATTTGAAAAATGGATTTTTATAAAGTTTGGATTTTGTCCTTGGAAAAATGTTCAAATGATAGGGAATTTTCCCCTGATCATTTTGGTATATATATACCCTATATAAACCATTTATAGATTTTGTTTTATTTCTGTTTTTGTTTTATTAAAAAATTCAAAAAAAGAGAAGAGAAAACCCCAGCGCCACCAGCCCGGCCCACCAAGCCCCCCCACCAAGCCAACCAGTGGCCCAACTGACCAATGAGCCAATGAGCCGACCAATTCTCCCTCGCCTGAAACCTCTCCGCTCGGTCGACCGACCGAGACCGCGCCTCTCTCTCTCTCACCGCTTGTGGACCCACCCCTTCTTCCTCCTCGCCCCACGCCACGCTGTCATTGCTGGATCGCCGGATCGAAGGATCCGGATGCCGATTCCTCCCGATCCCTTCCTTCCCCACGAGGCCCCGCCCTATAAAACCCTCCTCACCCCGTTCCCCCTCGCCCCTCGCGGACCTCCTCTCCTCCCGCCGTGCTCGCTTGAGCCAAGCTTCAGACTGCCGCCATTATCGCCGCCGTCGACGCCTCGGCCCTCCCGACCACCCCGACCCCACCGAACTCCTCACTGCCTCCCCACTTACAGCGACTTCATGAGCTCCTCGGCCTTCAAGCTCCCGGCCTTACTTCCGCCCTTGCCCGCCGTCATGGGACTCCGGTAAGTCACCGCAATCCCCCGTCCGATCTTAGATCGATGGCCAGGATTAGAACCCCGAAGGGTTAGGTTTTATTTTATAAAACCGGCCGGTCCGATCGGTTTAGTTTTTAGTTAGGTTTTTTATTTTTAGGCCCGGTTAGTTTTAGTTAAACCTAGGCCCGTTTAGACTAAGTTACGCCTAGTGCACAGTATAGGCCCATTAGGCCTTTTTTCTTTTTAAGTTGATTTTCTGCTTTTAGCAGAATAGTTTCTGTTTTCAAAAATTCATATCTTTTATTCTGTTTATTATTTTTAGATGATTCTTTTTTTGTTGGATTGCAAATTTTATGTAGTTTCTGTAAAATATATATATAGCTATGTTAAAAATAATTAAAAATGCTTTAATATTGTTTTAGCCAGAATAGCAAATCTGCTATAACTTTAGTTAGAAAAATTATTTTTGCATGATTCTTTTTGCCCCAACTTTATTTTGACATTGCCAAACCCTAGAAATTTATTTGGGTATTTTAGGATTAATAAATAATTAGTTTTAGACAGAATCCTCTTAATCCTAATTAATTAACTAGTTCCTGTTTTCCTAATTAATTAATTAGTAAATTAATTTATTTTTAACTTGTGATTAGTTATTCTAGGTTAGTTTCTGTCATTCTAGTAGATGAACTTTTATTTATAATTAATAAAAGTTTTAAATTATTTTTCTTAATAGAAATTGGATTAGGCCTAAAATGAGTTTTATAATAGCTTTTTAATTAATTCTTTTTGCTCCTAGTTGCTTAGTGCAACCTTTTCTGTTAAGTTAACCTAAAACCATGATTAGGTTATATTAAGAAATTTTATTATATAAAACTATTTTTTGCTATGATTTGAAGTAGGGAAACTTTGAGTGGCCTTTCTTTGAGTTTTTCTTTTGGATTTGGTTTGGTTGTTTTGTTGTGTTATGTTGCTATTGTTATGTTATTGTGTTAAGTGATGTTATGCTATGTGCTTATTATAGTTATTGTTTGCCTCGGTAGAATTTCCGGAGTGCGAAGATTGCTACTACTGAAACCCTAGTTTTTCAAGATCGCCAACCGTGCAAGTTCACTTTGACCATGCTTTTCTTACCTATGTTTTATTGCATTTAGTGGCACCATTGCAACCACCCCTCAAGAGTGTTATTGAAATTCTTGTAGATGAGTAGTATGCATGAGGTAGGAACCCATCACCTGTTACCAAGCCCGGACGTTATTTATTTTAATGCTACGCTATAGTAGACGGGTTGGTATGAGTGCTCGAGTGGTGTGAAGAAGGAGAACTCTACGTCAATGACGACAACTCCATGATGGAATCTGCAAGGATCGCATCTTCAAGACCTCAAGACTTCAAGACTCGAGACAGGATTTTCAATACACACTCTTTGGGTGAAGGATTTGGACGGGCACCCTGGAGAACCCAAAGTGGTTGGCCGGGATGCATGGAGAAGCGCCATGACATCTTGCGGAAAGCTTCACCTGCACTCAAAGAGACGGAAGAATACTTCACGCCCGGAAGCTTACCTGTGCAACCGCAAGTCATTATGGGCTCGGCTTGGTTGACCTTAGTTGTGACTCTGCTGGGGACGGTACTAGCAGATGTAGAAGGACGGTAGGATTGGATGGGTACCGGACAGTGGTCAGAGGAACTCTTTGGAAGACCATGTTTCGGTCATCTTGTTCTCAAACACCCTGAAGTGCGAGAACGTAAAGAGAGTGATCGAATCTTGCGGGTAAAGTGTACAAACCTCTGCAGAGGGTTAAAACCTAATCGATTAGCCGTGTCCCCGGTTACGGGCAATTTGAGCATCTGGACTTGGATCTATCTCGGAACTCTCAACACCGGATTGATAACTTAATTGTGGGCAACATATGATGATTTTGGGTTATGAGACATCGGTTGGCGGAACCATGTCATGATAGAAAACTCCATAGTACAGACTCCATTTATTCCTTTGATGTAGGTAAAATAAAATCAGCTTTTACGCAAACAAAACTCAGATACAGAGCCATAAAGCCATATTGCATATAGTATAGTTTTATCATCTGTTTTCTCATATTGTGATCTTGCCGGTACATTCAATGTAATCGACCTACACGGCTGCAACGTATCATGTTGCGTATATTTCCTCGACGAGTAAGATTTACGATCTGTGGTTACGGTCTACACTCAACCCGCCGATGGCGTTGATGGGACTCCACACCCGCTTGATTGTTTCCGCTGAGTATTATGAGGTATATATCATTTTACGTTATTTATACATGTGATTGCACTTTGATATATACATTGATGTACTGTAGGTGCCAAAGATACCGATCCGTGGATGGCACAAGAATACGTAGGCTTGACCGTCTGAGGTCGGGTCGCTACAAAAGACAACATGAGAAAAGTGTAGGCATTGGATCAGTGATGGATATTTGTGTGGATGACATTCATCATATTATAGTCACAACCTAGAGTGATACACAATAGCTCCAATTCATCAATTCAATGTAGGCATTTATTTCGTATATAGTCATATGTGCTTATAATAAAAACTTGCATGCCATCTTTTGTCCTACCCTCCATGGCAGTGGGGTCCATAAGGAAATCTAAGGGATAGTAAGTCCTCCTTTTAATAGAGAACCAGAATAAAGCATTAACACATGGTGAATACATGGACTTCTCGAATTACATTTATC
Source organism: Aegilops bicornis (assembly GCA_021605145.1). NCBI lineage: Eukaryota > Viridiplantae > Streptophyta > Magnoliopsida > Poales > Poaceae > Aegilops > Aegilops bicornis. The sequence continues at coordinate 445,317,913 of CM038674.1, read as the reverse complement.
CCCGGAGTGTATCCCAATTATTATCACCTTGGACCCTACGGATCAAAACAACAACAAGTGCATACCACTAGAAGATAGAATCAAGAACTCAGATATATTGATGATAACATATAGTGTTCGGATCTGAAATCATGGCACTCGGGACTTGGTATGACCTCTCCTATTGCTATGCCATGTTCATGTTTGTTGCATCTTGTGCCCGTCGGTATTACATTTGTGGCCTTCTCTTTGATTGTGCAGGCATTCCAATCTTTGGAAGCCTACAAGGCCCGGCATAAGAATAAGCCATTCACTCTCACCCATTTTTGGTCGCTCACCAAAGACTGACCCAAGTTCAAAGATCAATATGCCGCTCTAAAGAAGAAAGGAGGGGCGGCGGTCGTGGCTGCAAATGGAGATGTGCTCAAGAGGCCGAGGGGCAAGACCAACTCAAGCTTGACGAGAAGCGTGATGTGGCATCTATCGCCTTGCAGGAAACTTTACACAGCATGATGACTCGAAAGGAAACGAGGGAGGAGAGGAGGAGCAAATGAAGATACACTTGGAGCTTCAAATGAAGAAGTTTGACATGGAGGAGGCCGCCAAGAGGAGGAAGCTCGACATGAAGGAGGCCGCCCAATCGAAGAAGCTCGCGATCGAGGCCACCAATGCAGATACCAAAGAAAAAGAGGTGGCACTAGTAATCATGAGCATCGACTTGACAAACATGTCCTTGAAGAGAAATACTTTGATGCGGAGCATCGTACAGTCATCCCCATGGACCTACCATCGTCTCACCAAGAGCCAATAGGACCAATGACACGAGCACGAGCTAGAGCTCTCGAGAACGAGGTGACTTCTTTCCTTAGTGATATCACGTATGATCCACTCGAGACATGGCTACTACCTAAGTCCGATATGCTATGCATGATTAGGTGTCAAGAGGACCCTCCCGGAGATGTACATGAAGGCAGACAAGTCGCCAAGTCCATGGATGAAGAGAACCAACGGAAGAAGGCAAGATCACCTTCCAGGCCCCGGACATCTGGCCAAGCCCCGGACATCCGGCCCCTGGAGCGACCACATCAGCAGCAGCCCAGTCGCCCAAGTCTAAAGGGCCCGGACATCTGGCCCGAGCCCGGAAATCCGGCCAGAAGCCCGGATATCCGGCGCCACGCACCCGAACCTACAGAAGCTGCCGCCACCAGCCCGGACATCCGGCCCCCCAGTTCGGACATCTGGCTCCTCCTGAAGGCCCGGACATCCGGCCCCGTCTGTCTGCGCACAGTAAAGGGCCGAAGCCCTTGTACCTCTTCAACCCCTAGACTATATATACTCCATCCCCTTCCTCTTTCTAGGGTTAGCAAAGGATTAGCTCATGATTGTGTGAGAGCTTTGCTCATCCACTTGGTTACCTTCTCCTCGGAGATCGCGCCTCCACCGGAGAAGATCCTTCCAAGCGGATTCAAGACCCCCTCTTGGGTGGTCCCATCAAGACCTCCTCATGGAGAAGAACCGGTTACCCTTTGTATCGTCCATTGTTGACTTTGGATCGTGTATCTCCCCTTGTGTTTCGAGGATCTAGCGCATGTGTAACCGAATCTTGTTAGTTTGAGTGATTCTCTCGTGTTTTTCCCTCGTGTTTCCCCTCGTGTTCTTCGTGTTCCTCTTTGGGATCCGCTCCTTTCGTGAAATATCGGCCCTCTAGGCTTCCACCCTACATCAATTGGTATCATGAGCCACGTTGATCACGATTTTGGAGCCTCCCCGTTGTGTTGTCTAGCCTAGTTTTGTTGATTTTGTCCCAAATTCGAAAATTCCCCACAAAAATAGCCCCAATTTTTTTTGTGATTTGTTGGTGTGATGAAGTTTTGTTGGATTTGATCCACGGATTTCGTGTGTTGCAGGTAGATCTAGCTTTTCCCCATCTTTTCCCCAATTTCAATCCACAAAATCTTCCGAATTTTGCCCCGGATTTGACCTCTCCACGCGGTGTTCTTCAAGTTCGTCCACGGATCCAGAGCCCGGACATCCGGCATCAAGCCCGGACATCCGGCCACTGTCAGCATCACTTCCATCCTCCACTTCGTTTACCGCCTAACTCTTGCCCAATTTTGTTCAGGTGCCCACATACACTTCCGCATACCACCACCACTTCCGCATAGCACCACCATAGCCTTTCCCGCTACCAACTCCGACAATTTTGACCCGTTTTGCTTTGATAATTTGAGTTGTGGTTTTCGTGTCGTATTGTGTTTCGGCTATCTCGGTACGGTTCGACATCAACATCACCACCACTCATCTTCGCCACAGACTACTATGAACGGCTACACCATTGTGGTATCAACCTCACCTTGGTATCATCTTGGTATCGTGATATCCTCATACTTGCTTGCATTTCCATTGATAACCCCATAGCCTCACTTTTGCGTCACTTACCCATCGAGACTAGCCTTTGAGTATTGCCGGCAACGTGACTTGTGCACATTAGTGATCATACTTCCCATAGCATACATACCATATCATCGTGTTGCATATCTTGGTATCATCTCTTGTGTCACAAAGTTGTCATCGCATATACTCAATTGCTACCTTGGTTCGTGAAGTTTTGCATGAGAAAAGAGATCAAACAACAAAGAGCCAAACAAGCTTTTAAGCAAAAGGAAGAGATAAGCAAAGAGCTTATAAGCAAGAACCATAGCATCATACAACATTAAGATTGTCATATCCGATCATCTTGGATCAAAGCATAGAAACATCATCCATATAGCATACTTGGGATAGAAGTCGTTGCATTTTTGCTTAGTAGGTTGTGCACAAGTTCGTATCCTCCTATTGTGCAATCGTGCTAGCGTCTCTCTAGTGTTGTGCAACAAGAGCATTTTCGTGTATTCCACATTTTGGCTCATCCTTGGTTGCCCGACCCCAATTATCTATTTACGTGTGTGTTTCCGTGTACTTTATCTTGCTTGGTCTACTTGTTGCATTTGCAAATTTGTGAATATTTTCCAACATTATTGAAGCTCACTTACAATTGCATCAACTTTTGTGTCACCATCCTAACCAAGCTCCACCATAAGCTTTTACTTGTGTAGGTGTGAGAAATCGACAAGAATTGGTACCAATTGTGCTATTGCCTTGTTACACATTGCGTGATCTTGATCCATCTTCAACATCGGTCAAGGTACATTTGGTATTGGTTCTTCTCTTTCTCCCACTCAAATATATTTGTTTGGAATGATGGATAGGCCAAGTACTTCTACCAACCCACTCTTCATTGAGCAAGACGCTGACATGACCTCCTACGTCACCAAGACTCAACTATTTGGCGCACATCGGGCTTTGCATCAAGAACAGCTTGCTTTGGGCGACCGCATTGACAATCTCGGCACCGACCTCCGACAATCCGAGCAACGTACAAGAGACTACTTCGACACATCCATGAGTTCCCTCAAAGAAGATATCCGAACTATGATGGTCAACCGCTCTTCTACAGCTTCATCCTCCTCAAGACGGATCCACTCAAGTCGACACTCCGACGACACTATCTCCGGTTCAAGTACACCGACATCAAACACTCTTCGTCGTGCCGCACGTCAAGATCGTCAAGCAAACCGCAATCCTCTACACGACACCGATTCTCAAGAGCATCGTCAACGTCAAGCCCAAGCCGCATTCGCGCAAGCACAAGAACGGCAACGACAACGACAACAAGAACAAGAGGAGCGAGCGCGACAACATCAAGATGCACGACATGCCAAGGCACAACGTCAAGAACAACAACTACGAGAAGCTCAAGCTCTTGAGGCGCAACGTGCCCTTCACGAGTCAAGTCGAGTCGTAGCCAACCGAGGACGACAAGCTCGTGAACATCAAGAAGCACTTCGCGATGAAGTCCAAGAAAGGATTTTCCAAGCACGTGTGCATCGTCACGTTCCTCGTCAAGCTCGACAAGTTCCTCCTCAAGCTAGACAAGAACATCAAGTCCATCAAGAGCATGAAAACAATGGACCTCCTCCAATACAAGGGAAACATGAGGTCGATAACCCTCCTCGCCAAGAGCAACATGAGGTCGACAACCCTCCTCGCCAAGAGCAACATGAGGTCGACAACCCCCCTCGCCAAGAGCAACATGAGATTTTCAATCCTCACCGACATGGACGTCATCATCCTCGACCACAACACAATGAAGAGCAACGATACGACAAGCTAAAGTTCACCATGCCCAAGTTCACCGGAAGCAATGACCCCGAAGAGTTCATATCATGGGCATTGAAGGTTGACAAAATCTTCCGCTTGCACAACTACGAAGAAGAGAATAAGATCGCGATGGCATCCCTCGAGTTCCAAGACTACGTCCTCATTTGGTGGGAACAAGTCATTAAGCGCCGAGAGGCCAAAGGTGAACCACCCATCACTACTTGGGAGCAAATGAAGGATGTCATGAGAGCACGATTCGTGCCAAACTACTACAATCGCGACCTCTTCAAGAAACTCCAACTACTCAAGCAAGGATCCAAGAGCGTTGAAGAGTACTACAAGGAAATGGAGATTGCCATGATACGAGCCAATGTCACGGAAGATGATGAGCAAACTATGGCACGTTTCTTGAATGGACTCAATCATCCTATCAAGAAGATCGCCGACTTCCAACCATATTCGAACCTCATCAAGCTAGTGCATCAAGCTACCAAAGCGGAACGTCAAGTGCAAGATGACTTCAAGTATGCCAAGTTCTCATCCAAGTCCTATGGCTTCTCCAATACCCAAGCTTCAACGAATCCAACAACTTCTACTTCAACCAAGACTTCTACAAGCAACGGCGACAAGTCAAGTTACAAGAAAGCTTCGACAAGCTCAAGTCGTCCTCCTACTACAAGCACCTTCAAGACGAAAGCTTCATCATCATCTACCCCAACCGATGAGACCATCAAGACAAGTTCCTTCAAATGCTTCACATGCGGCGGCCGAGGCCACAAGTCCTATGAGTGCACCAACAAGCGCACCATGATCCTCAACGACGACGGAACATATGACTCCATGAGTGAAGAGGAGATGGAAGCCATTGAGCAAATGGCCATGCACCGACAAGTGAATGAAGATGAGGATCAAGTCTTTTGTGATGAAGATTCAAGCCCCGCTCTTGTTGTCTCCAAGGTCATGACACTTCAACATCAACAAGATGAGGACCAATAAATGGAAGGTCCGTCAAGGTCATCATCGATGGAGGGAGTTGTCATAACTTGGCAAGTGAAGAACTATGCTCCAAGCTCCAATTGGTCAAGACGAAGCACCCACACCCCTACAAGGTTCAATGGCTAAGCGATTCCGGCACAATCCAAGTCGAGCATACGGTCACCGTCTCCTTCAAGATCGGCGCTTATGAAGACATTTTGGAGTGTGATGTCCTACCGATGTCCGTTTGCCACCTCCTCCTTGGACGGCCATGGCAATTCGACCGAGGTGTCATCCACAACGGGCGCACAAACCAATATAGCTTCAAGATGAAAGGGAAGGAGTTTGTGCTACGACCTATGTCTCCAAGCCAAGTGCTCGCCGACAAGCAAGCCACCCATCATGGAGAGAGTAGTGAGAGAGCGAACCACCAAAAAGAGAGCGAGCGCCACAAGTTTAAAAATCGAGTGCCTCCACGATGAGCGACAAGAAAAACCTAGTTCTATTTGCCACCAAACGTGAGATGAGAAAAGTGTGTGAGAACCCATCAAGTGTCCTACACTATGTCCTACTGTGCAAGGACGAGGCACCAAAAACTAACACCTCTCATGATCTACCTTTAGTGTTATCTTCTTTATTGCAGGAATTCCAAGATGTTTTCCCCGATGAGCTACCTCCGGATCTACCTCCACTACGAGGCATCTAGCACCGAATCGACCTCATCCCCGGAGCGCCACTTCCAAACAAGGCTCCCTACCGCGTCAACCCGAAGAAACCAAAGAAATACAAAGGCAAGTAAAGCATCTCATAGATCATGGACATGTGCGTGAAAGTTTGAGTCCTTGTGCCGTACCGGTCATTCTTGTGCCAAAACGTGACGGTAGCTTTCGCATGTGTTCCGATTGTAGACCTATCAATGCTATCACCGTTCGATATAGGTACCCCGTTCCACGCCTTGATGATATGCTTGATGAACTTAGCGGTGCCACTATTTTTTTTCCAAAATTGATCCCAAGAGTGGTTACTATCAAATACACATACAAGAGGGTGATGAATGGAAAACCGCTTTCAAAACAAAGTTTGGTTTGTATGAGTGGTTAGTCATGCCTATGGGTTTATCCGAAGCACCTGGTACTTTCATGCATCTTATGCATTATGTGTTTCGCCCTTACATTGGTGAATTTGTTGTTGTCTACTTCGATGATATCCTTGTTTTTAGCAAATCTCTCAAAGAGCATGTCACCCACCTTCGAACCGTGCTACAAACTCTTCGAAAAGAGCAACTTTATGCTAATATGGAGAAATGCCTTTTTGGTGTTGATAAGCTTGTTTTCTTGGGTTTTGTAGTATCTTCTAAGGGTGTTCATGTTGATGACTCTAAGATCAATGCTATTAAAACTTGGCCCCAACCAACCAATTTGTAACAAGTGCGTAGTTTTCTTGGTTTAGACGCTTTCTATCGTAGATTTGTGAAGGATTTTAGCACCATCGCTTCACCTTTGCATGCTTTGAGTAAGAAAAATGCACCGTTTGTTTAGGGAACATCCCAAGATATCGCTTTCAATGAGCTTAAGAATTTGCTTACTCATGCTCCTGTGCTTGCTTTACCCAACTATGACAAACCTTTTGCAATACATTGTGATGCTAGTGGTAATGGCATAGGAGGTGTGTTAACACAAGAGAAGCGCCCCATAGCGTATTTTAGTGAGAAACTCTCCGGTGCGCAACTCAATTATCCCATCTATGACAAAGAGCTATATGCTTTAGTGCGAGTTTTGCGTGAATGGGAACATTGCCTTCGCCCTCATGAATTTATCATCCATACCGACCATGAAACGCTTAAGTATCTTAAGGGCCAAACTAAGTTGAACAAATGTCATGTGAAATGGAGTGAGTTTATAGAGTCTTTCCCTTATGTCATCAAATACATAAAGGGCAAGGAAAACGTTGTGGCGGATGCACTTTCCCGTATATGCATGTTTGTTACTCAACTTGAATTGAATGCCATTGGCTTTGAGCACATAAAAGACTTGTATGAGCATGATCCTACTTTTGCTATTTCTTATGCCAAATGTTTGACGCATACATCTTGGGAACACTATTACCTCAAAGATGGTTAACTTATGAGAGCTAACAAACTATGCATCCCCGAGTCTTCTCTTCGTTTGTTGCTTTTGCAAGAATCTCATGGCGGAGGACTAATGGGACATTTTGGACGCGATAAAACATTTGCCACGCTCTCCAAGAACTACTTTTGGCCTAACATGTTTCGCGACGTCAACCGCTTCACCAACCGATGCTCTACATGTCGGAAAACTAAGTCTAAAGCTCAATCTCATGGACTATATATGCCTCTTCCGATTCCGTACCAACCATGGGAAGATATTAGCATGGATTTTGTCCTTGGTTTGCCTAGAACTAGAAATGGCAAGGATTCTGTATTTGTTGTTGTGGACCGATTCTCCGAAATGGCACATTTCATTCCTTGCAACAAGATGGACGATGCTTCACATGTTGCAAATGTGTTTTGTAGGGAAATCTTGCGCCTTCATGGAGTGCCAAAGACGATTGTCTCGGACCGCGACGTCAAGTTCTTGAGTTACTTTTGGAAGACCTTGTGCACCAAGCTCGGAATCAAGCTTTTGTTCTCTTCGGCATACCATCCCCAAACCGACAGCCAAACGGAGGTGACGAACCGCACGCTCTCCACTCTACTAGGCGTGCTGATAAACAAGAACATCGAGGAGTGGGAGGAGTGCCTACCTATCGCCGAGTACGCCTACAATCGTGCAAGACATTCAACTACCGGCAAGTCCACTTTCGAGGTCGTCTACGGCTTCAACCCTTTGTCCCCATTGGACATTCTACCTCTACCGCTACAAGAGCGCACAAACATGGACGCGAGTGCCCGGGTCAACTACCTCAAGAAGATGCATGAAGATACACGGCACACCATAGAGCGCCAAGTACAACGACTCGCGACCAAGCTCAACGTCAACAAGCAACCCATGATATTCAATGTAGGAGATCTTGTGTGGCTACACCTTCGCAAGGACCGCTTCCCCAACGAACGCAAGTCCAAACTTCTACCACGAGCCGATGGACCCTTCAAGGTGCTTGCACACTACAACAACAACGCATACAAGATCGACATCCCACGCGACAAGTACTCCGTGAGCGAAATCTTCAACATCAAAGATCTCTCCCTGTACCATGGTGATGAGGATTTCGATCCGAGGTCGGATCTTTTCCAAGGGAGGGGAGATGATGCGGAGCATCCTACGGTCATCCCATGGACCTACCATCGTCTCATCAAGAGCCAAGAGGACCAATGACACGAGCACAAGCTAGAGCTCTCGAGAACAGAGGTGACTTCTTTCCTTAGTGATATCACGTATGATCCACTCAAGACATGGCTACTACCTAAGTACGATATGCTATGCATGATTAGGTGTCAAGAGGACCCTCCCGGAGATGTACATGAAGGCGGACAAGTCGCCAAGTCCATGGATGAAGAGAACCAACGGAAGAAGGCAAGATCACCTTCCAGGCCCCGGACATCCGCCCCCTGGAGCGACCACATCAGCAGCAGCCCAGCCGCCCAAGTCTACAGGGCCCGGACATCCGGCCCGAGCCCGGAAATCCGGCCAGAAGCCCGGATATCCGGCGCCACGCACCCGAACCTCTGGTATGCCGCCACCGGCCGGACATCCGCCCCCCCGGTCCGGACATCGGCTCCTCCCGAAGGCCGAAATCCGGGCGGCCTTGGACATCCGCCCCGTCTGTCTGCACAAGATAAGAAGGGTCAAGCCCTTGTACGTCTTCGCCCCCTAGACTATATATACTCCATCCCCTTCCTCTTTCTAGGGTTAGCAAAGGATTAGCTCATGTTTGTGTGAGAGCTTTGCTCATCCACTTGGTTACCTTCTCCTCGGAGATCGCGCCTCCACCGGAGAAGATCCTTCCAAGCGGATTCAAGACCCCCTCTTGGGTGGCCCCATCAAGACCTTCTCACGGAGAAGAACCGGTTACCCTTTGTATCGTCCATTGTTGACTTTGGATCGTGTATCTCCCCTTGTGTTTCGAGGATCTAGCGCATGTGTAATCGAATCTTGTTGGTTTAGTGATTCTCTCGTGTTTTCACCTCATGTTTCCACTCGTGTTCCTCTTTGGGATCCGCTCCTTTCGTGAAAGATTGGCCCTCTAGGGTTCCACCCTACATCATACTTGGTTCTCGAACCGGTAAAAGGAGATGTTCGGTCAAGACAACCTGAACTAGAGAGGCCTCGACTGTGGACTATGGCCGTTCTTTTTGAAGGATGGCAAGTGTGCCGGCCGCTGACTTTGTTGCCGGCGAGAAAACTTATTCATTTTGAAGGCTGGTTAGTGTGCTGGCCGCTGGCTTTGTTGTCGTCGTGAAACTTGAGGTTTGACCATTTTGTAGGCTGGCATTTGTTTATCGGCCACTGGCTTTGTTGCCTTCATGAATTATGGGCGCTGGCATGAGCTACGTCCGTGGTGACAAATTTACATTTGCAAAAATTTCAACAAGGCCGGACGAGATGCGGCCAAAATGCGTCAGTGTGTTGGGCGCATGGCCGGTGCATCTAAGAAAATGGCCGGACGCCGCTCCATTGCCATACCAAAAAAAAATCAGACAAAATGGAAGTCCATTTGGGTCGGGTGTTGGAGTTGGCGTGAGCACATTGGTGTGGCGCTGCCGTCGAGGGCCTGTCGGCACGGCTGTGACCCTGGGCCAAGACGACGTTCTCCCTCGACTCCATGCTTCGCTCCTTGTCATCCTCCGCCTCCCGTCCATGCTCCTCTCCAACTTCCTCCATGGCGCCCACCGCCCACGTGAAGCCGGCCGCGCAAAGGCTTGGTACTTCTCCTTCCACGGCCATGGTGATTTCAAGTGGTTACAGCATATTAAGTCTGAAATGAAACTTATTTCATTTTGCCATGTAAATATATGCTACTCCCTCTATTCACATATATAAGATGTTTTAGATACTTCAATATAAACTACACACTCCGTCTCGTAATATAAGAGCTTTTTTGAGTGTCGATATACAACCTGGGACGGAGAGAGGGAGTACATACGAACTGAAAAAGTTAGAACATCTTATAAGAGTATTTGTGAACGTAGATAGTACACTGTTGTAAGTTCCAATGGCAACTACTAATACTTCAAACCAGAATACAATCCATGCCTAAAAAAACAAAAACAGAATGCAACCCACGATGTTCTTCCACTGACAGCAGTGTCATCGCATTTATTATATCAAGCTCGAGGAAAGTCCATTGCAAGCTAAATTATCTCACAAAACAACACTAACGAGTAACAGGGCATCCCTCAGCTTGAACTCCTGGTTCAGTAGGACATCTGTCTAGTGGACAATGGTTAGAGACAGACGAACCCCACCACCTGATGCCGTTGATGCCTTGCATCTGCAGAGCCACTGTCGCCAAGAACGCCATTGCAGCAGCGCCAGTGTCCAGGGCAACAGATAAGATTAAGCTGTACTTTGCCCACCATTCTTTGCGCCTCCGGAAAACGACATAGTTGAAAATAAACCCTACTGTGAACCAGGATATGAAGTTAACCGCGGAAGCTGGAGGTATACGAGAACCTGCCATGAAAAGGGCAGGCACGATGATGAGCTTGATCCACTTCTTCCTGGGTAGCGCACGAGCGAGGATCCATACAGGTATTGGTGCAATGATGCCAATTAAGAAGAAATACATCAATTTTGAGTATACGCCCGCAGGGTAGAGCATTCGGTGCGGTCCAATGAGACCCCACACAACCATATTGTTGTAAACTACACGCCCATTAGGGCATGCCCACGGGCTCCCGATAGGTAACAACTCAGGGTGGCAAATATTCTCCACGGTGGAGAGTACCCACCATGTCACCAGAAACTGTGAGATGGTTGATATAAACGAGGCAATGACCTGTCACATTTGAGTAGCACCATGTGAGAAATGAATGGCGGGTCTCATTTGAGTTACTCCAGAATGTATTAATTCATCCATCCGAAGATGTAAATGATACTTTGATCCGTTGAGGTAACACTTGAACCGACAATTACTCAATTAATATGTGATTCATGTGTGCAGTCATAATTTAAAAAATAAATCTAATGACATCAATTGATGTCAAATAACCTAAGCCATATTAACAGAGTAACTGTTAGTCTAGGTTTTGTCTTAATGAAACAAAATATTACTTAAATTCTGGAAATATGTGGTAAATGATTTATGTGAAGTTGGAGAGCACTTTCTTTGAGGAAGCTTAAATTTAGTGGCGTTTACTAGCTACAAGCGGGCATGGGCCTTTGTCTATGTGGAACCAAAATAGTTAAGGCTAGTTTCATCGTGAAAAGAAAAGCGATTTGAGAATAAATGATTAAATCTTTTAAAAATTACCACGATTTGGTAGCCAGGGAAATGCCAATTCGATTTAAAATGTGATGTCTAGTGGGATGGTTGCTCCTACAGACTCATTCTCTCATTCGCAATCCATGGCCAAGCAACCATAGTCAATCCTTTGCAACACTATGACAAAAAAGGTGATGCTAGCATGCATGGAATTTGACTTCAAGACCTCCTACCGCATGTCCTACATGCCCGTTCCATTCCTGACCCAGCGAGTGGGAGAGGCCAGAAGCGCCGTTGGAACAAGCGATGAGACCAATGGGGATATGCTGCTCCTTTGTGTCATAGGTCACTCTAGATGTCAAGAAGGCTTTTGGGAAGAAACAGGGCATGGTCGACTACCAACCTTCTTTGGCCTCTCCCCTTGGATCTTTTTGAACAGCCATGTTGGAATTCTCGAAAGTGGTTGGAGGCGGATCCACATTAAGATGCCTTGAGTGGTTAAAACTTCAAAAAAGAAAAAAGGTCACAACACACAAATTTTGGAAGCCTTAACCTTCCGATGGCTGATGCGACAAAGGTGATTGGTCGCCCTCGGTTTCACCCCGGAGAGTAGTCTTTTAATTCGCAGGTCTAATAGTTGATCAAGAAAATCAGTAGTGGCAGTGTTATGACCGGCATATTAGGGGCTTAGCCCAGTTAGTTGTGGCCCAAGTTTATCTTATCGTTATTAGGGGCTTAGCCCAATTATCTTATTAGGAGGATTATATAAACTCGTGTAAGGACCCATTTTGGATTAAGCAAGAAGCAATCATATTTGCTCGGCTTCCTTAGGGAGCTGGGAGACCTAACGCTAGCCACCTCCCCTGCGCCATCTCCCTCTCAGCCGCCGCCTCCTCCCGCGCGACTACGGCGCCGACACGCCGCCGGCGGCGCCCATCTCCTCGCCAGCCAGCCTCCCACCCCTATAACATACGGTCCAGGCCAGGTAGGGCCCAAGCTCCTACCAGGCAGAGACCTCCCCTAATTGCATAGGGGTCGGGCATATGAGGACCTCTACCAACGGTTAGGCACGAAGGAAGGTGAAAGGGACATCTATAAGATGGCCAAGATCCGAGAGAGGAAGACGAGGGATATTGGCCAAGTCAAATGCATCAAGGACGGAGCAGGCCAACTCTTGGTGAAGGACGAGGAGATTAAGTGTAGATGGCCGGAGTACTTCGACAAGCTGTTCAATGGGGAGAATGAGAGTTTTACCATTGAACTGGACGACTCCTTTGATGAGACCAGCATGCGTTTTGTGCGGCGAATCCAGGAGTCTGAGGTGAAGGAGGCTTTAAAAGGATGAAAGGAGGCAAGGCGATGGGCCCGATTGTATCCCCATTGAGGTGTGGAAAGGTCTCGGGACATAGCGATAGTATGGCTAACCAAGCTTTTCAACCTCATTTTTCGCAAACAAGATGCCGGAAGAATGGAGATTTGAGTATATTAGTACCAATCTTCAAGAACAAGGGGATGTTCAGAGTTGTACTAATTACCGTGGAATTAAGCCGATGAGCCATACAATGAAGCTATGGGAGAGAGTCATTGAGCACCGCTTAAGAAGAATGACAAGCGTGACCAAAAATCAGTTTGGTTTCATGCACAGGAGGTCGACCATGGAAGCCATTTTCTTGGTACGACAACTTATGGAGAGATATAGGGAGCAAAAGGACTTGCATATGGTGTTCATTGACTTGGAGAAGGCCTATGATAAGATACCGCGGAATGTCATGTGGTGGGCCTTGGAGAAACACAAAGTCACAGCAAAGTACATTACCCTCATCAAGGACATGTACGATAATGTTGTGACAAGTGTTCGAACAAGTGATGTCAACACCGATGACTTCCCGATTAAGATAGGACTGATCAGGGGTCAGCTTTGAGCCCTTATCTTTTTGCATTGGTGATGGATGAGGTCACAAGGGATATACAAGGAGATATCCCATGGTGTATGCTCTTTGCGGATGATGTGGTGCTAGTTGACGATAGTCGGACGGGGTAAATAGGAAGCTAGAGTTATGGAGACAAACCTTGGAATCGAAGGGTTTAGGCTTAGTAGAACTAAAACCGAGTACATGATGTGCGGTTTCAGTACTACTAGGTGTGAGGAGGAGGAGGTTAGCCTTGATGACCGTGTGGTACCTCGGAAGGACACCTTCGGTATTTGGGGTCAATGTTGCAGGAGGATGGGGGTACTGATGAAGATGTGAACCATCGAATCAAAGCCGGATGGATGAAGTGGCGCCAAGCTTCTGGCATTCTCTGTGACGAGAGAGTGCCACAAAAGATAAAAGGCAAGTTCTACACGATGGCGGTTCGACCCAGAATGTTGTATGGCGCGAGTGTTGCCCGACTAAAAGGCGGCGTGTTCAGCGATTAGGTGTGGCGGAGATGCGATGTTGAGATGGATGTGGCCACACGAGGAAGGATCGAGTCCGGAATGATGATATACGAGATAGAGTTGGGGTAGCACCAATTGAGGAGAAGCTTGTCCAACATCGTCTGAGATGGTTTGGGCATATTCAGCGCAGGCCTCCAGAAGCTCCAATGCATAGCGGACGGCTAAAGCGTGCGGAGAATGTCAAGAGAGGGCGGGGTAGACTGAATTTGGCATGGGAAGAGTCCGTTAAGAGAGACCTAAAGGATTGGAGTTGTTAGAGTTATAATATAAGTCATGTACCCCTTTGTATTTATCCCGTTGTATAAGGGGTTTCCTGCATATGTTCCACACCTGTACATGTATATATATCGGCCTACGGCCTCATGGGAATACAAGTTGCATATTCCTAACATGGTATTAGAGCCTTAGGGTTTCTTTTTTAGCACGCGCAACTCGTGCTCTCGATCCAATCTCCCGTACACGCAGCCGCCGCCCTTCATCTCTTGGCCGGCGCTGCTCTCTGGTGCCTTCACCACCGCAGGTTCGCCCGAGCGATCCCGTCAGCAGGTCCGCCCGAGCGATCCCGAGCGATCTCCTTCCGGACGACCGCTTCATCCCCGCGCCCCGAGCCGACGGTGGACAAGGCTGCTCCAGATCCATCAATCCCGTCAGCAGCTCCCGTACGACCGCTTCCCATCGATCCATCGATCTACTTCCGGCCGACCGCTCCAGATCCATCGAGGTGGCGCAGTTCGAGGGGTTCGAGGACTCCACGATCTACTTCCCGGATGACCGCTTCGACAAGGCTGCCGTCTCGTTCCCAGCCGGCCCCAAGCGACGGGGCCCTGATCTCCTGCTCCCGCTGATCTCTGCCTAAAAAAAATGTCTGCTGCATCGGGCTATGTTGCTGTCCCTCATTTGTCCGGTGATCTTCGATGGTACTAACTACACCGAAGTTCACTGGCTTCATGCGCATTCACATGCGTGGCATCCGTCTCTGGGGTGTTCTTTCTGGCGAGGTCTGCTGTCCGCCACGTCCGGTTCCTCCGGTGGCTCCTATTCCGCCGACTCCACCGGTTCTTCCTCCGGATGCTAATCAGGCCGCCAAGGATGCGGCTAAGCTTCTGATGATGAGGCTGATCGTGCTTATGATGAGAGGGTTTTGGCTTATGAGGAGGCTCTTCAGACGTATCATGGTGCTCTGTCTGTTTACACCCGGTGGCTTGATGATGATGCTCGTGATGCATTTGTTCTCCTTTGCTAGTGTTACGCCTCGGTTTGCTTCGAAGTTTACGGGTCTTCCCTCATCTTTGAGATGTGGACCCGTCTTCGTCGGCCTTCTCGACCCTCTGGTGATGCCTTATACCTTTACGTGGTCCGTCAGAGCATGCTCTTCAATGAGGTGACTCTCTGTTGATGACTTCTATGCACGTAGTTACGCTATCTGGCGCCAGCTTGATTCTCTCCAGGTTGGTTGTCGTACACCGCCCTGTTGCCGGTATCCGAGCCAATTTGGAGTTTCATCGCGTCTATGAGTTCTGTCTCGGCTCCGTAAGGAGTTTGAGCCCAGCGTGCTTTCGATTGTTTGCTCATGGTCGTATTTCTCTCATGGAGGCGCTTTACGAGATTCGTCTTTGAGGAGACTCGCTTACGTGGTCTTTGGTTTCTTTGGAGGTTCCCTCTGTGCTCGCTACTCGTGCTCCTACGCCACTGCTTTGCCGACCCTTCTCGCCGAGTGCTCCGCCGCTCTTGCCCACTCCTTCCGGAGGCTCAGTCGCCCCGTCCACATTGCGACTATTGCAACAATGATGGTCATCTTGAGTCTCGATTGCTACACGAAGAAGAAACACTGCGCAAGGCGCGATCATCATCTTCAGAACTTCATCATCTACCTCGGCGGCTTCAGCCATTGCTTTGGTAGGCGAGGATATTACGAGACTTAAGCGTGCGCTTTCGCGGCTTGAGTTCTTCCTCGTAGTCTTCTTTGGTTACATGGATCGATGCTTCCCTCGAGCACTCACCTCTACATCGGGTACATCCCCATGGGTTACGGACTCTGGAGCTTCTTTTCATATGTCTTCTCATTCTTCCACTTTGTCCTCTCTTCGATCATTGGATTCTCCTGTTCATGTCTTCACCTTCTTGATGGTACTCCACTTTACATTTGCTAGTAGAGGCAATCTTACCACTCCTTATTACATTCTGATGTTGCTCATGTTCCTCGACTTACCATGAATCTGTTTTACGCTGGTCAACTTCTCGATTACGGTTATCGCGTCATCCTTGACGTTGACTCTTGTTACATCCGGGACCGTCGCACGCACACTCTGGTTGGGGCTGGCCCTCGCCGCCGTGATTCTCGTGGTCTTTGGGAGTTGGGTAGCTTCATGTTCCTTCCACGCCACCACCATCGCCAGCTTCTTCCGCCTCTATCGCCTCGTTCGGGTTCCTTCCAGCGGTGGCATCATCGACTTGGTCATCTGTGGTGGTTCTCGGTTGTCTTCTTTAGTTCGTCGAGGTCTTCGGGGTCTGCATCTCAGAGATGTCTCTTTAGAGTGTCGGGGTTGTCATCTTGGCAAGCGATTGATTACCATATTCACATAGTGAGTCGCTGTCCAAGCGTCCTTTCGATTTAGTCCATTCTCGATGTATGGGGTCCGGCCCCTTTCGCTTCGAAAGGTGGTCATAAATACTATATTATTTTCATAGATGATTTCTCTCGTTACACATGGCTTTATTTCATGACTTCTCGTTCTGAGGTGTTGTCTATTTATAAGCGTTTTGCTGCCATGGTTCATACTCGATTCTCTTCACCCATTCGTGTTTTTTCGTGACTCATTTGGCGAGTATATCTCTAAGATGTTGCGTGGTGTTCTTCTTTGAGCAAGGGACTCTCTCTCAATTCTCTTGTCACGGTGCTCATGCTCGTAATGGTGTGGCTGAGCCAAGCATCGACATCTTCTTGAGACGGCTCGTGCATTGATGATTGCTGCCTCTCTCCGCCTCATTTTGGGCCGAGGCCGTCTCCACATCCACCTATCTTATCAATATACAGCCATCCGCTGCTCTACAGCGTGGAGTTCCTAACGAGCGACATTTTGATCGTTCTCACGATTATTCTATGCTTCGCTCGTTTGGTTGTGTTGCTATGTTCTTCTTGCCCTCATGAACGCACCAAACTGACCGCTCAGTCTGTTGAGTGTGTCTTCTTAGGCTACAGTGATGAGCATAAGGGCTACCGTTGTTGGGATCCTATCGGTCGTCGGATGCGTATCTCTCGAGACGTGACTTTTGATGAGTCTCGTCCCTTCTACCCACGCCCATCTTCCTCGACTTTTTCAGTGCAGGATATCTCTTTCCTCACTTTTCCTGACTCACCTATCACCCCCGTCGAGCCTGTACCTCTCCGTTCCACTTCCTCTCCTTCTCCACCTCTAGTTGATTTGCAACCACCATCCTCCCCGGTCTCCTCGCCTAGCATGTCACCGGGTTCTTCACCTTCATCTCCGGTGATTTCCTCCCGGTCTCCTCTCTCCCAAAGATGTCACCGGATTCTACACCTTCATCTCCGGTGACTTCTTCGTCGCCACCCCGATTCTACCTTGACGATTCCTCCTTCTATTATTCCATCTTTTCCTCAAGATTACACTCGTCGTCCACGACCGATTCGATGCCTCTGTGGATGAGTCGTCATCTTCCTCTCAGCCTACTTATGGCTTGCGTTCTCGTCCTCGTCCTTTGTTGATCGCTTTGGATTTCCCACCGGTGGTCTTTCTGTTCTTGAGCCGACTTCTTATCGTCAGTCGTTGTTCATCCTGAATGGCAGTTTGCGATGGCGGAGGAGATTGCTGCTCTTGAACGACTGGGTACACAGGATCTTGTTTCTCTTCCTCCCGAGTCCGTCCGATCACTTGTAAGTGGGTCTACAAGGTTAAGACTCGCTCGATGGTTCTCTTGAGCGTCCACAAAGCTCGTCTTGTAGCTCGTGGTTTTCAGCAGAGCACGGTCGTGATTATGACGAGACTTTTGCTCCCTGTGGCCCATATGACCACTGTTCGTACACTTCTTGCCGTTGCCTCGCACGCTCTTGGTCTATATCTCGACTTGATGTTAAGAATGCCTTTCTTAATGGTGAGCTGCGTGAGGAGGTCTACATGCAGCCACCACCGGGTATTCTGCCTCGATGGCATGGTATGTCGTCTTCGCCGCTCTCTCTATGGCCTTAAGCAAGCCCCCGCGCCGGTTTGAGCGCTTTGCCTCTGTGATCACTTCTGCTGGTTTTTCAGCAAGTGCTCATGATCCAAAGATTGTTTATTCACCTTTCTCCTCGTGGTCGGACTCTTCTTCTTCTCTATGTTGATGACATGATCATCACGGGGATGACCCAGTATATTGCCTTTGTAAAGGCCCGTCTTAGTGAGCAGTTTCTTATATGTCCGATCTTGGACCTCTTCGCTACTTTCTTGGGATTGAAGTCTCTTCTACCTCGATGGCTTTTTATATCCCGGGAAAAGTATATCCAGGATCTTCTTGCTCGTCTTTGCTCTTCATCGACAAGCGCATTGTTGAGACTCCTATGGAGCTCAATGTTCACCTCCGTACTCGATGGTGATCCTCTCCACGACTGACGCGATATCGTCATCTTGTTGGCGATCTTGTCTATCTAGTCGCCACTCGTCCGGACATCTCTTATCCGGTTCATATTACGAGTCGGTTGTCTCTACTCCCACCTCGGTTCACTATAGTCATCTCCTTCGTGTTCTTCGATATCTTCGAGGCACGATCTCTCACCGCCTATTCTTTCCTTGCTCCGATTCTTTCTGACTTGAGGCCTATTCGGATGCTACATTGGGCTAGTGATCCTTCAGATCGCCGTTCACTTTCTCTCGCCATCGTGTTTTTCTTGGTGGTTCTCTCATTGCACGGAAGACGAAGAAACAGCTTGCGCTTTCCGTTCGAGTGCCGAGGCTGAGTTGCGAGCAATGGCTCTTTTCGACGGCAGAGGTGACTTGGTTACGGTGGTTACTTCAGAATTTTTGGTGTTTACGTCACTACACCGACTCTGCTCTTATCTCGACAAAGACAGTGCTATCGGCATTAGCGTGATCCTGTGAAGCATGAGCTCACCAAGCATATTGGTGTTGATGCTTTCTATGTGCGCTGGTGTGCGAGATCGTGTTATTGCTCTTCAAGATGTCCCTTCCGAGAATTCTGATTGGCGGATTTCACACGAAGGCCCAGACTAGAGCACAACATGGCTTTTATCTCTCCAAACTTCGGTGTTGTTCATCCACCATGAGTTTGAGGGGGTGTTAGAGTTATAATATAAGTCATGTACCCCTTTGTATTTATCCCGTTGTATAAGGGGTTTCCTGCATATGTTCCACACCTGTACATGTATATATATCGGCCTATGGCCTCATGGGAATACAAGTTGCATATTCCTAACAGGAGTATCACCAAAGAGCTAGCTATGGACAGGGGTGCGTGGAAGCTTGCTATCCATGTGCCAGAGCCATGAGTTGGTTGCGAGATCTTATGGGTTTCACCTCCAGCCTACCCCAACTTGTTTGGGACTAAAGGCTTTGTTGTTGTTGTTGTTGTTGTTGTTGTTGTTGTTGTTGTAATGTGATAATGGGCCAAATCTAAAGCCCAACTTATATTACATACTATTCAGTGTTAAATTTATCATTTTTGTATCTCGAGCAATATTTCAAATTTTGATCTGAAATTGTGCGACAAGAAACATTGATGTTGTGGGAACGTGCTCAATTTTTTCTCATTTTTTGGAACATTTTAAAGTGTGCTAGTGCTATGGAGGTGCAGTGCACCTCTAGCACCACAAGCACCGGTGCACCAGATATTTCCCCAGGTCGACTAAGGCAAGGATAATCGTTTACTAGTTCCAAAAGTGTGGGGCTAAGGGTTACGCAGGCAAATAAAGGTGTTGGGACACATAGTTAATAAGAGCATCTCTAGCAGATCACATAAAAGGTCCAAAACTGTAAAATAACCGCCGTTTTACGGTTTCAAGCGAAAAAATGTCCATTCAGACCCAGCTCCCCCTAAAAAAAACCTCGTCCCCAAGATATGGAGTTTTGGAGGCAAATTTTACAGCTCACCCTATACCAGAAAACCCTTGGCAGGAGGAAAGTTTCATGTCAACCACCACCGTCGTCGCCGCCAGCTCACGATTCCGGCCGTCCCCGCCGCCGCCGACCAGCCAGCCGACGTCCCCGTCCCTTCCTCGGCTCATTCCCGACGGCAATGGCACCCCTCGAGCTCTCGGATGGCCATGGCAGCTCCGCCATGGATGCGGCCCGAGGTCGCCGCCGGGGCCCGACAGCCATCACTCCCCCCGAGCTCTCGGGTTGCTGCGGCAGCTCCGCCATGGATGCGGGCACAAGGTCGCCACTGAGGCCCAACGGCCATGGAGCGGTGGAATCGGTCGCGGCCAAGGGCGGCTGCTTATGCAGGTGATTCGGGGAAGATGACCATGAAAAAAAAACGAAAAAATCGATGGATGGAGTCAGCCTGTGCACTGCCGTAAAATAGTTTTAAGGTACCCTTTATAGTGGTTTTACGGTACCACGATATAAGGGATCTACTAGAGATGCTCTAAGGGCATGAGGTACGGGCTGCCCCGTGAATCCGCGTAGATGGAAAAGAAAGGGCTGACCGGTTCAATTCCTAATCCCACAATGCAGAACCTGAGGCTACAACTTCATTGGGCCTAAACCTTCTCTCTCTTCAAACAATATCAGCACCCGATCCATCTATGCATCTTCCCCAAAATTTCCACACACCCCTTTTCAAACACACACACACACATCTCCAAATCCCCATCTCCTTGAATCCTTGTCGGTGGGTGGACCGGACTCGATAGATGCAGGCCACGCAGCGCCTGAATCTGACACTGGAGCACGGCGATCAAATCCACCATGGATGTGACCCCGCGCTTGCACCCCCCCCCCCCCCCCGGCAATGGCCATGTTCCCTACCCCATTGTGCCCGCCATAGCTATGCTGCCGAGCTCACCCACTTGCTTGGTTTGGGACGGCCATCACTGTCATGACCCTGAGTGTGCGCTGCTAGCCATGGCCACGACCCCGCGATGCCCGCTATGGCCGTGACCTCGAGTTGGTGCTTGATTTTCCTCTCTAATGTAGAGATGCTCGTCTATCTCCTCTCTTTCTCACTTTTTGGCTCGAGGAAGCTACCTCTTCTGCAGGAATCACCTGTCTTCTGCAAGCCATAGCTTTTGTGCCATGGTGGCATTTGAGCCTAGCTGCCTAGCTGGCACGCGGGGCAGCAGTGCTAGGGCTCATAGTGAGTCAGTGTCTCAACATCCTTTTGATCTTGTTCATTCAGATGTTTGGGGTCTGGCTGAACGGCTCCCTCTGCTTCGGAAGGGGGTAATCGATACTACATTATGTTTATAGATGATTTCTCGCGCTACACTTGGATATATTTTATGTCTTCTCGCAGTGAGGTTCTCTATATATATCAGCAGTTGCCATGGTTCACACCCACTTCTCGACCCCTATTCGTGTTTTCATGCAGATTCCGATGGTGAGTATATGTCTCCGTTGTTGCATGGATTCCTTGCTGAGCAGGGCACATTTGCTCAGTTCTCTTATCCTGGTGCTCATGCTCGAGACTGTGTTGCTGAGCGCAAGCATCATCACCTTCTTGAGACAACTCATGCGTTGATCATCGCCGCCTCTCTTTCGCCTCACTTTTGGGTTGAGGTTGTTTCTATTTCCACCATCTCATCAACATTCAGCCATCCTCTGCTCTGCAGGGTGGCATTCCTTTTGAGCATCTATTTGGTCGTTCTAACTATTCGGCACTTCCTTTGTTTGGTTGTGTCTAACCGCTCAGCCTATTGAGTGTGTCTTCTTAGGTTATACTACCTCTGTTCCAATGAATAAGGCGTATTCCATTTCGTTAAGACAAGACTCTAACCAACAATTACTCTTTAATATTTGATTTATGTGATACAAAATCACTATCATAACAAAGTACTTTTAAATACAAATCTAGTGACACAAATTTCATGTCATATAACCTTGTATTTAGGGAATAATTATTGGTCAAATGCATGTCTTAACGAAACAAAATACGCCTTCATTTTAGGAGTAGTAATCAATGTTGGGGTCTTGTTGATCATCAGATGCGGCTTTCTCGGGATGTGACTTTTGATGTCTCATCCTTTCTATCCACGTCCATCCTCTCCTTCGGCCTCCACCATTGAGGATATACCTATCCTTACTTTTCCCGATACACCTATCACTCATGTTTGCCCTTGTTTACACATCTCACTGTGTCTACCCGTATTACAATTGTAGACCCCACATCGTCGCCACCTGCAGCTTCCCCTCCTCGTTTGTCACCTAAGGCTACCTCACCTCGCTCATCCCTGAGGCTTCACCAATGATTCCTCCTCATCCTCTTCTTTACTACACTTGTCGTCCGCGTGTTGAGGATTCTTCTAATGTATCTTGCTCGGTGAGCCATCTACCTTGACTACTACTTCTCCTGCTGGCGACGCGCCACCTCCAGCTCAGCCTAATTATGGCTTTTGTGCTCGCCTACTTCCGCCCATTCACCTCTATGGATTTCTGACACCGCTCTTCACAGAAGAAGGCCTTCCACTGCCACGCCTCTAACAACAGTGATCGGGATGGATAGAGACAATATGGAGACGATGTCCAATGTCCTCCACATGAGCAATAAAAGGCTCAGTTTTGGAGTCAAACGTGAATCTTGAACTCTGAGTTCCTCAAATGTCTACACTGAACCTCCGCCTCATGGTCATTTATCCACCTATCCTTCGTGTTTTCTTCCCTCATCTTTCTGTCCTTCTCATTTCTCTCTCATTCCTCGTCCACCCCTACAATGAAACAACTTGGTGTGCAAATCCTACAGGTAACCTATAACTTTGACGAAGTGACAACTGCCACTTCCAGGAAGTAGTCGCCGGGCAGCCTAGTAGATTGTGGTAGAAGTCTTTCAGGATGGTGGCTTTTTTATCATGAGCGTCAAAAACCTGGTCTCGAACGCGAAGCGACGGTATCTGATTCTTACGGAATCGTTGAGAGGCAGAGACGTGAAATTTTTTTGAATTTTCGTCCCCCCAGATGGTGCGCTTGACCTTAGCACGTTGTCTGATTGCCATCATACGATCGCGGATGGCCCGATGAAGGGAGCGCTTTATGACAGATCGCAGCGAAGCCTCGGCTACTGAGAGGGGGCGAGATTCCTCTTTAGCATCGAGCAACGTAAGGACAGTCTTGCATCTTTGTTCCCTTACTGGAGGGGGTCTAAGGGTTTTTGCCCATTGCTTTAGGCGCGAGCGGCAGGTTTGAAGCATTTGGGCCAGATTGGCAGAGGTGGATGGGCTGGAACTAAGGAACTGGGCGGCAGACTGGGTTATAATACGTCGGCAGGCCGGGTGCAGGGCCCAGGAGCGTTCAAAACGAAAGAGGCGGGAGCGAGGGATGGAGGTAGCTATGGAAACCACTAGAGGAACGTGATCAGAAGTGAGGCGTGGCAGGGAGGTAAGTGAGCAGTTGGGGAAAGAATTGTTCCAAGCTACGTTGAAAAAAGCACGATCGAGGCGTTCTAGAACAGGTGATTCCTGGTTGTTCGACCAGGTGAACTGCCTATCAAGCAGAGGCAATTCCAGTGAAGCGAGATGATCTAGAGTATCATTGAAAAGCGATGCCTCTAAGTGACGAAAATTAGAGTTATTTTTCTCATGGGGGAAGCGAATCAAGTTGAAATCACCTATGACTAACCACGGAGTATTA
Source organism: Aegilops bicornis (assembly GCA_021605145.1). Classification (NCBI taxonomy): domain Eukaryota; kingdom Viridiplantae; phylum Streptophyta; class Magnoliopsida; order Poales; family Poaceae; genus Aegilops; species Aegilops bicornis. The sequence goes on along the minus strand of CM038674.1, from coordinate 445,294,141 downwards.
TCCGGAGGAGCAATGCTTTTCAGTTCGTCCAAGAAAACGGTTTTGAGAGATCGCACAGTTGGCGCATAAACGTTAGTAACCACGAAGGGAAACGGACAAGCGAGAGATTGTAACGTAACAGAGGAGCAGAACGAGTGATTAACATGTGATTGAACAGATAAGGAATTTGTAGAGACAGCTGTGAGAAGCCCCCCAGCGGTGCCACAAGCTGGTAAAAAGCTAGCATCATCAAGAAACGTTGGGAGAAAGGATCTTAGTTTCAGAGGGGAAGGGGCGGACAGCTTCGTTTCTTGTAACAGGAGGAGATTTGGTTTGAGAGAGATTAGTTCAGATAGAACTTCAGTACATTTTCCTTCGTCACCTAAACCTCTTACATTCCATGAACAGAAAGACAAAGAGGAGCTAGACATAAGTCACTACGACAAACACCAACATAAACGAGGAGTACAAGACATGATGAAGCAAACTACTGATACAGACACAGACTGATACAGATAAGCTTGTCGGCGAACACAAGCAGCAGCCAGGCATCTTGAGGCAGAAACACATGGATCACTTGGCCACACCACCAGCAGACGAGGCCACGAGCTCAGCCTCATCCAGAGAAGAGCCACACTCTATTGCCAGAGCGGCGAGAGCACGGGGTGAGCCAGGCTGGACATCCTCGGGGAACAGACGGGCAGAGCGCACAGCATCATCAAAAAGCGCACAGCATCATCAAAAGCGCACAGCACAGCATCCAACCTCTATGCTGCTCCGGTGCCTCAACTTCGACATCTTGCTGCTCCTTTCACCTCTGATGAAATAAAACTTGCCTTTTTACACATGAACCCTAACGCCAGCCCAGGTCCGGACGGTTTTGGCCCATGTTTTTACAGATCAAACTGGACTTGCATCAAGCACAATATCACTGCCTTCTTTCACGAGTTCTATAACCTTACGTCCCAAACGGAGCGTTTCAACAGATCCTTCATTGTTCTTCTGCCTAAAAAAGACGGTGCCAACACTGCTGACGCCTTTCGCCCTATCTCCCTGCAGAACTGCCCTATCAAAGGCATTGCCAAGCTTCTCACTAATCGGCTAAAAACTGTCATTCCTCTCCTAGTTCACGGTGATCAAACAGGCTTTATCTCTGGTAGATGTATTGCTGAAAATTTTATCTACGCCGCTGATTCCCTTAACTGCTGCCATAAACGAAAAGCGGCAACAATGGTCCTAAAACTAGATTTCAAGAAAGCGTCCATTTCGTGGCCCTCCCTCATAAAAAATTTACGCCAGCGAGGTTTTCCGGAACGCTTCTGCAACTGGATTGAAGACCTGCTCTCGACTGGTAAAACTGCCGTCATGCTTAACGGAGTCCCTGGAAGTTGGATCCAGTGCAAAAATGGCCTTCGTCAGGGTGACCCCATCTCACCCTATCTGTTCATTATCGTTGCCGATGTACTTCAACAGCTCATCTTGTCCGCTGCCTCTGATCAAGCCAACGAGCTTCACCACCCCGTCTTCCATGACCTCCCGCCCTCCATCCTCCAATATGCTGACGACACTCTCATTATTGCCCACGCTTCTACTACTGCTGCCCGCAAGCTCAAACAGCTTCTGGATGATTTTGCTCTTGCCACCGGCCTATGTATAAACTTTTCGAAAACCACTTTCGTCCCCATGAATGTCGACGACTCAACTGCCTCCTCTATCGCGCGCATTTTTGGTTGCACCACCTCTGGGTTTCCCAAAACTTATCTCGGTCTTCCTCTATCTCCAACCAAACTACCCCCATCTGCCTTCCAACCTCTTATTTCTTCTTTCCGATCTTTCCTTCTCAATCGGGCTGGAAGGCTTGTGCTCATCTCCTCTGTTCTAGACTCCCTCTCGACCTACTTCATGTCAGTCTTCAAAATTCCGAAAAAGATACTTCTGATGCTGGATGCCATTAGACGGGCCTTTTTTTGGGCTGCTGAGGAGACTTGCACGGGCTCAAAATGTTTGATTGCTTGGGAAAACGTTTGCAAACCGAAAAATTTTGGTGGTCTAGGCCTTAAGAATCTAGCTGTACACAACGACTGTCTTCTTATGAAGTTTGCCTACAAATACCTCACTCATGACGAAAACACTCAATTACCATGGGTTGCCTGGTTAGACAAACAGCACCTATGCAGCCTTTCCCACCTTGCTTCCTGCCAAAACCCTTCCTTCCTAACCAAAATAATCCAAAAGCAGCTGCAAAACTTGCTACACACCACCTTTGTGCTAACCAATAATGGCCAAAAAACCTTTTTCTGGCTAGACACTTGGCTACTGCCATCTGCTCTTGCAAATGCTTTCCCGTGCCTCTACTCCCACTCCACAAACCTTTATATCCCAGTGGTTCATATCATGCGAGATGGGATACATGCGAACCTGTCAAACAGGATAACCACAGCCGCCTCGCGCGAGCTCGCTGCCTTGTGCTTGTTGTTACAGGATGTTCAGCTGACGGTTGGGCAGGATGAGCGTTACCTACTGCATGGACAAAACTACTCCTCCAAAGCTGCCTACACACTGCTGATGCAGGAAGAACATGAGGATGATCATGCCGACCTAATTTGGAGATCCAGGGTGCCGCATAAACTGAAGCTGTTCGCCTGGCTTCTCTTTAGAGGCCGCCTAAATACTCGGGCAAATCTGTCGTCAAAGCATATGGCTAACTCTGCAACCTGTCCACGATGTGCTGGACCCTCTGAAGACACTGCTCATTTGTTCATCTCCTGCCCGCGGGCTATGCTGATTTGGGAGCACCTCGGCCTCTCTCCTACAACCAGGTTTCAAGACCTATGGCTGGTTCCACTTCCACATCATCTAGACGGCAGGGTATGGCCGGAAGTGCTTCTTGTTGTGCTATGGAAGATCTGGGACTCCCGCAACGCTGCTGTCTTTCGCTCTGAAGACCACTCCTCCCGAACATCTGTTCTGAATATTGTTAACGATTTTGAGTTATTCTCATATCGGTTTAAGGATCATGCGGACAAGGTAGCTGCCACGGCTTGGCTATGCTATCTTACCACACGGCTTGCCGTGCCCTTGTAATCTGTGACATTTGGGCCTTGTTGGCCTCTTGAGTAATATATACAGGTGGGGATCCTCTCCCCCCCGGTGATTCCTCAAAAAGAAAAAAAACAACGCCACTTCGTTTGCTCCATAGAATTGACTTAGATTGATTCACTTGGTTCAAATAGGATTTGTATTCGACTCATCTCTATTTCAGTTTCTTTTTGGCTGCCGTACGGAATTGGACATGAACCAATCAGAAAAAAGAAGACCAACTCAATACTGAACAGATGGACAGGAGAATAGGCACGAACAAAAACCGAAAAGGCAGCAGCGAACATTCACCTATGTGGTCGCTGGGCAAGACGAGGAGACCTTGTGCACGAGAAGGGGCTGAACCAAGGTGGTCATGGAGGCGATGGCCGGGCCGGTCGACGGCGGGGCCACGGATGGCGGCAGCCCTGGTGGACGGCGCCGATGGCGGAGGCCGCAGCGCATAGCGCGACGGATGGTGGGGCGGCCGCAATCCAGATGATGGCCCCTCCCCCCATTATCGTTTCCTGGAACTAATGGCCCCAGCAACGGCGGCAGTTGAGCGGAGAGGTTGTGCCTCGACGCCGGAGCCGCGGAAGGTGAGGGAGAAAGAACGGGAAGGAAATTATTTCAGGAAGTTATTTTTCTTCGAAGAGTCGGGTCGAGTCACCGGAAATTCGGGGCATGCACCTCCACAGCCGCAGCACGTTGTGGTCTCACACGAGAGCATAAGTTTTAAGTTACTTCCTCCGTTTCTAAATATTTATCTTTTAGAGATTTTAACAAATGACTACATATAAAATAAAATGAGTGAATCTACACTCTAAAATATGTCAATATGCATCCGTATGTGATAGTTAATTTAAATTCTAAAAAGACAAATCGAGTATTTAGGAACGGAGGCGATAGCAAATTCTGAAACTTATATTTTGTTTGTCGTTCATATCAAGTTTCAGAAATTGCCGGTTGCAAATTTGAAACCTACGTTTACGTCGGTCGCTTGTATCAATTTTTAAAGTTTAAACTTAATGAAGTTTTTTTTTAATTTGTTAAAACGTATTCAAAATGGATCTCAATTGAAAGTTGTCATAACGAGAAACACGACTATGCAAACAAAACAAAATTTGAAATTTTGCTTTAAAAGATATGAAAGATTAAAAACCCAAAGCTAAGAAAAAGGGGGTGCGTGCCCACCTACGTGCTACAAATCCCCGTCTCTGAAGAAAACAAAATCCTCAGGAAATCCTTTGTTTTTCTGCCTCGCACGTGCCCATGAAGCATAGAAGATGTCAACATTAGAGTTGTGCCGCCGCTAAACTAAAAAAGTAAGATCCAATAGCCAACTAGGAAGACACCAAACTCTATGAAGAAGGGTTGGCGATGTAGATTCAGAAGGATACACAACCCGAAAGAGAATGAAATTATGGGCGAAATGACGCGCCCATTAAAGGAGCAAAAGAAGACGGCCAACCTTTACTTGGGGCTCATTTCGATGCCACTATTGCAACCCAACGCCGCCTTCTAGGAGACTAAAATGTGTGCCAGATCCAAGATCCATGGCGCGCACACACGAGCTCTAAGATCCACAAAGTGAGGAAGGTGACCACCAATCAAGAGAGTGTGTGTGGCACACTTACTCGTTGTCGCCAAATAGTGTTGCCAAAGCCACACCACAACCGACCCAAACTCGACTGGCTGAGACCTAAACCTAGAATACACATGGTCCAAATGCGAGGACCCACGCGCCCCAACTCACCGATGACCGTGAGACTGCCGGGAGAAGAGAAGTCGGCAGATAACATCGCCGAAGGGAGAAAATCTCTCTCTCTCTCTCTCTCTCTCCCTTGCGTCTTCAATTATAGGGCCTCTCTGGATTGTAGGAAATTAAAAACATAGCCATAAAAGAACATGGAATTGAGATGCCACACAATGTGAATTTTCTATGGAATTTCTAAACACGGAAACTTCGTAAGAGATGGCTTTGGATGATGCACAGGAAAACACATGAATTTTAGAGTAAGAAAAAGTAGAGAGAGATAGAGTGCAAGGGACTTCTAAAAAATGGATGTTCGACCTCATGTTGAGATTCCTATAACACAAAGGGCTTTCTTAGGGAAAAGTACTATAGATTATAAGCCTCCAATATTCCTATGGATTTCCTCAACCCGATGAGGGTCTTAACTAAATAAGTAAATATGGGGTAGAGAAAGAATGAAAAACTATATGCCTTGCTCCTTCACCCAAAGTGCCCATGATTTATTTAGATTTTATAGGAGGAATTGGGTGCCATAAATTGCAAGCTTTAGGTCTCAAGGATGTGAAAATACGATACCAAATCCATGAGCACAAATAAAGACTATGATCATGTAGTACTCGTATGAACATAATCATCGAATGATTAAGCCCTCATAATAACGATCTGTGTGCATCTGCAGATGCAAGGAGATGCCCTTTTCTAAGGTGAAAAACAGGGAAATAATTGAATGGACTACATCTAAACCAAAAGTAGAGTGAATAAGGAAAAACACGAAGTCATATTACCGTTGATATGCATCTCCCTCTCGTTGCCAAATAAGAGTCTCACAGAGAATCAAGAGGAAAATACTAACAAAAGTGAGGCAATGAAGGAATAGTTGAACCCACTATATAGAAAGGTAAGAGGAGATTGGTATGAGTATGGAGGGGTTTATCGGAGCTATTATACTATATTATACTATATTTCTGGACGATAAATGTCTACATTTAATTTCATTTCAGTTACTCCCTGGTATTAATAACTAAAGATTCGGAGTCAACAAGTGAACAGCTCATACATATTTAATGCATGACTCATTTACAAACCACTATCCCATCATAATATCATTGGCTTGATCTGAAATGGGCTGGCATTGTTGATGAGACCGGTCCGAAAAGTCAAGCGACAAATGCCTACCAACCATCAGCAATTTCGACCATTGGATTTCATGTTCTGACCGATCTAGCTCAACCTACAAATTGGGATGTATTATGTCTTAAAAACCCATTTTTTGAAGAAAAAACAAAAAAATCGTGCCCTTTGGTAGCCATGTTTGCCCCTAGCCTTGCTTTTCACATTCTTGCCTATCCTCGCCTTCTCTCTCCTGGTGCATTTTTTATATCGAAAAAGGCTTTTGCCCCGCTTTGTATATAAATCAACGATCAATCATGATCCGGTACAAACGCACGCCACCACAACACATACACCCAAGGCAGGATAGATAGGCGCTGAGCGCAGCAACACCACCCCTAGCACTACAAGAGCAACCGGGGTCCTCAACCATGAACACGCCACCGGAAAGAGATGAAGCCGCATACGACGAACCATGTGCTTCAAGGCGGCGCCTTTACGAAGGATACGAGCCGCCACTGCGCGACTCGAGAATCATAGTTTCCCCTGGAGCAACACCACAAGCAATGAGAGCCACGACGACGTGTTCAACAAGGGAACGAGTTTCGCCGTTGCCGGTCCGTCCGAAGATAGATCAGGTTTTCACCCGGCCAACACTCACCGCCACCGAACGCCACACCTCGGCGACCACGCCGCCCCCACGGCCATGGCCACCGGGCAACACCATGTCATGGGCTCTGCCCATGAGCACCGTGAAACCACCACCAGCGCCGCCGCCCCGGCATCCAAGACCTTGACACCACCTCACCCGAGACCCACCGCTAGCCCAACCAAAGATACGACCGGAAAGGGCCTGCCTTTCACACCCCTAGGCGACCCCAGCGCCGATACTGAAGGAAATATGCCCTAGAGGCAATAATAAAGTTGTTATTTATATTTCCTTATATCATGATAAATGTTTATTATTCATGCTAGAATTGTATTAACCGGAAACTTGGTACATGTGTGAATACATAGACAAACATAGTGTCCCTAGTATGCCTCTACTAGACTAGCTCGTTAATCAAAGATGGTTAAGTTTCCTAGCCATAGACATGTGTTGTCATTTGATGAACGGGATCACATCATTAGATAATGATGTGATGGACAAGACCCATCCGTTAGCTTAGCACTATGATCGTTTAGTTTATTGCTATTGCTTTCTTCATGACTTATACATGTTCCTATGACTATGAGATTATACAACTCCCGAATACCGGAGGAACACTTAGTGTGCCATCAAACATCACAACGTAACTGAGTGATTATAAAGATGCTCTATAGGTGTCTCCGATGGTGTTTGTTGAGTTGGCATAGATCGAGATTAGGATTTGTCACTCTGATTGTCGGAGAGGTGTCTCTGGGCCCTCTCGGTAAGCACATCACTATAAGCCTTGCAAGCAATGTGACTAATGAGTTAGTTGCAGGATGATGCATTACAGAATGAGTAAAGCGACTTGTCGGTAACAAGATTGAACTAGGTATGGTGATACCGACGATCGAATCATGGGCAAGTAACATACCGATGACAAAGGGAACAACGTATGTTGTTGTCGTGGAATTGTCACGGCAGATGTCCTCATGAAAGGACTTAGTCGTAGGGCCATCGTACGGGTTAACCTAGAGGGGTTAAAGCGGACACAAGACACGGGAATTATACTGGTTCGGCCCCTTTGATGAAGGTAAAAGCCTACGTCCGGTTGTGATGTGATTGATATGATTTGGCGACTAGGGAGCAATAGCTTTGCCTTAGCCTCGAATTCTCTCGTCTCCCAACTTCGCCGGGTCGTCCCCTTATATACACGGGTTGACGCCTTGACCGGTCTCTGAAGTCCCGATCCGGCTCATACAAGCGTCGGCTCGGTCTCTTCTTTCTTAACTTACAACACAAGTTACAATACTAAGGCGGTTTACATAAATGGACCTTAATTAGCCTCTGGGCTCCGGGCCTCCTCCGTGGGCTGAATCATGGATTTAGGGTAAACCGGCCCCTTCGGGCGGTTCACGCCGATAGTTGTATCCCCAACATTAGGCCCCAGTTGACTTGAACCGGTTCATGTTAATCTTCAACACCTTCAGAAACTCTTGATCTCTTTTCACATTTTGTAAACCGCCACCGCTTGAACCGCCGTGATGTCATCTTCCGATCCGCGTGTCGTGGTGTCTTGACGTCATTTTTAATAAAGAAATCCAAACAAGAAGATTCCCGCATTTAATGCCATCCCAGAATCGAGGCGGCTGCACCGTCCGCCGCTGACTCCTCGAATCTCGCGCCCGCTGATTGCTCCGGTTCCTTATAAATAGACCGGCCGCCTCTGTCTCTTCTTCTTCTCCTTCCTCGCGCCGCTCGGTCTTGAAGCTCCGCCGTCGCCTCCGACCTTCGAACGACGCGTCAACACCGGGCCGCCGCATCGACCTGACCGTATCAGAGTCTTCCGGCGCTCCTCCTCGGCTTCGCTCATCAGGTAAGGTCCTTTTTCAACCCCTAGATCGCATCTCAGAGACCATGTTCATCCCTAGCTCATCTCGGTTTCTTCACACTGCTCCGCCATGGCCATGCGATCCAACAGATCGTATATCTGTGCGGGGGACTGCCCGCCGTCCATCTAACCTTTCACGCATCGGCTTTTTCCGTAGATCCTCGAGTTTAGAATACCCGAACCCTCCTGTTCTTTCCGAGGTTTGCATAGGTCGTGAAGGTTTTTCTTCTTTGGAACTTCGGTAGATCTTGATTACTTCCCTTAGCATGTGAAAACTGTTTACATCCATACTTAGCAGATTTTTCAATTACGCCTTATTCGGCGGTTTAACTTTTGATAGCTAATCCGTCACTCCATTAGCCCTCGCTAAACCGGAATGGGAGGCCGGCCGCTGAATCGCCGGTTTAACAATGCATAATATGCCCGAACCGTTTAATGGTGAACCGTTTCTCCCTTTATTCCACAGCTTAGTCTTCCGGAATGGCTCCTCAATTCTCAGCTTGCAATTGGGTCCGGTCAAAAATCATCAAACGCAACTCAACGGCTATGTCACCACCGGGCGGTTTGGCTCCAAAAATGCCCTCCTTTGGCGTGTTCGGATGGCGAGTTTCCTCCGGAGCCACAAGAGGGAGAAGTAATTGTGTTTATGCAGCATTTAGACCGGGGGTTCTGCCCGCCCGGTTCAAAAAATTTCCGGGACGTCCTTGCAAGCTTGCAACTCCATCCGCAGGATATCGGCCCGAACTCTGTGTCAAACATATGCAACTTTCAAGTCTTCGTGAAGTCTATCTTCGTGAAGAGCCCTCGTGGAGCTATTCCGGATTTCTTTCACTTGAACCGCCGTCGGAGTTTTCTCGATGGTCCCAACACGTAACTAGGCGGCGTTTCAATCCGTAAAAGGAAGGAAGCGGACTTTCCTCACGCCAAACACCACAGCCATCCAAAGGATTGGAACCAAACCTGGTTCTATTGCGGAACACCGCTCACCTTAACGAGAATCCCTTGCCGGGTTACCGTCCTCACCGGCTCAAGAACAACCATCCGCTGCCTTTACGCTTAACCGCCATGAACGGAAGAACTTTGCACCTCGGATCATAAAACTCCGGGCTCTAATGGCCAATGGACTAACCGGTGTGGACCTTGTGCGATGCTTTGGGTTTCTTGGGGCATCTTGCCCTTAAGCCGCCCGGCCGGATTGATGCACGAGTATCGGCAGCCTCAAAGACCCTCAAAGACGTCACGAATTACCAATAACTGAATTTGAGGTTACAGAGGTCAGTAAAAAGATGCTTGATGAACCAATCTCCGTCTGCAGCCCTAACCGGGTTGGCTCCGTTACGTGTTGCCAACCCGCCACTGCGGTAAGACTTTGCTCACCGCTTTTCGGGCTTTTAACATTTTGTTGATATTCATTAATCCTTGCTACCTCGCAGTCGACAGCTCATACGGAGACGGACCAAACCGGCCCGAGCTCCGGCGTATAAAGGCCAAGGCTACCAAAAAGGTGGCAAGAAAACCGCCGGTCTTCCGATCCGCCGGAAGATGAAGAATCAAGCCGAGGTAAAACTTGATATCCTTACAAGGAGCCGCCGTAAACCGGCTCTCCTCCTTGTATTTCTTCTTATGATTTATCCCTCTATTCTTCCCTGTCTTGATAAATGTAACTCCCGGGATGATCTTTGAAGCCACCATGCCGACCATGTTGAGGTAATCCTTCTTTCTTCCAACTCCGACCTCGTGCGGTTAAAAGAATTCGCCCGCGCCGTTCGGAAAGTGAAAAATCTCATTCCTCTACTTATTTGAAGACACAAGAGGCGAAGAGCGCCGTACAACCCGCACGATGGTCAACAGATTCTATCCTCCGGTTTACCAGATACACCAAACCGGAAGCGCCGCCGAGGTGACTTGTTCTCCGAAAAACGTTATCCCTTAAAGGGTTTCTTCCGATGTCCTCTTAATTAAATGCGATCCGAATTATCGTGCCTCTTCCAACTCTTACGGCGGTTCATCAACCACGCATAGCGCCTCCCGAAAGTTGTCTGCGGGGTATGTAATCGATGTCCATCGATTCGATTTACAACTGCCTTGGTTGATTTGCCTTAATCAATTACGAACATTGCGGCACCAAGGCTCGCTTGAGTAAGAAAGCGAAAACCCTTGACCCTCTGCGGATGTTGATCCGTAAAAGACCCGGAACAAACCCACAAAAATCCTGAAGTCGCCAAAGATAGCTCTGGCGAGTTGTACAAAGACGATCTTGGCGATCCGCCGTAAGCTGAACCGAGGTCCAAATGGAAACTTCACACTGCTCCACCAAACCCGCCGATAGAGCGAGTCGTAATAGTTGAACCGCCGAGCGAGTAAGCAAACATCAAGCCCAAAGAAGACCGCCGAAAATGACGATGTTATTGTGACAGCCTTTGCTACGCTGCTCCTAGCCAACGGTCGCTTTAACAAAACATAGTGCCAAAGGCGAAGTCGGCCGCCGTGAGTAAAGATAAAGGAAAAACAGACACATCGACTTACGACAACTTCTACGCCCAAGAACTGCACTCGGGTTTCAACCGGCTCTATACCAGCCGTGACCTTGAAGCTGGTCTGGTAAACCGGATGAAGGACCGCTATGAGGTAATGAATTATGTCTTTCCTGTACTTTAGCTGTATAGTTGCCCCCAAGGGTCGGTTCAACTTAGCATAGTTAAGCCGGGACTTAATTTTTGTACCCAAATGGCAAACTGAGATCAATTAGCCATTAGCCCCCAAGTGCCAAGGTGAATATGTATATTGAGCTTGGGACTTGATAATGAGACACCTAACATGCTTCCTTTGTTAACAGAATGAAATAGAGCAGCAAAGCGTGCAACTCAAAGACACATGAGCCAATCTGGAGACTCAAAGAAGCGAAACCACTAAGGCCAAGGACGAATTGAGAACGGCCTTGGCCACTATGGAACAGCTGAAGGAGTGGTATAAATCCGAAGCAGGCCAAGCTGGGACACGGAGAAGGCGGTTTGAAAAAAGCAGGCGGAAGAAGCGGCAGCCCTTAAACCGGTGGTGAAGAGCTTATCGACTCAAGCGCCAAGTGCATGCCATGACCTCTGCCGTCTTTGGTAAGAAACTATGCACCGACTATCTTAATTTTGATATTTCCGCGGTTTATCCTGAGTTGTCTTAAACCGGTGCGAGCAAGCGTATTGCACATATGGGCTCGATGTGCGGAAGAAGCTCAAGGCCGCTTATACGCTGATTGAGCAAGTATACCGGCGCCAATGAGTCATATGTGCTACATCATACGACAACACGGGCGCCGTCCTCGATCGGAAGAAACCACTGGACGGTTGTCCATGGTTCCGGGCAGCTTGAAGAGTTGAAGCGATCCGCGGCTCGGTGGCACCTTCTTGGCTCGACGCCAAAGGCGTGGATAGCAGATCTTGATCCGGTGACATAGCCAAAGGTTTCCCGGTGCTCAAGATAATGGTGAAGCCTTTGATAACGGCATACAAACGGATCACAAAGGAAATGCGTCACCGGGCGAAGTCAATTGGCAGACGGTTAAGCCAACTGACGGTTCACCGCTCCTTTTATGACGCCAACAACAAGCGGGTGGAGTTTGTCATCCACGAAGTGCGTAGCCTTGTTCCCCCAATCCGTAAGCACACTTATGCCCTCGACGTTGATCCGACCGAGCTGATAAGTGAAGAAGCATCTTCGGTGCCTTAACCGGATTGGTGGTCTACCAATGACTTCCGGCTTTGGGTGAGGAAGAAGAAGAAGTTGAACCGACGTCAGCGCCCCTCTACCTCACGTCAACCCGGCGAAGCGGCGTAATTAAGCCGGGTGACGCCTCCGCTTCAAGGCGTAACCCCACATGAAACGCCGGGCCTCAAAAGGCTTTGTAATAGGATAGTCGATTACTTTGTTTTGAACAATGCCGTTACAACCTCGGTCTGTAAACTTTTGCATGGCGGTCTTTGGATACTTTGGTTTTGAAGTAGTGAATCCTTCAACATATTTTGCCTGCAATCACAAATTCTTAAACCGCCATGGCGGCTTGCGCCTCTAGCCGGATTGTGATACCAATATATTTATATAAGAAAATATCGAGGTATACGATCAAAATTTTGTGATACAAACATACCGCCGATGTAAGACGGGCACGCTTGGCTTTAGCCAATCCTCAAGCGGAGGCTTTATAAACCATCACCGTCAAAGGAGAACAATCCTCGTGTATAATACCGATTTACCGTGTAAATCGTGTCGGGCATGATAAGCCCCATGTTACTCCATAATGGGATGTTAACAGAAAAATCAAACCGGAACAATCAATCGCCGGAAAAAATGGACCAAATTCTGAAAACTTGAATCCGGTTGAAAGAAGGTTTGTCGGTTTAAGAAAACAAACAAAAGCCAAATTATACGTATAAAAAACACATGGAAGCAAAACAATGACAAAGACTGTTTGCAAGAAGAGGCTTTATTGAGTCGATCGAGATGGCGTTACCATGGTCGGACAGACCAAGCTCCCTATAAGGTGTAGCGATGGTTCAAGTCAGCCAGTCCCCAATCGACATCGTGGCATTACGCCGATCAAGTGGCATTGCATTGGTTCGGGTTCGACCAAGCCCCAAGTGATTCTATGGCCTTAGGCCGACCAAGAGGCGTGTTGGTTCGGGACGTGACCATGTCCCCAAGTGATCCGTGGCTTTTCGCTGTCAAGAGGTGTTGCATTGGTTCGGACACGACCAAGCCCCCAAATGATCTGGTGGCTTTCGCCTGCCAAGAGGTGTTGCATTGGTTCGGACACGACCAAGCCCCCAAGTGACAAAAATTTCACACAAACAAGGCCAAGGGTTAAACCGGAGGCCGCTTCACGACAACATCTCCATGTACCCAAACCGGACTTTTATACAGAACAGATACCCCGCTTTAGCCGAGGATCCGGTTTATTGCCTTTATTCATAATATATACATTGTCTTAATATGTGCGATGGCCCCACGGTGGGCGCCAACTGTCGTGGAATTGTCACGGCAGATGTCCTCATGAAAGGACTTAGTCGTAGGGCCATCGTACGGGTTAACCTAGAGGGGTTAAAGCGGACACAAGACACGGGAATTATACTGGTTCGCCCCTTTGATGAAGGTAAAGCCTACGTCCGGTTGTGATGTGATTGATATGATTTCGGCGACTAGGGAGCAATAGCTTTGCCTTAGCCTCGAATTCTCTGTCCCCAACTTCGCCACGGGTCGTCCCCTTATATACAGGTTGGCCTTGCGGCGGTCTCTGAGTCCCGATCCGCTCATACAAGCGTCGGCTCGGTCTCTTCTTTCTTAACTTACAACACAAGTTACAATACTAAGGCGGTTTACATAAATGGACCTTAATTCGCCTCTGGGCTCCAGGCCTCCTCCGTGGGCCTGAATCATGGACGAGGGTAAACCGGCCCCTTCGGGGCGGTTCACGCTCAGTAGTTGTATCCCCAACAGTTGTTATGCGGTTTGACCGATAAAGATCTTCGTAGAATATGTAGGAGCCAATATGAGCATCCAGGTTCCACTATTGGTTATTGACCGGAGATGTGTCTCGGTCATGTCTACATAGTTCTCGAACCCGTAGGGTCCGCACGCTTAATGTTCGATGACGATTCGTATTATGAGTTTATGTGTTTTGATGTACTGAAGGTTGTTCGGAGTCCCGGATGATATCACAGACATGACGAGGAGTCTCGAAATGGTCGAGACATAAAGATTGATATACTGGACCATGTTATTCGGACACCAGAAGTGTTCTGGATGGTTTCGGGTAAAACCGGAGTGCCAGAGGGTTACCGGAACCCCCCGGGGGAACTAATGGACCAGCATGGGCCTTGTTGGAGAGAGAGGAGGGCAGGCAGGCCGCCACCCCCCCCCTTGGAGTCTGAATTGTACAAGGGAAGGGGGGCGGCACCTGAAAGTGCGTTATATCGACTAGAGGGGGGTGAATAGGCGATTTTTATGAATTCTTCACTGAGGAATTTGCGGGTGAGGAAGTTCCTTAGCAAAGAACTACTAGCAGCGGAATAAGCACTCAAAAGTAAACATAAAAGAACACAAGCATGGTCATCATGATAAAATGAAGACAAGCACAGAGTACTGAAAGCGTAAACACAAGATAACACAGGATGAAGACAAACAGACTGAAGAAATTAAACTGAGGAAATTGAGAAAGTCTTCAGTCAAAGTCTTCAAACAGATATGAACAAGAACACAACAACTGTAATGAGGAAATGGAAGGGTTGAGGAAATAGAACCTGTAGGCTTGGTGAAGACAATGATTTGGTAGACCAGTTCCAACCGTTGTCTCAGCTGTACATCTGGTTGGAGCGGCTAGGTATTTAAACCTGAGGACATACAGTCCCAGACACACAGTCCTCAGTCCTCACTGTATTCTCCTTGAGCTAAGGTCACACAGACCTCGCCCAATCACTCGTGGTAAGTCTTCAGGTGACTTCTGAACCTTCAGAAACTCGGTCACTCGGCGATCCACAACTCCTCTTGGATGCTCTAGACCATGACGCCTAACCGTCTGGAAGAAGCACAGTCTTCAAAGGTAACAAGCGTCGGATCCACGCAGGATCAATTTCTTCAGTGATGCTCAATCACTTTGGGTTTGTAGGTGTTTGGGTTTGGGTTTTCCTCACTTGATGATTTTTTGCTCAAAGTCCTTGGAGGATGGGATGCTCTCAAATGACAAGTGTCAGTTTCTCTCGGAACAGCCAACCAGCTAGTGGTTGTAGGGGGCGGCTATTTATAGCCTAGGGAGCAGCCCGACATGATATGTCCTTCAATGATATGACCGTTAGGTGGGTAGATATTTTGGGACAGCTAGCACAAGGCACAATAACGGTCAGAAATTTGAATATCAAATTCCTCAGGGCTATCATGTTCCTCACTGTGTAGGCAATCCGCACTGGCAAATTCCTAACTCCTCAGTCAGAACAAATTCTCAGAGACTAGAAGAACTTCGTCTCTGTTACTGAAGAATATGACTGAACTGTATGAGATTTCCAATGGTTTCACTCGAAGGGATTGGTAGGTGTAGGATTTTGAGTTCAGCATCACATGGAAATTTTTCTTTAGTATTTCCTCGGCCCCCTTTAACAGTACGGTGTTTCCTATGACTCAAGAAAGAGAAAATGAAACTACGAAAACAAAAGTCTTCACGCTTCATGTTCCTCGAATGAATACCAAGTCTTCAAGGTCACACTAATTTCTTTACTTTCAAAGTCTTCAGAAAGTCTTTAGAAATCCAAAGTCTTCAGTCGAAGAACTTCAATTTTTAGGGGTCGACTTTCTCTATAAATATCAAACTCCTCATAGACTTATAGTCATGTGTACACTCATAAACACATTAGTCCCTTAACCTATAAGTCTTCAATACACCAAAATAACTAAGGGCACTAGATGCACTTACAATCTCCCCCTTTTTGGTGATTGATACGTCTCCATCGTATATATAATTTTTGATTGTTCCATGCCAATATTATTCAACTTCCATATACTTTTTGGCAACTTCTTATACTATTTTTGGGACTAACATCTTGATCCGAAGGCTCAAAGGCCTTCACATGCATTGCATGTTTTTGGTTTCGCAGAATATCCATATCAAACGGAGTCCAAACGGGATAAAAACGGATGGAGCTTATTTTTGGAATATTTGGAAAATCTGGGAGAAAGATCAGCGCGGAATGGTGTCCGAGGTGGCCACGAGGCAGGGGCCCACGCCTGTACCAGGAGGGCGCGCCCCCACCCTCGTGGGCCACCCGTAAGGCGGTTGATGCCCTTCTTCGGCTGCAAGAAAGCTAATTTTTGGAAAAAAATCACGGCGAAGGTTTCAGTCCAATCGGAGTTACGGATCTCTGGATATGAAAGAAACGGTGAAAGGGCAGTAGAACAGAACGCAGAACCAGAGAGAGACAGAGAGATAGATCCAATCTCGGAGGGGCTCTCGCCCCTCCCATGCCATGGAGGCCAAGGACCAGAGGGGAAACCCTTCTCCCATCTAGGGAGGAGGTCAAGGAAGAAGAGGAAGAAGGGGGACCCTCTCCCCCTCTCCTCCGGTGGTCTTGAACGCTGCCGTAGCCACGATCATCATCACCATGATCTTCACCAACACCTCCGCCATCTTCACCAACATCTCCATCACCTTCCCCTCTATATACAGCGGTCCACTCTCCCAACCCGCTGTACCCTCTACTTGAACATGGTGCTTTATGCTTCATATTATTATCCAATGATGTGTTGCCATCCTATGATGTCTGAGTAGATTTTCGTTGTCCTATCGGTGGTTGATGAGTTGCTATGATTGATTTAATTTGCTTGTGGTTATGTTGTTGTCCTTTGGTGCCCATCATATGAGCGCGCGCGTGGATCACACCATAGGGTTAGTTGTATGTTGATAGGACTATGTATTGGAGGGCAAGAGTGACGGAAGCTTCAACCTAGCATGGAAATTGATGCATACGGGATCGAAGGGGAACAATATATCTTAATGCTATGGTTGGGTTTTACCTTAATGAACATTAGTAGTTGCGGATGCTTGCTAATATTTCCAATCATAAGTGCATAGAATTCCAAGTAAGGGATGACATGCTAGCAGTGGCCTCTCCCACATAATACTTGCTATCGGTCTAGTAAAGTAGTCAATTGCTTAAGGGACAATTTCGCAACTCCTACCACCACTTTTCCACACTCGCTATATTTACATTTTTCTTATTTACTTACAACAGCCCCTATTTTTATTTTCGTGCTCTTTATTTTCTTGCAAGCCTATCCAGAAACACCTACAAAGTACTTCTAGTTTCATACTTGTTCTAGGTAAAGTAAACGTTAAGCGTGCGTAGAGTTGTATCGGTGGTCGATAGAACTTGAGGGAATATTTATTCTACCTTTAGCTCCTCGTTGGGTTCGACACTCTTACTTATCGAAAACTGTTGCGATCCCCTATACTTGTGGGTTATCAAGACCTTTTTAAAGCGCCCGTTCTTTGGGGAGCAATAGCGTGGGGTGAATATTCTCATGTGTGCTTGTTTGCTTTATCACTAAGTAATTTTTATTTGCTGTTCTTAGTTGTTCTTTATCCTTAGTTATGGATATGGAACACAGAATACCAAAAAAATTAGGTGTACTTTCTACTCATGGAGATGGGGAACCTCCTAAAACCCTCGATGCTCAATATGTGCAAAATATTATGTACCACTTTGATAATCTTGAGAAAACCTCATTCAATTTGATAGTGGGAGTAACGTTGGATCAACGTGAATACTTTAGGGATTATTGCTTGACACAAAAAGGGAAACTATTATGGGATCAAATTTATATATTGAAGTGGTATGCTTGGCAAGTATGCTTGAATTATTATTATAATTGTTGCTCTAGGATGAATGCTCCACACCTTCCCTTTTTATGCAAATTTAATGATAATGAAACCTTAGCTTCTTATGCTAATGGTATATATGATTAATATGATGTGGAACAAATAGAAGAATTTATTGCTTTTAAGGGTGCTTATGAAATTGAATCTATGTTTGAAAAGTATGAAGCTTTTGATGATGATGTTTATAGGCCTGAAAATCTTGCTATACTTAAATATTGTTATGAGAATTATGAATACAATGCCTATATTAATGTGCTTATTGAGAAAGTCTCCGCTGTCCAAGAAGAGACTAATATTTTGCAGGAATCTATGGAAGAAGAAATTGATGAAACTATGAGCTCATTGGATGAAAAGGATGATGAGGAGAGCAAAGAACAAAAGGAGGAAGAGCGGATTAGCTACCCATGCCCACCTTCTAATGAGAGTAACTCTTCAACTCATACATTGTCTAATTTCCCTTTGTGCTTACCGAAGGATGATACCTATGATGACTATTATGATCCCATTGATTCTCTTGAAATATCCCTTTTTGATGATGCTTGTTATGCTTGTAGCCAAGATGCCAATATGAATGATGATTATGGAGATGAACTTGCTATAGTTCCTTATGTTAAACATGAAATTGTCACTATTGCACCCATGCATGATAGTCCTATTATCTTTTTGAATTCTCCAAACTACACTATATCGGAGAAGTTTGCACTTATTAAGGATTACATTGATGGGTTGCCTCTTACCGTTGCACATGATGATTTTGATGAGTATATTATGCTTGTGCTTGCTGCTCCTACTTGCAATTATTATGAGAGAGGAACTATATCTCCACCTCTCTATGTTTCCAACACGATAAGATTGCAAGAAACTGTTTATACTATGCATTGGCCTTTACTATGTGTGCATCAATTGTTCTTTTATGACATGCCGATGCATAGGAAGAGAGTTAGACTTCGTCATTACATGATATATGTTACTTTGTGCTCACTACTAAATTACAAATCATTGCTAATTAAAATTGGCTTTGATATACCTTGGGATCCGTGGATTCACTACTTGAGCACTATATGCCTAGCTTAATGGCTTTAAAGAAAGCGCTGCCAGGGAGACAACCCGGAAGTTTTAGAGAGTCATTTATTTCTGTCGAGTGCTTTCATATAGTTTAAAAATAACAAAAATAAAGAGGGGAACCCAAAACTTTTTCAAAAAGAAAAGCGAAAGTGAGAAAGACAATCATTGTTGAAGTGGGAGCTAGCCTTGAACTTTGTTCATGCTCACGGAAACTTTGTGAATCTTGATTACATAAACTTTTCAACAAAAATAATTATCCCCTTGTACAATTCCATTGTATTATAAAAATAATGTGCCAAGGTTTGCCTTTAGGATGTTTACAATCATTGTTGGTTTCTACGGTGCAGGACAGAAACTTTGGCTGTAGTGCGTGATTTTTAAATTTTTTACTTGAATGTAAAATGGTTCTGATTCTTTTTGCACTGTCTTTCTATACAAATTTTTTATTTTTCCTAATTTTGGAAGAATTTTTCAAGTATCAGAAGTATGGTGAATGTTCAGATTATTACAGACTATTCTGTTTTTGACAGATTCTGTTTTTGATGCATAGTTTGCTTGTTGTGATGAAACTATCAACTTATACCAGTGGATTAAGCCATGAAAAAGATATTATAGTAGACACAATGCAAAAACAAAATATGAATAGGTTTGCAACAGTACTTAGAGTAGTGATTTGCTTTACTATACTAACGGATCTTACCGAGTTTTCTGTTGAAGTTTTGTGTGGATGAAGTGTTCGATGATCGAGAAGGTTTCGATGTGAGAAGAAGGAAGAGGCAAGAGCTCAAGCTTGGGGATGCCCGAGGCACCCCAAGTAAATATTCAAGGAGACTCAAGCGTCTAAGCTTGGGGATGCTGTTGGGGAACGTAGTAATTTCAAAAATTTCCTACGCACACGCAAGATCATGGTGATGCATAGCAACGAGAGGGGAGAGTGTTGTCCACGCACTCGTGAGACCCAGCGAAGCGCGTTAGAACAACGCGGTTGATGTAGTCGTACGTCTTCACGGCCCGACCGATCAAGCACCAAAACTACGGCACTTCCGAGTTCTAGCACACGTTCAGCTCGATGACGTCCCTCGAACTCCGATCCAGCCGAGTGTCGAGGAGAGTTTCACGGCCTGACGGGCGTGGTGACGATCTTGATGTACTACCGGCGAGGGCTTCGCCTAAGCACCGCTACGATATTATCGAGGTGGATTATGGTGGAGGGGGGCACCGCACACGGCTAAGAGATCCAAGGGATCAATTGTTGTTGTGTCAAGAGGTGCCCCCCTGCCCCCGTATATAAAGGAGCAAAGGGGTAGGGGCGGCCGGCCTAGGAGGCGGCGCCAAGGGAGTCCTACTCCACCGGGAGTAGGACTCCCTCCTTCCTGTTGGAGTAGGAGAAGGGGAAAGAGGGAGAGGAAGAAGGAAAAGGGGCTGCGCCCTTGTCCAATTCGGATGGAGGGGGCACAGGCCTCCTTCCTTTTGGCCTCTCTCCTCTATTCCCGTATGGCCCAATAAGGCCCATATACTCCCCGGCGAATTCCCGTAACTCTCCGGTACTCCGAAAAATACCCGAATCACTCGGAACCTTTCCGAACTCCGAATATAGTCGTCCAATATATCGATCTTTACGTCTCGACCATTTCGAGACTCCTCGTCATGTCCCCGATCTCATCCGGGACTCCGAACTCCTTCGGTACATCAAAACTCATAAACTCATAATCTAAGCATCATCGAAACCTTAAGCGTGTGGACCCTACGGGTTCGAGAACTATGTAGACATGACCTAGAACTATTCTTGGTCAATAACCAATAAGCGGAACCTGGATGCTCATATTGGCTCCTACATATTCTACGAAAATCTTTATCGGTCAAACCGCATAACAACATACGTTGTTCCCTTTGTCATCGGTATGTTACTTGCCCGAGATTTGATCGTCGGTATCCAATACCTAGTTCAATCTCGTTCTTGGCAAATCTCTTTACTCGTTACGTAATGCATCATTCTGTAACTAACTCATTAGCTACATTGCTTGCAAGGCTTATAGTGATGTGCATTACCGAGAGGGCCAGAGATACCTCTCCGATAATCGGAGTGACAAAACCTAATCTCGAAATCGCCAACCCAACATGTACCTTTGGAGACACCTGTAGTACTCCTTTATAATCACCCAGATTACGTTGTGACGTTTGGTAGCACCAAAGTGTTCCTCCGTAAACGGGAGTTGCATAATCTCATAGTTACAGGAACATGTTTAAGTCATGAAGATATCAATAGCAACATACTATTCGATCAAGTGATAGGCTATCGGAATGGGTCATGTCAATCACATCATTCTCCTAATGATGTGATCACATTAATCAAATAACAACACATGTCTATGGTTAGGAAACATAACCATCTTTGATTAATGAGCTAGTCAAGTAGAGGCATACTAGTGACTATATGTTTGTCTATGTATTCACACATGCATCATGTTTCCGGTTAATACAATATTAGCATGAATAATAAACATTTATCATGAAGTAAGGAAATAAATAATAACTTTATTATTGCCTCTAGGGCATATTTCCTTCAGTCTCCCACTTGCACTAGAGTCAATAATCTAGTTCACATCATCATGTGATTCAACACTAATATTCACATCTGTATGTGATTAACACCCATAGTTCACATCGTCATGTGACCAACACCCAAAGGGTTTACTAGAGTCAATAATCTATTTCACATCGCTATGTGATTAACACCCAAAGAGTACTAAGGTATGATCATGTTTTGCTCGTGAGAGAAGCTTAGTCAACGGGTTACATCACATTCAGAGCCGTATGTATTTTGCAAATATTCTATGTCTACAATGCTCTTGCGGAGCTACTCTAGCTAATTGCTCCCACTTTCAATATGTATCCAGATTGAGACTTAGAGTCATCTGGATCAGTGTAAAAAGCTTGCACTGTTGTAACTCTTTATGACGGGCTCTTTTATCACCTCCATAATCGAGAAATATTTCCTTAGTCCTCACTAAGGATATTCTTGAACGTTGTCCAGTGATCTACTATTAGATCAAAATTGTATTCCTTTGCCATAACTCAAAGCAAGGTATACAATAGGTGCAGTTCACAAGATAGCATACTTTATAGAACCTATGGTAGAGGCATAGGGAATGACTTTTCATTCTTCTTTCTATTTTCTGCCGTGGTCGGGCTTTGAGTCTTACTCAATTTCACACCTTATGTCTGAGGCAAGAAACTCTTTCTTTGACTGTTCCATTTTGAACTACTTCAAAATCTTGTCAAGGTATGTACTCATTGAAAAACTTATCAAGCGTCTTGATCTATCTCTATAGATCTTGATGCTCAATATGTAAGCAGCTTCACTGAGGTCTTTCTTTTAAAGAACTCCTTTCAAATGCTCCTTTATGCTTTCCAGAAAAATTCTACATCATTTCTGATCAACAATATGTTACTCACATATATTTATCAGAAAGGCGGTAGTGCTCCCACTCACTTTATTGTAAATACAGGCTTCACCGCAAGTCTGTATAAAACTATATGCTTTGATCACACTATCAAAGCGTTTATTCCAACTCCGAGATGCTTGCACCAGTCCATAGATGGATCGCTGAAGCTTGCACATTTTGTTAACTCCTTTAGGATTGACAAAACCTTCTGGTTGCATCATATACAACTCTTCTTTAATAAATCCATTAAAGAATGTAGTTTTGACATCCATTTGCCAGATTTCATAAAATGTGGCAATTGCTAACATGATTCGGACAAACTTAAGCATCGCTACGAGTGAGAAAATCTCATTATAGTCAACACCTTGAACTTGTCGAAAACCTTTTTGTGACAAGTCGAGCTTTGTAGATAGTAACACTACTATCAGTGTCCATCTTCCTCTTGAAGATCCATTTATTTAACATGGCTTGCTGATCATCGAGCAAGTTAATCAAAGTCCATACTTTGTTCTCATACATGGATCTTATCTCAGATTTCATGGCCTCAAGCCATTTCATGAATCTGGGCTCATCATCGCTTCCTCATAGTTCGTAGGTTCATCATGGTCTACTAACATGACTTCCGTAACATGATTACCGTACCACTACAGTGCGGATCTTACTCTGGAAGACCTACGAGGTTTGGTAGCAACTTGATCTGAAGTTTCATGATCATCATCATTAACTTCCTCACTAATTGGTGTAGGAATCACCGGAATTGATTTACGTGATGAACTACTTTCCAATAAGGGAGAAGGTACAATTACCTCATCAAGTTCTATTTTCCTCCCACTCACTTCCTTCGAGAGAAACTTCTTCTCTAGAAAGGATCCATCTTAACAACGAATGTTTTGCCTTTAGATCTGTGATAGAAGGTGTACCCAACAGTTTCCTTTGGGTATTCTATGAAGACGCACTTCTCCGATTTGGGTTCGAGCTTATCAGGTTGAAAACCTTTTTCATATAAGCATCGCAACTCCAAACTTTAAGAAACGACGACTTTGGTTTCTTGCTAAACCATAGTTCATACGGCGTCGTCTCAACGTATTTAGATGGTGCCCTATTTAAACGTGAATGCACTGTCTCTAATGCATAACCCCAAAAGCGATAGTGGTAAACCGATAAGAGACATCATAGATCGCACCTTATCTAGTAAAGTACGATTACGATGTTCGGACACACCATTACATTGTGGTGTTCCGTGGCGTGAGTTGTGAAACTATTCCACTTTGTTTTAATTGAAGACCAAACTCGTAACTCAAATATTCATCTCCACGATCGGATCGCGAAACTTTATTTTCTTGTTACGATGATTTTCTACTTCACTCTGAAATTCTTTGAACTTTTCAACTATTTCAGACTTATGTTTCATCAAGAAGATATATGCATATCTGCTCAAATCATCTGTGAAGGTCAGAAAATTAGGATACTTGCCACGGGCATCAACACTCATTGGATCGCATACATCAGTATGTATTATTTCCAACAAGTTTGTTGCTCGTTCCATTGTTCCGAAGAACGGAGTTTTAGTCATCTCGCCCAAAGGCACGGTTCGCAAGCATCAAATGATTCATAACCAAGTGATTCCGAAAATCCATCTTTTATGGAGTTTCTTCATCGCTTTACACCAATATGACCCAACGGCGGTGCCACTAATAAGTTGCACTATCATTATTAACTTTGCATCTTTCGGCATCAATATTATGAATATGTGTATCACTACGATCGAGATCCAACAAACTATTTTCATTGGGTGTATGACCATTGAAGGTTTTATTCATGTAAATGTAACAACAATTATTCTCGACTTTAAATGAATAACCGTATTGCAATAAACATGATCAAATCATATTCATGCTCAACGCAAAAGCCAAATAACATTTATTTAGATTTAACACTAATCCCGAAAGTATAGGGAGTGTGTGATGATGATCATATCAATCTTGGAACTACTTCCAACACTCATCGTCACTTCCCCTTCAACTAGTCTCTGTTTTATTCTCAGTAACTCTGTTTGAGTTACTAATCTTAGCAACCAAACAAGTATCAAATACTCAGGGTTACTATAAACACTAGTAAGGCACATATCAATAACATGTATATCAAATATACTCTTGTTCACTTTGCCATCCTTCTTATCCACCAAATATTCGTGGCATTTCCGCTTCAAGTGACCATTTCCTTTGCGATTGTAAGCACTCAGTTCAGGTTTTGGTCCAGCTTTGGTCTTCTTCACGGGAGTGACAACTTGTTTGCCATTCTACTTGAAGTTTCCCTTTCTTTCCCTTTGCCCTTTTCTTGAAACTAGTGGTCTTGTCAATCATCAACACTTGATGCTCTTTCTTGATTTCTACCTTCGCCGATTTCAACATCACAAAGAGCTCGGGAATCGTTTTCGTCATCCCTTGCATACTATAGTTCATCATGAAGTTCTAGTAACTTAGTGATGGTGACTAGAGAATTCATCAATCACTATCTTATCTGGAAGATTAACTCCCACTTGATTCAAGCGGTCAAGTACCCGGACAATCTGAGCACATGCT
This sequence comes from Aegilops bicornis, assembly GCA_021605145.1. NCBI lineage: Eukaryota > Viridiplantae > Streptophyta > Magnoliopsida > Poales > Poaceae > Aegilops > Aegilops bicornis. The sequence continues at coordinate 445,269,194 of CM038674.1, read as the reverse complement.
CACTAGTTGAGCGATTCTCCTCCATCTTTTAGCTATAGAATTTGTTGGAGACTTCATATCTCTCAACTCGGTATTTGCTTGAAATATTAACTTCAACTCCTGGAACATCTCATATGGTCCATGACGTTCAAACGTCTTTGAAGTCCCGATTCTAAGCCGTTAAGCATGGTGCACTAAACTATTAAGTAGTCATCATATTGAGCTAGCCAAACGTTCATAACGTGCGCATCCGCTCCTGCAATAGGTCAGATCACCTAGCGGTGCATCAAGGACATAATTCTTCTGTGCAGCAATGAGGATAAACCTCAGATCACGGATCCAATCCACATCATTGCTACTAACATCTTTCAACACAGTTTTCTCTAGGAACATATTAAAATAAACATATGAAAGCAACAAACATAGGGAAGCAACAACGCGAGATATTGATCTACAACATAATTTGCAAAATACTACCAGGACTAAGTTCATGATAAATTTAAGTTCAATTAATCATATTACTTAAGAACTCCCAATTAGATAGACATCCCTCTAATCTTCTAAGTGATCACGTGATCCATATCAACTAAACCATGTCCGATCATCACGTGAGATGGAGTAGTTTCAATGGTGAACATCACTATGTTGATCATATCTACTATATGATTCACGCTCGACCTTTCGGTCTCCGTGTTCCGAGGCCATATCTGTATATGCTAGGCTCGTCAAGTTTAACCTGAGTATTTCGCGTGTGCAACTGTTTTGCACCCGTTGTATTTGAACGTAGAGCCTATCACACCCGATCATCACGTGGTGTCTCAAAGACGAAGAACTTTCGCAATGGTGCATACTCGGGAGAACACTTCTTGATATTTTTAGTGAGAGATCATCTTAAAATGCTACCGTCAATCAAAGCAAGATAAGATGCATAAAGGATAAACATCACATGCAATCAATATAAGTGATATGATATGGCCATCATCATCTTGTGCTTGTGATCTCCATCTCCGAAGCAACGTCGTGATCACCATCGTCACCGGCGCGACACCTTGATCTCCATCGTAGCATCGTTGTCGTCGCCAACTATTGCTTCTACGACTATCGCTACCGCTTAGTGATAAAGTAAAGCAATTCTGAAGCGTTGCATTTCATACAATAAAGCGACAACCATATGGCTCCTGCTAGTTGCCGATAACTTTGGTTACAAAACATGATCATCTCATACAATAAAATATAGCATCACGTCTTGACCATATCACATCACAACATGCCCTGCAAAAACAAGTTTGTTGTTGCAAATTTTACGTGGCTGCTACGGGCTGAGCAAGAACCGTTCTTACCTACACATCAAAACCACAACGATAGTTTGTCAAGTTGGTGTTGTTTTAACCTTCGCAAGGACCGGGCGTAGCCACACCAGTTCAACTAAAGTGAGAGAGACAGACACCCGCCAGTCACCTTTAAGCAACGAGTGCTCGCAGCGGTGAAACCAATCTCGCGTAAGCGTCTGGCGTAATGTCGGTCCGGCCGTTTCATCTCACAATACCGCCCGAACCAAAGTATGACATCTTTGGTAAGCAGTATGACTTATATCGCCCACAACTCACTTGTGTTCTACTCGTGCATATGACATCTACGCATAAAACCAGGCTCTGATACCACTGTTGGGGAACGTAGTAATTTCAAAAATTTCCTACGCACACGCAAGATCATGGTGATGCATAGCAACAAGAGGGGAGAGTGTTGTCCACGTACCCTCGTAGACCGAAAGCGGAAGCGTTAGAACAACGCGGTTGATGTAGTCGTACGTCTTCACGGCCCGACCGATCAAGCACCGAAACTTCGACACCTCCGAGTTCTAGCACACGCGTTCAGCTCGATGGCGTCCCTCGAACTCCGATCCAGCCGAGTGTCGAGGGAGAGTTCCGTCAAGACGGCGTGGTGACGATCTTGATGTACTACCGACGCAGGGCTTCGCCTAAGCACCGCTACGATATTATCGAGGTGGATTATGGTGGAGGGGGGCACCGCACACGGCTAAGAGATCCAAGGGATCAATTGTTGTTGTGTCAAGAGGTGCCCCCTGCCCCCGTATATATAGGAGCAAAGGGGGAGGGGCGGCCGGCCTAGGAGGGGGCGCGCCAAGGGGAGTCCTACTCCCGTGGGAGTAGGACTCCCTCCTTCCTTGTTGGAGTAGGAGAAGGGGAAAGAGGGGGAGAGGAAGAAGGAAAAGGGGGAGATTGTTGGAAATATGCCCTAGAGGTAATAATAAATTAGTTATTATTATATTTCCTTGTTCATGATAATCGTTTATTACCCATGCTATAATTGTATTGATAGGAAACTCAGATACATGTGTGGGTACATAAACAACACCATGTCCCTAGTAAGCCTCTAGTTGACTAGCTCGTTGATCAACAGATGGTTACGGTTTCTGACCATGGACATTGGATGTCGTTGATAACGGGATCACATCATTTGGAGAATGATGTGACGGACAAGACCCAATCCTAAGCCTAGCACAAAGATCGTAGTTAGGTATGCTAAAGCTTTTCTAATGTCAAGTATCATTTCCTTAGACCACGAGATTGTGCAACTCCGGATGCCGTAGGAATGCTTTGGGTGTACCAAACGTCACAACATAACTGGGTGGCTATAAAGGTGCACTCTGGTATCTCCGAAAGTGTCCATTGGGTTGGCACGAATCGAGGCTGGATTTGTCACTCCGTGTAGCGGAGAGGTATCTCTGGGCCCACTCGGTAGGACATCATCATAATGTGCACAATGTGACCAAGGGGTTGATCACGGGATGATGTGTTACGGAACGAGTAAAGAGACTTGCGATAACGAGATTGAACAAGGTATCGGGATCTTGACGATCGAATCTCGGGCAAGTACAATACCGCTAGACAAAGGGAATTGAATACGGGATTGATTGAATCCTCGACATCGTGGTTCATCCGATGAGATCATCGTGGAACATGTAGAGCCAACATGGGTATCCAGATCCCGCTGTTGGTTATTGACCGGAGAACGTCTCGGTCATGTTCGCATGGTTCCCGAACCCGTAGGGTCTACACATAAGGTTCGATGGCGCTAGGGTTATAAAGGAAGTTTGTATGTGGTTACCGAATGTTGTTGAGTCCGGATGAGATCCCGGACGTCACGAGGAGTTCGGAATGGTCCGGAGGTAAAGATTTATATATGGAAAGTTGTTGTTCGGGTTAGGAAAAGTTCGGGTTTTTTCGGTATTGTACCGAAGCTTCGGAAGGTTCGGAGGATTCGGAGGGGTCCTGAGGTCCGAAATTGTTCCACGACGTCCAATACAGTAGCATGGGCTGTAGGGGGCGCCCTAGCCTTAATGGGCCAGGGGCACCAGCCCCCAAGGCCCATGCGCATGGGAAGGGGAAAACCCTAAAGGGGAGGCCTCCACTTGACTTGGGAGGCACTCCTCCCCTTAGCCGCCCCTAGATGGGATCTAGGGCTGGCCGCACCCCTTGGGGTGGGAAACCCTAAAGGGGCGCAGCCCCTTTCCCCTATATACTTGAGGTTTTGGGGCTGCCAGACGGGTGAGAACTTCTCCTCTTGGCGCAGCCCTACCTCTCTCCCTTCTCCTCTCCCGCGGTGCTTGGCGAAGCCCTGCAGGATTGCCACGCTCCTCCACCACCACCACGCCGTTGTGCTACTGCTGGATGGAGTCTTCCTCAACCTCTCCCTCTCTCCTTGCTAGATCAAGGCGTGGGAGACGTCACCGGGCTGTACGTGTGTTGAGCAGCGGAGGTGCCGTCCGTTCGGCACTAGGATCTCCGTGATTTGGATCACGATGAGTACGACTCCTTCAACCCCGTTCTCTTGAACGCTTCCGCTTAGCGATCTACAAGGGTATGTAGATGCACTCTTCTTCCCCTCGTTGCTAGTCTCTCCATAGATAGATCTTGGTGACTCGTAGGAAAATTTTGAATTTACGCCACGTTCCCCAACAAAGTGGCATCATGAGCTAGGTCTATTGCGTAGATTCTTTGCACGAGTAGAACACAAAGTAGTTGTGGGCGTTGATGATGTTCAATATGCTTACCGTTACTAGTCCAATCTTGTTTCGACGGTATTGTGGGATGAAGCGGCCGGACCGACCTTACACGTACACTTACGTGAGGATGTGTTCCACCGACTAACATGCACTTGGTGCATAAGGTGGCTAGCGGGTGCCGCCTCCCACTTTAGTCGGAACGGATTCGATGAAAAGGGTCCTTATGAAGGGTAAATAGCAATTGGCATATCACGTTGTGGTTTTGCGTAGGTAAGAAAGCGTTCTTGCTAGAAACCCATAGCAGCCACGTAAAACATGCAACAACAATTAGAGGACGTCTAACTTGTTTTTGCGGGGTATGCTATGTGATGTGATATGGCCAAGAAGAATGTGATGAATGATATGTGATGTATGAGATTGATCATGTTCTTGTAATAGGATTCACGACTTGCATGTCGATGAGTATGACAACCGGCGAGAGCCATAGGAGTTGTCTTTATTTATTGTATGACCTGCGTGTCATTAAACAACGCCATGTAATTACTTTACTTTATTGCTAACCGTAGCCATAGTAGTAGAAGTAATAGTTGGCGAGACAACTTCATGAAGACACGATGATGGAGATCATGGTGTCATGCCGGTGACGATGATGATCATGGAGCCCGAAGATGGAGATCAATGGAGCTATATGATATTGGCCATATCATGTCACTACTATATAATTGCATGTGATGTTTATTATGTTTATGCATCTTGTTTACTTAGAACGACGGTAGTAAATAAGATGATCCCTTACAACAATTTCAAGAAGTGTTCTCCCCTAACTGTGCACCGTTGCTAAAGTTCGTCAGCTTCTAAGCACCACGTGATGATCGGGTGTGATGGATTCTTACGTTCACATACAACGGGTGTAAGACAGATTTACACGCGAAACACTTAGGGTTAACTTGACGAGCCTAGCATGTACGGACATGGCCTCGGAACACGTAGACCGAAAGGTCGAGCATGAGTCGTATAGTAGATACGATCAACATGAAGATGTTCACCGATGATGACTAGCCCGTATCACGTGATGATCGGACCACGGCCTAGTTGACTCGGATCATGTAATCACTTAGATGACCGGAGGGATGTCTATTCGAGTGGGAGTTCATAAGATGAACTTAATTATCTTGAACATAGTCAAAAGACCTTTTGCAAATTATGTCGTAAGCTCGCGCTTTAGTTCCACTGTTTAGATATGTTCCTAGAGAAAATATAGTTGAAAGTTGAAAGTAGCGATTATGCGGACGATGAAAGCTTATGTCCTTAATGCACCGCTCGATTGTCTTTGAACCCCAAACGTCGTTTGTGGATGTTGCGAACATCGGACATACACGCTTTGATAACTACGTGATAGTTCGCTTAAGCGGTTTAGAGTTGAGGCACGAAGACGTTTTCGAAATGTCGCGGAACATATGAGATGTTTCGAGGGCTGAAATTAGGATTTCGGGCTCGTGCTCACGCCAAGAGGTATGAGACCTCGGCGATTTTCTTATCCTACAAACTAAGGGAGAAAAGCTCAATCATTGAGCTTGTGCTCGATTGTCTGAGTACAACAATCACTTGAATCGAGTGGGAGTTGATCTTCCGGATGAGATAGTGATGTTTCTCCAAAGACATTGCCACCAAGCTACTAGAGCTTCGTGATGAACTATAACATATCGTGGATAGATATGATGATCCTTGAAGTGTTCGCGATGTTTGACACCGCGAAAGTAGAAGTCAAGTAGGAGAATCAATTGTTGATGGTTGGTAAAACCACTAGTTTCAAGAAGGGCAAGGGCAACAAGGGATACTTCATGAAACGGCAAAAGCGATTCTTTGCTCTAGTGAAGAAACCCAAGGTTGAACCCAAACCCGAGACTAAGTGCTTCTGTAATAAGGGGAACAACCATTGGAGCAGATTTGCCCTAGATACTTGGTAGATGAGAAGGCTGGCAAGGTCGATAAAAGTATATTGGATATGCATTATGTTAATGTGTACTTTACTAGTACTCCTAGTAGCACCAGGGTATTAAGATACCGGTTCGGTTGCTAAGTGTTAGTAACTCGAAATAAAAGCTACGGAATAAACGGAGACTAGCTAAAGGTGAGCTGACGATATGTATTGGAAGTTTTTCCAAGCTTGATGTGATCAAGCATCGCACGCCCTCTACCAACGAGATTGGTGATAAACCTAAATAATTGCATTTGGTGTTTTGCGTTGAGCATAGACATGATTGGATTATGTCTATCGCAATACGGTTATTCATTTAAGGAGAATAATGGTTACTCGCTTATTTGAATAATACCTTCGATGGTTTTGCACCTAAATAAATGGTTTATTGAATCTCGATCGTAGTGATACACATTTTCATGCCAAAAGTATAAGATAGTAATGATAGTACCACTTACTTGCGGTAATCGCCATGTAAGTCATATTGGTGTAAAAGCATGAAGAAGCTCCATGCCGATGGATCTTTGGACTCACTCGTTTTGAAAAGTTTGAGACATGCGAACCATGTCTATTGGTGCATACGCATGAAGAAACTCCAGTAAGATGGATCGTTTAGACTCACTTGATTTTGAATCACTTGAGATATGCAAATCATACCACATGGACAAGATGACCGAAAAGCCTCGGTTTCAAAGAAGATGGAACTAGATAGCAACTTGTTGGAAGTAACACATTTTGATGTGTGCAGTCCAATGAGTGCTGAGGCATGCAATGAATATCGTTATGTTCTTACTCCACAGATGATTCGAGTAGATATTGAGTATATTTACTTGATGAAACACAAGTCTGAATTATTGAATGGTTCAAGTAATTTCAGAGTGAAGTTTAAGATCTTCGTGACAAGAGGATAGAATATCTATGATATGATCATAGAGATGAATATCTGAGTTACGAGTTTTGGCACACAATTAAGACATTGTGCAAATTGTTTCACAATTAATACCGCCTGGAACACCATAGTGTGATGGTGTGTCCGAACATCATAGTTGCACTCTATTGGATATGGGGCGTACCATGATATCTCTTATCGAATTACCACTATCGTTCATGGGTTAGGCATTAGAGACAACCGAACTCACTTTAATGGGGCACCACGTAATTCCGTTGAGACGACACCGTTTGGAGAAACCTAAGTTGTCGTTTCTTGAAAGTTTGGGACTGCGACGCTTATGTGGAAAAGTTTCAGGTTGATAAGCTCGAACCCAAAGCGGACAAAATGCATCTTCATAGGACACCCAAAACAGTTGGGTATACCTCCTAATTCAGATCCGGAAGCAATAGGGATTGTTTCTTGAATCGGTTCCTTTCTCGAGGAAAAGTTCGTCTCGAAAAGTTGAGTGGGAGGATGGTGGAGACTTGATGAGGTTATTGAACCATCACTTCAACTAGTGTGTAGCAGACGCAGGAAGTTGTTCCGTGGCACCTACACCAATTAAAGTAGAAGCTTATGATAGTGATCATGAAGTTTCGGATCAAGTCACTTACGTGCCTCGTGGGGTGACAAGGATGCGTACTACTTGAGTGGTACGCAATCCTGTCTTGAAGGTCATGTTGCTAGACAACAATAAACCTACGAGCTATGGAGAAGCAATGGTGGGCCCAAATTCCGACAAATGGTTAGAAGCCATGAAATCCGAGATAGGATCCATGTATCAGAACAAAGCATGGACTTTGGTGGACTTGCCCGATGATCAGCGAGCCATTGAGATAAATGGATCTGTCGCGACCAGACCCGAATGGATCTAGCGCTCTGTACTCAGTGTCATCCTCGATCGATGTCTTTGACACGACACAAGATGCCAAGGATTTATAGCAGAGTAGCAATCACACACTTATTACATCGTTGTCCACAAGGGAACTTAATACAATAATATGGCTTAAGGCCATCTAATAATAACAGCGGAAGGCTTGGAAAAGCGAGTGAGTCCATCAACTCCAGTGACATCACCGAGTATAGAACCACAACCTAACATCTTACTGTCGTTCGAAAAAGTCTCGCAACATGAAAAGTTGCAGCCGAAACGGGTCGACACATGGAATATGCTGGCAATGTAACACGTAAGAGCAATGATGCAATAAGCCTATACTACATGCATATATGGCTGGTGGTAAGGCTCTCTGATTTACATTTTTGCGAAAAGCCAATTTTTCCCTACATCAAAGGAATAATTTTATTTAACTATCATGGTGGTTGTTAAACATTGAAGATGGTTGATGACATCCTCAATCCCAATTAAAAAGTACTCATTAAAAACCCAATACATTTATTTTAGAAGTAACATGTTGAGATTCACATGATAATCAAGTACTAGATACTCAAGATGTCCATAATCGGGGACACGGCTAATCATGATTAGTTTATACACTCTGCAGAGGTTTTGCGACTTTTCCCCACAAGACTCGATCGCCTCCGCTTGGTTCTCGCACTACATGGTGTTTGAGAAAGCGGATGACCGAGACATAGTCTTTCGTAAGCGCTTAGCACCTTACATGTGGGTAGACCGTACTCAACCTACATCCCCTACATCGCCTAGTCTCGCCTGTAAGAGTTCGCACAACTTAGTCAACTACGCCAGAGCCCATAATTGGCTTGTGGCTGCACACGGAAGTTTCTAGTTTGAATAATCTCATGATCCCTTAGAGCACGGGTGGCGGTCCAAGAAATACAGTAAATCCTCGATAGAAACCAGGTGCCTCAATCCACCCAGATGTGTGTTTAGGTTGCCACCTTAAATAAACCATTAATTAACAATCTCACATCTGTCATGGATATTCACTCACCCAATCCACGCCCACTAGCATAGCATGGCATAATCAAGCAAACGTGAAGTAACTCCCAAGGTTTCATAAGTAAAACAGTAATAGGTACTACCTCAATCTACTTCCCATCCCACAATTTAATTAGATCCTAAACATGCAAGTGTTTGAGGGTTTGATCTAATGCATAAAAACTGGGTAGTAGAAAAGGTATGATCAAAGTGTTACTTGCCTTGGCTTTGATGATCCATGAGTCCTAGAGATTCAAATAACAAGCGGCGCACTCCGTGATCTAACGCAGACAAACAACAAGCATACAATAAGTACTCATCTAATGCACAGGAAATCTCGAATAGATCTAACCAGATAGTTCAACTTAAGAACCACAGTTGCAAAAGAATCGAATCAAATAAAGCATCGAAAGTCGGAACTCGAGAGAGAACGACTCGGTTTAACAATCTGAAATTAGGTCAAAATTTCACAGTAGCAAAACTCTGTGAAAATAGGTTAGTCGGAACGGCGGTTTTCATTCTGAAACTCCAGCGCTTGAATCACCTGATTCCGATAAACGAGCAAGAAATAAAACAGTTTTGAAAATCAGATCTGAAATCAAATCGTAAAATAACGGATTAATTCCGATTAAAAGAAAAACGATTTAACGAGTTAAAAAGTGAGCGTCGTTAATGTAATCGAATCTAACGAACATGTTCATTGAAGCGAACGGTTCGGTGGACGTTCGTTAAATAAGAAAACCGAAAAAAAAGTAAAACCAATCTAGGTTTTTATAAAAAAAAACCGAACATATATATATTTTTTTTTTAAAAACCGGATCGGTTTACGGGGAAAACCGGATCGGCGGGGCGGCGAGGTCGGCTACCTCCGGGGCTCTTCACGGCGAGGTCCCAAGGGCTCCGCTGGGTCGGGAGGGCTCCGGGCGAGGGCGGCGAGGGCGGCGGGCTACCGGCTGGCGAGGGACGGGCGGGCGTTCCACAAGGGCGGCGGCTTGGCGGGTGAGGGCGGGCGGTTATAAAGGGGGGGGCCGGTTTCCTTGGGGAGGCGAGGAGGCCGGGTCGAGGCGGGACTCGGGCGGCGGCGGCGATGGCGTCGGCGGGAGTCCGAAGGGCGGGCGCGAGGGAGGAGGAGGGAGGTGGGCGCTGGGCTGGGCCTGGGCCTGGCTGGGCCGGGCCTCGGTCCAGGGAGGCGCGTTTTTAATTAAAACAAAAGCGAATTAAATAAAATATCAAACGAACTCCAAATTAATTAAAACAAATTTTCCCGACTCCTAAAAATGAGTCGAACAAAATGAAATTTAAAAACAATATACTTGCATAAAAATTTTAAAATGCTCATTTTGCCTAAGCAAAATAAATCTTCCAAAACCAAATTTGGTTTATTTATAATATCTTCATTTTTCCTAATTGCTTGGGAAAGTCATATTATTCCCTCTCAAATATTTTTATAGGAAAAATGTTATGAAGATAATTTAAATAAATCCAATGATCCTATTTTCAAGATTTGGAAAATCCCAAATATGAAAATAATGAAACTTCCAACTCTCTCCGAGGGTCCTTGAGTTGCGTGAAATTTCTAGGATCGGAAAAATGCGAGAAAAATATGATATGCATGATGATCTAATGTATAACATTCCAAGTTGAAAATTTGGGATGTTACAGGATCTTTAAGAAAAAGACGGACGTGGACGGTAATGTCACCGTCTATGAAGCTCGACTTGTGGCGAAGAGTTTTTCACAAGTTCAAGGAGTTGACTACGATGAGATTTTCTGTAACATCCCAAATTTTGGAATGTTAATATAATTAATTGAATTGTTTGTTTGTTTGCTTGAGTGAATTAAACTTGAGTGAAATTTGAACCTTTTCAAAAACTTTTGAATGAGAGGGAATAAAATGACTTTCCCTTCTCCGTAAATTCAAATTCATCCTATTAAAATCAATCGAGAAGATGACATGACTTCTTCAACTATAAAGAATTTGAACGGAGTTTTGCAATTTAATTCTTTCAAATATTTGCACTTGCTTCTCTATTTTTCTTCCCGAGAAATACCCGAAAAATAAATTCTTGCAAGCAAGAAAGAGCGGAGGAAAATGACCCTCCAAAATCAGGGCATTTTTGAAAATATTTGAGCCAAGAAAAACCAAAGTTTTTATTTAAAAATTATTTGCAAAAAGAAATAAAGCCTTTAGGGATTTTCTGAAAACTTTTTTAAGTTTTTATTTTGGCCGTGGAATAATGCTCATCATCTACATTTTATTTTTCTGATAATTTTAGTATATAAAACTCTTTATTCGAATTGATTTGATTTCCTTTTTATTGTTTTAGTTTCCTAATTTTAAAAATAGGAATGGAATCGTTTTATTAGGAAAACCTGCTGGCCCATTAAGCACTTTCCTATTCTAGCCCAACAAGAGATCATCTCCTTCCTCTGTTTCCTCTCACGTTACAGAAGCTTTCCCTATCCATGGAGACAGGAATCTCCACCTTCCCGATCTCCCTCGTCTTTCCATCCCAGCACCTCCCGAGACCGCCTATAAAACCCCCTCCCGCTCCTCGTTCCATTTTTCCCATCACCACGCCCCTCCTGCCCGTAGCCACCTCGCCACCGTCCTCCTTTTCCCGGCCTAGAACGCTCACCAGGAGCTCTCCTGGAACCTCCCCATCGCCCGCCACCTCCCTAAGCGCCCGACCCCCTCCTCCGCCACCCCACCTCGCCGGCAACGTCGCCCCTCGCCCGGAGCAGCCCTCCACATCGCCGTCTCCTTCCTGCCATCTCTGCCTCACGTACAGGTAACTCCCTTGTTGTTTTTTTCGTTTTCAGATTTATTTCCGTAACAGATTTAGTTCCGTTCTTGTTTAGCTTATAACTTTTGATCTAGAAGTCCAATGATGCTGATTCTTTTTGCGTTAGATCACAATTTTCTTGTAGTTTCCAAAAATATATAATTTGTCTATGTTTGGATTTATAAAAATTGAGTTAGATCAGATTTGAATTAAAGCTTGTTTTGCTTATTCCGGGAGTTTAAAAATAGGTTTTTAATTAATTCTTTTTGCTCCTGGTCTCTAGGACCTTTGTTTATCCAGTAGTATTTAGTATCTTATTTCTAGGTTAATTTAAATTAGGTTTTTAGCAAAACAGTACTGTTTTATCATTAGTTCTGTTTTAGCTTTTTCTTTATTGTTTTTATTAGTTTTAAATTATTTCTTTTTGTCACTTTTGACAAAATTAGTTATGTTTCTGTTAGACAACAGGAAAAATTTTATTTTTATTTAAAAAATTTGATTTTCCTTAGTTTTGTATGAAGCCTTCTATAGGTCATAGTTAGAGTTTTATAAAAGCTTTTTATTTGTTTCTTTTTGCAAATAAAATTTTATGGAAAAAATACTTTCTGTTAAATTAGTTATTTTACATTTTATTTTCTGTTAATTTATTAGTTTAGTATTTTAATTGTTGTTAAGTTTTTACTTACGGCAAAACTATATTAGATGTTTGTAGCAAAGTCATAGATCTTCGTTAGTAGTTTTTCTTTGTAGTTTTATTTGAAGTTTCTTTTGATTTTGTTTGAGTTTTATTATCGATTTTCCTTGCTGTTTTGATTGTTATTTGAGTGCTAAAATTGTTTGCTAGGATGTTTGCTTATGTGAATGCTATGTTTGACTATATAGATTTTCAACGGAGTGACGATTAGTTCTACCAAGTCATTTTCTGACAGCGTTGTTATCTTCATCAAGTATTACCAGGCAAGTTCACTTTGATCATTGCTTTCGTACCTATGTTTTTATTGCATTTAGTGGCATCCTTGCAACCACCCCTCAGTAGTGTTATTGAATCCTTGTAGTTGAGTAGTATGCATGAGGTAGGAACCCATCACCCTGTTACCAAGCTCGGGACGTTATTTATTTTAATGCTACGCTATAGTAGACGGGGTTTGGTATGAGTGCTCAGGAGTGGTGTGAGAATGAAGGATTTCGTCAATGACGACAACTCCATGATGGCACCTGCAAGGACTGCATCTTCAAGGCCTCAAGACTTCAAGACTCGAGACAAGAATTCAATACACACTCTTTGGGTGAAGGGCGGTTGTGGGCACCTGGAGAAACCAGTGGTTGGCGGGATGCATGGAGAAGCGCCATGACATCTTGCGGAAAGCTTCACCCAGACTCAAAGAGACGGAAGAATACTTCATGCCCGGAAGCTTACCTGTGCAACCGCAAGTCATTATGGGCTCGGGATTGGTTGACCTTAGTAGTGACTCTGGCTGGGACGGTACTAGCAGATGTAGAACTACGGTAGGATGGGATGAGTACGGACGGTGGTCGAGGAACTCTTTGGAAGACCATGTTTCGGTCATCTTGTTCTCAAACACCACAGAGTGCGAGAACGTAAAGAGAGGGATCGAATCTTGCGGGTAAAGTGTACAAACCTCTGCAGAGGGTTATAACCTAATCGATTAGCCGTGTCCCGATTCTACGGACAATTTGAGCATCTGGACTTGGATTTATTTCGGAACTCTCAACACCGGATTGATAACTTAATTGTGGGCAACATATGATGATTTTGGGCTATGAGACATCGGTTGGCGGAACCATGTCATGATAGAAAACTCCTTAGTACAGACTTCATTTATTCCTTTGATGTAGGTAAAATAAAATCAGCTTTTACGCATAAACAAAACTCGAATCTGAGCCATAAAGCCATATTGCATATAGTATAGTTTATCATCTGTTTTCTCATATCGTGATCTTGCCGGTTCATTAAATGTACTGACCTTCACTGCTGCAACGTATCATGTTGCAGATATTTCCTCGACGAGTAAGAGTTACGATACAGGGTTACGGTCTACACTCAACCTGCCGATGGCGTTGATGGGACTCCACACCCGTTTGATTGTTTTCGCTGAGTATTATGAGGTATATATCATTTTACGTTATTTATACATGTGATTGCACTTTGATATATATATTGATGTACATGTGTGCCAGACATCTTGATCCGAGGATGGCACGGAACACAGAGGCTTGACCGTCTGAGGTCGGGTCGCTACAGATATGGTATCAGAGCACATGTTGACTGTAGGACGTGACCCTAGAAATCGGAAAGCCCTAGAACAGGATATCTCAAAAACTTTATTTACAAAAGACTCTTACTCCTCATCTTTTCTGATTTTATCAAATAGACCCTCTCACCTCAAATAGTTAGAATATACCCCTTATCCTTTGATCACCGGAGGATCAATCAAGACGCTCAAGAAGGATTTGATATCGGAGAACCGATGGCCCCTTCGTAGTAAAGAGGATTTCACCATGCATTAGAAGAGTTGAAGCTGCAACAATTGAAGACTCAAGACTAGAAGAATTTGAAGAATCTGAAGAATTATTTGACCTTTAGAAGACCAAACCCACATTACACACTTACGTTAGATGCGGCGATCTCGTGAGCTGTCATTTGTTTGATGTTTTCAAGCAGCCACAAAGTAAAACTTGTTTCTTCAAAAACTATTGTTTGTATTGTGTGTATATCCCTCCCCACCTCTCTCATATCTCATCCCAAAACTTTTGGACCCCATAGTTGATGAATGAAGTTGGACTGATATTCTCTGGATCAAGACTCCATGAGGCAGAGCTATGGATTCAGAACATGGAGAATCACTTTGGGAGCAATTTGGTTTCAAGGAAGAATGAAGTATCTTACGCTCTCCAGTACTTTGACGGAAGCGCAAAAGATAAAGTTCTCTCCACTTTTAGTGTACAATCAGGATCTGGAACAATACGTCAAGAATCTTCAGATGGACCTCCTGGAAGCCCTGTTTGACAATGAAGCACTACGAGAAGAAGTCAAGACTCGTAGACCAAGGTAAACAAGCTGGAGGAGGAGAACCTCGAGATCTCGAGGATACGTCGAGGAACTCAAGAACAGCAGGACCATGTCTCATGCCAAGGACTTTGAAATCCATAAGCTCAAGGAACAACTTCAGGACATACAGGGTCGTCACAAGAAACTCCGTGTCGACAGGGAAAATCTAGCAGAAGAACTGGAGGAGATCAAGTCCACACAGAAGAAGCCCCAGTGGGGACAATGACCAAGTTCCTAATAAATTTTCTTAGTAGTATCCCACCATGAGAGAAATAAAGATGAACGTTTTCTCGATTTAAGTATCTGACCATACCAGTTTATGTGGGTGGCGATACTGTAGAATTGATTGAATAAATGAATGCTTGGTTGCTATTATTTTTGTGTGTTTATTGAATGGTTGGATAGATGCGATATTCGTAGGCTTGTATTTATTTCAACCCTGAGAGACGTAAGTTACGGAAGAATTGTAGAAGGCCTTCATATGGGAAAAGCATCGACGTTGGAAACTCCCGAGCATTGAAGACTGAAGAAATGAGGACTTAGAAACGAAACCATAGTAGAACGGCCCATTACAAACGATATTTACGTTGATGAGTGGGTATTTGCTTTCTCTTTCTATCTCAACCAGACCCGAAATCTTGAACCCATGGACAACTGAACACCAAACCTTTACGGAGACAATTGCAACTTCCCATGGAGATACATCCCTTGTTCCGAGCACTCCTCTTATCCTACACATGCAGATGACAACCCTTTACGAAGTCTTTCCTTAAGGGCCTCAAACGATCATGACCACGACAAGTGATCGTGATTACCCAAGATCCTGAATGTCATGATGAAGAATATTAACATTGATGGAGATGCTATCTAATAAGGCTACCCCTTCATGCAAAAGGGAGTGGAACTTTGGTATGTGGAGGTACACCTCCACCGTTTGAAAGGAGTTTGCCCAAAGAGGATGGGGCATTACTTTTTCATCTCACGTGTGCCACAAGCAACTTTCTTCGATGCCGTTCGTGAAGCAGCCATGGAAGCCATACGCCGGATCGGAGAAATACTTGAAGCAAGACTCCGTTATACTCGTGAATACCTAAGCGAAGTGCATGCGAGAGATGATGAAGGTGAAGCTCAAGACCACCATGATGAAGCGAAGATTGAAGATTTCAAGGCTCATGTCGCACAATTCGGTGGGATCAAGAATCCTCGAGGAGGATAAATAAATAAAGTGGAAGTAATGTCTGACCATACGAAATCATGTGGGTGGCAGCATTTGTAACAAGTACTTTTTGGAATTTGGATTTACGAAAATTGTTAAGGATGTAATGAAAGATTGATATGAGATTAATGAGATTTTATGGATAAACTTGTGCACTTCTTTTGGTCATAGTACTCTATAAAGCCACGTGATCAATGAAGAAAGAAAGCGTGTTATTCATGACGGCCATAGAAGGAAGCTGGACAAAATAAGTTGGAGTTTTGTTTTGATATGATGGTATGAAGAAAGCAGTACTACTGGATTTAAGGAGGTGTAACAAGAGAGTTACTCCAAGGATGAGCTAAAGCTGCACTAGTGTTGAAGTGGGCCATAACCCATGTGCCGAGGATTTTGAAAAGGAATGATGTAACCTTGATAAAGGAATAAATTTGGGAGAATCGGTGATCCAATCATCATACGTTTCATAGGAGGTTACATAAAAAAACCCGAGAGTGGTGAAGTAACGATAGATATTTTGTTTGGCTTGCGAAACCATGGATTTATATGAACTCGGTTAAATCAACAAGAGAAATTTCTGCAATGCTTGTGAGTATGCCCAAGTGTTAGAATACGTGATTCGATATTTACGTATGTGGTAATGATTCAAGAAATGCGGGATGGATTGGCCCCCATACGAAGACTTCTATCATGAACTATCATATGTTGATGGAAAATCAGAGAGCCTCGAAAACCTTAGAAGAGTGTCGACACGATAAGCCATAAAACCATAGAATGGTGGTACGATGGAACCCTTTACAGGCAACCGTTGCCAATCGTAGGATATACGGTGAAGTTCAACCCAGACCCGTTTTCTGCAGGAGAAAACCATAAATTGTAGACCACCATGAGTGTTTCGATAGTTGTTTAGAATGGACACAGACCCATCAGCTAAGAAGATCCAGTCTCGGACGAACTTCAACTTTGACGAACCGACCCAAGATTACGAGGAAAACTCTATACTTACAGCGTAAGAGCCTTAATGAAGGAGCTATTGTAAGATATGTGAAGGGACATACATTTTCAGCCCTCCGGAGGAAGTATCTGAGTTTATTGGAACCATGACCTTGTTTTTAAGTGTGGTAGCACCCACGACCTTCTCGACCAAGACATTTGCTAGAAGACCCCAACCCCTAACCTTTTCTTGTTAGCCTCTTCGAATCTCGAGGACGAGATTCATTCTAAGTGTGGTAGGTTTGTAACATCCCAAATTTTGGAATGTTAATATAATTAATTGAATTGTTTGTTTGTTTGCTTGAGTGAATTAAACTTGAGTGAAATTTGAACCTTTTCAAAAACTTTTGAATGAGAGGGAATAAAATGACTTTCCCTTCTCCGTAAATTCAAATTCATCCTATTAAAATCAATCGAGAAGATGACATGACTTCTTCAACTATAAAGAATTTGAACGGAGTTTTGCAATTTAATTCTTTCAAATATTTGCACTTGCTTCTCTATTTTTCTTCCCGAGAAATACCCGAAAATAAATTCTTGCAAGCAAGAAAGAGCGGAGGAAAATGACCCTCCAAAATCAGGGGCATTTTTGAAAATATTTGAGCCAAGAAAAACCAAAGTTTTTATTTAAAAATTATTTGCAAAAAGAAATAAAGCCTTTAGGGATTTTCTGAAAAACTTTTTTAAGTTTTTATTTTGGCCGTGGAATAATGCTCATCATCTACATTTTATTTTTCTGATAATTTTAGTATATAAAAACTCTTTATTCGAATTGATTTGATTTCCTTTTTATTGTTTTAGTTTCCTAATTTTAAAAATAGGAATGGAATCGTTTTATTAGGAAAACCTGCTGGCCCATTAAGCACTTTCCTATTCTAGCCCAACAAGAGATCATCTCCTTCCTCTGTTTCCTCTCACGTTCAGAAGCTTTCCATATCCATGGAGACAGAATCTCCACCTTCCCGATCTCCCTCGTCTTTCCATCCCAGCACCTCCCGAGACCGCCTATAAAACCCCTCCCTCTCCTCGTTCCATTTTTCCCATCACCACGCCCCCCTCCTGCCCGTAGCCACCTCGCCACCGTCCTCCTTTTCCCGGCCTAGAACGCCACCAGAGCTCTCTGGAACCTCCCCATCGCCCGCCACCTCCCTAAGCGCCCGACCCCCTCCTCCGCCACCCCACCCTCGCCGCAACGTCGCCCCCTCGCCGAGCAGCCTCCACATCGCCGTCTCCTTCCTGCCATCTCTGCCTCACGTCTGTAACTCCCTTGTTGTTTTTTTCGTTTTCAGATTTATTTCCGTAACAGATTTAGTTCCGTTCTTGTTTAGCTTATAACTTTTGATCTAGAAGTCCAATGATGCTGATTCTTTTTGCGTTAGATCACAATTTTCTTGTAGTTTCCAAAAATATATAATTTGTCTATGTTTGGATTTATAAAAATTGAGTTAGATCAGATTTGAATTAAAGCTTGTTTTGCTTATTCGGGAGTTTAAAAATAGGTTTTAATTAATTCTTTTTGCTCCTGGTCTCTAGGACCTTTGTTTATCCAGTAGTATTTAGTATCTTATTTCTAGGTTAATTTAAATTAGGTTTTTAGCAAAACAGTACTGTTTTATCATTAGTTCTGTTTTAGCTTTTTCTTTATTGTTTTTATTAGTTTTAAATTATTTCTTTTTGTCACTTTTGACAAAATTAGTTATGTTTCTGTTAGACAACAGGAAAAATTTTATTTTATTTAAAAATTTGATTTTCCTTAGTTTTGTATGAAGCCTTCTATAGGTCATAGTTAGAGTTTTATAAAAGCTTTTTATTTGTTTCTTTTTGCAAATAAAATTTTATGGAAAAAATACTTTCTGTTAAATTAGTTATTTTACATTTTATTTTCTGTTAATTTATTAGTTTAGTATTTTAATTGTTGTTAAGTTTTTACTTACGGCAAAACTATATTAGATGTTTGTAGCAAAGTCATAGATCTTCGTTAGTAGTTTTTCTTTGTAGTTTTATTTGAAGTTTCTTTTGATTTTGTTTGAGTTTTATTATCGATTTTCCTTGCTGTTTTGATTGTTATTTCGAAAAGCTAAAATTGTTTGCTAGGATGTTTGCTTATGTGAATGCTATGTTTGACTATATAGATTTTCAACGGAGTGACGATTAGTTCTACCAAGTCATTTTCTCGACAGCGTTGTTATCTTCATCAAGTATTACCAGGCAAGTTCACTTTGATCATTGCTTTCATACCTATGTTTTTATTGCATTTAGTGGCATCCTTGCAACCACCCCTCAAGAGTGTTATTGAATCCTTGTAGTTGAGTAGTATGCATGAGGTAGGAACCCATCACCCTGTTACCAAGCCCGGACGTTATTTATTTTAATGCTACGCTATAGTAGACGGGGTTTGGTATGAGTGCTCGTGGAGTGGTGTGAGAATGAAGGATTTCGTCAATGACGACAACTCCATGATGGCACCTGCAAGGACTGCATCTTCAAGGCCTCAAGACTTCAAGACTCGAGACAAGAATTCAATACACACTCTTTGGGTGAAGGATTTGCCGACGGGCACCTGGAGAAACCAGTGGTTGGCAGGATGCATGGAGAAGCGCCATGACATCTTGCGGAAAGCTTCACCCAGACTCAAAGAGACGGAAGAATACTTCATGCCGGAAGCTTACCTGCAACCGCAAGTCATTATGGGCTCTCGCTTGGTTGACCTTAGTAGTGACTCTGGGCCGGGACGGTACTAGCAGATGTAGAACTACGGTAGGATGGGATGAGTACCGGACAAGGGTCGAGGAACTCTTTGGAAGACCATGTTTCGGTCATCTTGTTCTCAAACACCACAGAAAAGTGCGAGAACGTAAAGAGAGGGATCGAATCTTGCGGGTAAAGTGTACAAACCTCTGCAGAGGGTTATAACCTAATCGATTAGCCGTGTCCCCGGTTACGGACAATTTGAGCATCTGGACTTGGATTTATTTCGGAACTCTCAACACCGGATTGATAACTTAATTGTGGGCAACATATGATGATTTTGGGCTATGAGACATCGGTTGGCGGAACCATGTCATGATAGAAAACTCCTTAGTACAGACTTCATTTATTCCTTTGATGTAGGTAAAATAAAATCAGCTTTTACGCAAACAAAACTCGAATCTGAGCCATAAAGCCATATTGCATATAGTATAGTTTTATCATCTGTTTTCTCATATCGTGATCTTGCCGTACATTCAATGTCTTGACCTACACGGCTGCAACGTATCATGTTGCGTATATTTCCTCGAATAGTAAGAGTTACGATACAGGGTTACGGTCTACACTCAACCTGCCGATGGCGTTGATGGGACTCCACACCCGTTTGATTGTTTCCGATGAGTATTATGAGGTATATATCATTTTACGTTATTTATACATGTGATTGCACTTTGATATATACATTGATGTACTGTGTGTGCCAGCATACTGATCCAGGGATGGCGCAGTAACACAGAGGCTTGACCGTCTGAGGTCGGGTCGCTACATTTTCTCATCCGTAGCGATGCTTAAAGTCCGTCGGAATCATGTTAGCACAAGCTGCATTTAGAAATCTGGCAGATGGATGTCAAAACGAGTTTCCTTACCAGTTTTCGTAAGGAAAGGTTGTACGTGATACAATCAGAAAAGTTTTGTCAATCCTAAGGATGCTAAAAGGTATGCTAGCTCCAGCAATCCTTCTAAGGACTGGAGTAAGCATGTCGGAGTTGGAATATGCACTTTGATAGGATGATCAAAGATTTTGGGTTTATACAAAGTTTATGATAAACTTGTATTTCCAAAGAAGTGAGTGGGAGCACTATAGAATTTCTGATGAGTATATGTTGTTGACATATTGATGATCGTAAATGATGTAGAATTTCTGGAAAGCATATAGGGTTATTTGAAAGATGTTTTCAATAGAAAACCTGGATTAAGCTACTTGAACATTGAGCATCGAGATCTATAAGGATAGATCGAAATGCTTAATAATACTTTCAAATGAGCACATACCTTGACATGATCTTGAAGGTGTTCAAGATGGATCGATCAAAGAAGGAGTTCTTGCACGAGATGTAAGGTATGAAGTTAAGAGTTAAAGCTCGACCACGGCAGAAGAGAGAAAGGACGAAGGTCGCCCCTATGCTTCAGACGTAGGCTCTATAGTATGCTATCTTGTGTACCGCATCGGAAGTGTGCCTTGCCATGAGTCAGTCGATAAGTACAAGAATGATCCAGGAATGGATCATTGGACAGCGGTCAAAATTATCCTTGGAGTAAATAAGGACATGTTTCTCGATTATGGAGGTGATAAAGAGTTCGACGTAAAGGGTTTCGTCGATGCAAGCTTTAACACCTATCCGAATGACTCTGAGTAGCAAACCGGATACGTATAGTGGAGCAACCATTTGGAATAGCTTCAAGTGGAACGTGGAAGCAGCATTTACAATATGACATAGAGAATTGCGAAGTACATACGAATCTGAATCTTGCGGAACCGTTGACTAAAACTTCTCTTACAAGCAAAACATGATCAAACCTTAGAACTCATTGAGACTTAATCACATGGTGATGTGAACTAGTTTAAGACACTAGTAGACTCTTTGGATGTTGGTCACATGGCGATGTGACCTATCAGTGTTGATCACATGGCGATGTGAACTAGATTATTAACTCTAGTGCAAGTGGGAGATTGTTGGAAATATGCCCTAGAGGTAATAATAAATTAGTTATTATTATATTTCCTTGTTCATGATAATCGTTTATTACCCATGCTATAATTGTATTGATAGGAAACTCAGATACATGTGTGGGTACATAAACAACACCATGTCCCTAGTAAGCGTCTAGTTGACTAGCTCGTTGATCAACAGATGGTTACGGTTTCCTGCGTTGATAACGGGATCACATCATTTGGAGAATGATGTGACGGACAAGACCCAATCCTAAGCCTAGCACAAAGATCGTAGTTCGTATGCTAAAGCTTTTCTAATGTCAAGTATCATTTCCTTAGACCATGAGATTGTGCAACTCCCAGATGCCGTAGGAATGCTTTGGGTGTACCAAACGTCACAACATAACTGGGTGGCTATAAAGGTGCACTACAGATATCTCCGAAAGTGTCTGTTGGGTTGGCACGAATCGAGGCGGGATTTGTCACTCCGTGTAACGGAGAGGTATCTCTGGGCCCACTCGGTAGGACATCATCATAATGTGCACAATGTGACCAAGGGGTTGATCACGGGATGATGTGTTACGGAACGAGTAAAGAGACTTGCCGGTAACGAGATTGAACAAGGTATCGGGATACCGACGATCGAATCTCGGGCAAGTACAATACCGCTAGACAAAGGGAATTGAATACGGGATTGATTGAATCCTCGACATCGTGGTTCATCCGATGAGATCATCGTGGAACATGTGGGAGCCAACATGGGTATCCAGATCCCGCTGTTGGTTATTGACCGAGAACGCCTCGGTCATGTCTCAGATGGTTCCCGAACCCGTAGGGTCTACACACTTAAGGTTTGATGACGCTAGGGTTATAAAGGAAGTTTGTATGTGGTTACCGAATGTTGTTCGGAGTCCCGGATGAGATCCCGGACGTCACGAGGAGTTCCGGAATGGTCCGGAGGTAAAGATTTATATATGGAAAGTTGTTGTTCGGGTTAGGAAAAAGTTCGGGTTTTTTCGGTATTGTACCGGAAGCTTCCGGAAGGTTCCGGAGGATTCGGAGGGGTCCGGAGGTCCGGAAATTGTTCCACCACGTCCAATACAGTAGCATGGGCTGTAGGGGGCGCCCTAGCCTTAATGGGCCAGGGGCACCAGCCCCCAAGGCCCATGCGCATGGGAAGGGAAAACCCTAAAGGGGAGGCCTCCACTTGACTTGGGAGGCACTCCTCCCCCCTTGGCCGCCCCCCCTAGATGGGATCTAGGGCTGGCCGCACCCCTTGGGGTGGGAAACCCTAAAGGGGGCGCAGCCCCCTTTCCCCCTATATATACTTGAGGTTTTGGGGCTGCCAGACGGGTGAGAACTTCTCCTCTTGGCGCAGCCCTACCTCTCTCCCTTCTCCTCTCCCGCGGTGCTTGGCGAAGCCCTGCAGGATTGCCACGCTCCTCCACCACCACCACGCCGTTGTGCTGCTGCTGGATGGAGTCTTCCTCAACCTCTCCCTCTCTCCTTGCTGGATCAAGGCGTGGGAGACGCCACCGGCTGCACGTGTGTTGAACGCAGAGGTGCCGTCCGTTCGGCACTAGGATCTCCGGTGATTTGGATCACGATGAGTACGACTCCTTCAACCCCGTTCTCTTGAACGCTTCCGCTTAGCGATCTACAAGGGTATGTAGATGCACTCTTCTTCCCCTCGTTGCTAGTCTCTCCATAGATAGATCTTGGTGACTCGTAGGAAAATTTTGAATTTTTGCTACGTTCCCCAACAATACTCCCCGGCGAATTCCCGTAACTCTCCGGTACTTCGAAAAATACCCGAATCACTCGGAACCTTTCCGAACTCCGAATATAGTCGTCCAATATATCGATCTTTATGTCTCGACCATTTCGAGACTCCTCGTCATGTCCCCGATATCATCCGGGACTCCGAACTCCTTCGGTACATCAAAACTCATAAACTCATAATATAACTGTCATCGAAACCTTGTTGCGGACCCTACGGGTTCGAGAACTATGTAGACATGACCTAGAACTATTCTTGGTCAATAACCAATAGCGGAACCTGGATGCTCATATTGGCTCCTACATATTCTACGAAGATCTTTATCGGTCAAACCGCATAACAACATACGTTGTTCCCTTTGTCATCGATATGTTACTTGCCCCAGATTTGATCGTCGGTATCCAATACCTAGTTCAATCTCAAGCATCGCAAGTCTCTTTACTCGTTACGTAATGCATCATTCTCAGAACTAACTCATTAGCTACATTGCTTGCAAGGCTTATAGTGATGTGCATTACCGAGAGGGCCCAGAGATACCTCTCCGATAATCGGAGTGACAAAACCTAATCTCAAATACGCCAACCCAACATGTACCTTTGGAGACACCTGTAGTACTCCTTTATAATCACCCAGTTACGTTGTGACGCTTGGTAGCACCAAAATGTTCCTCCGTAAACGGAGTTGCATAATCTCATAGTTACAGGAACATGTATAAGTCATGAAGAAAGCAATAGCAATATACTAAACGATCAAGTGCTAGGCTAACGGAATGGGTCATGTCAATCACATCATTCTCCTAATGATGTGATCCCATTAATCAAATAACAACACATGTCTATGGTTAGGAAACATAACCATCTTTGATTAATGAGCTAGTCAAGTAGAGGCATGCTAGTGACTATATGTTTGTCTATGTATTCACACATGCATCATGTTTCCGGTTAATACAATTTTAGCATGAATAATAAACATTTATCATGAAGTAAGGAAATAAATAATAACTTTATTATTGCCTCTAGGGCATATTTCCTTCAGATGCCCCGGAAGGCATCCCCTCTTTCTTCAACAAGTATCGGTATGTTTTCAGGTTCGTTTCGTTCATGTGATATGTGCAAATCTTGGAGCGTCTTTTGCTTTAGTTTTATATTTTTCTTTTATGCATCATGCTGGTATGAGATAGTCCTTGGTTGATTTATAGAATGCTCTTTGCACTTCACTTATATTTTTTTGAGTATGGCTTTATAGAATGCTTCATGTGCTTCACTTATATCATTTGAAGCTTGGATTGCCTGTTTCTCTTTACATAGACAACTGTCATTTGTAGAATGCTCTTTTGCTTCACTTATATTTGTTAGAGCGTGGGCATATATTTTGTAGAAAGAATTAAACTCTCGTGCTTCACTTATATCTATTTAGAGAGATGACAGGAACTGGTCATTCACATGGTTAGTCATAAAACTTGTAGATCACTGAATATGATATGTTTGATTCCTTGCAATAGGTTTGCGATATAAAGGTGGTGATATTAGAGTCATGCTATTCGAGTAATTGTGAAATTGAGAAATACTTGTGTTGAGGTTTGCAAGTCCCGTAGCATGCACGTATGGTGAACCGTTATGTAACGAAGTCGGAGCATGAGGTTTTTATTGATTGTCTTCCTTATGAGTGGCGGTCGGGGACGAGCGATGGTCTTTTCCTACCAATCTATCGCCCTAGGAGCATGCGCGTGGTACTTTGTTTCGATGACTAATAGATTTTTGCAATAAGTATGTGAGTTCTTTATGACTAATGTTGAGTCCATGGATTATACGCACTCTCACCCTTCCATCATTGCTAGCCTCTTCGGTACCGTGCATTGCCCTTTCTCACCTCGAGAGTTGGTGCAAACTTCACGGTGCATCCAAACCCCGTGATACGATACGCTCTATCCCACATAAGCCTCCTTATATCTTCCTCAAAACAGCCACCATACCTACCTATTATGGCATTTCCATAGCCATTCCGAGATATATTGCCATGCAACTTTCATCATCATCATATACATGACTTGAGCATTCATTGTCATATTGCTTTGCATGATCGTAAGATAGCTAGCATGATGTTTTCATGGCTTGTCCGTTTTTTGATGTCATTACTACGCTAGATCATTGCACATCCCGGTACACCGCAGGAGGCATTCATATAGAGTCATATATTTGTTCTAGATATCGAGTTGTAATATTGAGTTGTAAGTAAATAAAAGTGTGATGATCATCATTATTAGAGCATTTCCCCAGTGAGGAAAGGATGATGGAGACTATGATTCACCCACAAGTCGGATGAGACTCCAGACAATAAAATAAAAAAATAAAAAAGGAGAGAAAGGCCAAAAAAAGAGAAGGCCCAAAAAAAGAGAGAAAAAAAAGAAAACAAAAAATGAGAGAAAAAGAGAGAAGGGGCAATGTTACTATCCTTTTACCACACTTGTGCTTCAAAGTAGCACCATGTTCTTCATATAGAGAGTCTCTTGAGTTATCACTTTCATATACTAGTGGGGATTTTCATTATAGAACTTGGCTTGTATATTCCAACGATGGGCTTCCTCAAATGCCCTAAGTCTTCATGAGCAAGCAAGTTGGATGCACACCCACTTAGTTTCAGTTTGAGCTTTCATATACTTATAGCTATAGTGCATCCGTTGCATGGCAACCCCTACTCCTCACATTGATATCTACTAATGGGCACCTCCATAGCCCATTGATACGCCTAGTTGATGTGAGACTTTCTCCTTTTTTGTCTTCTCCACATAACCCCCATCATCATATTCTATTCCACCTATAGTGCTATGTCCATGGCTCACGCTCATGTATTGCGTGAAAGTTGAAAAGGTTTGAGAACGTCAAAAGTATGAAACAATTGCTTGGCTTGTCATCGGGTTGTGCATGATGTGAATATTTTGTGTGGTGAAGATGGAGCATAGCCAGACTATATGATTTTGTAGGGATGAGCTTTCTTTGGCTATGTTATTTCAATAAGACATAATTGCTTGGTTGGAATGCTTGAAATATTATTGTCTTTATGTCAAAAGATAGACTATTTCTTTGAATCACTCGTGTCTTAATATTCATGCCATGATTAGACATATGATCAAGATTATGCTAGGTAGCATTCCACATCAAAAATTATCTTTTTATCATTTACCTACTCGAGGACGAGCAGGAATTAAGCTTAGATGCCGATACGTCTCCGTCAGATCTATAATTTTTTATTATTCCATGCCAATATTATTCAACTTCCATATACTTTTTGGCAACTTTTTATACTATTTTTGGGACTAACATATTGATCCAAAGGCTCAAAGTGCCGCCTCATCTGTTGCATGTTTTTGGTTTCGCAGAATATCCATATCAAACGGAGTCCAAACGGGATAAAAATGGACGGAGCTTATTTTTGGAATATTTGGAAAATCTGGGGGAAAGATCAGCGCGAAATGGTGTCCGAGGTGGCCACGAGGTAGGGGCCCACGCCTGCATCAGAGGGCGCCCCACCCTCGTGGGCCACCCGTAAGGCGGTTGATGCCCTTCTTCGGCCGCAAGAAAGCTAATTTTTGGAAAAAAATCGCGGGGAAGTTTTCAGTCCAATCGGAGTTACGGATCTCTGGATATGAAAGAAACGGTGAAAGGGCAGCAGAATAGAACGCAGAACCAGAGAGAGAAAGAGAGATAGATCCAATCTCGGAGGGGCTCTCGCCCCTCCCATGCCATGGAAGCCAAGAACCAGAGGGGAAACCCTTCTCCCATCTAGGGAGGAGGTCAAGGAAGAAGAGGAAGAAGGGGGCCCCTCTCCCCCTCTCCTTCGGTGGCGCCGGAACACTGCCGTGGCCACCATCATCATCACCGCGGTCTTCACCAACACCTCCGCCATCTTCACCAACATCTCCATCACCTTCCCCCCTCTATCTACAACGTTCCACTCTCCCGCAACCCGCTGTACCCTCTACTTGAACATGGTGCTTTATGCTTCATATTATTATCCAATGATGTGTTGCCATCCTATGATGTCTGAGTAGATTTTCGTTGTCCTATCGGTGGTTGATGAATTGCTATGATTGATTTAATTTTCTTGTGGTTATGTTGATGTCCTTTGGTGCCCATCATATGAGCGCTGCGTGGATCACACCATAGGGTTAGTTGTATGTTGATAGGACTATGTATTGGAGGGCAAGAGTGACAGAAGCTTCAACCTAGCATAGAAATTGATGCATACGGGATTGAAGTGGGACCAATATATCTTAATTCTATGGTTGGGTTTTACCTTAATGAACCTTAGTAGTTGCGGATGCTTGCTAATAGTTCCAATCATAAGTGCATAGAATTCCAAGTAAGGGATGACATGCTAGCAGTGGCCTCTCCCACATAATACTTGCTATCGGTCTAGTAAATTAGTCAATTGCTTAAGGGACAATTTCGCAACTCCTACCACCACTTTTCCACACTGGCTATATTTACTTATTTGCTTCTTTACTTACAACAACCCCTATTTTTATTTTCGTGCTCTTTATTTTCTTGCAAGCCTATCCAAAAACACCTACAAAGTACTTCTAGTTTCATACTTGTTCTAGGTAAAGTAAACGTTAAGCGTGCGTAGAGTTGTATCGGTGGTCGATAGAACTTGAGGGAATATTTATTCTACCTTTAGCTCCTCATTGGGTTCGACACTCTTACTTATCAAAAACTGTTGTGATCCTCTATACTTGTGGGTTATCAGTGATTGATGACAATATAGGTTAAGTTTTCAACGGGGATAAACATATGAAGTGTAAATACTGAGATTGAGGAATTTGATTGCAAGATATAGAAGAACCCCCCCTGAAGATGTGCATAGTGAGGAATTTGCTTTTGAAGCAATGCACACTTGAAGAATTGAATCATGGAGATCTCCCCCTATATCTTGTAATTCATACACGCATTTGATATAATATATGAAGAATTTTAAATGCATGATGAAATATGGTGACTGATGTAATTCAGCATGCGTGCATAAACATTAATGAGGAATAAGCATGCAGAAAAACACAGCAGAAGTATCAGGCCACCATGGAGTTTAAGTTTACAACTCGATCCAGCAAAGTCATCAGAAGAACGAGAGTTGTAACTTAGAAAAAATGCCCATATAAGATAGACCCGCTTGAAGACTAACTCAAAATTTCTCCCCCTTTGTCATCGAATGACCAAAAGGGTTGAAAATGAGGACTAACGCCCCTGAAGAATATCTAGTTGATGAAGGAGCGCCAGCGTAGTTGGGTTCGTGTGTTGATGTAGGGTCTGCCGCAGTGTCGTCCAAGTCTTCATGCTCATCGGTGTCGCGCGATGAAGAATAGGAGCTGGCCACCAAGGAAGGAACCTTGACCTTCTTGTATTTCTTCGGTGGAGGAGCAGACCAGTCAAAATCTTCCTTGAGACCCATTTTCTTCAGATCTTCTTTGCTATAAATGTGAGACAGAACAACCCATGTACGGTTGAGGGTTTCATGAAGGTAGTAATGGTTTTTCTTCACTGCATTGTGGGTAGCAGTCATGTTGTGAAGAATTGAACCAAACTGACGCTTGACCCATTTGTGATTACGATCAACCTTCTGGTGAAGACTGAGGAGAAGCTCATGATCAGTCATCACCACAGGAGTCAGGCCTTGAGGATTTTGCTTGGGTGCGTTGGCGGCAGAGTCATGAGTGGCAGAGTCATCATTGGTGGAATAAGATGCAACTTTGCGAGATTGACCATCCAATGGACGAATGCCTTCATCAACAACAGCAGAAGCCTTGCCCTTGTCATCAGCTAAGGAAAATGTCCGTTTGAGGACTTCAATCGGGGGCAAGTGCTGCAATGTTTCGGTGTATCAGCTTTGTAGTTGAGTGAAGACCTTGTTCTGATGAATCTCATAATCCACGGAGCATAAGGCTTCAACTCAAATGGTGACATTGTGACATTGGCCAGAGTCCTCATGAAGAAATCATGGAAGTTGACGGGAACGCCATGAATGATATTGAAGAGCAGATTCTTCATGATGCCAACGACTTCTTCTTCATTCGAGTTGTGGCCCTTGATAGGACTCAATGTCTTTGTCGTAATGCGATAGACGATCCGAGGCACATATAGCAATTCCTTCACGGGAATTTGGTTCTTGGGGCCTGACACAGCTTCAATGGCTTCATCAAGACTTGCATGTAGTGATCAAGATGGCTCAGGCTCTTGGTACATGCAACGAGCAGCTTCAAGGGGAGGACCGAGAGGCGAGAGCACGAGCAATTCAAGAGTCGGTGCCTTATAGTGAGTATTTTCAGTCATCCAGTCCAGCACCCATGAATTCACATCTTCAGAGTCTCCGGTGATGTGCAGCGCTGCATAGTATTGAAGAATGAGTTCTTCATTCCAATCACAGATGTCAGTGCAGAAATTTAACAGTCCAGCATCGTGAAGAACACTGAGGAATGGCACGAAGCACGACAGAGATTCCATATCCACGTGAGGAATGTGCTCATGATCGAAGACTTTGTCTTTGTTGAACATCACTGAGGAATAGAAATTAGCCTGGCTGGCAGTCGAGAAACGCCTCTTCCTAATGCGAGCAGAGTCATAGGGGTTGTAATCAGTGAAGAATACGTGCTCGCCGAAGAAATCATCATTTTTGAATTTTTGCTTCCTTGAGAATGGATCCTTTGGTTTGGGTTGAGGAGTGTCGATCGGTTGCATCACAACCTCGTGAATCGCAATCTCAGGTTCTTCAGCCGAGGAATTTCTCGTTCCTCTTCGGTGGTAGTCCTGTGTCTTCAAAGATTCAAGAACAACAATTTCTTCAAAGACTAGTGGCTGGAATTTCTTCATGAATGTATGCAAAGGTTGATTTTCTTGAGCCCATTTGAACAATTTGTGCTGGGGACCGAGGGATTTGTTGCAATGGCATGAACAGAGGGGAGTTGGGATGCTGACTATCCCAAAAATCATCATTCATCAATGGAGTAGTACTCCCAATGTCCACGTCAGAATTTTGTTCATCCAATTCCTCAATGCCGGCCTCTTCAGCAGTGAATTGAGGCATGGGTGAGGAGACAATTGGAGTTAAAGGGATTGCATCCGCTTCAATTTCTTCATCCATCTGCTCTGAGGAAGCAGCAGAGGGAATGTCTTCATCAGATCCGCTGGGGATCACATATTCTTCATCGAAAGGGACTATTTCCTTTGATGGCAAGCTGGAAACAGGAACATCTGTTGGAAATATGCCCTAGAGGCAATAATAAATTAGTTATTATTATATTTCCTTGTTCATGATAATCGTTTATTATCCATGCTATAATTGTATTGATAGGAAACTCAGATACATGTGTGGGTACATAGACAACACCATGTCCCTAGTAAGCCTCTAGTTGACTAGCTCGTTGATCAATAAATGGTTACAGCTTTCTCGACCATGGAACTTGGATGTCGTTGATAACGGGATCACATCATTAGCGTAATGATGTGATGGACAAGACCCAATCCTAAGCCTAGCACAAAGATCATGTAGTTCAGATGCTAAAGCTTTTCTAATGTCAAGTATCATTTCCTTAGACCATGAGATTGTGCAACTCCGGATACCGTAGGAATGCTTTGGGTGTACCAAACGTCACAACGTAATCGGGTGGCTATAAAGGTGCACTACATGTATCTCCGAAAGTATCTGTTGGGTTGGCACGAATCGAGACTGGGATTTGTCACTCGTTGATGGAGAGGTATCTCCGCCCACTCGGTAGGACATCATCATAATGTGCACAATGTGACCAAGGGGTTGATCACGGGATGATGTGTTACGGAACGAGTAAAGAGACTTGCCGGTAACGAGATTGAACAAGGTATCGGGATGCCGACGATCGAATCTCGGGCAAGTACAATACTGC
This sequence comes from Aegilops bicornis, assembly GCA_021605145.1. NCBI lineage: Eukaryota > Viridiplantae > Streptophyta > Magnoliopsida > Poales > Poaceae > Aegilops > Aegilops bicornis. Next base: position 445,237,950 of record CM038674.1, on the reverse strand, counting down.
TAGACAAAGGGAATTGAATACGGGATCGATTGAGTCCTTGACATCATGGAACATGTGGGAGCCAACATGGGTATCCAGATTCCGTTGTTGGTTATTGACCGGAGAACGTCTCGGTCATGTCTGCATGGTTCCTGAACCCGTAGGGTCTACACACTTAAGGTTCGATGACGCTAGGGTTATAAAGGAAGTTTGTATTTGGTTATCGAATGTTGTTCGGAGTCCCGGATGAGATCTCGGACGTCACGAGGAGTTCCGGAATGGTCCGGAGGTAAAGATTTATATATGGAAAGTTGTTGTTCGGGTTCCGGAAAAGTTCGGTTTTTCCCAGATTGTACCGGAAGCTTCCTAAGGTTCCGGAGGATTCCGGAGGGGTCCGGAGGTCCGGAAGATGTTCCACCACGTCCAATACAGCAGCATGGGCTGTAAGGGGGCGCCCTAGCCTTAATGGGCCAGAGGCACCAGCCCCCCCAAGGCCCATGCGCATGGGACGGGGGAAACCCTAAGGGGGAGGGCCTCCACTTGACTTGGGAGGCACTCCTCCCCCCTTGGCTGCCGCCCCCTGTCCCCCCCACCTATAAATAGTGGAGGGGTGGGAGGGCAGCCGCACCCCAATTTCTGGCGCAGCCCTCCCCCTCTCCCAAGTACTCCTCCTCTCCCGCGGTGCTTGGCGAAGCCCTGGAGGATTGCCACGCTCCTCCATCACCACCACGCCGTTGTGCTGCTGCTGGATGGAGTCTTCCTCAACCTCTCCCTCTCTCCTTGCTGGATCAAGGCATGGGAGACGTCACCGGGCTGTACGTGTGTTGAACGGGGAGTACGACTCCTTCAACCCCGTTCACTTGAACGCTTCCGCTTAGCGGTCTACAAGGGTATGTAGATGCACTCTCCTTCCCCTCGTTGCTAGTCTCTCCATAGATAGATCTTGGTGACTCGTAGGAAAATTTTGAATTTGTGCTACGTTCCCCAACAGTGGCATCATGAGCTAGGTCTATTGCGTAGATTCTTCGCATGAGTAGAACACAAAGTAGTTGTGGGCGTTGATTTTGTTCAATATGCTTACCGTTACTAGTCCAATCTTGTTTCGATGGTATTGTGGGATGAAGCGGCCCGGACCGACCTTACACGTACACTTACGTGAGACAGGTTCCACCGACTGACATGCACTTGGTGCATAAGGTGGCTAGCGGGTGCCAGTGTCTCCCACTTTAGTCGGAACGGATTCGATGAAAAGGGTCCTTATGAAGGGTAAATAGAAATTGGCATATCACGTTGTGGTTTTTACGTAGATAAGAAACGTTCTTGCTAGAAACCCATAGCAGCCACGTAAAACATGCAAACAACAATTAGAGGACGTCTAACTTGTTTTTGCAGGGTATGCTATGTGATGTGGTATGGCCAAGAAGAATGTGATGAATGATATGTGATGAATGAGATTGATCATGTTCTTGTAGTAGGAATCACGACTTGCATGTCGATGAGTATGACAACCAGCAGGAGCCATATGAGTTGTCTTAATTTATTGTATGACCTGCGTGTCATTGAACAACGCCATGTAATTACTTTACTTTATTGCTAACCGGTAGCCATAGTAGTAGAAGTAAAAAGTTGGCAAGACAACTTCATGGAGACACGATGATGGAGATCATGATGATGGAGATCATGATGATGGAGATCATGGTGTCATGCCGGTGACGATGATGATCATGGAGCCCCGAAGATGGAGATCAAAAGGAGCAAAATGATAATGGCCATATCATGTCACTATTTGATTGCATGTGATGTTTATCATGTCTATGCATCTTATTTGCTTAGAACGACGGTAGTAAATAAGATGATCCTCATTAAAATTTCAAGAAAGTGTTCCCCTAACTGTGCACCGCTATAAAGTTCGCTGCTTCAAGCACCACGGGATGATCGGGTGTGATAGATTCTTACGCTCACATACAACGGGTGTAAGCCAGATTTACACACGCCAAACACTTAGGTTGACTTGACGAGCCTACATGTACGCATATGGCCTCGGAACACAAGAGACCGAAAGGTCGAGCATGAGTCGTATAGTAGATACGATCAACATGAAGATGTTCACCGATGATGACTAGTCCATCTCACGTGATGATCGGACACGGCCTAGTTGACTCGGATCATGTAATCACTTAGATGACTAGAGGGATGTCTATTCGAGTGGGAGTTCATGAGATGAACTTAATTATCCCGAACATAGTCAAAAGATCTTTCTAAATTATGTCGTAAGCTCGCGCTTTAGTTCCACTGCTTAGATATGTTCCTAGAGAAAATATAGTTGAAAGTTGACAAGAGCGATTATGCGGATGTAAGATAGCTTATGTCCTTAATGCACCGCCAAAGGTGCTGAACCCCAAACATCGCTCGTGGATGTTATGAACATCGAACATACACGCTTTGATAACTACGTGATAGTTCGGGCTTAAACGGTTTAGAGTTGAGGCACCAAAGACGTTTTCAAACGTCACAACATATGAGATGTTTCGAGGCCTGAAATTGGGATTTCAGGCTCGTGCCCACGCCAAGAGATATAAGACCTCCGACGATTTTCTTAGCCTCGCAAACTAAGGGAGAAAAGCTCAATCGTTGAGCTTGTGCTCAGATTGTCTCGAGTGCAACAATCACTTGAATCGAGGGAGTTGATCTTCCGTAGATAGTGATGTTTCTCCAAAGTCATTGCCACCAAGCTGCTTGAGCTTCGTGATGAACTTTAACAAATCAGGGATAGATATGATGATCCTTGAGATATTCGCGATGTTTGACACCGCGAAAGTAGGAATCAAGAAGGAGCATCAATTGTTGATGGTTGGTGAAACCACTAGTTTCAAGAAGGGCAAGGGCAAGAAGGATACTTCATAAACAAAGCAAATCAGTTTGCTCTAATGAAGAAACCCAAGGTTGAACCCAAACCCGAGACTAAGTGCTTCAGTAATAAGGGGAACAGCCACTGAGCAGAATTACCCTAGATACTTGGTAGATGAGAAGGTCGGCAAGGTCGATAGAAGTATATTGGATATACATTAAGTTATTGTGTACTTTACTAGTACTCCTAGTAGCACCGTGGTATTAGATACCGGTTCGGTTGCTAAGTGTTAGTAACTCGAAATAAAAGGCTACGGAATAAATCGAGACTAGCTAAAGGTGAGTCGACGATATGTGTTGGAAGTGTTTCCAAGTTTGATGTGATCAAACATCGCACGCTCCCTCTACCATCAAGATTAGTATTAAACCGTAATAATTGTCATTTGGTGTTTATGCGTTGAGCATAGACATGATTGGATTATGTCTATCGCAATACGGTTATTCATTTAAGGAGAATAATGGTTACTCTATTTATTTGAATAATACCTTCAATGGTCTTGCACCTAAAGGAATGGTTTATTGAATCTCGATCACAAAGAATACACATTTTCATGCCAAAAGATATAAGATAGTAATGATGGTACCACTTACTTGTGGCAATCGCCATATAAGTCATATTGGTATAAAACACATGAAGAAGCTCCATGTTGATGGATCTTTGGACTCACTGCTTTTAAAAGTTTGAGACATGCGAACCATGTCTATTGGTGTATACGCATGAAGAAACTCCATGCAGATGGATCGTTTGGACTCACTTGATTTTGAATCACTTGAGATATGCAAATCATACCACATGGGCAAGATGACCTAAAAGCCTCATTTTCAGAAGATGGAACAAGATAGCAACTTGTTGGAAATAACACATTTTGATGTGTGCAGTCCAATGAGTGCCGAGGCATGCAATGAATATCGTTATGTTCTTACTTCACGTATGATTCGAGTAGATGTTGAGTATATTTACTTGATGAAACACAAGTCTGAATTATTGAATGGTTCAAGTGATTTCAGAGTGAAGTTGAAGATCATTGTGACAAGAGGATAAAATGTCTATGATATGATCATAGAGATGAGTATCTGAGTTACGAGCTTTGGCACACAATTAAGACATTGTGGAAATTGTTTCACAATGAATACCGCCTGGAACACCATAGTGTGATGGTGTGTCCGAACATCATAGTTGCACCCTATTGGATATGGTGCGTGCCATGATGTCTCTTATCGAATTACCACTATCGTTCATGGGTTAGGCATTAGAGACAACCGCACTCACTTTAATAGGGCACCACGTAATTCCGCTGAGATGACACCGTGAGAACTATGGTTTGGAGAAACCTAAGTCGTCGCTTTCTTGAAAGTTTGGGGTTGCGACGCTTATGTGAAAAAGTTTCATCGTGATAAGCTCGAACCCAAAATCGGATAAATGCATCTTCATGGGATACCCAAAATGGTTGGGTATACCTCCTAATTCAGATCCGAAGCAAAAGTGATTGTTTCTAGAACGGGTCCTTTCTCGAGGAAAAGTTTCTCTCGAAAGAATTGAGTGGGAGGATGGTGGAGACTTGATGAGGTTATTGAACCGTCACTTCAAGAAGTGTGTAGCAGGGCACATGAAGTTGTTCCCGTGGCGCCTACACCAATTGAAGTAGAAGCTTATGATAGTGATCATGAAGTTTTGGATCAAGTCACTACCGTACCTCGTAGGGGGACAAGGATGCGTACTACTTCAGAGTGGTACAGTAATCCTGTCTTGAAGGTCATGTTGCTCGACAACAATGAACCTACGAGCTATGGGGAAGCGATGGTGGGCTCATATTTTGACAAATGGTTAGAAGCCATGAAATCCGAGATAGGATCCATGTATCAGAACAAAGCATGGACTTTGGTGGACTTGCCCGATGATTGGCAAGCCATTGAGATAAATGGATCTTTAAGAAGAAGACAGACGTGGACGGTAACGTCACCGTCTATGAAGCTCGACTTGTGGCGAAGAGTTTTTCACAAGTTCAAGGAGTTGACTACGATGAGATTTTCTCATCCATAACGATGCTTAAGTCCGTCGGAATCATGTTAGCATTAGCTGCATTTATGAAATCGCGGATGGATGTCAAAAACGAGTTTCCTTACCAGTTCGTAAGGAAAGGTTGTATGTGATACAATCGTAAAGTTTTTGTCGATCCTAAGGATGCTAAAAGGTATGCCGGCTCCAAATGATCCTTCTAGGGACCGGAGTAAGCATCTCGGAGTTGGAATGTGCGCTTTGATGAGATGATCAAAGATTTTGGGTTTATACAAAGTTTATGAGAAACTTGTATTTCCAAAGAAGTGAGTGGGAGCACTATAGAATTTCCGATGAGTATATGTTGTTGACATATTGTTGATCGTAAATGATGTAGAATTTCTGGAAAGCATATAGGGTTGTTTGAAAAGTGTTTTTCAATGGAAAACCTGGATTAGGCTACTTGAACAATAAGCATCAAGATCTATAAGATAGATCAAAATGTTTAATAATACTTTCGAATGAGCACATACCTTGACATAATCTTGAAGGTGTTCAAGATGGATCACCAAAGAAGGAGTTCTTGCACGAGTTGTAAGGTATGAAGTTAAGAGTTAAAGCTCGACCACGGCGTAAAAAGAGAGAAAGGACGAAGGTCATCCCCTATGCCTTAGATGTAGGCTCTACAATATGCTATGTCATGTACCGCACCGATGTGTGCCTTGCTACATCCGCAAGAGGGTACAAAGGTGATCAAGGAGTGGATCACCGTGATAGCGGTCAAAATTATCCTTAGAGGAATAAGGATATGTTTCTCGGTTATGGAGGTGATAAAGAGTTCGACGTAAAGAGTTGCGTCGATGCAAGCTTTAACACCTATCCGGATAGCTCGAGTAGAGATACCGGACACGTATAATGGAGCAACAATTTGGAATAGCTCCAAGTGGAACGTGGTAGCGGCATCTACGATATGACATAAAGTTCTTGAAATACATAGGGATCTGAATTTTGCGTAACCCATTGACTACAACCTCTCTCACAAGCATAAACATGATCAAACCTAGAACTCATTGAGTGTTAATCACATAGTGATGTGAACTAGATTATTGATTCTAGTAAACTCTTTGGATGTTGGTCACATGGCGATGTGACCTGTGAGTGTTAATCACATGGTGATGTGAACTAGATTATTGACTCTAGTGCAAGTGGGAGAGTGTTGGAAATATGCCCTAGAGGCAATAATAAATTAGTTATTATTATATTTCCTTGTTCATGATAATCGTTTATTATCCATGCTATAATTGTATTGATAGGAAACTCGGATACATGTGTGGGTACATAGACAACACCATGTCCCTAGTAAGCCTCTAGTTGACTAGCTCGTTGATCAATAGATGGTTACATTTTCCTGACCATGGACATTGGATGTCGTTGATAACGGGATCACATCATTAGCAGAATGATGTGATGGACAAGACCCAATCCTAGGCCTAGCACAAAGATCGTGTAGTTCGTATGCTAAAGCTTTTCTAATGTCAAGTATCATTTCCTTAGACCATGAGATTGTGCAACTCCCAGATACCGTAGGAATGCTTTGGGTGTACCAAACATCACAACGTAACTAGGTGGCTATAAAGGTGCACTACAGGTATCTCCGAAAGTATCTGTTGGGTTGGCACGAATCAAGACTGGGATTTGTCACTCCGGTTGACGGAGAGGTATCTCTGGGCCCACTCAGTAGGACATCATCATAATGTGCACAATGTGACCAAGGGGTTGATCACGTGATGATGTGTTACGGAACGAGTAAAGAGACTTGCCGGTAATGAGATTGAACAAGGTATCGGGATACCGACGATCGAATCTCGGGCAAGTACAATACCGCTAGACAAAGGGAATTGAATACGGGATCGATTGAGTCCTTGACATCGTGGTTCATCCGATGAGATCATCGTGGAACATGTGGGAGCCAACATGGGTATCCAGATCCCGCTGTTGGCTATTGACCATAGAACGTCTCGGTCATGTCTGCATGGTTCCCGAACCCGTAGGGTCTACACACTTAAGGTTCGATGATGCTAGGGTTATAAAGGAAGTTTGTATGTGGTTACTGAATGTTGTTCGGAGTCCCGGATGAGATCCCGGACGTCACGAGGAGTTCCGGAATGGTCTGGAGGTAAATATTTATATATGGAAAGTTGTTGTTCGGGTTCCGGGAAAAGTTCAGTTTTTTTCAGACAGACGGGAAGCTTCCGGAGGATTCCTGAGGGGTCCGGAGGTCCGGAAGATGTTCTACCATGTCCAATACAGCAGCATGGGCTGTAAGGGGGCACCCTAGCCTTAATGGGCCAGAGGCACCAGCCCCCCCAAGGCCCATGCACATGGGAGAGGGGAAACCCTAAGGGGGAGGGCCTCCACTTGACTTGGGAGGCCCTCCTCCCCCCTTGGCTGCCGCCCCCAACCCTAGATGAGATCTAAGGGGGCCGACCCCCTCTCCCCCCACCTATAAATAGTGGAGGGGTGGGAGGGCAGCCGCACCCCAATTTCTGGCGCAGCCCTCCCCCTCTCCCAAGTACTCCTCCTCTCCCGCGGTGCTTGGCGAAGCCCTGCAGATTGCCACGCTCCTCCATCACCACCACGCCTGCTGCGCCGGCTGCTGGATGGAGTCTTCCTCAACCTCTCCCTCTCTCCTTGCTGGATCAAGGCATGGGAGACGCCACCGGCTGTACGCGTGTGTTGAACGCGGAGGTGCCGTCCGTTCGGCACTAGGATCTCCGGTGATTTGGATCACGACGAGTACGACTCCTTCAACCCCGTTCACTTGAACGCTTCCGCTTAGCGATCTACAAGGGTATGTAGTTGCACTCTCCTTCCCCTCGTTGCTAGTCTCTCCGTAGATAGATCTTGGTGACTCGTATGAAAATTTTGAATTTCTGGTACGTTCCCCAACAACATCATCAATTGGATTTTCAAATGAGCTGGTCAATTTCTTCATCTTCTTCGGTGCTGAAGAATCTGATGAAGCTGATGCTTTCCTTTTCTTCACCGCTGCATGCTCTGCAGCCTTGGTCTTCTTCACATCTGATGCAAATGGAAGGATCGGAGTTGGGGTAGGCGCAGGAGGAGCAGAGTAATTTGGTTGAATTTCTTCATGCACAACTGATGCAGTTGCCCTGACTTCTTCATTTTCTTCAGGCGCACCACTAGTGGATGCCACGCAATTTCTTCAACCGGAATGCAGTCATCAGCCCTGGAACTCACATTTTCTTCAGCAGCCTAATTTTCATCAGCGGTGCTGGCCTGCTCTTCAGTTGGTTGAGCAGATGCTTCAGCTTGAGGAATTTCTGATTGTGATGGAGTTGTAACCTTTGAAGTGAATTTCTCAGTCATTTTTACAAACCTGACCTTGGCTCCTTGCCAATCAGCATAGTAAGCATTGAAGTCATCGCTGAGGCCTTTGATTTCAGCCTGGATCTTCACTAGTTCTTCAGTTGTCATAGATACAACGTTTTTCTTCAGGAAGCGCTCCTTCCTGTACTGAGCTTTCTTCAGCTGCCTGGCCTTCTCAAACTTCCATTTTTCTTCAGCAATGAAAGCTGACAACATACGACTTTGACCAGGAGAGAGATTCAGTTTTGGCAAGGGAGTGTTTGGATCTTTGTGCCACAGATCAATGTAATCCAGTATCTTGTTCGGATCCAGCAAAAGAGGCACAACACTGCCCTTGGCATTAGAGGCCCGGTGCTGCCCGTCTCTGATGATTTCGTCTAGTTCTTCATCATCAGCCTCAACATCATCAGAGGGCACTTGGAAGGCGACCTGCTTCTTGTGAGGACTTGGTCGAGGACCTCGTCCAGCAGCAGACTTTTTCTTCAGCAGAGAGGGGCCAGCTGAGGAACTTGGAGCAGCTGAGGAACTTGCAGAGGCTCCTGAGGTAATAGATATGCCTGCAGTCCTTTGGCACGTGGCGAGATGCATAGGTGTTGAGGATTTATTCGGAGCAACCGAAGACTTTGGCGGAGGAGCTGAGGACTTTGGAGGAGCAGGAGCAGTTTGAGGAGTTTGCCGTGAGGGATTTGAGGAATCCAGCCTTGAGGGCATTGAAGGTGAAGCACTTGGCTTATGCGCAGGCTTCTTTTCCATGGCCTTCTTAGGCTTGACAGCAGAGGCCTCAGCAGAGGCAGCAGCAGCAGCAGAGTCCTCGTTGAATTTCCTCACTGCATCTTTTGCCTGTTTGGCCAACTTGGCCTGGCGCTTGGCCCATTCTTCAGGATAGTCCTCACCGCGCTTGAGGCTGGTGGGATCAGCTACTTGGCCAGGTGCCAATGGAGGTCTTGAGCATGGAGGGGTAACAGCGAATTTCTTCATGTATTTTGGAGTAACATATCTGTACTCCCTCCACTCTCTTGCCCATCTCCTCTCAATCTTTTGAATGCGCACCTTGCGCTGATTTTTATCTTCCTCAGGGGGTGTGCGCGACCCAGCATAGATGTCCTCAGGGATTTCAAAAGCAGTGTTGGCCTCAGGCCTCTTTCCTCCTTTCTGTGGTTTCTTTCCATCAGCCATTTTCTTCAGATGAGGAATTTGAACGATGGAATTTTCTGAAGATGTATGCAACTTTTCTTCGAGGAACGCTGCAAATGAGATTAGTTGACGAGAACCTAGTGATTCAGCAGCGGACATGAGTACCTATGAACAGAGTATAGTTGCAAGGAATTTGGAGAGGTCATATGCGTTCTCAGAAGGTTTTGTAAAAAGAACAAGTTTGAGGATTTTGACCAGATGAGTCTTGAAGAATTTCACTAAGCATTATTGGTCTTAGGTTCCAGAGTTGTAGAGATCAGAAATCCACACAATTGAGGAATCTTGAAGAAAAATATATCTTAGAGAAATGAAACAAGAGCAGGTGACATGAGAGGTGTTTAGTGTGTGAGGAATTTGAAGAATAAACACCTTTGAAGATTTTGTAGTAATCATTTGAATCAAATAGGGCAGTAAAAGTTACTTTTAATTACCCTGGACGAAGAACACGACGAACTGGGAAGTGCAGATGTGAAGTTCGTCTGTGCAGACCTTCCACACCCTAACTTGGCTGAGGAACAGAGCTATGGCGGCGGTGGAGTGAAGAAATCCGCTGTCGGCGCGAGTACGACGGCGACGAGGTCGAGGCAGTGAAGCTCTTCCTCACCGGCGACGATGAAGTAGCAGCGGCGCTAGGGTTTGAAAAGCTCGAGCTAGAGTGAGGTCGAGCGGAGTAAAAGAGAAGTGAGGAAGGGAAGGGGTATTTATAGCCACGGTGAAAAACTGTTCGCCCGAAGAAATTGGACGAACGTGCCTCGACCCTTCTCATTCGCTGACATGTGTCACCCACGTACTGAGAAGTGGAGATCGTGTGAGATCGTGGGTGAATAGATAAGTATTTCGTGGGATGCGGTACGGTTTGAGCGGCAAAGCCGAAAATTTGGATAAGATAAGTTAAAAGTTCCGTTCATTGAAAGTGCGTTATATCGACTAGAGGGGGGTGAGTAGAATGGGTTGAGTTTAGCATAGAGGGGGAAGGGTCCGATCACATTCACTTAGCAGAAAAAGCAGCTTGAAGAATTAACAATAAGTGAATGTTGTAGAGGACATAAACTCATATATATATATATATATATATATATATATATATATATATATATATATATATATATATATATATATAACAGCCAATGAAGAAAAATGACGGAAAAGGTGAAGACAATGCAAAGTTGAAGAAAATGAACAACTGAGGAATTTCAAAACTGAGAAAAAACTCAAATTGAAGATTTTCAACTTTGGTGGTGGCGTGACCCACCGTATAAGAATGATGATTTCAGACACCACGTACAATTGTCGTAGGGTTCTGAGAATCAAATTCTTCGTTAATTTCTTCACACTTAGAGTGTTATTCTTCATTGATTGAAGAAAAAAGTTTCTTCATGTGTTGCACATCTAAGTCGTCAATTTATGCATAAGTGTTAGGATGAGTGTCCTATTCAAAGAACATTCGAAGATTCTAAGATATTTATCTCACACCGCAACTTTCTAAATCTCTTCTCATCCAAGGGCTTTGTGAAGATATTGGCTAGCTATTCTTCAGTCTTACATGCTCAATAGAAATGTCGCCCTTCAACACATGATCGCGAAGAAAATGATGACGAATCTGAATGTGCTTTGTCTTCGAGTGCTGAACTGGGTTGTGAGCAATCTTGATGGCACTCTCATTGTCACAGAAGAGAGGCACATTCTTCACGTTGACGCCGTAGTCCTTGAGAGTTTGCTTCATCCACAGCAATTGAGCACAGCAAGAACCAACATCAATGTACTCAGCTTCAGCAGTAGATAGTGATACACAGTTCTGTTTCTTCGAGGACCAACAGACTAAAGATCGTCCGAGGAAATGACATGTACCAGATGTTGACTTGCGGTCCACACGATCACCAAAGATAGTCGAGTCTGAATATCCAATGAGATCAAAAGCCGAGCCCTTGGGGTACCATAATCCAAGTGTTGGTGTGTGAGGTAGATATCAAAGAATATGCTTCACAGCCTTATGGTGTGAGTCCTTCGGTGTAGCTTGAAATCGGGCACACATGCAAACACTAAGCATTATATCTGGCCTAGATGCACATAAATACAATAAAGAACCAATCATGGAGCGGTATACCTTTTGATCGAAGTCAATACCATTTTCATTAGTGCATAGATGGCCATTTGTGGGCATAGGAATTTTGACGCCTTTGCAATCTTGCATGCTGAATTTCCTCAGTACATCCTTGAGGTATTTCTCCTGAGATATGAACATGCCATTGTGTTGTTGACGAATTTGAAGACCTAAGAAGAATTTCAACTCTCCCATCATAGACATTTGATATTCTTCACTCATCATATAAGCAAATTCATCACTATAACGTTGGTCAGTACAGCCAAAGATAATATCATCAAAATATATATGGCACACAAACAGTTCACCATCATAAGATTTAGTGAGAAGAGTAGGATCAAGTGAACCAGATTTGAAGCCTTTCTTCATGAGGAATTCCTTCAAAGTATCATACCACGCCCGTGGGGCCTGCTTGAGGCCATAGAGGGCCTTATTGAGTTTGAAGACTTTGTCAGGATGCTTTGGATCTTCAAAACCTAGGGGTTGGGCAACATATACTTCTTCCTCAAGCTTACCATTGAGGAATGCACTTTTCACATCCATTTGATATAGAGTGATATCATGATGGTTAGCATAAGAAAGTAATATGCGAATAGCTCAAGTCTAGCAACAGGTGCAAAAGTTTCATCGAAATCAATTCCTTCAGCCTGTGTGTAGCCTTGAGCTACAAGCCGAGCCTTATTCCTCACCACAAGGCCATTTTCATCTTGCTTGTTGCGGTAGATCCACTTTGTGCCAATGATATTGTGCTTGCGAGGATCTGGACGTTTGACCAGTTCCCACACGTTGTTGAGTTCGAACTGATGTAATTCTTCTTGCATAGCTTGAATCCACTCAGACTCCATAAATGCTTCATCTACCTTAGTGGGCTCTGTGATAGAGACAAAAGCAAAGTGCCCACAAAAGTTAGATAAATGTGAAGCTCTTGAGCGTGTGAGAGGACCTGGTGCTTCAATGTCATTGATGATCTTTTAAACTTGCACTTCTTTTGCAACGCGAGGATGAGCTGATTGTCGTCGAGGAATTTGATCAGCATTTTTCTTCAAAGACCATTTTCTTCAGCATTTTCTTCAGTGCATTAGCTCGACATTCTTCATGTTCGAATGAATTCTTCAAAGAGATTCTTCGGTCGGAATGACATCCTCAGTAGCCTTGAACTTGATACATTCCTCAGGTGCTGGTTCATCTATCACAGAAGGTAGGTGCTCTCTTTGTGAGACATTAGTTTCATCGAACCGCACATCTACATTTTCAACAACCTTGTGAAGAACGTTGTTGAAGACTCAGAGGTGTGCGAGTCCTTTCCGTAACCAAGCATGAAACCTTCATGTGCTTTCGGTGCAAATTTAGAGTTGTGATGAGGTTCTCTAATCCAGCATTTAGCAATCAAGACTTTGAAATAACTCACATTGGGTTTCTTGTCGTTGAGGAGTTCATAGGCGCCTTCTTGAAGAATTTGTGAAGATATACTCTGTTGATGATGTGGCATGCAAAGGTCAATTGCATCAATCCGTAAACGCCGAGGCGTTTTGTATTCATCAAGCATAGTGCGAGCCATCTCAAGAAGAGTCCTGTTCTTGCGCTCCACGACGCCATTCTCACGAGGAGTATAAGGAGCAGATAACTCATGAGTAATACCAAGTTCATCAAGATAGTCATCAAGACCAGAATTCTTGAACTCAGCCCATTGTCACTTCTGATGTGCTAGATCTTCACACCAAAGTTGGTTGAAGCCCTCGAGGAAAATCGTTTGAAGACTTCCTGCACTTCATGTTTGTAAGTAACAATGTGTACCCATGTGTAACGAGAGTAATCATCAACAATAACAAAGCCATATTGAGATGCATCATTTGAAACTGCAGCATAATGATTAGGAACAAAAAGATCCATGTGAAGCAATTCAAATGGTCGAGTAGTAGTCATGATAGTCTTCGCTAGATGCTTGGCCTTGGTCATCTTTCCAGCTTCATAGGCTCTGCATAAGTGACCCTTGAGGAATTTGACATTCTCAATGCCAATGACATGCTTCTTCTTTGCAAGCGTGTGCAAATTCCTCATGCCTGCATGACCAAGTCGTCGATGCCATAGCCAGCCTTCTGAAGCTTTTGCAAGTAGACACATGACTGGTTGTGGTCCTGTAGAGAAATCAACAATAGACAAGTCTCCTCTCCTAAAGCCTTCGAAGACTTTGGACAAAATTCAACAGTATACTTGCTAAAGACAACAACCATATCAAGATCACAAAGCATTGAGACAGACATGAGGTTGTATCCTAAGGACTCGACAAGCATGACTTTGTCCATGAGTCGATCCTTTGAGATCGCAACCTTACCTAGGCCCAATACCTGACTTTTGCCTTTGTCAGCGAAGATGATATGCTTAAGATGCGATGGAGATAAGGGAGCATCCATCAATAGATTATTGTCACCAGTCATGTGATTTGTACATCCACTACCGAGGACCCACTCGGTGGCTTTGGGTTGATCATCCTGGCGATGAATTAGTGCAGCTTACGAACTCATATACTTCATCATCAAGAATATGACATCAATTCATCGATCAATTTCATCAAGCAATAGAATGTATAAAGCAAGAGGAGGACGTGAGAAATGAAAGTTCATTTCTTCATGATTAGCTCAAGGCCCTTTTCAGTACTTTTCGTGTCTCCAAAGAAATTCTTCAAACATTTGAGCACATCTGGAGACCTGACCCTGCAGAAGAGATTAGTTCTTTTTGTTCACCACCCACATCTGAAGGGGTGGCAAAGAGTTCATCACTCCGCGAGCTCCATACGAGAAAGGTGGCATAGAAGCTAGCCCATTTCGTTTCACATAAGAGGAGTTAGGATAAGCATATGAATAAGCAGAGAAATTCTTTGAGGACTTATGAACATAATGTTAGAAGAATAATGCTCATATTCATAGCCCTTAGCTCTTCCCTGCGAAACAGAGTTGTTAGCACGATGATATTCATATGAGGGCTTTGATCCTTTTGAGGATTTGATCCACGTGAGGAATTTGGTCCGTACGAGGACTTGGATCCATAAGAAGAATTTGGTCCATATGAAGAATTTGATCTGGGGTTCCTATTCTTCATAGGTGGTGTCATGAGGACATTCACCTGAAGACTTTCAAGGCACTTTTTGGGAACCCAGATTTTCTTCATAGGGGAACCGTTCCTGCAGTTTGTGCCAACATATCTAGCAAATACTTCACCATTCTGATTCTTGAATAATTTATAGTTGGAGTCAAATGACTCATCAAAAGAATGAGGAGATTCACATGTAAAGCTAGATAAATTGGATGGATCAACTGGAGGTCCCTTTGCAGCAACCCATGAGGTTTTGGGGTACTGCTCATGCTTCCAATATGTACAATCAGCATTGAGTTTCCTCTCAAAGGCAATACCCTCTTTCCTAGGGTTCCTGTTGAGGATCTGCTTTTTAAGCACATCACAAAGAGTTAGATGCCCTTTGAGGCTTTTGTACATGCATGTCATGTACAATTCCTCCAGCCCTGCATCATCAGTGATACTAGCAATGTCCTCAGATGAGGAATTAGTGATAGCAGAGACAGTTGAAGAATTTGTAGCATTAGAAGCATTTGAACATTCAGGTGAAGAATTAGATTCACGTTCAATGCATTTCAAACATGGAGGAACAAATTCTTCCTGAGAAGCGTTGATTTGTTGAGCAAGTAATGAATCACGCTCCTTCTGAAGATCTTCATAACTCACTCTTAGCTTTTCAAGATCTTGCTTTCTTTGAAGAAATTCATAAGAAAGCTTCTCATGATCAGATAAGAGAGTGTTATGATGACCTTGAAGGTTGTCAAACCTAGACCGAAGTCTCTGAAGATTTTCAGTCAAGGTTTTAGTGCGATCCATTTCTTCACCCAACATATCATCACTTTTGTCTAGCATGCGTTGAACCTTTTCAAAAGCCTTTTGTTGTTTCACAGCAATCTTAGCAAGTTTAGAATAGCTGGGTTTGAGGTTTTCATCAGATTCATTCTCACTTGATTCAGAGGAGGTATATTTGAGTACCTTGGCACCCTTTGCCATGAAGCAATAGGTGGGAGCATAGTCATCATTGCCTTCATCAGCCTTGTTGGTGAGATCAGTTTCTTCGGAGTTGAAGATAGACTTGCTGACGAATGCAGTAGCGAGTGCTAGGCTTGCCACACCAGACTCAGACTCCTCAGATGCCTCCTCTTCCTCATGTTCCTCAGATTCAGCCTCAGAGTCCATTTCCTTGCCAATGAATGCCCGAGCCTTCTTGGAGCTGCTCTTCTTGTGAGACGAAGACTTGAGGATTTTGATGATGAAGATTTTGAGGATTTCTTCTTTTTCTTCGCATCATCAGAACTGTAATCCTTGTATTTCTTCTTCTTTGATTCCTTTTCCCACTGAGGACAATCTTGAATGTAGTGTCCAGGTTTCTTGCATTTGTGGCAAAGCCTCTTCTTGTAGTCACTAGATGAAGAATCCTTGCTCCTTGAGGGTTTTCCAAAGCGACCACGTCTTGAGAACTTCTGGAATTTATTCACGAGCAGTGCTAGCTCATGGCTCAGTTCTTCAGGATCACCAAGGCTGATACCAGAATCTTCATCTTCAAACTCAGAAACTGCCTTAGCCTTCAGTGCACGTGATCCGCCATAGCTCGAACCATATAGATCCTCTTTTCAGCAAGCTGGAACTCATGAGTATTTAGCCTCTCAAGGATATCAACGGGATCAAGTGACTTGTAGTCAGCACGCACTTGTATCATCAGTGCCAGAGTATCAAATGAGGAATCAAGCGATCTCAGCAATTTCTTCACTACCTCATGGTCGGTGATGTCAGTGGCACCAAGTGCTTGAAGCTCATTTGAGATGTCAGTGAGGCGATCGAAGGTTTTCTCAACGTTTTCATTGTCGAGTCTTTTGAAGCGGTTGAAGAGATTGCGAAGAACATCAACTCGAGAGTCACGCTAAGTTGAGACTCCTTCATTGACTTTGGTCAGCCTATCCCAGATAAGCTTAGCAGTTTCCAAAGAACTCACTCTTCCATACTGTCCTTTGCTCAGAAGGCCACATATGATATTCTTCGCTTGAGAGTTGAGTTGCTTCAATCTCTTCACATCAGCAGTATTCAGAGAAGGCGTGACTGAGGGAACACCATTTTCCACAACATACCAGAGATTATTATCAATTGCCTCAAGATGCATTCGCATCTTATTCTTCCAGTAGGGTAGCCCGTCCCATCGAAGGTAGGACACCCAGCAGAGACCTTGATCAAACTTGCGGTCGACATAACTAAAACTCCAGGCGGTTAAACCAAAATCACACAGAACAAGGGAGTACCTTGCTCTGTTACCAATTGAAAGTGCGTTATATCGACTAGAGGGGGGGGGGGTGAATAGGCGATTTTTATGAATTCTTCACTCAGGAATTTGCGGGTGAGGAAATTCCTTAGCGAAGAACTACTAGCAGCGGAATAAGCACTCAAAAGTAAACATAAAATAACACAAGCATGGTCATCATGATGAAATGAAGACAAGCACAGAGTATCGAAAGCGTAAACACAGGATAACACAGGATGAAGACAAACAGACTGAAGAAATTGAACTGAGGAAATTGAGAAAGTCTTCAGTCAAAGTCTTCAAACAGATATGAACAAGCACACAACAACTGTAATGAGGAAATGGAAGGGTTGAGGAAATAGAACCGTAAGGCTTGGTGAAGACAATGATTTGGTAGACCAGTTCCAAGCTCGTCTCAAATTTGTACATCCGGGTTGGAGCGGCTAGGTATTTAAACCTGAGGACACACAGTCCTCACCGTATTCTCCTTGAGCTAAGGTCACATAGACCTCGCCCAATCACTCGTGGTAAGTCTTCAGGTGACTTCTGAACCTTCACAAACTCGGTCACCCGACGATCCACAATTCCTCTTGGATGCTCTAGACCATGACGCCTAACTGTCTGGAAGAAGCACAGTCTTCAAAGGTAACAAGCGTCGGATCCACGCAGGATCAATTTGTCACTGCCCTAGAGCATTGCTTGTAATTAGTTGCATTTGCATCCATGCATCATGTTTGAGCTTAAATGAATTTGAAATGCAGATGCTCAAACCCTAGCACATGATGAAATTCAACTAGGTTCAAATTCAAATCTTTTCAATGAACCAAAATGCCCTCCAGTAAAGTTCATGATTTTTGATTAAGGTGAAAACCTCTGCCAAAAATGATGAACATATTTCTAGGACATTCTGGATTTTTGAATTAACTCATATTGTATTTGAATTGGGGCATTTAAATTCTATAATTATTTCAAATGCTCTAATAATTCTGAAATAATTGAGGGATGTAGGTAATAATCCAGTATGTGCCCACAATTTATTTCAGGAACTTATAAAGTGGTTTAGTATTTTACTAAATCCAAAAAAACAAAGACAGAAAATAGAAAACATAAATTGTACCTGTGCTTACCTGGCGCCCACTTGGCCCAGCCCACTGGCCTTCCCCCTGTCGTCTTCTTCCCCTGCCAGGAGGAAGAGCGCGTGGCCGCAACACGCCGGCACGCGCCCCGACCACCTCCTGCTTACCGCTTCCTCCCCGACGCGTCTGGACGACGCCACGCGACCCCAAACCTGTCCGGCTCTCCCTCTCTCTCTCTCTCACTCGAGCTCTCCCCCTTCTCTGGCACCCTCCCCCCCTCTTCCCCGAGACGCCCAGGAGCGCGCCGCCCCTCGCCGCCGCGTCCACCGGCCACCCCACACCTCGCTGACGCGCCAAGAAGCTCCGCATCGACGTCCTCTACTCCCTCGACAAGCCAAGCATCGCCGGATGGCCTGCATCGCCGCCATCAAGCTGTCTTCTTCACGCACGGCCGTCAGACGCTGCTCGTCGATTGGCTTCGTTCAGGCCGTCCCCGAGCCCACTGACCCTTCCAACGGACTCGCGGTGAGCCACGAGTCGTTTTCCCCTTCTCCCTTGGTCGCGCTCAACCTCTAGGCCATAGCCCCGCCTTGGCCGAGAGCTCCATGCCGCCGCCGTGTAGCTCGTTGTCGTTTGAGCTAGCATCCGTCGTGAACTAGCACGGATTCGTGCTCCCCGCATCGCCAGAAGTCTGCTGATCCATCTGCTAGCTTTCCCGTGCACCGGAGCGCTGTTCCCGTTGAGGTCCGAACTCCGGCTGCCGCGGTTGTCGTCGTTGCCATCGTTTCCGGCCTCTCCCCACCCAAGCACCTACACCACTAGATGCGGTGCCCATCCAGCTGCCGTAGATGCCCTCCGCCGGCCATTTTGGTCGCCGGAGGAGGAATCCCGAGCCTCCCCGCCGTGTCTGGCCTCGCCGGCGTCGAGTCGCCGGCGGGTTTGACCGAGTGGACCAGGGTTTGACCTCCCCTGGGTCCGGACAAGTGGGTCCTAGCCTCTGATAATTTTGGTTAAGTGTTAGTTAAACTTATTTAGCCCTGCTGATACTGACATGTGGGCCCAGGGCCTTAACTAATCTAGATTAGGATTAGATTAGTGCTAATTAACTTAGGTTAGTTAGTTAGACAGTGACATATGGGTCCCACTGGTCAGGTTTGACCTGGACCGACCCGTTGACCCGCTAATGTCACTCCTACATCATGCTGACGCTGTAAATGTTTTCTGTGATTTTGAATAAATCAGAAATGATTTATTTATTTCAGAAAATGTCCTAAACTTCTAAAAATCATAGAAATTCAACCGTAGCTCAGAATGAAATAAATTATATATGAAAAATGATCAGAAAAATATGAAGAATCTGTTTATGGCATTCTCATGCATGTTTGAACAACTTACAGCCACTGTATATGACAATTTGAATTAATGGTATTTGGAATGCCTCATGTGGAGTTCAAATTTGAATCTAGTGTTCAAACCAACTCCATTTAAATCGTTGCTAGCTGCATTAGCTCAAATCATAGCATATTTCCATGTCACATTCATGCATCATATTGTTGCATTGCATTGATTGTGTTCTCTCTTGTTTTCCGGTGTTTGTCCTCTCTCGATAGACGTGCTTCCGACGATGAGTTTGATGACACCGATGAAGAGCTATAATATCTTCAGAAGTGCCAGGCAAGCAAAACCCCCTTGTTCATTCCATTACAATCCCACTCTCTCGCTCCTGCTGTCTTTTACTGCATTAGGACAACATCGATTCAACTGTTACATGATGCGGTAGCTAAATCCCTTTTCCTCTGCATGACCTGTCATTGCCACAGTAAATAGATGAAACCCACTAGCATGAGTAGGAGTTGTTTGAGCCCTGATGTGCCTACTCATTCATGCTTGTTTGTCATGCCTGCTACTGCTTATAGTTGACTCGGGTCTGATTCATCGGGAATGAATTGGAATGGTGATGAACATGTCCTATTGTGTGTGAACACGATTTGATAAAGGTAGCGGTAAGAGGCCATGTAGGAGTGCAAGGTGGGTTGTCTCACTGAAACCGTCCTCAGGAACTGAGTTCTGTGTTTGTGATCCATGAACAACTACTACCACACATTGGGCCCTGAAATATGACCCCGCTCGACTTATTAACCGCCCTTGTCCTCTGTCCAGGAGTTGCAACTAATTTCGGGTGTTTGTAGGATATGTGTTGGAGGCCGTATGTAGTAATCGACCCTAGGGGTGGGCTATGATGCGGTAGATACACCGTGGCCCGGTGTACCGGGCGCCCGTTTGGTGTCTCGAGAACCCCGCACACATCGTTTGGGGCTGTGAGCGAAACCCCGACCAGATCTCCTCGCGGATGGAACCCGAATAGGCGATAAACCTGAACTAGAGACTTGTGTGGTTAGTTAGGTCATGGTCTACACCCACGTCGGCTTTCGCTTGAAGTCTGCCGAGCATATGTCATGTGCAGACGCTAAGTGGTGGAAACATGTGTGAAGAAGTACACCCTATGAGGTTATAAATGATCTATTTGAATAGCCGCGTCCACGGTAAAGGACTTCTGGGTTGCCTATAACAGTTCATAGACAAGTGAAAGTGGATACTCTAAAACTCGCAAGATAAGCGTGAGTCCTATGGATGGCCTTCTCATAGGGAGATGGGAGCGGATCCATAGTGGTGTATTGATATGGTGAATATGTGGACTCGTGTGCGCCACCTCAAAAGAGTTACTTGCAGTCGTAGTTCAGGATAGCCACCGAGTCGAAGCTGGCTTGTTGCAGTTAAACTCCACTACCCCCTTTGTTGATACCGATGCATATGTAGTTAGTTCTGATGTAAGTCTTACTGGGTACATTTGTACTCACGTTTGCCTATTTTATGTTTTGCAGAGAGAAGTCGGTCTCGCTAGTAGTTCCGTGTGGACTTCGACGTTTAGCTTGATACCTCAGCTACGATCTAGTGCCCTCGGCAGGATATGGTAGATAGTCAGGCTTCTTAGCCTTTTTCATTTGTAGATGTCTGTACTCAGACATTTTAAGCTTCCGCATGTGCTTGACTTGTATGCTCTGAATGTTGGGTCATGAGGCCCATGGTTGTAATATCTTGCTCCTCGGAGCCTAATGAATAAATACTTGAGTCGTAGAGTTATGTTGTGATGCCATGTTGTATTTACACATATCGAGCATATTGTGTGTATGATTGAAATGCTCGGTATGTGTGGGATCCGACAACCTAGTTGTTTATCCTTGGTAGCCTCTCTTATGGGGAAATGTAGTCTTGTGCTTCCATGAGCCATAGTAGTCACCATGACCCGGTTCACCTGAGTCCCGCTAGCCCAAAGACTACCGCCTCCTAACACTTGACTGGTGGCATGTGATTCACTTTGTTCATATGTCTGTCCTTTGGGGAAATGTCACGCGGTGACATCCGAGTCCTGCCTAAGCCTGCCTACAGCCCGGTTCATCTGAGTCCTGTTAGCCCAGTTACAGCCCGGATTCAAGACGTCAATCGACATGCTCGATGTTGATTCATGTATGCATGTCCCCGTAAGTTAGCGCCACTTTGGGTTCACGACTATTCATGTCGGCCCGGGTTCTTTGTCATATGGATGCTAGCGACACTATCATATACGTGAGCCAAAAGGCGCAAATGGTCCCGGGCCATGGTAAGGCGACACCCGTGGGAATACCGTGCATGAGCCGCAAAGTGATATGAGGTGTTACCGGCTAGATCGATCTGACTTGGAATCAGGGTCCTGACAGCTTTGGTATCGAGCCGATCGTCAGAGGATTACCAAGCCAAACTGGTCGAAGTTGTGTCTAGAAATGCTTTAGTTATGTAAGGGAATTGATTGGGGAAGGGAACGTAAGGTTCTTTTTACTCCTTATACCTTATGGCCTTCTGATCTGAGTCAACCTCTTATTTTCTACGGGGATTAAGAACTAGGCTTTCTCATCTTCTATCAGGATCAGGTGTTACTAATCCATAGACTTGTAAGATTGATGGTTTGAAGTCTCAGTTCAGTTTCTACTACTTCCGTATGTTCATAGCTGGCCTCAGAACCTTGATATTGTGATGTTAAGGGGTTATGCCACCATTTTGCAGGATGTCTCAAATCTTTTTGAGCATTTACAGCCGTTATGCTGTCCGAGTCATCCCAGGTTTCTAAATGGTCTGATGCATTTGCAAATCCCTTCTTTCCGTTCCCGATGTCCATTTGGGCCAGATTAATCACACTAATCGATGAGTTGAGGTACTCTGTTGCCTCGACATATATGTTGGAGCTATTATTATGACCCTAGGTGTTTTAGGGAGTCACCTAGTAATCTAGCCATGTTTTGTGTTTCCGACATGATGATTCTGGCCACCATTCTCGAAAGCATCCCGTGATGCCATTTAGTAGTAGGTATTCTATTTCTGGGTTCTTGAACCCGATATTCACCCTACTTACCTCATGTTGATAGTGTTTCTAGTTCCCTTAGGATATTAGTAACCTTTGCGATAGTCCTCGAGGTTCGTGGTACATCCTTCTTCCAATTACCATGAACCATTCTTGGCAGGAGTTCTTTTGAACCAAAAGGTCACGACCAGAGTGCTCTTGATGAGTTCTCCATTCTATATTGTGAATCTACCAGTTCTACCCTTTACGCATGGGTTATCCGGAAAAAATGTTGAGCTCCGCTCGACGTACTAATCTATGCATCCACAACTCAGAAAAACATACGTTCCTTTGAGTTGTCCCTCTTTAGTTGTATCCTGACCTCCGTCTATCAAGTGACAGTCAGGAATAGTTGTGCCATCGTGTTCGTCAGTGTCTATTATCTTTGTGGTCCGTCGAGTCGTTCTATTTCAGAATGACTAGGAGAAACAAGCTCCAGTACCTCATCCATATCCAGGATTGGGTAAAAGCAGTTGTATTCCGCAGATCAAAATGCAACCCAGCTTTTGATTCTGTTCTATCCTGAAGTATTGCCCTTCTGATGTCAGGAATGTCATGATAATTGCACCAACTCTTATGAATTCTTGATGCAGTGATACTTCTCGCCATCATCATTCGCTCCTCGGTTCCGTGTTGTTGCAACCGGAATACCGACAAGTGAACCGTGATGTGTGAAATCAATACTCCTAGCAACTAGTTGCTTGGTAGTAAATGGACAATATTCTCATTCTTAGCGTGTTGGTTACTGAGTCATCATTTTAAGATAGATTGTGCTACCTAGTCCTTATTTCTGGTGCACTCTTCGATCAATGAGTTAGGATTATTCGATCCCTTTCTTATTTGATCATATCGTCTTGCTCTGAAAAGCAAGATTGTTCTCGAGCTTAGTAACATATGGTGGTTCATGATGTTCTGAATATCTTCTCGGAAGTATTACCAGGATGTCACCTAACCGCTATGTTGAGTTTGTGATCATGTTGGTTTTCCTCCAAACCACCCATTCTCCAAGAATCTGTGTGGGATACCCCTGAGCTAGTTGGTTAAGCCAAACAACAACTTGGAGAGTTGGAAGATAAAAGCTTATCTGACTTAGTTCATGTTAAGGGATATCTTTTTGGTGTGTGTGTTGAAGAAAGTTGATATCTCCATCGATTGGTCCTCAAGATCAGTTGTTGGATTTATTGCCTTGTCAAAACTTTGACTTGAGTATGGGCTATCGTCAAGTCAAATCAGAACCAACGATGTTCGTAATGTTGTCTTACTCGTGGTTGATCCCTCGAGCATACACCATTACATCTTTTGGTATGACCAATGCTATCACCGTGTTCACATGATGGTGGAAGTCCAGTGATATGGAAATTTCGATGAGTTGTAGTTGAGCCCATCAACAACATTTTGTCTCCCCCATGATTCATGTTGAACATCAACCTAGTGTTGGAAACTTTGTAAGCAATGCCTTCGTGTTCCGTTCATGAAGCTTATGCTTGGATGGAAGAAGTGACTTCCTGGAATTCATGTGCATTTGGTGCGAGCTGCCGTCATGAGTTCGAGAAAGATTGTTTTTGTTTCCTTTGGAATCATCCCAAGTCAGTTATGCAAGAGCGAAGGTATTATATGGTTTGGTAGATTAATTACCTCCACTCCATATGTATTCCCTAGCACACCAATCCACTGATTAATTTGCTCAAGGAGAATAAGTTCCTTCTTAAGAATCATGACTTATGCTAGGACTTCATTATCCTCGATGATGGTTCCCAACCTGAACTCGGCAGTGTTATATCATGAGACTACTACGTGGCCATGCTTGTCTGGGACAACGCGTTCACAAGTGTGTAGCAGAACCCGCTCATGTTTGGAGCTTACTATCGTACTCATTTCCCGAGAATCTCGCAACATCGTCTTGTCGATTTGTGTTGCAAACCTTCTTTTCCAGACATGTGTCTGAAATATCCTGTTACCAACCAGATCTGAATCTCAGGTAGATATGATGGTTGGAACATTCCCAACAATTACATTCTGTTCCCACCTTGCACCGGCATTGTGCCAATTTTCCACGGGCTGCCCTTCTCAGCAGTTGTTGTCCAGGATCATCTCCAAAAGTGGTCCTACCATGGGTCCCATCCATTTCCGATGATAAGCAAGAATCATCCATTGCGTTGTCTTCAACAAGGTAGTCCACATCATCCATTCTAGTCTGAGTATACCATCCTCTCGAATTCTTTCAAACGATCAATTGTGATTTGCCTCAGGCTGGTATGAAGAGTTTCAATGATCTACGGATCAAAAGTAATTCTTTTTGCCACTTAAGGGAATAATTCTACAAGTCACCTCCCCTAAGGTGCCCCATTATGAAATCATGGCAATTATTTCATTGCTATCTTGAAATCATGCACCATCCTCTTCAGCGTGGAATTTTGCCTACCTAGTAGAACCTTGTCATCTGCTTCTTTCCATTGCCCATGATGTGTGTTTTGTATCTCAGCTCAAGAGATGTTTCTATGTCTCATTTTGTGAGTTGATCGTGAGTTGCTCGATCTTCGAGAAGATCGACTCTTTAGGGTTTCCCTTCCTTCTCTTTGTCGTGTTTGATGAAGATCTCGAAAGCAAAGATGTCAAGATCAATTTGAAGCAATGAATCAACATCTTCGAGAAGGGCAAATGGATCATGAAGATTGTGATAGTTTTGTGACCCCCTTTCCTTTTACCTCACGTCTTGAATCTCGGGACGAGATTCTTGTTTAGTGGGGGTGAGTTGTCACAGCCCTAGAGTATTGCTTGTAATTAGTTGCATTTGCATCGATGCATCATGTTTGAGCTTAAATGAATTTGAAATGGGGATGCTCAAACCCTAGCACATGATGAAATTCAACTAGGTTCAAATTCAAATCTTTTCAATGAACCAAAATGCCCTCCAGAAGAGTTCATGATTTTTGATTAAGGTGAAAACCTCTGCCAAAAATGATGAACATATTTCTAGGACATTCTGGATATTTGAATTAACTCATATTGTATTTGAATTGGGGCATTTAAATTCTATAATTATTTTAAATGCTCTAATAATTCTGAAATAATTGAGGGTTGTTGGTAATAATCCAGTACGTGCCCACAATTTATTTCAGGAACTTATAAAGTGGTTTAGCATTTTACTAAATCCAAAAAAAAACAAAGACAGAAAATACAAAACATAAATAAAAGGAGAGAGAGAGAGAGGTTACCTGTGGCTTACCTGGCGCCCACTTGGCCCAGCGCTGGCTGGCCCAGCCCACTGGCCTTCCCCCGCTGCCTTCTTCCCCGCCAGAGGATGAGCGTGGCAGCAGCCACGCAAGACGCCCGCCACCTCCTGCTTGCCACTTCCTCCCCGACGCGTCTGGACGACGCCACGCGACCCCAGACCTGTCCGGCTCTCCCTCTCTCTCTCTCACTCGAGCTCTCCCCTTCTCGCACCCTCTCCCTCTTCCCGAGACGCCGGAGCGCGCCGCCCCTCGCCGCCGCGTCCACCGGCCACCCCACACCTCGCTGACGTGCCAAGAAGCTCCGCATCGACGTCCTCTACTCCCTCGACAAGCCAAGCATTGCCGGACGGCCTGCATTGCCGCCATCAAGTCGTCTTCTTCACGCACGGCTGTCGGACGCCGCTCGTCGATTGGCTTCGTTCAGGCCGTCCCCGAGCCCAGTGACCCTCCCAACGGACTCGTGGTGAGCCCCGAGTTGTTTCCCCCTTCTCCCTTGGTCGCGCTCGACCTCTAGGCCGTAGCCCCGCCTTGGCCGAGACACCATGCCGCCGTCGTGTAGCTCGTCGTCGTTTGAGCTAGCATCCGTCGCGTCCTAGCTCGTATTCATGCTCCCCGCATCGCCAGGAGTCTGCTGATCCATCTGCTAGCTTTCCCGTGCACCGGAGCGCTGTTCCCGTTGAGGTCCGAACTCCGGCTGCCGCGGTTGTCGTCATTTCCGGCCTCCCTGCACCCAACCACCTACACCACTAGATGCAGCACCCATCCAGCTGCCGTAGATGCCCTCCGCCGGCCATTTTGGTCGCCGGAGGAGGAATCCCGAGCCTCCCCGCCGTGTCTGGCCTCGCCGGCGTCGAGTCGCCGGCGGGTTTGACCGAGTGGACCAGGGTTTGACCTCCCCTGGGTCCGGACAAGTGGGCCCTAGCCTCGCTAATTTTGGTTAAGTGTTAGTTAAACTTATTTAGCCCTGCTGACACTGACATGTGGGCCCAGGGCCTTAACTAATCTAGATTAGGATTAGATTAGTGCTAATTAACTTAGGTTAGTTAGTTAGACACTGACATATGGGTCCCACTGGTCAGGTTTGACCTGGACCGACCCGTTGACCCGCTGATGTCACTCCTACGTCATGCTGACGCTGTAAATGTTTTCTGTGATTTTAAATAAATCAGAAATGATTTATTTATTTCAGAAAATGTCCTAAACTTCTAAAAATCATAGAAATTCAACATTAGCTCAGAATGAAATAAATTATACATGAAAAATGATCAGAAAAATATGAAGAATCTGTTTATGGCATTGTCATGCATGTTTGAACAACTTACAGCCACTGTATATGACAATTTGAATTAAGGGTATTTGGAATGCCTCATGTGGAGTTCAAATTTGAATCTAGTGTTCGAACCAACTCCATTTTAAATCGTTGCTAGCTGCATTAGCTCAAATCATAGCATATTGCCATGTCACATTCATGCATCATATTGTTGCATTGCATTGATTGTGTTCTCTCTTGTTTGCCGGTGTTTGTCCCCTCTCGATAAACGTGCTTCCGACGATGAGTTCGATGACACCGATGAAGAGCTATAATATCTTTAGAAGTGCAAGGCAAGAAAAACCCCCTTGTTCATTCTGTTACAATCCCACTCTCTCACTCCTGCTCTCTTTTACTGCATTAGGACAACATCGATTCAACTGTTACATGCTGCGGTAGCTGAACCCCTTTTCCTCTGCATGACCTGTCATTGCCACAGTAAATAGATGAAACCCACTAGCATGAGTAGGAGTTGTTTGAGCCTTGATGTGCCTACTCATTCATGCTTGTTTGTCATGCCTGCTACTGCTTAGAGTTGAGTCGGGTCTGATTCATCGGGAATGAATTGGAATTGTGATGAACATGTCCTATTGCGTGTGAACACGATTTGATAAAGGTAGCGGTGAGAGGCCACGTAGGAGTACATGGTGGGTTGTCTCACTGAAACCGTCCTCAGGAACTGAGTTCTGTGTTTGTGATCTATGAACAGCTACTACCACATGTTGGGCCCTGAAATATGACCCTGCTCGACTTATTAACCGCCCTTGTCCTCTGTCCAGGAGTTGCAACTAGTTTCTGGTGTTTGTAGGATATGTGTTGGAGGCCGTGCGTAGCGCTGACCCTAGGGGTGGGCTATGATGCGGTAGATACAGCGTGGCCGGTGTACCGGGCGCCCGTTTGGTGTCTCGGGAACCTGCACACATCGTTTGGGGCTGTGAGCGAAACCCCGGCCGGATCTCCTCGCGGATGGAACCCGAATAGGCGATAAACCTGGACTAGAGACTTGTGTGGTTAGTTAGGTCATGGTCGACACCCACGTCGGCTTTCGCTTGAAGTCTGCCGAGCACACGTTGTGTGGAGACGCTAAGTGGTGGAAACATGTGTGAAGAAGTACACCCCTGCAGGGTTATAAATGATCTATTTGAATAGCCGCGTCCACGGTAAAGGACTTCTGGGTTGCCTATAATAGTTCATGGACAAGTGAAAGTGGATACTCTAAAACTCGCAAGATAAGCGTGAGTGCTATGGATGGCGTTCTCGTAGGGAGACGGGAGCGGGTCCATAGTGGTGTATTGATATGGTGAATATGTGGACTCGTGTGTGCCACCTCAAAAGAGTTACTTGCAGTCGTAGTTCAGGATAGCCACCGAGTCAAAGCTGGCTTGCTGCAGTTAAACTCCACTACCCCCTTTGTTGATACCGATGCATATGTAGTTAGTTCTGACGTAAGTCTTGCTGGGTACATTTGTACTCATGTTTGCCTATTTTATGTTTTGTAGAGAGACGTCAGTCTCGCTAGTAGTTCCGTGTGGACTTCGACGTTTAGCTTGATACCTCAGCTACGATCTTGTGCCCTCGGCAGATCTCGGTAGATAGTCGTGCTTCTTAGCCTTTTTCATTTGTAGATGTCTGTATTCGGACATGTTAAGCTTCCGCATGTGCTTGACTTGTATGTTTCAATGTTGGGTCATGAGACCCATGTTTGTAATATCTTGCTCCTCGGAGCCTAATGAATAAATTCTTGAGTCGTAGAGTTATGTTGTGATGCCATGTTGTATTTACACATATCGATCATATTGTGTGTATGATTGAAATGCTTGGTATGTGTGGGATCCGACAACCTAGTTGTTTATCCTTGGTAGCCTCTCTTATGGGGAAATGTAGTCTTGTGCTTCCATGAGCCATAGTAGTCCGCTTCTGGCCGGTTCACCGGAGTCCTGCTAGCCCAAAGACTACTGCTCCTAACACTTGAGCATGTGATTCACTTGCCCTCGTGGTTCCGTCCTTCGGGAAATGTCACGCGGTGACATCCGGAGTCCTGCCTAGCCTGCTACAGCCCGATTCACCGGAGTCCTGTTAGCCCAAAGTGTTACAGCCCGGATTCGACGTCAAATCGACATGCTCGATGTTGATTCATGTATGCCTGTCCCCGTAAGTTAGCGCCACTTTGGGTTCACGACTAGTCATGTCGGCCCGGGTTCTTTGTCATATGGATGCTAGCAACACTATCATATACGTGAGCCAAAAGGCGCAAATGGTCCCGGGCCTTGGTAAGGCGACACCCGTGGGAATACAGTGCGTGAGGACGCAAAGTGATATGAGGTGTTACCGGCTAGATCGATGTGACTTGGAATCGGGGTCCTGACACAATTTCTTCAGTGATGCTCAATCACTTTGGGTTTGTAGGTGTTTGCGTTTGGGTTTTCCTCACTTGATGATTTTCGCTCAAAGTCCTCGGAGGATGGGATGCTCTCAAATGACAAGTGTCAGTTTCTCTCGGAGCAGCCAACCAGCTAGAGGTTGTAGGGGGCGGCTATTTATAGCCTAGGGAGCAGCCCGACATGATAAGACATAAATGCCCTTCAATGATATGACCGTTAGTTGGGTAGATATTTTGGGACAACTGGCACAAGGCACAGCAACAGTCGGAAATTTGAGTATCAAATTCCTCAGGGTTATCATGTTCCTCACTGTGTAGGCAATCCACACTGGCGAATTCCTAACTCCTCAGTCAGAAAAAATTCCTCAGAGGCCAGAAGCACCTCGTCTCTGTTACTGAAGAATATGACTGAACTATATGAGATTTCCAATGGCTTCACTCGAAGGGATTGGTAGGTGTAGGATTTTGAGTTGAGCATCACATGGAAATTTTTCCTTAGTATTTCCTCGACCCCCCTTTAACAGTACGGTGTTTCCTATGACTCAAGAAAGAAAAAATGAAACTATGAAAACAAAAGTCTTCACGCTTCATGTTCCTCGAATGAATACCAAGTCTTCAAGGTCACACCAATTTCTTCACTTTTAAAGTCTTCAGTCGAAGAACTTCATTTTTAGGGGTCGACTTTCTCTGTAAATATCAAACTCCTCATAGACTTATAGTCATGTGTACACTCATAAAAACATTAGTCCCTTAACCTATAAGTCTTCAATACACCAAAATCACTAAGGGGCACTAGATGCACTTACAGTGCCCCCCTTTCCTACTCCCTCTCACTGTCCATCCTTCCCCCCTCTCCCTCTTGGTGGAATCCTACTAGGACCTGGAGTCCTAGTAGGACTCCCCTCCTTGGGCGCGCCCCCTAGGGCTGGCCGGCCTCCTCTCTCCCTCCTTTATATACGTGGGGAGGGGGACACCCTAGAACACAGAAGTTGATCTTTTAGCCGTGTGTGGTGCCCCCCTCCACAGAAACACACCTCGGTCATATCGTCGTAGTGCTTAGGCGAAGCCCTGCGCCGGTAACTTCATCGTCACCGTCACCATGCCGTCGTGCTGATGAAACTCTCCCTCGGCCTCAACTGGATCAAGAGTTCGAGGGACGTCACCGAGCTGAACGTGTGCAGATCACAAAGGTGTCGTGCGTTCGGTACTTGGATCAGTTGGATCGCGAAGACGTTCGACTATATCAACCGTGTTACTAAACGCTTCCGCTTTTGGTCTACGAGGGTACGTGGACACACTTTCCCCACTCGTTGCCATGCTTCTCCGAAATAGATCTTGCTTGATCATAGGTTTTTTTTTGAAATACTACGTTTCCCAACAGTGGCATCTGAGCCAGGTCTATGCGTAGATGTTATATGCACGAGTAGAACACAAAGAGTTGTGGGTGATAATAATCTAACTGCTTACCAGCATGTCATACTTTGATTCGGCGGTATTGTTGGATGAAGCGGCTCAGACAGACATTACATGACCGCGTTCATGAGACTGGTTCTACCGTCGTGCTTCGCACACAGGTGGCTAGTGGATGTCTGTTTCTCCAGCTTTAGTTGAATCAAGTTTGACTACACCCGATCCTTGTTGAAGGTTAAAATAGCACACTTGACAAAAAATCATTGTGGTTTTGATGCGTAGGTAAGAACGGTTCTTGCTAGAAGCCCGTAGCAGCCACGTAAAACTTGCAACAACAAAGTAGAGGCCATCTAACTTATTTTTGTAGGGCTTGCTGTGATGTGATATGGTCAAGACGTGATGATATATAAATTGTTCTATGAGATGATCATGTTTTGTAACAGTTATTGGCAACTGGCAGGAGCCATATGGTTGCCGCTTTATTGTATGAAATGCAATCGCCATGTAATTGCTTTACTTTATCACTAAGCGGTAGCGATAGTCGTAGAAGCAATAGTTGGCGAGAGAACAACGATGCTTCGATGGAGATCAAGGTGTCAAGCCGGTGACGATGGTGATCATGACAAAGCTTTTGGATATGGAGATCAAAGGCGTAAGATGATGATGGCCATATCATATCACTTATATTGATTGCATGTGATGTTTATCCTTTATGCATCTTATTTTTCTTAGTACGACGGTAGCATTATAAGATGATCTCTCACTAAATTTCAAGGTACAAGTGTTCTCCTTGAGTATGCACCGTTGCAACAGTTCGTCGTGCCGAGACACCACATGATGATCGGGTGTGATAAGCTCTACGTTCACATACAAGGGGTGCAAGCCAGTTTTTCACACGCAGAATACTCGGGTTAAACTTGACAAGCCTAGCATATGCAGATATGGCCTCGGAACACTGAGACCGAAAGGTCGAGCGTGAATCATATAGTAGATATGATCAACATAGTGATGTCCACCATTGGAAACTACTCCATCTCACATGATTGTCGGACATGGTTTAGTTGATATGGAGCACGTGATCACTTAGATGATTAGAAGGATGTCTATCTAAGTGGGAGTTCTTAAGTAATATGATTAATTGAACTTTAATTTATCATGAACTTAGTACCTGATAGTATTTTGCATGTCTATGTTGTTGTAGATAAATGGCCCGTAAGCATCGCTCGTTGAATTTTAATGCGTTTCTAGAGAAAGCTAAGTTGAAAGATGATGGTAGCAACTACACGGACTGGGTCCGTAACTTGAGGATTATCCTCATTGTTGCACAGAAAAATTACGTCCTGGAAGCACCGCTAGGTGCAAGACCTGTTGCAGGAGCAACACCAAATGTTTTCAACGCCTGGCAGAGCAAAGCTGATGACTACTCGATAGTTCATTGTGCCATGCTTTACGGCTTAGAACCGGGACTTCAACGATGTTTTGAATGTCATGGATCATATGAGATGTTCCAGGAGTTGAAGTTAATATTTCAAGGAAATGCCCGGATTGGAAGTCTCCAATAAGTTCTACAGCTACAAAATGGAGGAGAATAGTTCTGTTAGTGAACATATACTCAAAATGTCTGGGTACCACAATCACTTGACTCAACTGGGAGTTAATCTTCTGGTTGATAATGTCATTGACAGAGTTTTTCAATCACTGCCACCAAGCTACAAAAGCTTCGTGATGAACTATAATATGCAAGGGATGGATAAGACAATTCCTGAGCTCTTCGCGATGCTAAAGGCTGCGGAAGTAGAAATCAAGAAGGAGCATCAAGTGTTGATGGTTAACAAGACCACTAGTTTCAAGAAGAAGGGCAAATGGAAGAAGGGGAACTTCAAGAAGAACAACAAGCAAGTTGTTGCTCAAGTGAAGAAGCCCGAGTCTGGACCTAAGCCTGAGACTGAGTGCTTCTACTGCAAAGGGATTGGTCACTGGAAGCAGAACTGCCCCAAGTATTTGGCGGATAAGAAGGATGGCAAAGTGAAAGGTATATTTGATATACATGTTATTGATGTGTACCTTACTAATGCTTGTAGTAGCGTCTGGGTATTTGATACTGGTTCTATTGCTCATATTTGCAACTCGAAACAGGGGCTATGGATTAAGCGAAGATTGGCTAAGGACGAGGTGATGATGCACGTGGGAAATGGTTCCAAAGTCGATGTGATCGCCGTCGGCACGCTACCTCCACATCTACCTTCGGGATTAGTTTTAGACCTAAATAATTTTTATTTGGTGCTAGTGTTAAGCATGAACATTATATCTGGATCTTGTTTAATGCGAGACGGTTATTCATTTAAATCAGAGAATAATGGTTGTTCTATTTATATGAGTAATATCTTTTATGGTCATGCACCCTTGATGAGTGGTCTATTTTTGTTGAATCTCGATAGTAGTGATACACATATTCATAGTATTGAAGCCAAAAGATATAAGTTTAATAATGATAGTGCAACTTATTTGTGGCACTACTGTTTAGTTCATATTGGTGTAAAGCGCATGAAGAAACTCCATGCTGATGGGCTTTTGGAATCACTTGATTATGAATCACTTGATGCTTGCGAACCATGCCTCATGGGCAAGATGACTAAGACTCCGTTCTCCAGAACAATGGAGCGAGCAACATACTTGTTGGAAATAATACATACTGATGTATGCGGTCCGATGAGTGTTGAGCCTCGCGGCGGGTATCGCTATTTTCTGACCTTCACAGATGATTTGAGAAGATATGGGTATATCTACTTCATGAAACATAAGTCTGAAACATTTGAAAAGTTCAAAGAATTTCAGAGTGAAGTGGAAAATCATCATAAGAAGAAAATAAAGTTTCTATGATCTGATCGTGGAGGTGAATAATTGAGTTACGAGTTTGGTCTTCATTTGAAACAATGCGGAATAGTTTCGCAACTCACGCCACCCGGAACACCATAGCATAATGATGTGTCCAAACGTCCTAACCGCATTTTATTAGATATGGTGCGATCTATGATGTCTCTTACTGATTTACCGCTATCGTTTTGGGGTTATGCTTTAGAGACGTCTGCATTCACATTAAATAGGGCACCATCTAAATCCGTTGAGACGACACCATAGGAACGGTGGTTTGGCAAGAAACCCAAGTTGTTGTTTCTTAAAGTTTGGGGCTGTGATGCTTATGTGAAAAAGCTTCAACCTGATAAGCTCGAACCCAAATCGGAGAAATGTGTCTTCATAGGATACCCAAAGGAGACTGTTGGGTATACCTTCTATCATAGATCCGAAGGCAAAATATTCGTTGCTAAGAATGGATCCTTTCTTGAGAAGGAGTTTCTCTCAAAAGACGTGAGTGGGAGGAAAGTAGAACTGGATGAGGTGATTGTACCTGCTCCCTTATTGGAAAGTAGTTCATCATAGATATCAGTTCCAGTGATTCCTACACCAATTATTGAGGAAGCAAATGATGATGATCATGAAACTTCAGATCAAGTTACTACCGAACCTCGTAGGTGAACCAGGGTAAGATCCGCACCGGAGTGGTACGGTAATCCTGTTCTGGACGTCATGTTACTTGACCATGACGAACCTACGAACTATGAGGAAGCGATGATGAGCCCAGTTTCCACGAAATGGCTTGAGGCCATGAAATCTGAGATGGGATCCATGTATGACAACAAAGTATGGACTTTGGTTGACTTTCCCGATGATCAGCAAGCCATAGAAAATAAATGGATCTTCAAGAAGAAGACCGATGTTGACGGTAATGTTACTGTCTATAAAGCTCGACTTGTTGCAAAAGGTTTTCGACAAGTTCAAGGAGTTGACTACGATGATACTTTCTCACCCGTAGCGATGCTTAGGTCTGTCCGAATCATGTTAGCAATTGCCGCATTTTATGATTATGAAATTTGGCAAATGGACGTCAAAACTGCATCTTGAATGGATTTCTAGAAGAAGAGTTTTTTATGATGCAACCAGAAGGTTTTGTCGATCCAAAGGGTGCTAACAAAGTGTGCAAGCTCCATCGATCCACTTATGGACTGGTCCAAGCCTCTCGGAGTTGGAATAAACATTTTA
The DNA here is from genome assembly GCA_021605145.1 of Aegilops bicornis. Lineage (NCBI taxonomy): Eukaryota > Viridiplantae > Streptophyta > Magnoliopsida > Poales > Poaceae > Aegilops > Aegilops bicornis. The sequence continues at coordinate 445,203,104 of CM038674.1, read as the reverse complement.
TAGTGTGATCAAAGCATATGGTTTTATACAGACTTTTGGAGAAGTCTGTATTTACAAGAAAGTTAGTGGGAGCTCTGTAGCATTTCTAATATTATATGTGGATGACATATTGTTGATTGGAAATGATATAGAATTTCTAGATAGCATAAAAGGATACTTGAATAAGAGTTTTTCTATGAAAAACCTTGGTGAAGCTGCTTAAATATTGGGCATCAAGATCTATAGAGATAGATCAAGACGCTTAATTGGACTTTCACAAAGCACATACCTTGATAAGATTTTGAAGAAGTTCAAAATGGACCAGTCAAAGAAAGGGTTCTTGCCTATGTTACAAGGTGTGAAGTTGAGTAAGACTCAATGCCCGTCCACTGTAGAAGATAGAGAGAAAATGAAAGTCATTCCCTATGCCTCAGCCACAGGTTCTATCATGTATGCAATGCTGTGTACCAGACCTGATGTGCGCCTTGATATAAGTATAGTTGGGAGGTACCAAAGTAATCCAGGAGTGGATCACTGGACCGCGGTCAAGAACATCCTGAAATACCTGAAAAGGACTAAGGACATGTTTCTCATTTATGGAGGTGACAAAGAGCTTGTTGTAAATGGTTATGTCAATGCAAGTTTTGACACTAATCCGGATGACTCTAAGTCTCAAACCGGATACGTATTTATATTGAATGGTGGAGCTGCCAGTTGGTGCAATTCTAAACAGAGTGTCGTGGCGGGATCTACATGTGAAGCGGAGTACATAGATGCTTCGGAAGCAGCGAATGAAGGAGTCTGGATGAAGGAGTTCATATCCGATCTAGGTGTCATACCTAGTGCATCAGGTCCAATGAAAATCTTTGGTGACAATATTGGTGCAATTGCCTTGGCAAAGGAATCCAGATTTCACAAGAAAACCAAGCACATCAAGAGACGCTTCAATTCCAATCGTCATCAAGTGTCAGAAGGGGACATAGAGATTTGTAAGATACATACGGATCTGAATGTTGCAGACCCGTTGACTAAGCCTCTCTCATGAGCAAAACATGATCAACACCAAGACTCCATGGGTGTTAGAATCATTACTATGTAATCTAGATTATTGACTCTAGTGCAAGTGCGAGACTGAAGGAAATATGCCCTAGAGGCAATAACAAAGTTATTATTTTTATTTTCTTATATCATGATAAATGTTCATTATTCATGCTAGAATTATATTAACCGGAAACTTAGTACATGTGTGAATACATAGACAAACAGAGTGTCCCTAGTATGCCTCAACTAGACTAGGTCGTTAATCAAAGATGGTTAAGTTTCCTAGCCATAGACATGTGTTGTCATTTGATAAACGGGATCACATCATTAGAGAATGATGTGATGGACAAGACCATCCATTAGCTTAGCAGTATGATCGTCACCCCGGTAGTTAAGCTACAGTGACCTCACACTAATGGTGACATGTCATCAAGATTAGCTAGGCCAAATTGCCACTTGATAAAAATCAAAGCCAATTTCAAATATAAGATAAAGTCAAATACATTTTTCTTCAAACAGTAAAACTAATATGTTCACAATATTCTATAAATTCCCCTGATCGTTGTCATGTTGAACCCAACACTATTTGACTCTCCAATTAATCCCTAGGAAATTATAAAGTGAACCGACAGTGTAAGTTTGAGGCTTTTCAATTTAAACAAATATTTATACAATCCAAATGACCTCAATCTTTATGGGCTTCTTCAATATATAGCCTAGTATAAAGTGACAAGTTTTGTATGCAACTAAATTCATTAGAAGCAAAAATAAAATGCAAGGTCGTAGCTAAAATATAAAACAAGCAAAATAAAAGGAAAAAGGCTAAGTGCTTACTGTGCACTAGAAGCCTAGCGCTACAGTAACCTAGGCCAGCCCACCACCGGCCTTCTCCTTCCACGCTACAGGAGGCACGGGAGGCGTGGCATGCATCCGGCCGCCATGGCCGCATGCCGGCCATCCCACGACCCCCTGCTGGATAAGGCGACCCCCACGACCCACTGGTGAACCCTAGCTTCATTCCCCCTTTTCCCCCGCGCCGCTTTCTTCCTCCCCTGCACAAGCCCGAAGCACCATCGCCATGGCCTCCTCTGTCCATGTGGCCATCGTCCACCTCGTTGGCTGAGGCCTCGCCAGGAGCTGTGCCCGCGTCGTCTTCATCGACTCCGAGGAGCAGATCGAGCAGGAGAACGCCACCACGCCGGGATCGACCGTTTCATCCTCTGCTGTCGCCGACCATCGTCGTCAAATTCATCACCTCCGAGCCTCCCCCGAGCCCGCTATACATACCTACAGGCTCACCGTGAGCTCCTCCTCCTCCCCCCTCACCTCTCTTGCACGAGCTCGTCCTCTAGGCCATAGGACCGTAATGGCCGAAGCTTGATGCCGCACGGCTGGTCGCCGGCGTCACTCCGGTGGCCTATTGGTCACACGCGTGTGCCCATCATCTTCGCTGCATCACGTAGGTGCTCCCTTAGCCTCCTGCTCGTCGTGTGTGCGCCCGTGGCTTCGACCCCGTCGAGTCCGAGCCGGCGCCACCGCTCAGCCCTGCGCTCCCTTGCCTCTGGCCGCGACCTTGGCCGCCCTACAGCGCTTCGTGCGCCGCAGCGCCCGTCTTGACGCCCGTGCTGCATCATGCTTTGCCACGCGTCGTGTCTTCTGCCGCTGCTGCCCTACTGTCGCTGTTGTCTGTTGCCCGCTCGCCTGCTGTTGCTCACCTACGCGTCGTGCACGCGCTGACCGCGTCCACCCTGCCGCTCCTCACTGAGCAGCGCCGTGGCCGGCCTCTGCCGTGCTCACGCACCTGTGCACCCGTTCGCCCCCTGTGCTCTCGCGCGCCTTGGACCGCTGCCGCCGCGCACGCACGCCCCACCGTGGCCTTGCCACCGCCACAGGACAGCGACCTGGCCGCCTCGTGCGCGCCCTGGGTTTACGCCTCGCCCTGCGCTCGCAGCCGCTCGTCGCCGCGCAGCGCTGCTGCTACAGCCGTTTTGCTGTTGCCGCTGCTACAGTGAGCTGAACTTCACTCTAGTGCTGGCTAGCTCTGCTGCAATAACGCTGATTAGCCCTCTGTGTAGCTGCAAAACAACAGCAAAACAAATTTTATTATGGGAAATATTTATATGGGCGTGTAGTACACTTGACAGGGTTCAGTTCTTTCCATTGGACCAAATCCAAAAGTCACCTAGATTAATTCCTATGAAAATGACAAAAGTTAATGTTCAGTTAACAGAAAAGAGTGAAAACAGAGTTATTGCGGTAGCTACTTTAGAGTAGAAAATAAACAGGATACAGGGAGCTGACAGAGATGCAATTGATACCATCATGTAGATCACAGAAAATTGATCAAGATTGGTATAAGACACTAATCCATAGGATGCCAGAACAATAGTTATAGCCTTTGGAAAACAACTAAGTAACGTTTCAAAAACTGAGCAATCCTCAGACTTAGCCAATTTTCAGGAATTCCAAATAACTGTTTAAATCTTGTGAAATTCATAGAAATTCATGTGTAACTCGGATGGAAAAACTTTATACATCAAAGTTGATCAGAAAGACGAGATGGATCTGATGGTGCCCTCTATGTGGCTGTCACATGCCTCTAACACTGCAAACATGGAACCTTCCCCCTCCGGATCGCATGTCCGATAGTTGTCCAGAGCCGGAAAATATACCCAGATATTTTCCCGCCCCGTCCGTAACGAGTAGCACCGCGTTAGCTCACCCATAGAGTAGCTTTTTGCCATGTCTTGCTTTGCGATTGCATTTGGATGCTGTGTATTTATTTGTTTCTTCCCCCTCTTCTCTCCGGTAGACCCCAAGACCGATGTTGCCCCTGTGATCAACTACGTCTCGGACGACCCTTCTTTCTTTACAAGAGAGCTTCCAAGCAAGCCCCCCCTTTGATCATCCCGATATCGCCCATTCCATTCTCTCATGCTTGCATTAGATTTTGCTACTGTAATTGATTGCTCCTATGCTGATGCATGGCCTGCTTTTGTAACCTTCTTATTGTTACCTACCTGCTTATCCTAAACTGCGTAGTATAGGTTGGTTAGTGATCTATCAGTGACACCCACCTGGTCCTTGTTGCCCCTGCTTCATCATCGATGACTCGATCAATGTGATCGACGACCAAAGCCCGACACCACACATCACATCACGCCCCTTTTGTTGCTCGACTCTGCAGAGTTACCATCAAGTGCCGAGGGTGGAACCTCATACATCACTCCTGATGTGATCTCTATAGTGTAGCTATTCGGTCGTGGCCATCGAGGGTGTTTTCCTCCTTAACCACTTCCGATACGACTCTGTCGTGCAACCCCTCAAGTGTGAACCTCGAGGGTGGTTCCTCTTACGTTCACCTTGATGATTACATCGAGTGGAATCCATCGAGGGTGGTTCCTCAGGGTTCCCCTTGGTGTTAGACACACAATTACTATGGTTACTATGACTTTACATTGAACCATGCTACTAAAGACGGGTCGGCCCTAAGGGGTACCCGCGCGAGGTTAATTGCGAGTGATGTGGAGTCGGGTTGACCTGGAAGGTTCCCGCGAGATACTTACGAGGCGTGGTCGGGCATTCTTAGCCCTTGCCGCAAGTCCTCGAGATGGGGCGATGGGGTCACATCGATCATGAGTCTCTGCTCGTTACCGCGTGCTCCTAATCCACTACGATTTGGATATTTAATCCGAGGGGCCTCTGGCCTGATAGCACTAACCATCACGTGGGCATAGTATGGGCATTCTGCGTCGTATGCATCAGCCGAAGCTTAATAGACGTCATGCGACTGAGCGGCACGCGCCGGGTTGGACTGCATAAGCACCTGCCTTTTTAAGGAGGTAGCTAGGTCTGCTCACCGGCCGCCCACGCAACGTGCAGGAGTTCCCGGGGTGATGGCCCAAGACCCCTGGGGGCATAGGTTTAGTCCGGCGTGCTGACCTCTCTATTAAGTCTAGGTCGGGTTGCGGCGTATCGTTTGGCCGAGGCCGGGCATGACCCGGGAAAGTGTGTCCAGCCGGAGTTAATCGAGCGTGGTGGGTAAGTTGTTGCACCCCTGCAGGGAAGAAAACATCTATCGGTAGCCTTTCCTACGATAATGGACACTTGGAGTTGTATCCCGATCGATACAACTAGAACTGGATACTTGAGGTGATAACTGGATAATATGGCTCTGGGATTGCTTTCTCGCAGGGAGTCGAGAAAGGATCTCTGTCCGAGGTTGATAACACTACTACTACTTTACTTTATGCTCTTCTTATCTCTTCTGATGCTGCAAGATGCTTGGAGCTACTAGTCTTCGATAAGCTAGGCTTTCCCCTTCTCTTCTGGCATTCTGCAGTTCAGTCCACATATACTACCCATTTCATTGACATCGATCCATATGTAGTGTAGATCCTTGCTTGCGAGTACTTTGGATGAGTACTCATGGTTGCTTTACTCCCCCCTTTCCCCTTTTTCCATTCTTCTCGGATGTCGCAGCCAGATGGTGGAGCTCAGGAGCCAGATGCCATTGTCGACGACGACTACTAATACACCGAGGGTGCCCACTACTATGTGGAGGCCGCCAAGGACCAGGAGTAGTTAGGACGCTTCCAGTAAGGAGGCCTTGCCTCTTCGATCGTGTTGCTTTTGTGCTAGCCTTCTTAAGGCATCCCTGTTCAACTTATGTCTGTACTCATATATTGTTGCTTCCACTGACTTTTGTGTATTCGAGCTTATGTATTCGAGCCCTCGAGGCCCATGGCTTGTAATATGAAGCTTGTATTATTTTATTTGTGTCTAGAGTTGTGTTGTGATATCTTCCCGTGAGTCCTTGATCTTGATCGTACACATTTGCGTGTATGATTAGAGTACGATTGAATCAAGGGCGTCACAATTTGGTATCAGAGCCAACTGCCTGTAGGTAGCCCCCTTTCCAACTCCTTGGCCGAAGTTGAGTCTAGTCGTTCAAAACTGTTTTACTAACTTGGCTGTGTGGCTTACAGGCCCACGTCACCAATTGGGTGGTATTAGGATCTTTTATTTCACGTCTATACTCTGGGACTTTTATCTCTCGTCTATTCGGGTTAAACATTTTACTAACTTTAACATTAGGCTCTCGTACCCACTTCCTCCCGGGGAGCCCCAACATTATCGATGATCGCTTGCTTCGCCAGAAGATTCTGCGGATACTCCTCGATGTTTCTCGAGACACTGTGCCAACTGCCTTCCAGTTCCTGACCACCGAAAATCCCCATGAATAACATCCTTGCCGCTTGTACCTTCATCCGCAGTTGCTCCTGTTATTACAAGATACCCCTAGTACTCTCCGTTGTTCCGAGAATCCTTTGTGCCTTCTGCTTTACAACTTCTTTTCGCACTGCAGATAATTCACTCAACTGGGGTTCGTTCGTCCCCAGTTGTTCATATGCTTTCCAAAATACCTAAAAATGCTATCTGATCTTTCAAAATCCTCTGCAGCCTATTGCTCTTGATTCTCCTTGCCTGCTTGCATTAGGATTAATTCCATATGTCTAGCAATATTCTTTAAAATTCTTTGTGATTGTCATTCTATTCCTATGGATTCAGCGTAAAGCGAATACTCGCAATCATCAATTAATCCTTGGAAATTTTCTTTCCGGCTCAGACATCTTTCCAGATATGAGCTGGTTCTTGCCCAATCCACATTTGATCAGGTGTACCTCTAAGTCTATTCAACTCATCTTTTGATCAGAGCCTCTACTTCTGATCCTTCGTCTTGAAATCATAATTCCTTTGTACCCAAGCATCGAATCATTCAGACGTTTCTATAAGCCGATGCCTTTGCATCCCCTTCTTCATCTGATTGATTACCGATACTCACATCAACTCTGTCGTGAATCACTAGATCCATTGCTGGGTTGTTATCTGACAGTGTCCTTCACATCCAAAATCTTGTGAGTTTTTCCCTGATACATAATACCTTCGGTAAATTGTATCATCTGCTTTGACTTTGATACTCTGCTTTCGAACTCGCATCTTTTGCTTGGTTGATGGTTATATAGATTCGTAAAAATGCCCCGATGGGTTGAACTTATGCCTTCCATAATCCGTGTGAACCTGAGAGTTCTCACGAGTCTTACTCTTCTGGTACTTCGCCAGATAAATCTTCTGCACTACAGTTTCTTCGAAAACAAGGAGTGAATGAAAGGTTATGCATTGAAGAACTGGGAGTCGACCTTGAACCTTTGTGTTCATGCCCATGGACCCGATGTAGAACTTATCATGGAAGCTGCTCGTAAAAATAATTATTCTTTGGTACAAGCTCATCTTGTATCTATGAATTGATCCTTTGCAATCGTGGTTCCCACCATATTTCCTCCTTGATTCCATTTACTAGATAAGTTAAAATACTTATCCTCTGCAAATCATTTTCCCCGTCCAACCTCTACTCCGATTTACTTTCCGGCATTACACCTAGTACTTGATACTGGGAAGTTTTATACCCCATCACATCATTCCTAGCTTGATCGGCTATATTTTTATCGTGTCAACTTTTAACTGTGCTACCTGGTCCTTATGCCCGAAGCAACTTCTGACGATGAGCTAAGCTTACATCGATCTTCCTCATCTTATCATTTCACCTCGAACAACAAGCTTGACTTCGAGCTTGTGTCAAATCCGTGGTTCTCATAGCCTTTCACTTCATCCTTCCTTTTCTGCTCGATGGCATCTTCATAGAGTCTCTCAACAAAATTTGCAGTGATCACCGTCAACACTTTAGCATCTTCAGAGATGTCAATTGAATTCATGGCTAGAAATACTATCCCTACCCCTCGATGATTTGTGATATCATCGATGACATCTTGACTTTCTGCCAACACAGACCTGGTTGTGCTTGGTTATTCCTTACGTTCTGAGATAATCTTGGAATTGTTTCTCGGCATCTCTTGAGATCTTCGAACCCAATCTTTACTTGACACCATATCATTGCTGCATCGAAGCATGACTATGGTATTCCGAATATCAACAAGAACATCGGAAGCATAATACAAAATGTTTCTCGTTCAATCACCCTCACACTGTTGTATGGGTAATATCATGATTCTTCCCTCGCCCCATTATCTAAATGGTTTTGAACTTGCTGTCGTATCATGTATATCCTGCTCCGCTTTTCCTTGGGAAGGATATACTCCTGACTCTTATGTGTAAACACATCTTTCTTTCCATTGGACTGTTTGATTTGATAATCATTTTTTCCTTTCCATTAGTTTGTTTAACCTTTCTTGTGATCTATATGATATAAGCAGAAACAAATCCCTGCTTATAAAACACCCTAATGTACAACCTTGTCAGTGAGACCCTATTACTAACATGCTGACATTTCGGTATCACCGATAGAAGAAAACTTTGCCTATTGGTCCGCCTTGAATTAACAAGCAGGAAAATGGTTCTCTTCGTCCCTCGCCCATGGTACCGATGTTGTTACCGACATAATTGACAGACTATCCTCTGACCTCCCTTGGTATCATGACCGAGCAAGATGTCAGCGCCCTTCCTACCTTTAACCCACATGGTGGGCCCATAACCCATAGTTCCACCGGATCGAAACCTCACTCTCATGTACTCCATGTTTCCAAAGTAATTCCTCACGCGTGGCTTCGTTGATAATTCAGGAACCACCTTCCTACAGATCTATTTTGGTATCCGATGCAATGTTATTCTCGTTGCTCTGGATCCCTTTCACACCCTGTTCTAGGCAACGAACAATTATCTATCCGCTTGAAACTTCTTATTGCACCTTCTTAATTTGCTCTCGATGTCTTTCTTTGATTTCAACTCAAGAGATGCTTCTATGCCTCATTCACTAAGATAGCCCCCACATACCTAACATGTGCCGAGCTCCGTCCTTCCCAAGTTCGCCCCCCTTGTCTTTTCCGTTAGTATAATGAAGATCCTGAAGGAAGAATGGCAACTTCGTCATGATGCCCTGAAGCAGAGAACTAAAGACATCTACGACGTGAAGCGAACTCTTCGAGAAGAGCAACCAAGACCGAGAAGACTCGTTAGAATTTCGTAAACAGAACTTTCCCCTTACTCCACCTCTTAAATCTCAGGACGAGATTTCTTATAGTGGAGGAGATTTGTAACACCCCGGTAGTTAAGCTACAGTGACCTCACACTAATGGTGCCATGTCATCAAGATTAGCTAAGCCAAATTGCCCCTTGATAAAAATCAAAGCCAATTTCAAATTTAAAATAAAGTCAAATACATTTTTCTTCAAATAGTAAAACTAATATGTTCACAATATTCTATAAATTCCCCTGATCATTGTCATGTTGAACCCAACATTATTTGACTCTCCAATTAATACCTAGGAAATTATAAAGTGAACCGACAGTGTAAGTTTGAGGCTTTTCAATTTAAACAAATATTTATACACTCCAAATGACCTCAATCTTTATGGGCTTCTTCAATATATAGCCTAGTATAAAGTGACAAGTTTTGTATGCAACTAAATTCATTGGAAGAAAAAAATAAAATGCAAGGTCGTAGCTAAGATATAAAATAGGAAAATTAAAAGGAAAAAGGCTAAGTACTTACTGTGCCCTAGAAGCCTAGCGCTACAGTAACCTGGGCCAGCCCACCACCGGCCTTCTCCTTCCACGCTACAGGAGGCACGGGAGGCGTGGTGTGCATTCGGCCGCCATGGCCGCGTGCCGGCCATCCCACGCCCCCCTGCTGGATAAGGCGACCCCCATGACCCACTGGTGAACCCTAGCTTCATTCCCCCTCTTCCCCCGCGCCGCTTTCTTCCTCCCCCGCACAAGTGTAGGATCGGAAGTATGTCTAGAGGGGGGGGGGTGATTAGACTACTTGACCAAATAAAAATCTAGCCTTTTCCCTATTTCAGTTCTTGGCAGATTTTAGCAACTTAGCACAAGTCAAGCAATCAACCTACACATGCAATTCTAAGAGTATAGCAGCGGAATGTAAAACAATTGCATATGAAGGTAAATGGATGAGTTCGAAGGAGCAAACGCAATGTTGACACGGAGATTTTTTATCCGTGGTTCCGATAGGTGGTGCTATCGTACATCCACGTTGCTGGAGACTTCAACCCACGAAGGGTAACGGTTGCCCGAGTCCACGAAAGGCTCCACCCACGAATGGTCCACGAAGAAGCAACCTTGTCTATCCCACCATGGCCGTCGCCCACGAAGGACTTGCCTCACTTGGGTAGATCTTCATGAAGTAGGCGATCTCCTTGCCCTTACAAACTCCTTGGTTCAACTCCACAATCTTGACGAAGGCTCCCAAGTGACACCTAGCCAATCTAGGAGACACCACTCTCCAAGAAGTAAAAATGGTGTGTTGATGATGAACTCCTTGCTCTTGTGCTTCAAATGATAGTCTCCCCAACACTCAACTCTCTCTCATAGGATTGGATTTGGTAGAAAGAAGATTTGGGTGGAAAGCAACTTGGGGAAGCTAGAGATCAAGATTTATGTGGTTGGAATGGAATATCTTGACCTTAACATAAGTGTAGGTGGTTCTCTCTCAGAAAATATGTATTGGAAGTGTAGGCATGTTCTGATGGCTCTCTCCATGAATGAAGAGTGGGTTGAGGGGTATATATAGCCTCCACACAAAATCTAACTGTTACACCCAAATCACCAAACTCGGTGGGACCGAATCATGAAACTCGGTCGGATCGATTTAGTTCAAAATGTGAACGTTAGGATTCTCGGTGGGACCGACTGGATCAACTCGGTTGGACTGATGTCATTAGGGTTAAGGCATAACGTAATCAAGGTGAGACCGATTTTGGTAATAGTCAAACAGAGAGTTGGTCAGGCAAACTCGGTGGGACCGATTCGCTCATCTCGGTTGGACCGAAACGTTACGAAAGGGAAACAGAGAGTTTGCATTGCAATCTCAGAGGGACTTATCGCTCATCTCGGTTTGACCGAAACGTTACGAAAAGGAAACAAAGAGATTACAACCCCATCTCAGTGGGACCGAGATCCCTATCGGTGAGACCGAACTGATTAGGGTTTCTGGCGATGGCTATGACAACTGAACTCGATGGATCCGGATATGAAATTTCGGTGGGGCCGAGTTGGACTTTTTGGATTAGGACATATGTGGATATGAGAATGTAGTGGAGGGTTTTGGAGCATATCACTAAGCATTTTGAGCAAGAGCCTCATTAAGCAACACCTCATCCCTTCTTAATTGTATTGGCTTTTCCTATAGACTCAATGTGATCTTGGATCACTAAAATAGAAAATGTAGAGTCTTGTGCTTTGAGCTTGAGCCAATCCTTTGCCCTTAGCATTTCGAAGGGTCCACTTTCTAATCCATGCCATGCCAATCATTGAGCTTTCCTGACATGTTTATCTTGGAAAAGCATTAGCTCAATGAGCTATATGTTGTTAGGAATTACTGAAACCACCCAGGGATAGTTGCACTTTCAATCTCCCCCTTTTTGGTAATTGATGACAACATATAGATCAAAGCTTCGAAAAATGATAAGTAAAAAAACATTGTCGCTTTGAGAAGTATGTGATAAGCAAGAGCTCCCCCTAAATTTGTGCATTATTTAATATTTGCTTTTGAATGTAAATGCACAATCGTTTAGGATCATGGGTTGCTCTTCCATGTCACATACATCTTGGTGGAGCGCTCAAAATGATAGAAATTAAAAACATGCACTCGTCACCAAGCAAAGTGAATGATCATAATAGGATATAAGAGATAATATCATTCAATCAAGCATTATGGGTAGCATATGATCAAACACATGATCAAACAAGTATCTCACAAGGACACAAAGTAGTATCACACAAGCACCCAATAAAGTTTCAAACCAAACCAAATAAGTGCAAAGAGAGATAAAAACCAACACTCTCTCTCTCTCGAAGCCTATGATCTATACATTTTCTCCCCCTTTGGCAACAAGTTACCAAAAAGTTTGAAAAAGCATAGTGCTAAACGACTCTCAGGCTTGATCTTCGGGAGGTGGTGTTGAGAGAACTCCAAGGACGAAGGCTTCTGATGAAGTAGCTGGAGCTGGTGGAGTAGCTGCTGGAGTTGCAACTGGAGCTGTAGCTGCTGGTGCTGATGCTGTAGCTCTGGTGTCAGTCACTGGCACTGCAGCAGACCTCTATCCTCTGGGCACTCTAGCAAATGCATCTGTGGTAGACTTGCCCTTCTTCTCCTCTGCTTCCTCCTGTAGTTGCTCCACTGTAGTTAGGATTTCAGTTACCTTGACATCAAGGCCATAGAATTTTGTCTCAATAATCCTTTCCAAGCTCTCCTGGTTCTTGGTCAGGGTGGCCAAGCCCTGCTCAATCCTCAGAGTGAATTGGATCAGATATCCAAGCTTGTCTTGCTTGCTCTTCAAGAATACCTGAGATGCCTCTTCCATAGTTGGCATCTTTGCAGCCTTCTCAGCTTTAGCTTTGGCTCTCTTCTCTTGTGCTTGCACAGATGATGGTTCATTCTCAGTCATGACAACTGTGTTGTCCTCAAATTCAGGGTAGATGGGCAGGTGGTCCTTGTCCAAGATGTACTTGTCTTTGCCCATCTTTGAGTTGATGAGCTCCTGGGTGTGTGGGGCATATCCACAACTTCTCTTCTGATCAGCTGCAGTCCTCTTGATTGTTTCCACAATCAGGCTCATAACCTTGAACTTCTGTGGGATATCAAATGTGTGCAGCAAGTTGATAGCATGTCCTCTGATCATCTTGTGATCGCCTGACTTGGGTAGCAGTGTGTGCCTTAAGGTCCAGTTGATTGTTGGCAAACCAGACAACAGGTAATGGACAGATCCAAACTTATGTGTATCCAAAGCAGCATCTGGGATCTCCTTGTACATGTTGGCCATAGAGTTGTGGTCTTTCTTCTTCTTTGCATAGATATCCAAGTCATCCTCATGTTCTTCAGGAGCATTGATCAATTGAACCCATTCTTCAACTGTAGACCGGTACCTAGTACCCTCACACATCCACACAATCCTTCCATCTGGATAGAAGTGGGCAGTGGAGTAGAATTGCATAATGAGCTCATCATTCCACTTGGAGCCACAAACTTATCAACTCCACATGCCTTGAAGCTATCATATACACCAGGGAAGTGATCCTCATTCTCCTTGATGAATTCCAGTCAACCCATCTCATGTCACATGATACGTCTCCAACGTATCTATAATTTTTGATTGCTCCATGCTATATTATCTTCTGTTTTGGACATTATTGGGCTTTATTATTCACCTTTATATTATTTTTGGGACTAACCTATTAACAGGAGGCCCAGCCCAGAATTGCTGTTTTTTGCCTATTTCAGAGTTTTACAGAAAAAGAATAACAAACGGAGTCCAAATGGAATGAAACCTTCGGGAACGTGATTTTCGGAACGAACTTGATCCAGAGGACTTGGACCCTACGTCAAGAAAGCGACCAGGAAGCCACGAGGTAGGGGGCGCGCCTACCCCCTGATATCTACTACACAACCTTCTTCTTGTAGACGTTGTTGAGCCTCCAAGTGCAGAGGTTTGTAGGACAGTAGCAAATTTCCCTCAAGTGGATGACCTAAGGTTTATCAATCCGTGGGAGGCGTAGGATGAAGATGGTCTCTCTCAAGCAACCCTGCAACCAAATAACAAAGAGTCTCTTGTGTCCCCAACACACCCAATACATGTGTAAATTGTATAGGTGCACTAGTTCGGCGAAGAGATGGTGATACAATTGCAATATGGATGGTAGATATAGGTTTTTGTAAACTGAAAATATAAAAACAGCAAGGTAACAAGTGGTAAAAGTGAGCACAAACGGTATTGCAATGATAGGAAACAAGGTCTAGGGTTCATACTTTCACTAGTGCAAGTTCTCTCAACAATAATAACATAATTGGATCATATAACTATCCCTCAACATGCACCAAAGTGTCACTCCAAAGTCCCTAATAGCGGAGAACAAACGAAGAGATTATGGTAGGGTACGAAACCACCTCAAAGTTATTCTTTCCAATCAATCCGTTGGGCTATTCCTATAAGTGTCACAAACAGCCCTAGAGTTCGTACTAGAATAACACCTTAAGATACAAATCAACCAAAACCCTAATGCCACCTAGATACTCCAATGTCACCTCAAGTACCCGTGGGCATGATTATACGATATGCATCACACAATCTCAATTCATCTACTCAAACCAACACATAGAACCTCAAAGAGTGCCCCAAAGTTTGTACCGGAGAATCACGACGAAAACGTGTGCCAACCCCTATGCATAGGTTCATGGGCGGAACCCGCAAGTTGATCACCAAAACATACATCAAGTGAATCACGTGATATCCCATTGTCACCACAGATACGCACGGCAAGACATACATCAAGTGTTCTCAAATCTTTAAAGAATCAATCCGATAAGATTACTTCAAGGGGAAAACTCAATCCATTACAAGAGAGAAGAGGGGGAGAAGAAACATATGATCCAACTATAATAGCAAAGCTCGCAATAGATCAAGATCGTGCCAAATCAAGAACACGACAGAGAGAGATCAAACACATAGCTACTGGTACATACCCTCAACCCCGAGGGTGAACTACTCCCTCCTCGTCATGGAGAGCGCCAGGATGATGAAGATGGCCACCGGTGAGGGTTCCCCCCTCCGGCAGGGTGCCGGAACAGGGTCTCGATTGGTTTTTGGTGGCTACAAAGGCTTGCTGTAGCAGAACTCCTGATCTATTCTCCGTTCTGGAAGTTTTAGGGTACGTGGGTATATATGGGTGCTCGAAGTACGTCGGTGGAGCTTCGAGGGCCCCACGAGGCAGGGGGTGCGCCCCCCACCCTCGTGAGCACCTCCCTCCTTTCCTGACGTGGGGTCCAAGTCCATTCGGTAGCTTTCCTTCCAAAAATAACTTCTCCAGTTGATTTCGTTCCGTTTCGACTCTGTTTGATATTCCTTTTCGTCAAAACACTGAAATAGGCAAAACAGCAAATCTGGGCTGGGCCTCCGGTTAATAGGTTAGTCCCAAAAAATAATATAAAAGTGGATAATAAAGCCCAATATTGCCCAAAACAGTAGATAATATAGCATGGAGCAACCAAAAATTATAGATACGTTGGAGATGTATCAAGCATCCCCAAGCTTAATTCACCTTTCGTCCTCGAGTAGGTAAATGATAAAGAAAGATAATTTTTTATGTGGAATGCTAGTTGGCATAATTTCATTGTAATTCTTCTTAATTGTGATATGAATATTCAGATCCGAAAGATTCAAGACAAGAGTTCATATTGACATAAAAATAATAATACTTCAAGCATACTAACTAAGCAATTATGTCTTCTCAAAATAACATGGCCAAAGAAAGTTCATCCCTACAAAATCATATAGTTTAGTCATGCTCCATTTTTGTCACACAAGAATGATCTCATCATGCACAACCCCAATGACAAGCCAAGCAATTGTTTCATACTCTAGTAATCTCAAAATTATAAACCTTCACGCAATACATGAGCGCGAGCCATGGATATAACACTATGGGTGGAATAGAATATGATGATGGGGGTTATGTGGCGAAGACAAAAAAGGAGAAAGTCTCACATCCACGAGGCTAATCAATGGGCTACGGAGATGCCCATCGATTGATGTTAATGCAAGGAGTAGGGATTGCCATGCAACGGATGCACTAGAGCTATAAATGTATGAAAGCTCAACAAAAGAAACTAAGTGGGTGTGCATCCAACTTGATTGCTCACGAAGACCTAGTGCACTTGAGGAAGCCCATCGTTGGAATATACAAGCCAAGTTCTATAATGAAAAATTCCCACTAGTATATGAAAGTGACAACTCAAGAGACTCTCTATATGAAGAACATGGTGCTACTTTGAAGCACAAGTGTGGAAAAAAGGATAGTAGCATTGCCCTTTTTTTGGGCCTTCTTTTTTTTTCTTTGGCCTTTCTCTTTTTTTTGGGACAATACTCTATTGAATTATGACCATCACACTTCTATTTATTTACAACTCAATGATTACAACTCGATACTAGAACAAAGCATGACTCTATATGAATGCCTCCGGCGGTATACTGGGATATGCAATGAACAAAGAGTGACATGTATGAAAGAATTATGAACGATGGCTTTGCCACAAATACTATGGCAACTACATGATCATGCTAAAGCAATATGACAATGATGAATGTGTCATGAAGAACGGTATGGTGGAAAGTTGCATGGCAATATATCTCGGAATGGCTATGGAAATGCCATTATAGGTAGGTATGGTGTCTGTTTTGAGGAAGATATAAGGAGGTTTATGTGTGAAAGAGCGTATCATATCACGAGGTTTGGATGCACTGGCGAAGTTTGCACCAACTCTCAATGTGAGAAAGGGCAATGCACGATACCGAAGAGGCTAGCAATGATGGAAGGGTGAGAGTGCGTATAATCCATGGACTCAACATTAGTCATAAAGAATTCACATACTTATTGCAAAAATCTACAAGCCATCAAAAACCAAAGTACTAAGCGCATGCTCCTAGGGGGATAGATTGGTAGGAAAAGACCATCGCTCGTCCCCGACCGCCACTCATAAGGAGGACAATCAAATAACACCTCATGTTTCAAATTTGTTACATAACGTTAACCATACGTGCATGCTACAGGACTTGCAAACTTCAACACAAGCATTTCTCAAATTCACAACTACTCAACTAGCATGACTCTAATATCACCATCTTCATATCTCAAAACAATCATCAAGCATCAAACTTCCCTTAGTATTCAACACACTCATAAGAATTCATACAAATCTTGTATGCTTAGCATATTAGGATTAAGCACATTACCATGCTATTTAAGACTATCAAAATAATCTAAGTGAAGCACGAGAGTTCATCTATTTCTTCAAAATAAAACTACCACCCTGCTCTAAAAGATATAAGTGAAGCACTAGAGCAAACAACAAACTACTCCGAAAGATATAAGTGAAGATCAATGAGTAGTAGGATAATTATGCAACTATGTGAAGACTCTCTAACATTTAAGAATTTCAGATCTTGATATTTTATTCAAATAGCAAGCAAAGCTAAATAAAGTAAAATGACGCTCCACGCAAAACACATATCATGTGGTGAATAAAAATATAGCTCCAAGTAAAGTTACCGATGAACGAAGACGAAAGAGGGGATGCCACCCGGGGCATCCCCAACCTTAGACGCTTGATTATCCTTAAATATTACCTTGGGGTGCCTTGGGCATCCCCAAGCTTAGGCTCTTGCCACTCCTTATTCCATAGTACATCGAATCTTCACCCAAAACTTGAAAACTTCACAACACAAAACTTAACAGAAAACTCGTGAGCTCCGTTAGCGAAAGAAAACAAAACACCACTTCAAGGTACTGTAATGAACTCATTATTTATTTGTATTGGTGTTAAACCTACTGTATTCCAACTTCTCTATGGTTTATAAACTATTTTACTAGCCATAGATTCATCAAAATAAGCAAACAACACACGAAAAACAGAATTTGTCAAAAACAGAATAGTCTGTAGTGATTGTTGGGGAACGTAGCAGAAATTCAAAATTTTCTACGCATCACCAAGATCAATCTATGGAGATTCTAGCAACGAGGGGAAGGAGAGTGCATCTACATACCCTTGTAGATCGCTAAGCGGAAGCGTTCATGAGAATGGGGTTGAAGGAGTCGTACTGTCGTGATCCAAATCACCGGAGATCCTAGTGCCGAGCAGACGGCACCTCCGCGTTCAACACACGTACAGCCCGGTGGCGTCTCCCATGCCTTGATCCAGCAAGGAGAGAGGAGAGGTTGAGGAAGACTCCATCCAGCAGCAGCACAACGGCATGGTGGTGATGGAGGAGCATGGCAATCCCAAGCAGGCTTCGCCAAGCACCAAGGGAGAGGAGGAGGAGAAGAACTTGGGAGAGAGGAGGGGCTGCACCAAAGGCAAAAGGTGTGTTTGAGAGGCCCTCCTACCCCACTATATATAGGGATCCCAAGGGGGTGCGCCAGCCCCTAGGAGATCCAATCTCCAAGGGGGCGGCCAGGAGGAGTCCTTCCCCCAAGGCACCTAGGAGGTGCCTTCCCTTATGGGAATCTTCCTTTAGGGTTTCCCCTTCACCCTAGGCGCATGGGCCCTAGGGGAAGTGGCGCCCAGCCCACTTTGGGCTGGATCCCTTCTCACCTCAGCCCATGGGACCCTCCGGGATAGGTGGCCCCACCGGTGGACCTCGGGACCCTTCCGGTGGTCCCAGACAATACCGATGACCGAAACTTGTCCCGATGGTCAAACAGGACTTCCTATATATAAATCTTTACCTCCGGACCATTCCGAAACTCCTCGCGACGTCCGGGATCTCATCCGGACTCGAACAACATTCGGTAACCACATACAAACTTCCTTTATAACCCTAAGCGTCGCCAGACCTTAAGTGTGTAGACCCTACGGGTTCGGGAGACATGTAGACATGACCGAGACGTTCTCCGGTCAATAACCAACAGCGGGATCTGGATACCCATGTTGGCTCCCACATGTTCCACGATGATCTCATCGGATGAACCACAATGTCAAGGACTCAATCGATCCGGTATACAATTCCCTTTGTCTAGCGGTATTGTACTTGCCCGAGATTCGATCGTCGGTATACCGATACCTTGTTCAATCTCGTTATCGGCAAGTCTCTTTACTCGTTCCGTAACACATCATCCCGTGATCAACCCCTTGGTCACATTGTGCACATTATGATGATGTCCTACCGAGTGGGCCCAGAGATACCTCTCCGTTTACACGGAGTGACAAATCCCATCTCGATTCGTGCCAATCCAATGATACTTTCGGAGATACCTGTAATGCACCTTTATAGCCACCCAGTTACGTTGTGACGCTTGGTACACCCAAAGCATTCCTACGGTATCCGGAGTTGCACAATCTCATGGTCTAAGGAAATGATACTTGACATTAGAAAAGCTTTAGCATACGAACTACGATCTTTGTGCTAGGCTTAGGATTGGGTCTTGTCCATCACATCATTCTACTAATGATGTGATCCCGTTATCAATGACATCCAATGTCCATGGTTAGGAAACCGTAACCATCTATTGATCAACGAGCTAGCCAATAGAGGCTTGCTAGGGACATGGTGTTGTCTATATATCCACACATGTATTTGAGTTTCCTATCAATACAATTATAACATGGATAATAAACGATTATCATGAACAAGGAAATATAATAATAATAACTAATTTATTATTGCCTCTAGGGCATATTTCCAACAGTCTCCCACTTGCACTAGAGTCAATAATCTAGTTCACATCGTCTTGTGATTAACACTGATAGGTCACATCGCCATGTGACCAACACCCAAAGAGTTTACTAGTGTCTCAGAACTAGTTCACATCATCATGTGATTTAGACTCAATGAGTTCTGAGGTTTGATCATGTTTTGCTTGTGAGAGAGGTTTTAGTCAACGGGTTTTAGTCAACGGGTCTGAACCTTTCAGATCCGTGTGCACTTCGCAATTCTCTATGTCATATTGTAAATGCTGCTTCCACGCTCCACTTGGATCTATTCCAAATGGTTGCTCCACTATACGTATCCGGTTTGCTACTCAGAGTCACTCGGATAGGTGTTAAAGCTTGTATCGACGTAACGCTTTACGCCGAACTCTTTATCACCTCCATAATCGAGAAACATGTCCTTATTTACTCCAAGGACAATTTTGACCGCTGTCCAATGATCCATTCCTGGATCATTCTTGTACCCCTTGACTGACTCATGGCAAGGCACACTTCTGGTGCGGTACACAAGATAGCATACTATAGAGCCTATGTCTGAAGCATAGGGGACGACCTTCGTCCTTTCTCTCTTTTCTGCCGTGGTCGAGCTTTTAACTCTTAACTTCATGCCTTACAACTCAGGCAAGAACTCCTTCTTTGACGGATCCATCTTGAACACTTTCAAGATTATGTCAAGGTATGTGCTCATTTGAAAGTATTATTAAACATTTTTGATCTATCCTTATAGATCTCGATGCTCAGTGTTCAAGTAGCTTAATCCAGGTTTTCTATTGAAAATCATCTTTCAAATAACCCTATATGCTTTCCAGAATTCTACATCATTTCGATCATCAATATGTCAACAACATATACTCATCATAAATTCTATAGTGCTCCCACTCACTTCTTTGGAAATACAAGTTTCTCATAAACTTTGTATAAACCCAAAATCTTTGACCATCTCATCAAAGCGCACATTCCAACTCCGAGATGCTTACTCCGGTCCTTAGAAAGGATCATTGGAGCCAGATACCTTTTAGCATCCTTAGGATCGACAAAACTTTTCCGATTGTATCACATACAACCTTTCCTTACGTAAACCGATAAGGAAACTCGTTTGACATCCATCTGCCTGATTTCATAAATGCAGCTAATGCTAACATGATTCCGACGGACTTAAGCATTGCTACGGATGAGAAAATCTCATCGTAGTCAACTCCTTGAACTTGTGAAAACTCTTCGCCACAAGTCGAGCTTCATAGACGGTGACATTACCGTCCACGTCCGTCTTCTTCTTAAAGATCCATTTATTGGAATTTGGGCCCACCATTGCTTCTCCATAGCTCGTAGGTTCATTGTTGTCTAGCAACATGACCTTCAAGATGTGATTGCGTACCACTCAAGTAGTACGCATCCTTGTCACCCCACGAGGTACGTCGGTGACTTGATCCGAAACTTCATGATCACTATCATAAGCTTCTACTTCAATTGGTGTAGGTGCCACGGAACAACTTCCCTGTGCCTCGCTACACACTAGTTGAAGTGACGGTTCAATAACCTCATCAAGTCTCCACCATCCTCCCACTCAACTTTTCGAGACGAACTTTTCCTCGAGAAAGGACCCGATTCAAGAAACAATCCCTATTGCTTTCGGATCTGAATTAGGAGGTATACCCAACCGTTTTGGGTGTCCTATGAAGATGCATTTTGGGTTCGAGCTTATCAACCTGAAACTTTTTCACATAAGCGTCGCAGCCCCAAACCTTTAAGAAATGACAGCTTAGGTTTCTCTAAACCATAGTTCATACGGTGTCATCTCAACGGAATTACGTGGTGCCCTATTAAAGTGAGTGCGGTTGTCTCTAATGTCTAACCCATGAACGATAGTGGTAATTTGATAAGAGACATCATGATACGCACCATATCCAATAAGGTGCAACTATGATGTTCGGACACACCATCACACTATGGTGTTCCAGGCGGTATTAATTGTGAAACAACTTGCACAATGTCTTAATTGTGTGCCAAAACTCGTAACTCAGATATTCATCTCTATGATCATATCATAGACATTCTATCCTCTTATCACGAAGGTCTTTAACTTCACTCTGAA
This sequence comes from Aegilops bicornis, assembly GCA_021605145.1. Lineage (NCBI taxonomy): Eukaryota > Viridiplantae > Streptophyta > Magnoliopsida > Poales > Poaceae > Aegilops > Aegilops bicornis. The sequence goes on along the minus strand of CM038674.1, from coordinate 445,181,700 downwards.
ATTACTTGAACCATTCAATAATTCAGACTTGTGTTTCATCAAGTAAATACACTCAGTATCTACTTAAATCTTCCGTGAAGTAAGAACATAACGATATTCACTGCATTCCTCAGCACTCATTGGACCGCACACATCAAAATGTGTTACTTCTAACAAGTTGCTATCTAGTTCCATCTTACTGAAACCGAGGCTTTTCAGTCATCTTGTCCATGTGGTATGATTTGCATATCTCAAGTGATTCAAAATCAAGTGAGTCTAAACGATCCATCTGCATGGAGTTTCATCATGCGTATACACCAATGTACATGGTTTGCATGTCTCAAACTTTTCAAAACGAGTGAGTCCAAAGATCCATCAACATGGAGCTTCTTCATGCGTTTTATACCAATATGACTCAAATGGCGATTGCCACTAAGCGTGGTACTATCATTACTATCTTATATCTTTTGGCATGAAAATGTGTATCACTACGATCGAGATTCAATAAACCATTTCTTTAGGTGCAAGACCATTGAAGGTATTATTCAAATAAATAGAGTAACCATTATTCTCCTTAAATGAATAACCGTATTGCGATAGACATAATCCAATCATGTATATGCTCAACGCAAACACCAAATAACAATTTTAGGCTTAACTCCAATCTCGATGGTAGAGGGAGCGTGCGATGCTTGATCACATCAACCTTGGAAATACTTCCAACACATATCGTCGGCTCACCTTTAGCTAGTCTCCGCTTATTCCGTAGCTTTTATTTCGAAGTTACTAACACTTAGCAACCGAACCGGTATCTAATACCACTGGTGCTACTAGGAGTACTAGTAAAGTACACATTAACATAATGTATATCAAATATACTTCTATCGACCTTGCCAGCCTTCTCATCTACCAAGTATCTAGGGTGGTTCCGCTCCGATGGCTGTTCCCCTTATTACGTAAGCACTTAGTCTCGGGTTTGGGTTCAACCTTGGGTTTCTTCACCGAGCAAGAATCGATTTGCCGTTTCATGAAGTGTCCTTCTTGTCCTTGCCCTTCTTGAAACTAGTGGTTTCACCAACCATCAACAATTGATGCTCCTTCTTGATTTCTACTTTCATTGTCAAACATCGTGAATACCTCAAGGATCATCATATCTATCCCTGATATGTTATAGTTCATCACGAAGCTCTAGCAGCTTGGTGGCAATGACTTTGGAGAAACATCACTATCTCATCCGGAAGATCAACTCCCACTCGATTCAAGTGATCGTTGCACTCAGACAATCTGAGCACAAGCTCAACGATTGAGCTTTTCTCCCTTAGTTTGTAGGCTAAGAAAATCGTCGGAGGTCTTATACCTTTTGACGTGGGCACAAGCCTGAAATCCCAATTTCAGACCTCGAAACATCTTATATGTTTCGAGAAACGCCTTTGGTGCCTCTACTCTAAACCATTTAACTGAACTATCACGTAGTTATCAAAACGTGTATGTCTGATGTTCGCAACATCCACACCGACGTTTGGGGTTCAGCACACCGAGCGGTGCATTAAGGACATAAGCTATCTATCGTCCGCATAATCGCCATCGTCAACTTTCAACTATATTTTCTCTAGGAACATATCTAAACAAGTGGAACTAAAGCGCGAGCTTACGACATAATTTGCAAAAGGTCTTTTGACTATGTTCAAGATAATTAAGTTCATCTTATGAACTCCCACTCGAATAGACATCCCTTTGGTCATCTAAGTGATTACATGATCCGAGTCAACTAAGCCGTGTCCGATCATCACGTGAGACGGACTAGTAGACTCGGTGAACTTCTTCATGTTGATCGTATCTACTATACGACTAATGCTCTCGACCTTTCGGTCTCTGTGTTCCCGAGGCCATGTCTGTACATGCTAGGCTCGTCAAGTTAACCCCAAGTGTTTTTGCTGTGTAAATCTGTCTTACACCCGTTGTATGTGAACGTAAGAATCCATCACACCCGATCATCACGTGGTGCTTAGAAGTTTACGAACTGTAGCAACGGTGCACAAATGGGAGAACACTTCTTGAAATTTGTGTAAGGGATCATCTTATTTACTACCGTCGTTCTAAGTAAACAAGATGCATAAACATAATAAACATCACATGCAATTATATAGTAGTGACATGATATGGCCAATATCATATTGCTCCTTTTGATCTCCATCTTCGGGGCTCCATGATCATTATTGTCACCGGCATGACACCATGATCTCCATCATCATGATCTCCATCATCGTGTCTCCATGAAGTTGTATCGCCAACTTATTACTTCTACTACTGTGGCTACCGGTTAGCAATAAAGCAAAGTAATTACATGGCGTTGTTCAATGACACGCAGGTCATACAATAAATAAAGACAACTCCTATGGCTCCTGCCGGTTGTCATACTCATCGACATGCAAGTCGTGAATCCTATTACAAGAACATGATCAATCTCATACATCACATATCATTCATCACATTCTTCTTGGCCATATCACATCACATAGCATACCCTGCAAAAACAAGTTAGACGTCCTCTAATTGTTGTTTGCATGTTTTACGTGGCTGCTCTGGGTTTCTAGCAAGAACGTTTCTTACCTCGCAAAACCACAACGTGATATGCCAATTGCTATTTACCCTTCATAAGGACCCTTTTCATCGAATCCGTTCCGACTAAAGTGGGAGAGACGGCACCCGCTAGCCACCTTATGCACCAAGTGCATGTCGGTCGGCGGAACACATCTCACGTAAGAGTACGTGTAAGGTCGGTCCGGCCGCTTCATCCCACAATACCGTCGAAACAAGATTGGACTAGTAACGGTAAGCATATTGAACAATATCAACGCCCACAACTACTTTGTGTTCTACTCGTGCAAAGAATCTACGCAATAGACCTAGCTCATGATGCCACTGATGGGGAACGTGGCGAGAAATTCAAAATTTTCTACGCATCACCAAGATCAATCTATGGAGATTCTAGCAACGAGGGAAGGAGAGTGCATCTACATACCCTTGTAGATCGCTAAGCGGAAGCGTTCATGAGAACGGGGTTGAAGGAGTCGTACTCGTCGTGATCCAAATCACCGGAGATCCTAGTGCCGAACGGACGGCACCTCCGCGTTCAACACACGTACAGCCGGTGGCGTCTCCCATGCCTTGATCCAGCAAGGAGAGAGGGAGAGGTTGAGGAAGACTCCATCCAGCAGCAGCACAACGGCATGGTGGTGATGGAGGAGCGTGGCAATCCCGCAGGCTTCGCCAAGCACCAAGGGAGAGGAGGAGGAGAAGAACTTGGGAGAGAGGGAGGGCTGCACCAAAAGGCAAAAGGTGTGTTTGAGAGGCCCTCCTACCCCACTATATATAGGGATCCCAAGGGGGTGCGCCAGCCCCTAGGAGATCCAATCTCCAAGGGGCGGCCGGGGTGGAGTCCTTCCCCCAAGGCACCTAGGAGGTGCCTTCCCTTATGGGAATCTTCCTTTAGGGTTTCCCTTCACCCTAGGCGCATGGGCCCTAGGGGAACTGGCGCCCAGCCCACTTTGGGCTGGATCCTTCTCACCTCAGCCCATGGGACCCTCCGGGATAGGTGGCCCCACCCGTGGACCCCGGGACCCTTCCGGTGGTCCCTGTACAATACCGATGACCCCGAAACTTGTCCCGATGGTCAAACAGGACTTCCTATATATAAATCTTTACCTCCCACCATTCCGGAACTCCTCGCGACGTCCGGATCTCATCCGGGACTCCGAACAACATTCGGTAACCACATACAAACTTCCTTTATAACCCTAGCGTCATTGAACCTTAAGTGTGTAGACCCTACGGGTTCGGGAGACATGTAGACATGACCGAGATGTTCTCCGGTCAATAACCAACAGCGGGATCTGGATACCCATGTTGGCTCCCACATGTTCCACGATGATCTCATCGGATGAACCACAATGTCAAGGACTCAATCAATCCCGTATACAATTCCCTTTGTCTAGCGGTATTGTACTTGCGAGATTCGATCGTCGGTATACCGATACCTTGTTCAATCTCGTTACCGGCAAGTCTCTTTACTCGTTCCGTAACACATCATCCCATGATCAACCCCTTGGTCACATTGTGCACATTACGATGATGTACTACAGAGTGGGCCCAGAGATACCTCTCCGTTTACACGGAGTGACAAATCCAAGTCTCGATTCGTGCCAACCCAACAGATACTTTCGGAGATACCTGTAATGCACCTTTATAGCCACCCAGTTACGTTGTGACGTTTGGTACACCCAAAGCATTCCTACGGTATCCGGGAGTTGCACAATCTCATGGTCTAAGGAAATGATACTTGACATTAGAAAAGCTTTAGCATACGAACTACGATCTTTGTGCTAGGCTTAGGATTGGGTCTTGTCCATCACATCATTCTACTAATGATGTGATCCCGTTATCAATGACATCCAATGTCCATGGTTAGGAAACCGTAACCATCTATTGATCAACGAGCTAGCCAATAGAGGCTTGCTAGGGACATGGTGTTGTCTATATATCCACACATGTATTTGAGTTTCCTATCAATACAATTATAACATGGATAATAAACGATTATCATGAACAAGGAAATATAATAATAATAACTAATTTATTATTGCCTCTAGGGCATATTTCCAACAGTCTCCCACTTGCACTAGAGTCAATAATCTAGTTCACATCGTCTTGTGATTAACACATGAAGAATATGACTAGCACATTTAAGTCTAACCCACTTCCTATGCATAGGGATTTTGTGAGCAAACAACATATGGGAACAATAATAAACTAGCATAGGAAGGCAAAACAAGCATAACTTCAAAATTTTAAGCACATAGAGAGGAAACTTGATATTATTGCAATTCCTACAAGCATATATTCCTCCCTCAAAATAACTTCCAGTAGCATCATGGATGAATTCAGAAATATAACCAGCACATAAAGCATTCTTTTCATGATCTACTTGCATAGAAAATTTACTACTCTCCACATAAGCAAAATTCTTCTCTTGAATAGTGGTGGGAGCAAACTCAACAAAATAACTATCATATGATTGAAAATTAAGATCAAGATGACAAGTTTCATGGTTATCATTATTCTTTAAAGCATACGTGTCATCACAATAATCATCATAGATAGGAGGCATGTTTTCATTATAATAAATTTGCTCATCAAAGCTTGGGGTACAAAAAATATCATCTTCATCAAACATAGCATCCCCAAGCTTGTGGCTTTGCATATCATTAGCATCATGGATATACAAGGAATTCATACTAACAACATTGCAATCATGCTCATCATATAAATATTTAGTGCCAAACATTTTATAGCATTCTTATTCTAACACTTTGGCACAATTTTCCTTTCCATCATACTCACGAAAGATATTAAAAAGATGAAGCGTATGAGGTAAACTCAATTCCATTTTTTTGGTAGTTTTCTTTTATAAACTAAACTAGTGCTAAAACAAGAAACATAAAGGTTTGATTGCAAGATCTAAAGATATACCTTCAAGCACTAACCTCCCCGGCAACGGCGCCAGAAAAGAGCTTAGTTCACGGGGTGTGAGTGCCGCTTACCTAGCCTCCCCGGCAACGGCGCCAGAAAAGAGCTTGATGTCTACTACACAACCTTCTTCTTGTAGACATTGTTGGGCCTCCAAGTGCAGAGGTTTGTAGGACAGTAGCAAATTTCCCTCAAGTGGATGACCTAAGGTTTATCAATCCGTGGGAGGCGTAGGATGAAGATGGTCTCTCTCAAGCCACCACGCAACCAAATAACAAAGAGTCTCTTGTGTCCCCAACACACCCAATACAATGGTAAATTGTATAGGTGCACTAGTTCGGCGAAGAGATGGTGATACAAGTGCAATATGGATGGTAGATATAGGTTTTTGTAAACTGAAAATATAAAAACAACAAGGTAACAAGTGGTAAGAGTGAGCACAAACGGTATTGCAATGATAGGAAACAAGGCCTAGGGTTCATACTTTCACTAGTGCAAGTTCTCTCAACAATAATAACATAATTGGATCATATAACTATCCCTCAACATGCAACAAAGAGTCACTCCAAAGTCACTAATAGCGGAGAACAAACGAAGAGATTATGGTAGGGTACGAAACCACCTCAAAGTTATTCTTTCCAATCAATCCGTTGGGCTATTCCTATAAGTGTCACAAACAGCCCTAGAGTTCGTACTAGAATAACACCTTAAGATACAAATCAACCAAAACCCTAATGTCACCTAGATACTCCAATGTCACCTCAAGTATCCGTGGGCATGACTATACGATATGCATCACACAATCTCAATTCATCTACTCAAACCAACACATAGAACCTCAAAGAGTGCCCCAAAGTTTCTCTGGGAGAATCACGACGAAAATGTGTGCCAACCCCTATGCATAGGTTCATGGGCGGAATCCGCAAGTTGATCACCAAAACATACATCAAGTGGATCACGTGATATCCCATTGTCACCACAGATATGCACGGCAAGACATACATCAAGTGTTCTCAAATCTTTAAAGACTCAATCCGATAAGATTACTCCAAGGGGAAAACTCAATCCATTACAAGAGAGAAGAGGGGGAGAAGAAAGATAAGATCCAACTATAATAGCAAAGCTCGCGATACATCAAGATCGTGCCAAATCAAGAACACGAGAGAGAGAGAGAGAGAGAGAGAGATCAAACACATAGCTCTTTGGTACATACCCTCAGCCCCGAGGGTGAACTACTCCCTCCTCGTCATGGAGAGCGCCGGATGATGAAGATGGCCACGGTGAGGGTTCCCCCTCCCGTGGTCTTGAGCAGGTCCCGATTGGTTTTTGGTGGCTACAGAGGCTTGCGGCGGCGGAACTCCCGATCTATTCTCCGTTCTGGAAGTTTTGGGGTACGTGGGTATATAAGGGTGTAGGAAGTATGTCGGTGGAGCTTCGGGGGCCCCACGAGGCAGGGGGGTGCGCCCTAGGGGGGTGGGCGCGCCCCCCACCCTCGTGAGCACCTCCCTCCTTTCCTGGCGTGGGGTCCAAGTCCATCCGGTAGCTTTCCTTCCAAAAATAACTTCTCTAGTTGATTTCGTTCCGTTTCGACTCCGTTTGATATTCCTTTTCTTCGAAACACTGAAATAGGCAAAAAACAGCAAATCTGGGCTGGGCCTCTGGTTAATAGGTTAGTCCCAAAGATAATATAGAAGTGGATAATAAAGCCCAATATTGCCCAAAACAGTAGATAATATAGCATGGAGCAATCAAAAATTATAGATACGTTGGAGACGTATCACCCCCCAGGCGCGCCCTCCACCCTCATGGGCCCATGTTGCTCCACCGACGTACTCCTTCCTCCTATATATACCTACGTACCCCCAAACGATCAGATACGGAGCCAAAAACCTAATTCCACCGCCGCAACCTTTTGTACCCGTGAGATCCCATCTTGGGGCCTGTTCCGGAGCTCCGTCGGAGGGGGCATCGATCACGGAGGGCTTCTACATCAACACCATAGCCTCTCCGATGAAGTGTGAGTAGTTTACCTCAGACCTTCGGGTCCATAGTTATTAGCTAGATGTCTTTCTCTATCTTTTTGGATCTCAATACAATGTTCTCCCCCTCTCTTGTGGAGGTCTATTCGATGTAATCTTCTTTTGCGGTGTGTTTGTTGAGACCGATGAATTGTGGGTTTATGATCAAGTTTATCTATGAATAATATTTGAATCTTCTGAATTCTTTTATGTATGATTGGTTATATTTGCAAGTCTCTTCGAATTATCAGTTTGGTTTGGCCTACTAGATTGATCTTTCTTGCAATGGGAGAAGTGCTTAGCTTTGGGTTCAATCTTGCGGTGTCCTTTCCCAGTGATAGTAGGGGCAGCAAGGCACGTATTGTATTGTTGCCATCGAGGATAACAAGATGGGGTTTTTATCATATTGCATGAACTTATCCCTCTACATCATGTCATCTTGCTTAAAGTGTTACTCTGTTCTTATGAACTTAATACTCTAGATGCATGTTGGATAGCGGTCGATGTGTGGAGTAATAGTAGTAGATGCAGGTGAGTCGGTCTACTTGTCTCGGACGTTATGCCTATATACATGATCATACCTCGATATTCTCATAACTATGCTCAATTTTGTCAATTGCTCAACAGTAATTTGTTCACCCACCGTAAAATACTTATGCTCTCGAGAGAAGCCACTAGTGAAACCTATGGCCCCGGGTCTATCTTCCATCATATTAATCTTCCAACACTTAGCTATTTCCATTACCTTTTATTTTAATTTGCATCTTTATCATAAAAATACCAAAAATATTATCTTATCATATCTATCAGATCTCACTCTCGTAAGTGACCGTGTAGGGATTGACAACCCCTTATCGCGTTGGTTGCGAGGATTTATTTGTTTGTGTAGGTGCGAGGGACTCGCGCGTTGCCTCCTACTGGATTGATACCTTGGTTCTCAAAAACTGAGGGAAATACTTACGCTACTTTGCTGCATCACCCTTTCCTCTTCAAGGGAAAACCAACGCAGTGCTCAAGAGGTAGCATCACACACTATGGGCTTCTTGTCAAGAAGAATTGTCTCATAGAAGTCATGTTGTTCCTTAGTGTGAAATCTATAGTCCACAGCAGTCCTTCTCCTGGTAGCATATGGATCAGACTCTCTCCATAGTCTCAATCCTGAATCCTTCCTGATTTTTATGTTCTCTACAACTGGGTGTGCATATTGTGATCTGGGATCTTGGGCTTCAGCTTTCTCAAAACAACAGAATCATCATCTTCTTCTTTTTCAGCAGCTTGAGGCACTGGGGCCTTGTTTTTCTCCTCAGCAGGGATGTTCCTAGTGCTGCTCTTGGGTTTTGGCTTTGGAGCTGGAGCAGCAGCCTTGGGAGCAACTTTGGTCTTAGATGGAGCAGCCCCTGGTCTGATTGCATCTCCCATGAGCTTTTGAGCTTTGGGTGCTGGTGCAGCATCCTCTTCCTCTTCCTCTTCTTCAGAATCTTTCCTCATTGAGGGCTTGCCAAGAACTCTGGCAGTAGTGGTTCTGGCCCTCTTCTTCTTATTATCCTCACCAGCTGCTTCTTCTTTAGACTCAATGGTGAATTTCATAGTTTCACCTGTGGCAACTGATCTTGGCTTAGACATGGGCTGTCTTCTTGCTGGCATCTTTGTTTTCAGTCAAGGCTTTGTTGCAGCAGTTGTGCCATACTCTTTCTTCAGCACTTTCTTCTTTAAAGTGGCTTCATCTTCAACAGCCACATAGTCTTCATCCTCTGAATCAGAAGTTCTCTTCTTCCTTGTCCTGGTAGCTGCCTTTGGCAAGTTGCTTGGTGTGCTCCTGCTGCCATCATCATAGCTGCTAGAGGGACTAGTGCCCTCACTCAATTGAACATGTTCCTCTGACTTGTTCTTACTGTCACTTTGGTCAGACATCTTGCAGGCAAACTGTCAGCAGACCCTGTGAATAGGTTATAGATGAGGTAGAGTAGATGAGCATCACAAAGTATAGGCGTTTTTGCAAAAAGGATGACTTAAAAACTTAGTTTTAGTTCTTCACAGAAAGCATTTCGGATCTACCGATTTGTAAACTCGGTGATACCGAAGCAGCTTTTGGAACCTGAACTAGTGAACTCGGTCAGACCGAGTCACAGTTTGGTGGTACCGAGACCGCTATGGTTTCACAGAGAATCGAACTCGGTCACACCGATTTGCAATTTTCGGTCAGACCAAAAACACATGTGCTCTAGCCTAAGCCAAAATCGGTGAGACTGATTTCTACAACTCGGTCGGTCCGAGATGAGTTCGACGGAGACCTAACCCTAAATTTTCAAATCAAAACTAATCTATGGGATGATTTAGCTGGACAGGATGATTTCAATCATGGCAAAAATCATGGCAAAGCAATGTGCTAAGAATCGGAGTTAGGGATTAGCACAATGATCAAGTTCGTACCCTAGTTCGGCGACGAACTTGCTACGGTGGCAACGGTGGTGAAGATTTCCGTTGACGGCGGCGGAGACCAGCGGCGGGAGGTCGCTGGCAACGAGAGGACGATCTGGAGACCAGAGGAGGCAGGGTAGGTTACGCGCGGGCGAAGGGGTTCGGAGAAATTTCCAAAATTTGGCCCGGCGGTATATATAACTTGACCCTATCGGTGTGACCGAGTGGAACGACTCGGTGGCACCGAGATGCAAAACTACAAGCAGTTACTGCAACTCGGTGTGACCGAAAAGTTCTAATCGGTTGCACCGAGATTGAAAACTCTAGATCAACTTGGTGACTCGGTAGGACCGAAAAGGATGAATCGGTCAGACCGAGATGCACAAAGAGGTTTTGGAGGTTTAAGTCTATGACGAATCGGGATCTCCAAGTGCTCCTCACACAGAGTGGTTCGAATCTGACTTGAGCAAACTTTGTGATGTAGCATGAATAGATTTTGAGACGAGAAAAGCATAGATAGCTAGAGGGTGTTCTTAGGCATTCTTATCCATCCATTTGACAAAAATAGAAAAAGCCAAACAATCAAAGCAACAAATGGATGTCCTCGAATGAGTAAAATATGCAACCAACATGCTCACACAATAAAATGGCAAATGAAATATGTGACAAAGCATGCACAAACATTCTAGCATCTATCAAGCAATTGGTGATGACTAGGTCATATATATATGAGTATATTGACTTAGGAGTCAAATGAGAACACTTGATCATAGGTCATACTCATCGTTTAAGCACAAGTGGGGTTACCACTTTTACATAAAGCATTGTTGTTATCACACCATTAGAGTTGCTTTAGCTCATTGGTTTGAGTAAAGCTCCCCCTAGATGTGATATCCCCCCTAAAAGGGATGAACTAACCTTGGGTTTTATCGATGATGACTTCATGCAGGTGTTGAAGATGTAGATGCTCAATGTTGATGTAGAACATTCGGAGCAATCGTTTGGAGTGATTTGCACTTTCAATACCTACACGGGTTAGTCCCACAAGGAACAAACAAGGATATCCATAGAAATAGAGTGATGCACACACAAGATGATGTCCATGAAAGCATTAGGTTACCTTGTCCCTTGTCTTACCAGCAAGAGGGTTTGTGACTCCTTGAACTAGTGCAAGAAATGGAAGTTGTTTGCACTTGTTCTTGCCAAAATGATAAGAGTGAAGTATGTTGGCGGAGTCACCCTCAAGAACTCTCTAGTTCTTCTTCTTCGGGATCCACATCATCTTGATGGTAATCCTTGGAATCGTAGTTGTGCTTGATGAAGTAGAACTTGATGTAGTCTTGGGAACCCACTTGACCAAGGCCTTAGGTGCTCCTTCAAATGCATCAATTTCCTCTTGAAGCTTGTCCTTGCCTTTTTGCTTGTGGTCTTATGGTGGAAGATCATCTTGAGCTTGTGTTCCTTTGAAAGAAGTAGGATCATACTTCTCTTGTTGAGGAACAAACTTCGCCTTTGGGGTATTGATCTTCTTCCCACTCAACTCCGTTGGCATTGAACTTTCGTTCAAAACCAACACCTTGATTCTTCCAAAGGTGTCTTCCTTGCTTGCACAATTTCCTCAAATTGCTTACTTACGCAAGACTCTTGTAAACACCTTTCTCTATGATTCCCTTCAATAAGCTATTTTCTTGCTCAAGTGTAACTTGGCTAAGAGAATCATTAGTGGAATCAAGAGAACTACTAGAAGCAACAACATTGGATTTAGCATGATTGTTGTTACTACTAGATGAAGAATCTTTCTTGTTCTTGTTGCTAGATTTAGCTTGTGGCATGTAAGTAGACAAGAGTAAATGCTTGGCAATGTAAGAAGAAATTTTCTTGCAAAGATCATCATTGATTGCCTTTAAAAACACATGCTCTTGCTCAAGGTTGAGCTTTTCAAAGCGTAGCTTATCATGAGTCTTTAAAAGTTCTCGATGATTTTCCAAGGTAGTTTCATGAGCTAACTTAAGAGTATTTAGTTCTTCAGTTAGACGCTCAATCTCCTTCTTATCATCATCATTCGTTTTATCTTGATTAGCATGATTAATTGACGTTTCACCATAGTTTTCATCACTAGAGTTGTCAACAAGTAAATCATCATCACCTAGCAAATCATCTTCATCACTATTGAAATCAACATACTCGGGATGTGTTACCTTTGGACCTTTGGCCATGAAGCATATTCCAATTCCTTCATTTGGTGAGTCAAATATGTCGTAGGAGTTTGTTGACACAAGTGCTAGACCAGCAACACCTTCATCTTGAGTATATTCGGAGTCGGAGTGATAACTTCTTTCAGAGTGATTGTCGGAGTCGGAGCAGGATAGACATTCACCAACATGAGCTTGATGTCTTCTTTTTGTGTAGCTCCTTGATGACTTTTCCTTCCTTTCTGAATCCTTGCTTCTCCGAGAGGGTCTTCGTTCATAATGATCATCTCTACTCCTCCTTTCTCTTGGTGGTGATTATTCTCTTCTACTTCTTCTTTTGGGAGAATCTTCTCTTCTTTTGTAGGGGGCCGTACACTCATTGGAGTAGTGTCCGGGTCTTCCACAATTGTAACAATTTCGCTCATGACTAGAAGATCTTTTGTCATTGTAGGACCTTGACTTGGAGCTTCTTTCTTTGCTTCTACTCTTGTAAAACTTGTTGAAGTTCTTCACCATTAAGCTCAATTATTCATTGAAGGTTTGCTTCTTACTTGATGATGTGGGAGCATCACACGAGGCTTTGTAAGCACCACTTGACTTGTTGTGAAGCTCTTCCTTATCCTTGAGTGACATCTCATGAGCAACAATTCTTCCAATGACTTCCGTTGGCTTGAGATCTTTGTAATTGGGCATCATTTGGATCAATGTGCACACAGTATCATATTTTCCATCCAAGACTGTTAGGATCTTCTTGATGATGAATCTATCGGTCATCTCTTCACTTCCTAAGCCGGCAATCTCATTTGTGATGAGAGCAAGCCTAGAGTACATTTCAGCGACACCTTCAACGTCCTTCATTTTGAACTTGTCAAGTTGACTTTGAAGCACATCCAATTTGGATTCCTTGACGGAGTCGGTACCTTCATGCATATCAATCAGAGTATCCCAAATTACCTTTGCATTCTCAAGACGGTTGATTTTGTTGAATTATTCAGGGCACAATCCATTGAAGAGAATATCACAAGCTTGAGCATTGTATTGTAGCATCTTCAACTCCTCCGCGATAGCTTCACGGTTCGATTCTCTCCCATCAAAGAATTCACCTTGCAAGCCAATACACACAATAGCCCAAACGGTGGGGTTATGTCCAAGAATATGCATTTTCATCTTATGCTTCCAACTAGCAAAATTAGTACCATCAAAGTAAGGACCTCTCGGTGGTAATTTCCCTCGCTAGACGCCATACTCTCCTAGGTTGTGAAACCAAGGCTATGACCACCAAAAGCTATGGAAATCAAAGCAAATGGAGACCAAAGCTCGATACCACTTGTAGGATCGGAAGTATGTCTAGAGGGGGTGATTAGACTACTTGACCAAATAAAATCTATCCTTTTCCCAATTTTAGTTCTTGGCAGATTTTAGCAACTTAGCACAAGTCAAGCAATCAACCTACACATGCAATTCTAAGAGTATAGCAGCGGAATGTAAAACAATTTCATATGAAGGTAAATGGATGAGTTTGAAGGAGCAAACGCAATGTTGACACGGAGATTTTTTATCCGTGGTTCCGATAGGTGGTGCTATCGTACATCCACGTTGATGGAGACTTCAACCCACGAAGGGTAACGGTTGCGCGAGTCCATGGAGGGCTCCACCCACGAAGGGTCCACGAAGAAGCAACCTTGTCTATCCCACCATGGCCGTCGCCCATGAAGGACTTGCCTCACTCGGGTAGATCTTCACGAAGTAGGTGATGTCCTTGCCCTTACAAACTCATTGGTTCAACTCCACAATCTTGACGGAGGCTCCCAAGTGACACCTAGCCAATCTAGGAGACACCACTCTCCAAGAAGTAACAAATGGTGTGTTGATGATGAACTCCTTGCTCTTGTGCTTCAAAGGATAGTCTCCCCAACACTCAAATCTCTCTCATAGGATTGGATTTGGTAGAAAGAAGATTTGAGTGGAAAGCAACTTGGGGAAGGCTAGAGATCAAGATTTATGTGGTTGGAATGGAATATCCTGACCTCAACACAAGTGTAGGTGGTTCTCTCTCGGAAAATATGTATTGGAAGTGTAGGCATGTTACGATGGCTATCTCCACGAATGAAGAGTGGGTGGAGGGGTATATATAGCCTCCACACAAAATCTAACCGTTACACACAAATCACCAAACTCGGTGGGACCGAATCATGAAACTTGGTCGGACCGATTTAGTTCAAAATGTGAACGTTAGGATTCTCGGTGGGACCGACTGGATCAACTCGGTTGGACTGATGTCATTAGGGTTAGGGCATAACGTAATCTCGGTGAGACCGATTACACAAACTCGGTGAGACCGATTTTGGTAATAGTCAAACAGAGAGTTGGTCCGGCAAACTCGGTGGGACCGATTCACTCATCTCGGTTGGACCGAAACGTTACGAAAGGGAAACCGAGAGTTTGCATTGCAATCTAGGTGGGACCTATCGCTCATCTCGGTTTGACTGAAACATTATGAAATGGAAACTGAGAGATTACAACCCCATCTTAGTGGGACCGAGATCCCTATCGGTGAGACCGAATTGATTAGGGTTTCTGGCAGTGGCTATGACAACTGAACTCGGTTGCTCCGGATATGAAATTTCGGTGGGGCCGAGTTGGACTTTTTGGATTAGGACATATGTGGATATGAGAAAGTAGTGGAGGGTTTTGGAGCATATCACTAAGCATTTTGAGCAAGGGCCTCAGTAAGCAACACTTCATCCCTTCTTAATAGTATTGGCTTTTCCTATAGACTCAATGTGATCTTGGATCACTAAAATAGAAAATGTAGAGTCTTGTGCTTTGAGCTTGAGCCAATCCTTTGTCCTTAGCATTTTGAAGGGTCCACTTTCTAATCCATGCCATGCCAATCATTGAGATTTCCTAAAATGTTTATCTTGGAAAAGCATTAGCTCAATGAGCTATATGTTGTTAGGAATTACCGAAACCACCCAGGGATAGTTGCACTTTCAACAAGCCCGAAGCACCATCGCTATGGCCTCCTCTGTCCGTGTGGCCATCGTCCACCTCGCTGGCCGAGGCCTTGACAGGAGTTGTGCCCGCGTCGTCTTCATCGACTCCGAGGAGTAGATCGAGCAGGAGAACGCCACCATGCCGGGATCGACCGTTTCCTCCTCTGCTATCGCCGACCATCGTCGTCAAATTTGTCGCCTCCGAGCCTCCCCCGAGCCCGCTATGCACACCTACAGGCTCACCATGAGCTCCTCTTCCTCCCCCTCACCTCTCTTGCACGAGCTCGTCCTCTAGGCCGTAGGACCGTCATGGCCGAAGCTTGATGCTGCACGGCTAGTCACCAGCATCACTCTGGTAGCCTATTGGTCACACGCATGTGCCCATCATCTTCGCTGCATCGCGTAGGTGCTCCCTTAGCCTCATGCTCGTCGTGTGTGCGCCTGTGGCTTCGACCCCGTAGAGTTCGAGCCGGCGCTACCGCTCAGCCCCGCGCTCCCTCGCCTTTGGCCGTGTCCAGCCGCAACCTTGGCCGCCCTACGCGCGCTCGCGCCCACGCCTGCGATGCATCATGCTTTGCCGCGCATCATGTCTTCTGCCGCTGCCCTCATCGCCGCTGTTGTTCGCTGCCCCGCTTGCTCGCTACTATTCGCTGCTGCGTGCTCGTGCACCGACCGTGTCCACCTGCCGCTCCTTGTCGACCAGCGCCGTGGCCGGCCTCGCCGTTTCACGCGCACCTGCTTCGCCCCTGTGCTCGCGCGCTTTGACCGCTGCCGCCAAGACGACGCCCCACCGCGGGCCTTGCCACCGCCTCGACAGCGCCTGGCCGCCTGCACGCCCGGGTTTATGCTCGCCCCACGCAGCCGCTGTCGCCAAGAAGGCCGCTGCTATCGCTGCTTTGTTGCCGCCACATAAGTGATGCTGAACTTCATCAGAAGCGCTAGCTCACTGCAATAACGCTGATTAGCCCTCTGTGTAGCTGCAAAACAACAGCAAAACAAATTTTATCACAAAAACATTTGTTTTAAGTCGGATGGAAAGAACGAAACGCAAGCCGCTCCCGCTGATCGACACGTGTCCTCTCGCCCTCCACCGCTTCGCTCAGCCGGCCTTATCTGTTCACCCCGTCTCTCCTCCACATGTTTTCATCCCGGCTCCCTTTTTTCTCTTTCCCATCTCTGCTCGCGAGAAGAGGAGAGCCCCCATGGCGGACTTCGGCCACGGTGCTGCGAAAAAGGGAGCGACAGCGCCACCACGCTGCTGCATCCCACCACAAATGGAGAGACGGTGAAGTCCGCACGCCATCGCCGCGGTATTGCATCCTCGAGGGTGCCATGCAGCACGCACGGGGAGGCGGTCGCTCGTCGGTACCACCGGGGATGCGCCGTGCTCGTCGATGAGCATATGTGCTCCGATGCAGAGCAACGTATCCATGGCCACAGCAGTGTGATACAACCTGCTGATGCTGCAAGTCGCCAGCGGCGGAGCTGCATTGGAGAGCTCTTGGGGCCATTGGAGCTCCACCGCGGCTGCAGTGAAGTGTCGCCAGAGGGTCGGGGTTGCAATATAGCGTCGCTGGAGCTGCAGTGAAGCATGCTGGAGGGTCGTCAGGGTTGCAATGGAGCGTCGCCAGGAGCTGCAGTGAAGCAGGCCGAAGGGTCGTCGGGTTTGCAATGGAGCGTCACCGGAACTGCTGTGAAGCACGCCAGAAGGTCCTCGGGTTGCAATGGAGCGTTGATGAAGCTGCAGTGAAGCACGCCAGAGGTTGCAATGGAGCGTCGGCGGCACCACCGGTGCTGCCATGGAAGCTGCTGCGCTCGCTACAGGGAAGGAAGACGAGGTTTGTGCTGCGATCCAACTGCTGCGCTGTGTATAGGGAAGGAAGACGAGGCTGTGCTACGAACCAACGGCAACCCCCGTCAGATCGGACGGCTGGTTAGGCTAATGATTTCCCGAGGAAATCATCTGACTTATTCGTAGAAGTCGCCATTTTATTATGGGAAGTATTTATATGGGTGTGTAGTACACTTACAGGGTTCAATTCTTTCCATTGGACCAAATCCAAAAGTCTCCTAGATTAATTCCTATGAAAATGACAAAAGTCAATGTTCGCTAATGCATAAGACTGAAAATAGAGTTATTGTGGTAGCTACTTCAGAGCAGAAAATAAATGGGATATAGGGAGCTGATAGAGATGCAATTGATACCATCATGTAGATCACAGAAAATTGATCAAGATTGGTATAAGACACTAATCCATAGGATGGGTAGAACAATAGTTATGGCCTTTGGAAAACAGCTAACTAATGTTCAAAAACTGAGCAATCCTCAGACTTAGCCAATTTTCAGGAATTCCAAATAACTGTTTAAATCTTGTGAAATTCGTAGAAATTCATCTTTAACTTGGATGGAAAAACTTTATACATCAAAGTTGATCAGAAAGACGAGACGGATCCGATGGTGCCCTCTGTGTGGCTGTCACATGCCTCTAACACTGCAAACATGGAACCTTCCCCCTCCAGATCGCATGTCCGATAGTTGTCCAGAGCCGGGAAATATCCCCAGATATTTCCCGCCCCGTCCGTAACGAGTAGCACCACGTTAGATCACCCATAGCGTAGCTTTTTGCCATGTCTTGCTTTGCGATTGCATTTGTATGTTGTGTATTTATTTGTTTCTTCCCCCTCTTCTCTCCGGTAGACCTCGAGACTGATGTTGCCCCTGTGATCGACTACGTCCCCGACGACCCTTCTTCCTTTACAGCAGAGCTTCCAGGCAAGCCCCCCCTTTGATCATCCCAATATCGCCCATTCCATTCTCTCATGCTTGCATTAGATTTTGCAACTGTAATTGATTGCTCCTATTCTGATGCATAGCCTGCTTTTGTAACCTGCTTATTGTTACCTACCTACTTATCCTAAACTGCTTCATATAGGTTGGTTAGCGGTCCATCAGTGACCCCCACCTGGTCCTTGTTGCCCCTGCTTCATCATCGACGACTCGGTCAACGTGATCGACGACCAGAGCCCGACACCTCACATCACATCATGCCCCTTTTGTTGATCGACTCTGCAGAGTTACCATTGAGTGCCTAGGGTGGAATCTCATACGTCACTCCTGATGAGATCTGTTGGGATCTACGGTAGGGTGCATTGACTGCAAATTAAAATTCCCTACGTGCAGAACAACCAAGAACATGCTACGGGAGATGGATCACAGTTCGTTACCACTTGACGCGCAATGCCGTGTAGCGGAAGAAGAGTTGGGGCCGCGCGTCCGCGTGGATCGTCTCCTCCTCGTCCGATCTCTCTCAAACAGCCGGTCGTCCGATCCCACATACAAGTTCGCCGGACCGGCGCAGGTGCACCGCCTCTAACGGTATCCGCGCGTGCAGGAGGAACACCGTGCGGCGGACTGCTAGGTCCGATCACACAGTCGGCAAAGAGTGGAGGTGGCTATTC
The DNA here is from genome assembly GCA_021605145.1 of Aegilops bicornis. Lineage (NCBI taxonomy): Eukaryota > Viridiplantae > Streptophyta > Magnoliopsida > Poales > Poaceae > Aegilops > Aegilops bicornis. The sequence continues at coordinate 445,163,112 of CM038674.1, read as the reverse complement.
GCAACACACGTAAACCCTAGTGACAACGCCGGAGCGATCAACCCCATGAGTGTGCTGCAACTCCACTTTATATAGGCGTCATCGCGGGCTCAATACTTGGGCCTTGCATGGACCCTAAAGCCCATAAGTCTACTCGGCCACAATCCGAATACAGCTCGGATCACATCCGACCTGTGTCCTCGGATCCGACCTTGTAGGTTCCTTCCCTTAAGCGCGCGACCCCTTAGGTTCAAGCCGGCTTGGTCGCAGTTTGGTTCACCTCCGAACTGCACGGTTGGTAGCGGCCTCTAGCAAGGCATGCCCAACACCAAGATGACTATGAAGCTGGTTAGGCGAACCTGTACATCACACTTCCATTCCTTTTGCCACACGATATATGTTGTCGGGCTCAAGGCGAGTCTGTCATCCTTGTGCTAGCCCGACCTCTTTCTCGTTTCAGTGATGCCGACCACTATCCGGATTATCTCATAATCCTTGTCGCGTGGCCATACTTATCCAAGTCGGATCACACGAGGGGTCTAGAGTATATCTCTCCTGATCGGAGGGGAAAATCCCATCTTGCTCGACCACGTCTCGCAGCATGGGTCTGGACAAGCCTGAAACCTACCTTTGTAACTACCTAGTCACGGAGTAGCATTTGGTGGGCCCAAAGCAGGTCTGTCACCATCCCAAGTACATGTGCCAGCTCAGGACTTAGGACATAGAACATATGTTGTACTAGAGACTCATAGATGACATATCGCTGCGTCTCATAGTTGGGTCTGTCCGACTCGGACCTTATCTCGACTTGGAGCCGACTACGTCGAATCCGACCAGACCTTTCCAAGTCCACATTATCTGGTTAGCATCCAATGCTCCATGGCTAGTGAGACCGAGCCATCGACCGTGTCATATGCTACTCTAGTCGGTAAGGCCCACACAGCCCTTTCGACTAGGGACCTTTTTAGGACAATCATCATACAATGCATAGTCCCACAAACAAGTCACATACTTGCTGATACACATCATTGATAATGTCCAAGGACTATCTTTATTCTTAAACACATAGGAAATATCATCATACATGATTGCCTCTAGGGCATATCTCGAACAGTCTCCCACTTGCACTAGAGTCAATCAAATAGACATCGAATGCCCATAGCTCTAACGTGCCCCTCATGCTTGGGTTGTGGAAGAGGCTTAGTCAATGGATCTGCAACATTTGCATTCGTGTGAATTTTGCATAACTCTACATCACCATTCTTTATGATCTTTCGTATCAGGTGATATTTCCGATCTATGTGTCTGACCTTGTGGTGATTCCTCGGCTCCTTGGCTTGTGCGATGGCACCAGAATTATCACAATAAAGGTCCAATGGTTTTACCGAGGCTGGGAAAATACCAAGATCATCCAGAAAGTTCCGGATCCAAACACCTTCCTTTGCAGCTTCACAAGCCGCAATGTATTCGGCTTCTGTGGTAGAATCGGCCACCGTATCTTGCTTGGAACTCATCCAGCTCACTGCTCCTCCGTTCGCGACGTACACGAATCCGGACTGTGATCGACAATCATCTCTGTCGGTTTGGAAACTAGCATCAGCGTAACCCCTTACGACGAGCTCTTCCTCACCTCCATAAACTAGGAACATCTCTATAGTCATTTTCAGGTACTTCAAAATAGTCTTCACCGCTGCCCAGTGACTCAAACCTGGGTTGGCCTGGTATCTACTTGTTAGGCTTATTACAAAAGCAACATCGGGCCGTGTACATATCATGGCATACATGATGGATCCGATTGCCAAGGCATACAAAATCCTACTCATCCTGCTTCGCTCATCAGGTGTCGAAGGACTTTGAGTCTCGCTTAGCCTTATACCATGTGAGAGTGGAAAGAACCCTTTCTTCGCCTCACTCATGTTGAACTGCTTCAACACTTTATCTATGTACGTGCTCTGGCATAAGCCGAGCAGCCTCCTCTATTATCTCTATAGATCTTAATGCCTAAAATATACATTGCCTCACCAAGGTCTGCTACCTCTTGAGCACTGCGTTGGTTTTCCATTGAAGAGGAAAGGGTGATGCAGCAAAGTAGCGTAAGTATTTCCCTCAATTTTTGAGAACCAAGGTATCAATCCAATAGGAAGCTACACACGAGTCCCTCGCACCTACACAAACAAATAAATCCTCGCAACCAACGTGATAAGGGGTTGTCAATCCCTACACGGTCACTTACGAGAGTGAGATCTGATAGATATGATAAGATAATATTTTTGGTATTGTTGTGATAAAGATGCAAAATAAAATAAAAGGCAACGGAAATAGGTAAGTGTTGGAAGATTAATATGATGGAAAATAGACCCGGGGCCATAGGTTTCACTAGTGGCTTCTCTCGAGAGCATAAGTATTTTACGGTGGGTGAACAAATTACTGTTGAGCAATTGACAGAATTGAGCATAGTTATGAGAATATCTAGGCATGATCATGTATATAGGCATCACGTCCGAAACAAGTAGACTGACTCCTGCCTGCATCTACTACTCCACTCATCGACCGCTATCCAGCATGCATCTAGAGTATTAAGTTCATAAGAACAGAGTAACGCTTTAAGCAAGATGACATGATGTAGAGGGATAAATTCATGCAATATGATATAAACCCCATCTTGTTATCCTCGATGGCAACAATACAATACGTGCCTTGCTGCCCCTCATCACACCGGGAAAGGACACCGCAAGATTGAACCCAAAGCTAAGCACTTCTCCCATTGCAAGAAAGATCAATCTAGTAGGCCAAACCAAACTGATAATTCGAAGAGACTTGTAAAGATAACCAATCATACATAAAAGAATTCAGAAGATTCAAATATTGTTCATAGATAAACTTGATCATAAACCCACAATTCATCGGTCTCAACAAACACACAGCAAAAGAAGATTACATCGAATAGATCTCCACAAGAGAGGGGCAGAACATTGTATTGAGATCCAAAAAGAGAGAGGAAGCCATCTAGCTAATAACAATGGACCCGAAGGTCTGAGGTAAACTACTCACACTTCATCCGAGAGGCTATGGTGTTGATGTATAAGCCCTCCGTGATCGATGCCCCCTCCGGCGGTGCTCCGGAACAGGCCCCAAGATGGGATCTCACGGGTACAGAAGGTTGCGGTGGTGGAATTAGGTTTTTGGCTCCGTATCTGATCGTTTGGGGGTACGTAGGTATATATAGGAGGAAGGAGTACGTCGGTGGAGCAACATGGGGCCCACGAGGGTGGAGGGCGTGCCCAGGGGGGTAGGCGCGCCCCCTACCTCGTGGCTTCCTGGTAGCTTTCTTGACGTAGGGTCCAAGTCCTCTGGATCATGTTCGTTCCGAAAATCACGTTCCCGAAGGTTTCATTCCGTTTGGACTCCGTTTGATATTCTTTTTCTGCGAAACTCTGAAATAGGCAAAAAAACAGCAATTCTGGGTTGGGCCTACGGTTAATAGGTTAGTCCCAAAAATAATATAAAAGTGTATAATAAAGCCCAACAATGTCCAAAACAGAAGATAATATAGCATGGAGCAATCAAAAATTATAGATACGTTGGAGACTTATCAAGCATCCCCAAGCTTAATTCCTGCTCGTCCTCGAGTAGGTAAATGATAAAAACAAATTTTTTGATGTGGAATGCTACTTGGCATAATTTCAATGTAATTCTTCTCAATTGTGGTATGAATATTCAGATCCGAAAGATTCAAGATGAAAGTTCAATATTGACATAAAAATAATAATACTTCAAGCATACTAACTAAGCAATTATGTCCTCTCAAAATAACATGGCCAAAGAAAGTTCATCCCTATAAAATCATATAGTTTAGTCATGCTCCATTTTTGTCACACAAGAATGCTCTCATCATGCACAACCCCGATGACAAGCCAAGCAATTGTTTTATACTTTAGTAATCTCAAACTTTTTCAACCTTCACGCAATACATGAGCGTGAGCCATGGATATAACACTATGGGTGGAATAGAATATGATGATGGGGGTTATGTGGAGAAGACAAAAAAGGAGAAAGTCTCACATCAACGGGGCTAATCAATGAGCTATGGAGATGCCCATCGATTGATGTTAATGCAAGGAGTAGGGATTGCCATGCAACGGATGCACTAGAGCTATAAATATATGAAAGCTCAACAAAAGAAACTAAGTGGGTGTGCATCCAACTTGCTTGCTCACGAAGACCTAGGGCACTTGAGGAGGCCCATTGTTGGAATATACAAGCCAAGTTCTATAATGAAAAATTCCCACTAGTATATGAAAGTGACAAAACAAGAGACTCTCTATCATGAAGATTATGGTGCTACTTTGACACACAAGTGTGGTAAAAGGATAGTAACATTGTCCCTTCTCTCTTTTTCTCTCATTTTTTTGGGCCTTCTCTTTTTTATGGCCTTTCTCTCTCTTTTTTTATTCCTCACTTGGGACAATGCTCTAGAAAATGATGATCATCACACTTCTATTTATTTACAACTCAATGATTACAACTCGATACTAGAACAAAATATGACTCTATATGAATGCCTCGGTGTAATCTTTGTGATATGCAATGAACCAAGAGTGGCATGTATGAAAGAATTATGAACGGTGGCTTTGCCACAAATACTATGTCAACTACATGATCATGCAAAGCAATATGACAATGATGAACGTGTCATGATAAACTGAACGGTGGAAAGTTGCATGGCAATATATCTCGGAATGGCTATGGAAATGCCATAATAGGTAGGTATGGTGGCTGTTTTGAGGAACATATAAGGAGGTTTATGTGTGAAAGAGTGTATCGTATCATGGGGTTTGGATGCACCGGCGAAGTTTGCACCAACTCTCAATGTGAGAAAGGGTAATGCACGGTACCGAAGAGGCTAGCAATGATGGAAAGGTGAGAGTGCGTATAATCCATGGACTCAACATTAGTCATAAAGACTCACATACTTATTGCAAAAATCGACAAGTCATCAAAAACCAAGCACTATGCGCATGCTCCTAGGGGGATAGATTGGTAGGAAAATACCATCGCTCGTCCCCGACCTCCACTCATAAGGAGGACAATCAAAGAACACCTCATGTTTCAAATTTGTTACATAACGTTTACCATACGTGCATGCTACGGGACTTGCAAACTTCAACACAAGTATTTCTCAAATTCACAACTACTCAACTAGCACAACTTTAATATCACTACCTCCATGTCTCAAAATAATCATCAAGCATCAAACTTCTCTTAGTATTCAACACACTCATAAGAAAGATTTTACTAATCTTGAATACCTAGCATATTAGGATGATTTAAGCAAATTACCATGCTATTTAAGACTCTCCAAATAAGCTAAGTGAAGCATGAGAGATCAATAGTTTCTATAAAACAAATCCACCACCGTGCTCTAAAAGATATAAGTGAAGTACTAGAGCAAAAATTATATAACTCAAAAGATATAAGTGAAGCACATAGAGTATTCTAATAATTTTTGAATCATGCGTGTCTCTCTTAAAAGGTGTGTACAGAAAGGATGATTGTGGTAAACTAGAAAGCAAAGACTCAAATCATACAAGACGCTCCAAGCAAAACACATATCATGTGGTGAATAAAAATATAGCTCCAAGTAAAGTTACCGATGGAAGTAGACGAAAGAGGGGATGCCTTCCGGGGCATCCCCAAGCTTTGGCTTTTAGGTGTCCTTAGATTATCTTGGGGTTCCATGGGCATCCCCAAGCTTAGGATCTTGCCAGTCCTTGTTCCATAATCCATCAAATCTTTCACCCAAAACTTGAAAACTTCACAACACAAAACTCAGCAGAAAATCTCGTGAGCTCCGTTAGCGAAAGAAAACAAAAGACCACTTCAAGGTACTGTAATGAACTCATTCTTTATTTTTATATGGTGTTAAAACTACTGTATTCCAACTTCTCTATGGTTTATAAACTATTTTACTAGCCATAGATTCATCAAAATAAGCAAACAACACATGAAAGACAGAATCTGTCAAAAACAGAATTGTCTGTAGTAATCTGTAACTAACGCAAACTTCTGGAACTCCAAAAAATAAGCAAAAATAGGAAGACCTAGAAATTTTTTTTATTGATCATCAACAATTGGTATCATTATTTTATCACTTTCTTGTGGTTTTTAAAAATTATTTTCGTGAACAGAAAGTTTCTGGAATTTTCTGCAAGATCAAATAACTATCATCCAAGAAGATCCTATAGGTTTAACTTGGCACAAACACTAATTAAAACATAAAAACACATCTAACCAGAGGCTAGAACAAATATTTATTCCTAAACAGAAGAAAAAGCAAAAAACTAAAAATAAAATTCGGTTGCCTCCCAACAAGCGTTATCGTTTAACGCCCCTAGCTAGGCACAATAGCAAGGATAGATCTAGGTATTGCCATCTTTGGTGGGCAATTCTTCAATAAGACATCTATCATCCTTTAGAGTTTCTTTATTTTTATTATTTATCAAACTTTTAGGAACAAGATCGAAAAATTCATTTGTAGCAAATGGTTCCTTAATGATAGCAAAAAGATTGGGATGAATACTTATAGATTTGAGATCCGCAGTTTCCTTACTAGAGGATTCACCCTTATTTTTAGGAACATACATAAGCTTGGCAATTTTAGTTGGAGGACTTGAACTATTATTTACGGAAGAAAAAGCGGTTCCCAAGTTGGTAATGATAGCCTCAAGTTTATCGATTCTAGTGGAATCTTGATTTATTCTTTCATTAACTATGGGTTCCTTCTCCTTAATATTTTTCAAAGTGACTCCTACTTTAGATCCATATTGGGTAATTTGGTTGTGGATCTTTTTATCTAGATTTTCAATTAACTCTACGGTAGCAACTTTATTTTCAATAATTTCAAGTCTTTGCATTACATGCTCCAAAGTTAACATAGTTCCATTAACCAAAAGAGGTGGTGAGCCAAACAAATCTATCATAGCATTATAAGAGTCAAAAGTATGGCTACCCAATAAATTCCCTCCGGTAATGGTTTCAAGAATATATCTATACCAAGGATTAGTGCCTACATAAAAATTGCGGAGAAGAACGGAAGTAGATTGCTTCCTGGTAGATCTATTTTGAGCATTGCAAATTCTATACCAAGCGTCTTTTAGATTTTCTCCCTCCCTTTGTTTAAAATTGAGAACTTCATTTTCAGGAGACAACGGAGAAGATAAAGGACTATCCATGACAAAAAGCAACCGAAAAAGAGGCAAACGAAAAAGAGAGGGCGAATAAAACGGCAAGGGTGAAGTGGGGGAGAGGAAAACGAGAGGCAAATGGCAAATAATGTAATGCGGGAGATACAGGTTTGTGATGGGTACTTGGTATGTTGACTTTTGCGTAGACCTCCCCGGCAAAGGCGCCAGAAATGACTCGTTGACGGGAGTCCAAATCTTGCCTTGACCTTGCGTAAGCCTCCCCGGCAACGGCGCCAGAAATCCTTCTTGCTACCTCTTGAGCACTGCGTTGGTTTTCCCTTGAAGATGAAAGGGTGATGCAGCAAAGTAGCGTAAGTATTTTCCTCAGTTTTGAGAACCAAGGTATCAATCCAGTAGGAGGCTACACACGAGTCCCTCACACCTACACAAACAAATAAATCCTCGCAACCAACGCGATAAGGGGTTGTCAATCCCTACACGATCACTTGCGAGAGTGAGATCTGATAGATATGATAAGATAATATTTTTGGTATTTTTGTGATAAAGATGCAAAATAAAATAAAAGGCAACGGAAATAGCTAAGTGTTGGAAGATTAATATGATGGAAAATAGACCCGGGGGCCATAGGTTTCACTAGTGGCTTCTCTCGAGAGCATAAGTATTTTACGGTGGGTGAACAAATTACTGTTGAGCAATTGACATAATTGAGCATAGTTATGAGAATATCTAGGCATGATCATGTATATAGGCATCACGTCCGAAACAAGTAGACCGACTCCTGCCTGCATCTACTACTATTACTCCACACATCGAACGCTATCCAAAGATGCATCTAGAGTATTAAGTTCATCAGAACAAAGTAACGCTTTAAGCAAGATGACATGATGTAGAGGGATAAACTCATGCAATATGATATAAACCCCATCTTGTTATCCTCGATGGCAACAATACAATACGTGCCTTGCTGCCCCTATTGTCACTGGGAAAGGACACCGCAAGACTGAACCCAAAGCTAAGCACTTCTCCCATTGCAAGAAAGATCAATCTTTTAGGCCAAACCAAACAGATAATTCAAAGAGACTTGCAAAGATAACCAATCATACATAAAATTATTCAGAAGATTCAAATATTGTTCATAGATAAAATTGATCATAAACCCACAATTAATCAGTCTCAACAAACACACCGCAAAAGAAGATTACATCGAATAGATCTCCACAAGAGAGGGGGAGAACATTGTATTGAGATCCAAAAAGAGAGAGGAATCCATCTAGCTAATAACTATGGACACGAAGGTCTGAGGTAAACTACTCACACTTCATTGGAGAGGCTATGGTGTTGATGTAGAAGCCCTCCGCGATCGATGCCCCCTCTGGCGGAGCTCCGGAACAGGCCCCAAGATGGGATCTCACGGGTACAGAAGGTTGCGGCAGTGGAATTAGGTTTTTGGCTCCGTATCTGATCGTTTGGGGGTACGTAGGTATATATTGGAGGAAGGAGTACGTCGGTGGAGCAATGTGGGGCCCACGAGGGTGGAGGGCGCGCCCCCCTACCTCGTGGCTTCTTGGTAGCTTTCTTAATGTAGGGTCCAAGTCCTCTGGATCATGTTCGTTCCGAAAATCACGTTCCCGAAGGTTTCATTCCGTTTGGACTCCTTTTGATATTCTTTTTCTGCGAAACTCTGAAATAGGCAAAAAAATAGCAATTCTGGGTTGGGCCTCAGGTTAATAGGTTAGTCCCAAAAATAATATAAAAGTGTATAATAAAGCCCAATAATGTCCAAAACAGAAGATAATATAGCATGGAGCAATAGAAAATTATAGTTACGTTGGAGACGTATCAAGGTCCTTCATGGAAAACTTGCCATTCAATGACTCCTTGACCGAGTTCAGCATCGAAACATCATTTCTGATCCACATACAAGATCAAAAACATTATCGAGCTCCCACTTAACTTCTTGTATAAACAAGAGTCCTCTTCGCTTTTGATGAAGCCGAAACCAGTGACGACCTCATCAAAACGAATGTTCCAGCTCCGAGATGCTTGCCTCAACCCATAAATGGATCTCTTGAACTTGCATACTTTACTAGTGCTAGTCGGATTGACAAAACCCTCGGGCTGTATCATATGCACGTCCTCAGTTAAATTTCTGTGAAGGAAAGCCGTTTTGACATCCATCTGCCATATCTCGTAACCGAAATATGTAGCTATAGCTAGTACGATCCTCACCGACTTCAGCATCGCTACCGATGAGTAAGTCTCGTCATAGTCAATTCCTTGAACTTGTCCATAACCCTTAGCAACAAGCCGAGCTTTGTGGATCTGAACATTTCCATCCACATCGGTTTTCTTCTTAAAGACCCATTTGCAACCAATGGCTGTTACGCTAGGCAGCGGATCAACCAAGTCCCAGACTTGATTCTCATCCATGGACTTTAACTCGGATCTCATGGCCTCCAGCCGTGCCTCGGAATCTGGGCTCACCATCGCTTCTGCATATGTGGCCGACTCATCGCTTTCGAGCAACAATACATCACGCACTCTGTGCAATCTTTTCGACCTCCGTGGTTCCGGTGCCGCTTCCACTACGGGTTCCCTGACTGACTCCGGTATGATCTCATCACCAGCCGAGCCGTCCCCGAGTGGTCCTCGAATTTCTCCGAGTCGGACTGTCCTCCCACTGGCCTCCCGACTGAGAAACTCTTTCTCAAGGAAAACCCCATTCCGAGCAACAAACACTTTGTTCTCCTCATGGTTGTAGAAGCTATATCCCAAGGTTTCCCTCGGATATCCCACAAATATGCATTTATCCGACTTAGGTGTAAGCTTGTCTGACATAAGTCGCTTGACAAATGCTTCACAACCCCAAATCTTTAAAAAAGACAAACTAGGACTCTTCCCGGTCCACATCTCATGTGGTGTCTTATCTACGGATTTTGATGGTACCCTGTTAAGTGTGAAAGCTGTAGTTTCTAGAGCGTATCCCCCAAATGACAAGGGTAAATCCGATTTGCTCATCATAGACCGGACCATGTCCAACAAGGTCCTATTCCTCCATTCCGACACGCCGTTTCTCTGTGGCGTACCCGGAGGTGTGAGCTAAGGTACTATACCTCGGCTTTTCAGATGATCATCAAACTCCTGGCTCATGTACTCACCTCCACGATCTGATCGTAGAAGCTTTATATTCTTGCCAAGCTGATCCTCAACCTCATTCTGAAACTCTTTGAACTTGTCAAAAGTTTCCGACTTGTGCCTGGTCAAATAGATATATCCATATCTACTCAAGTCGTCAGTGAAAGTCACGAAGTACTGATAGCCACCTCTGGCAGTTGTGCTCATTGGACCACACACATCACTATGTATAAGTTCCAACAGCTCGGACACCCTCTCGCAACTCTTTGCGAAAGGAGACTTAGTCATCTTGCCGAGCAAGCATGATTCACATGTCTCGAACGACTCAAAGTCAGACGAAGTTAGGAGCCCATCATCATGGAGCTTCTTCATGCGTTTCAGACTAATGTGTCCAAGCCGACAATGCCATAAGTATGTCGGATTTATCTCATTAGGCTGATGCCTCTTGAAATTCATGTTATAGACCAGTTCCTGTTTTGGATTCAACACAAATAGCCCATCAACAATGGGTGCATAGCCGTGGAACATGCCATTCAAATAAAACGAACAACCATTGTCCTTTAAATTGAATTCATAACCCTAACTCATCAAACATGAGGTAGAAATAATGTTCTGACTAAGTGCAGGAATGTAATAACAATTATTCAATTCCAAAATAAATCCAGAAGGAAGCTGGAGCTGCATCGTGCCGACCTCCAACGCAGCAACTCTTGCTTTGTTGCCGACCACGATGTCAATCTCCCTTGTGCCACACGCCTAGTTCTTACCAGCCCACCTCGAGTTGCAAATATGAACAACTGATCCGGTATCAAATACCCAAGAGCTACTAGGTATGTTAGCAAGGTAAATGTCTATAACATATGCAACAAGTGTACCTTTGCACGAAGCAGCATTCCGGCCTTCTTGCCATGCTCGCAAGCCACTTGCTACAGTTCCTCTTCCAAAGGACGGTCTCCTTGCAATGATAGCAAATGGTCTTCGAGTCCGTCCAGCTTTTAGCAAAGCAATGGAGGTTACCGTCTCCATGCCCTTTGCCTTAGCCTTTTTCTTGGACCAACTCTTCTTGAACTTAGCCGATTTCTGCACCATCAACACTTGATGCGTGCCTTTCTTAATATCCTGCTCTGCCACCTTAAGCATCACATGTAATTCAGTGAGCTTCTTATAGTTCAAGATGAACGTCCCATAGCTGGGCGGAAGAGAACCCAGAACTGCATCAGTAGCCAGCTCATCCAAGAGCGGGAAGCCCAGCCGATCCAAAGCTTGCACATATCCAATCATCTTGATCACATGCGGGCTCAGTGGATCACCTTCCTTCAGCTTACAATCCATCAAGGATCGCCAGACGTTGAACCTTTCGGTCCTAGCCTGTGTCTGAAACATGCTCTTGAGACTCTGGATCATGTTGTACAAAATGCTGTTGCAAACCGGGCTCCATACAAGCCAGCATCAGACAACTGATCTCCGTTGATTGATCAACGAGCTTCTGGTAGGCATTCTTAGCTGTGGCACTAGCATTATCGGCAGGTTCCTCTGGAAGTGGATCCTCTAGAACATGTTCCTTTTTATCATGCTTGAGAACAATTCTCAAATTTCTATACCAGGTGGTAAAGTTTGTTCCATTCAGTTTATCCTTTTGCAGAATTGATTTCAATGCAAAGTTGGGTTGAGTAGGTGGTGCCATTGATCTACAACAGAAAATATGCAATCACTAAGCAATGTGTTTATGTAAAGTAATTCTAGCCTTAAACAGAAATACTCCCACTGAAGTCAGTATCCCTCCGCAAACTCTCAGTGATTCAGGATCCGACTAGCACATGCGACTAGTGAGCTTTAGCATCACTGCTAGACAACATGTCTATCCGGTAAGCAACACCTTGCTAATCATATCTCTATACGACTCTTGTCGGTCGGGAAGGTATCTTATACCGCGACCCCCAACCTTCTTTGCCACAAGGCCCAAAACTGTTTTGATAGCCTTGTCAAGTTCACCTGATGCAGTGCATGTCCGTGTCCGACACGAACCCTTCAGTTCAAGGACACCTAGTAGCACCCCAATTTTATGAGCCCACTACTAAACGTACTTGACGTGCGAAGGTGCAACATCGGGGATGGCAATTCGCTTGATATTCATGAGGGATCTTTCTACCATTCTAACATGCATAGAAAACAAGAAGCATAACAATCAGAAATAAACATATATTTGAAATAGTATGGCTCCTTGATGGACGTTCTTCCAGGTCGGCTCCGACTCCGATGACCATCTAGGAACTCCATCTTGTTTGTCACGCCGGGACGCAAGCCACCAACCTGATCTCTATTATCCAACTACTAAAAATAGTAATGAATTTTACATAGAGTCACAAGTCGACACGCAAGTCGTTATACAATATAATGACAACACTTTGGCTCCAGCCGTCTGACAACCATGACGCGCAAGCCATGTATAAATTACACACATGCATCACATACACATGAGCCATACTATTCACATCAAACCTGCAAAACAAAGTTATGCATAGAATCGCATTCTACCGGTTTGTGTGTCGGGTACGAGATACAAGGCGCTACGCACATGGCGGTCCTGCTAGCCGGTTAGCTATGTTTTCAGAAATCACAGATCACATCTGAACTCCGATCATGCCGAATTCTCTGATCTGACCGATCTCATCAAATATCGCGAATCCGATTCGGATTTACGTATCACTATTAACCCCAATGGCGGATAACCGACCGGTAGGGGTAGATCATGTCACAACCTCATCGATTCCGATTGACAGAAAACATAGCCACATCGATCCCCATGTGCAGTTGATCTCATCAACCATGCACATAGCCTATCTCATAAACGACGACAGATCTCATCTGCCACCTCCACATATCTAATATGCATACGATCTAAATCCAAATCCTATAGCAGAGGCTCTGATACCACTGTTGGGATCTACAGTAGGGTGCCTCGACTACAAATTAAAATTTCCTACGCGGAGAACAGCCAAGAACATGCTACGGGAGATGGATCACAGTTCGTTAGCACTTGACGCGCAATGCCGTGCAGCGGAAGAAGAGTTGGGGCCGCGCGTCCGCGTGGATCATCTCCTCCTCATCCGATCTCCCTCGAACAGCCGGTTGTCCGATCCCACATACAAGTTCACCGGAGCGGCGCAGGTGCACTACCTCTAAGGGTATCTGCGCATGCAGGAGGAACACCGTGCGACGGACTGCTAGGTCCGATCACACCGTCGGCGGTGAGTGGAGGTGGCTATTCGCAACACATGCAAACCCTAGTGACAACGCTGAAGCGATCAACCCCATGAGTGTGCCGCACCTCCACTTTATATAGGTGTCCATCGCGGGCTCAACACTTGGGCCTCGCGCGGACCCTAAAGCCAATAAGTCTACTCGGCCACAATCCGAATACAGCTCGGATCCCATCCGACCAGTGTCCTCGGATCCGACCTCGTAGGTTCCTTCCCTTAAGCGCGCGACCACTTAGGTTCAAGCCGGCTTGGTCGCAGTTCGGATCACCTCCGAACTGCACGGTTGGTAGCGGCCTCTAGCAAGGCATGCCCAACACGAAGCAGACTATGAAGCTGGTTAGGCGAACCTGTACATCACACTTCCATTCCTTTTGCCACACGATATATGTTGTCGGGCTCAAGGCGAGTCAATCATCCGTGTGCTAGCCCGACCTCTTTCTCGTTTCAGTGATGCCAACCACTATTCGGATTATCTCATAATCCTTGTCGCATGGCCATGCTTATCCTGGTCGGATCACACGAGGGGCCCAGAGTATATCTCTCCTGATAGGAGAGGCAAATCCCATCTTGCTCGACCATGTCTCGCAGCATGGTTTTGGACAAGCCTAAAACCTACCTTTGTAACTACCCAATCATGGAGCAGCATTTGGTCGGCCCAAAGCAAGTCTGTCACCATCCCGAGTACATGTGCCAGCTCAGGTCTTAGGACATAGAACATATGTTGTACTAGAGACTCACAGATGATATATCGATGTGTCTCATAGTTGGGTCTGTCCGACTCGGGCCTTATCTCAACTTGGATCCGACTACGTCGAATCCGACCAGACCTTTCCAAGTCCACATTATCCGGTTAGCATCCAATGCTCCATGGCTAGTGAGACCGAGCCATCGACCGTGTCATATGCTACTCTAGTCGGCTGCGCGTCCACACAGCCCTTTCGACTAGGGACCTTTTTAGGACAGTCATCATACAATGCATAGTCCCACAAGCAAGTCATGTACTTGCTGATACACATCATTGATAATGACCAAGGACTATCTTTATTCATAAACACATAGGAAATATCAGCATACATGATTGCCTCTAGGGCATATCTCCAACAAGATCTCTGTAGTGTAGCTATTCGGTCGAGGTCATCGAGGGTGATTTCCCCCTTAACCACTTCCGATACGACTCTATCATGCAACCCCTCAAGTGTGAACCTCGTGGGTGGTTCCTCTTACGTTCACCTTGATGATTACATCGAGTGGAATCCACCGAGGGTGGTTCCTCAGGGTTCCCCTTAGTGTTAGACACACAGTTACTATGGTTACTGTGACTTTACACAGAACCATGTTACTAAAGACGGGTCAGCCCTGAGGGGTACCCGCGTGAGCTTAATTGCGAGTGATGTGGAGTCCGGTTGACCTGGAAGGTGCCCGCGAGATACTTACCGATACGCCCATTTTGCATCATGCTTTTATATCGATATTTATTGCATTATGGGTTGTTATTACACATTATGTCACAATACTTATGCCTTTTCTCTCTTACTTTACAAGGTTTACATGAAGAGGAGAATGCCGGCAATTTGGAATTACAATTTGGAAAAGGGCAAATATTATAGAACTATTCTGCACAACTCCAAAAGTCCCGAAACTCCACGAAAGTCAGTTTTGGAATATATTAAAAATATTGGGCGAAGAAAGCACCAGAGGGGGGCCACCCACTGTCCATGAGGGTAGAGGGCGCGCCCAACCCCCTGGGCGCGCCCCCTGCCTCGTGGGCCACCTGGCAACCCCCCAATGCCCATCTTCTAGTATAAGGTGTCTTTTGCCCTGGAAAAAAATCATAAGGAAGCTTTCGGGATGAAGCGTCGCCGTCTCGAGGCGGAACCTGGGCAGTACCAATCTAGGGCTCCGGCGGAGTTGTTCTGCCGGGGAACCATCCCTCTGGGAGGGGGAAATCGTCGCCATCGTCATCACCATCGATCCTCTCATCGGGAGAGGGTCAATCTTCATCAACATCTTCACCAACACCATCTCCTCTCAAATTCTAGTTCATCTCTTGTATCCGATCTTTGTCTCAAAACCTCAGATTGGTACCTGCGGGTTGCTAGTAGTGTTGATTACTCCTTGTAGTTGATGCTAGTTGGTTTATTCGGTGGAAGATCATATGTTCAATCCTTTATGCATATTAATACCCCTCTGATTATGAACATGAATATGAATTATGAGTAGTTACGTTTGTTCCTGAGGACATGGGAGAAGTCTTGTTATAAGTAGTCATGTGAATTTGGTATTCGTTCGATATTTTGATGAGATGTATGTTGTCTTTCCTCTAGTGGTGTTATGTGAACGTCGACTACATGACATTTCACCATTGTTTGGGCCTAGGGGAAGGCATTGGGAAGTAATATGTAGATGATGGGTTGCTAGAGTGATGTAAGCTTAAACCCTAGTTTATGCGCGTTGCCGTGAGGGGCTGATTTGGATCCACATGTTTCATGCTATGGTTAGGTTTACCTTAATTCTTCTTTCGTAGTTGCGGATGCTTGCGAGAGGGGTTAATCATAAGTGGGATGCTTCTCCAAGGAAGGGCAGTACCCAAGCACCGGTCCACCCACATATCAAATTATCAAAGTAACGAACGCGAATCATATGAGCATGACGAAAACTAGCTTGACGATAATTCCCATGTGTCCTCGGGAGCATTTTCCTTATATAAGAGTTTGTCCAGGCTTGTCCTTTGCTACAAAAAGGATTGGGCCACCTTGCTGCACCTTGTTTACTTCTGTTACTTGTTACCCGTTATGAATTACCTTATCATAAAACTATCTGTTACCAATAATTTCAGTGCTTGTAGAGAATACCTTACTGAAAACCGCTTGTCATTTCCTTCTGCTCCTTGTTGGGTTCGACACTCTTACTTATCGAAAGGACTACGATAGATCCCCTGTACTTGTGGGTCATCAAGACTCTTTTCTGGCGCCATTGCCGGGGAGTGAAGTGCCTTTGGTAGGTGGAATTTGGTAAGGAAAAATTTATATAGTGTGCTGAAATTTACTGTCACTTGTTACTATGGAAAATAATCCTTTGAGGGGCTTGTTCGGGGTATCTTCACCCCGACAAGTAGAGCAAAGAGTTTCTCCTCAACCTACTGAACATACTGAAAATGTTTACTTTGAAATTCCTTCGGGTATGATAGATAAACTTCTAGCTAATCCTTTTACAGGAGATGGAACGTTACATCCTGATATGCACCTAATCTATGTGGATGAAGTTTGTGGACTATTTAAGCTTGCAGGTATGCCCGAGAATGTTATCAAGAAAAAGGTCTTCCCTTTATCTTTGAAGCGAAATACATTGACATGGTTTAGGGTATGTGATGATATTGGATTATGGGACTACAACCGATTGAAATTGGAATTTCATCAGAAATTTTATCCTATGCATCTGGTTCATCATGATCGTAATTATATATATAATTTTTGGCCTCGCGAAGGAGAAAGTATCGCTCAAGCTTGGGGGAGGCTTAAGTCAATGTTATATTCATGCCCCAATCATGAGCTCTCAAGAGAAATTATTATTTAAAATTTTTATGCTCGGCTTTCTCTCAATAATCGCTCCATGCTCGATACTTCTTGTACTGGTCCATGAAGCAGGCCCCTCCTTTGACCTGTATAGGTTCCACATCTTACTCCACTTATCTTTGCGTTTTGACTTGTGGATCTATCTCAAGTAATTGAGTAATGACTCATTGAATTGCTATTTAGGAGAGGCACTTGGTCTGTTCGCTTGTGATTTTGGAGGCACAAATGGATTCACGGTGGTCTGTAACATCAGCTTGTTCGTCGGATCAGAGGAGCACCCACCACGGAAAACAACAACACCATGCTGTAGAGAGTGGCACCAGCAATGAGGTAAGCAACGACTACATCTTGGTTCTTTTAGTTTGGACAAATCCTTTTCTGTGTGTCGACTTGTGAGAAAAAAATAGGGCAGGAGTATTGTAGATGAAGTATAGGAGGTGGAAGGGAGAAGGAATAACCTGTAGTTTGAGTGGACTATGCCGACGATAGAGAAGGATATATAATAGGCTTCTTGTTCTTTGATGCGGGTCTAAACTCTGAAGAATGTGCTATGGCGCATCTCAGTTGTTATACAGCTTCCTGAGTTCTTTATTTCAAATATTTTGTGAGCAGGTTCTAGAAACTATGAAAGTGTGATGTGGATTTGTTGGCCTTAGGTTTTATATATGTGCGTTATGTTCCATAATTATACATGACATATACATTTGTTTTTAGATGTCTTTGTTCTAGGCTTATAGGAACATACATTTTCTCCCTTTTCAATTGGTCAGGCTGTGTGAATAATTCTAGGTAGGAAAGATAGCAACATAGGTTTTGTTACTTTGGCATCCAAATGTTGTCTTTTAAGACCATCATGAAATTGGCAACATACAACCATAATAATTAGTTTCATGTGGTTCTTTTATGTAGAATGGATGCATGTTATTTTGTGAAATTTACTGACGATATATGGTAGCCATTCTGCATATGGTCATTAACTACACTGATTTACAAATGTGTTATCTTTTAGTCGATAAAGTGCTTCAACGTTGAATAAACATGTATTGCCTTTATAACCAAATTCACCTTTCATTAATAATAACTATGTAAGACATCTGCTATTTTTTCGCTTTACACATGGTAGGAGTGTCATGTTTTTATGTGCATAGGATTTACAAGCTTTTTATCCATGATGTGAGATCAGAATGATTCCAATTTCATGGATTGATTGTTAAACAATGAAGATGCATATGTTCAAGTGTGAACTCTGGCTTGTAAGTAGGCTACTATCGATGAAAGTCGATCTGGAAAGAAATAAGTAGGCTTGACTCGTTTGGGGTAAATTTTGCAAGGTTGAACTCAATGGTGAAGAAAGCAAATCATTTTCTTATTGTAGTAGATGTATAGGAGCAGATGGATTTCTTGGTTATAGTACGAAGTGTTGGGAAACGTAGTAATTTCAAAAAAAATCTGCACACATGCAAGATCATGGTGATGCATAGCAACGAGAGGGGAGAGTGTTGCCTACGTACCCTCGTAGACCGTAAGCGGAAGCGTTATGACAACGCGGTTGATGTAGTCGTACGTCTTCACGATCGACCGATCCTAGCACCGAAAGTACGGCACCTCCGCCATCTGCACACGTTTGGCTCGGTGACGTCCCATGAACTCACGATCCAGTAGAGTGTCGAGGGAGAGCTTCGTCAGCACGACGGCATGATGGCGGTGATGATGAAGCTACCGGCGCAGGGCTTCGACTAAGCACTGCAATGATATGACCAAGGTGGATTATGGTGGAGGGGGGCACCGCACACGGCTAAGAGATCAATGATCAACTTGTGTGTCTATGGGGTGTCCCCCTCCCCCGTATATAAAGGAGTGGATGATGGGGAGGGCCGGCCCTCTACTATGGCGCATACTGGGAGTCCTACTCCCACCGGGAGTAGGATTCCCCCTTCCAAGTAGTAGGAGTAGGAGAGAAGGAAGGGGAGGAGAGGGGGAAGGAAGGGGGGGCACCACCCAATTCGGATTGGGCTAGGGGGCGCACCCTCCACCTTTTACCTTCCTCTCCTCTATTCCACTAAGGCCCAATAAGGCCCATATACTCCCCGGGGGGTTCCGGTAACCTCCCGGTACTCCGGAAAATGCCCGAACTCATCCGGAACCATCCCGATGTCCAAACATAGGCTTCCAATATATCGATCTTTACGTCTCGACCATTTAGAGACTCCTTGTCATGTCCTTGATCATATCAGGAACTCCAAACTACCTTTGGTACATCAAAACACATAAACTCATAATATCGATCGTCACCGAACCTTAAGCGTGCGGAGCCTACTGGTTCGAGAACTATGTAGACATGACCAAGACACGTCTCCGGTCAATAACCAATAGCGGAACCTGGATGCTCATATTGGCTCCCACATATTCTATGAAGATCTTTATCGGTCAAACCGCATAACAACATATGTTGTTCCCTTTGTCATCGGTATGTTACTTGCCCGAGATTCGATTGTCGGTATCTCAATACCTAGTTGAATCTCGTTACCGACAAGTCTCTTTACTCGTTCCGTAATGCATCATGTTGGGGAAATGACGCCTATGGGATCACTGGAATCCCTTCTACGGTTGGCGGGTGCGGGGTTGTGAGAAGAGCAGGTTTAGGAGCAAGCACAAAGATCGTTTACCTAGGTTCGGGCCGCGAAGATGCGTAATACCCTAGTCCTGCTTTGGTGTGTATTTCAGAGTGTTCTTGAGCTCTCGAACTAGCTACAGTGGCTGCGTAGTTTCAAAGAGCCGAATCCTTCCCCAGTATGCCTCGGGCCTCCTTTTATAGTCGAAAAGGGGTTGCCACAGTGGCACACAGGAGGTGGAAAGGTGTATAGTGCGCGAGCTTATCACCCGGTATTATGGGACAAAGCTCATTAAATGCGCTACTTAGGTGTCCATTAGCTTTATCGGGGACGGGAACGAGGGCCGTCCCGTCCGTCGCCGCTCCGCCTCGCTTCGACACGCGCCCAGGCCAGCGACGTGTGCAGCGCCATATAGGCAGGCAGGCTGCTAAGGTGGCGTGGTGGCAGGGCCTTCATGAATATCTGCATGCCACCACGCAGGTGCTTGCTGAGTTGGTCTGGAAGCCGCATGTTGCCATGTAGGTGCCTGCCCAGCTGGTTGGGCTGGCAGCTGCATGCGAACAACGGCGGAGTCTTGGTTGGTGCGGTCATGGCTGTGGACCCGCAAGCGTCCTCGCCAAGGGTCTTGTGGATCTCCTCGGCAAGGATCTTGCCGAGGATCGTCGTCTTCTAGCCCTCATCTGAACTTGCGTATTCATGATCTTGACAAAGATCTGCATGCCACCACGGAGGTGCCTCCCGAGCCCTGGTTCCAATGTAGTTGTTGACGGTGTTTGGAA
Source organism: Aegilops bicornis (assembly GCA_021605145.1). NCBI lineage: Eukaryota > Viridiplantae > Streptophyta > Magnoliopsida > Poales > Poaceae > Aegilops > Aegilops bicornis. The sequence continues at coordinate 445,142,570 of CM038674.1, read as the reverse complement.
CCCTTGGGCTCAAGGGTGGCTCGCTCTTCTGGCGTTGGGCAAGCTGCCCCGGCAAGGCTCTTACCGGGGCCGTGGAGGCCGCCCCGGCAAGGGTCTTGCCGGGGGGAGTCCACCTCGCCTCTCTGCTCTTTGTGTTCTTGGTCTTGGCGTTGTTTTTGTTGGCCTTGTGCTTCGGTTTCCCTCTGGCTTCCCTCCTCTGCCTTGTTAAGTGTGGCCGCGGGTGCGGCTCTGACTGCCCGTGCACAAGTAAAGGGGTCAAAAGGAGAGCCCCTACTTTTGTACACCGACAGGAGCCCCCGGGCCTGGGCCACACATAAGCGCGACGTGTTGTTGGGCTAGGCCCAGAACGGTGCGCGGGCAGGTGGGGCGGATTTTACTGCAGTAACTTTTCGTTCGCTGCGCTTCCCCATGACCCGCGGAGGCGGAGCTCGCCAAGGAGGCCGACAACGCTGTCGGCAAGGAGGACAAGGCCGCGGCAGCCGCGGAGGAAAAGGAGCTTGCCCAGTGGGCGGAGTCCACTGGGGAGGCCTGCAGCGCCGACACCGGGGCCCCTCTCATCGAGGATGTGTCGACGAGTTGTCGTCGGAGGAGGCCGAGGCTATCGATCCCCCAGCCACGGGGAGAGGGCGAGTCCTGCGGCGGGCCAGCTCCGGCGAGCCGGTCTGGCCCGGCAGGGCTGCGCAACCGCAGCAGACCCAGGAGGGGTCCGTGCGCCAGACAAGGGCCGCGGCGGCGAGGAAGTTGGTGAAGGCCACGGTTGCGAAGAAGAAAGAAACAACCTCTTCTTCGTCCAAGCGTGTTCGGACTCCACCTTCTTCCCCTCCTTCGATAGACGTCGACGCGGAGGTTGTTTTCGACTTTGGGTCCCTCGGCCTGAGGAGGAAGAGGAAGGCAGCAGAAGAGGAGGTGGAGGATGAGTAAGTATCTTGTTTCTTTTTATCATCTCCGTCTCCTCAATCTGTGCCGCTTATCTTGATCTGTTATTCTTCTTTGCAGGGATGCGGAGACACTGGCCCACAGGGTGAAGAGGGCCAGGGCTTCGGCGAGCGGCCAGCCCCCGGCAAGTACTTCCGGTACACCGCTGGTGGTGTTGAGCAGCCCGGACAGCAGCCCCCGGCACCACCCCCGGCATAAGCTCATCACTCACCCCTCGTCGACGTGCGTTGGGGGTAATGATTCGTTGGCGCTGACCTTGTCGTGGTTGCAGGGGGAGGACAGCAGCAGGAGGAGCCACTGGGGGCTACCCCCAACACGCCGCCCCCATTGACAACGCCGCCCCGAGGGGCGTCCCCGGCAAAGGCACCAAGCATCGAGCCCATGCACATGGAGGAGGAGGAGGCAAACTCGGGCGCTGGTGGCTTCGCCTCGGCGCCAGGTGTTGGCGGGGAAGGGGCCTCTTCTTCCCAGCCTGGCACGGGTAAGTCACTCGCCTTCCGTCTCTGCTCTTTTTCTCTTTGAATCTTGGTCTTGGCTGCGTCTCATCCCCTTCTCGATATCCAGACCCTCCCTCGATGGACTGGGAGGACATAGACACTGTCATCGAGGATGTCGCCAAGGATGCCGTGGCAGAGGCCGAGAAGATCGCCACCGAGGAGGCCACCAAGGGTGCCGCTGAGGATGCCGCCAAGGGGCCCTCCGGGGAGTCCGGCAAGGCTGCTGCCGAGGAGGCCGGCAAGGCCGCTGCCGAGGAGGAGGTGGTTGACGATCAACCTTCCTCCTCCGCTGCCTCTGGCTCAGGCATGTACCTGAGGGTGAGCGACGACCTGTTCGTCCACCTCCCAGGGACGGCGAGCACCGGGCGCCTGGTCGAAGGGAGGTGTTCGATGGTGAAGTGCTCGGCCATTGCCGGGCTTGAGGTCGTTGATTTGAGCGGCGCCCGATGGCGACGGTTCCCAGGAAGAGCGGCTCCTCCAGGCCATGGGCGCCAACTTCCAGAAGCTCCGGGCGCTTCACCGCGCTCCCCTGGACAAGGCCAAGTCCAGGATGGCGGTGGTGGACAAGGCGGAGGCGGACCTCGAGAAGCGCGTCACTGAGGCGCAGGCTTGGTTCCACCAGGCCCACAAGGACCTGAAGGCCGCCCAAGACGCGCTGGCTGAGCGCGACCTAGCGCTCGTCATGAAGCAGGCCGACGTCCAGAAGGCCCAAGAACTGGTGAAGCAGGAGGCCGCTCGGGACCAGCAGTAGGCTGCGCTAAACTCCCAAGAGGAGGACCTTGCCGCGCGCGAGTAGAGGCTCGCCGCAACGCTCCGTGGCAAGGACGAGGAGGTGGAAAAGCTTATCGTGCAGTGGACTCAGGAGCTGGAGCAGAGGCACTTGATGCCCAGGCTCTGGCTCACGCCAGCAAGGTAAAAGAGCTTAAGGTGGAGCGGGACGAGTTGAAGGAACAGGCCCAGAAGGTGGCAAAGGAGAAAGACATGCTCAACGGCGCTCTGACGGAGGCGCATGGCGCGGTCCTCGGCAAGGTCGAGCAGCTCTCCAAGGCCAACAACTCCATCAAAGACCTGAAGTTGAAGCTGGAGGGCCTTGAGGAGACGCTTTCGGAGGCCAAGGCCCGAGAGGAGACCCTGGCCAAGGATCTGGAGGCCGAGAAGCAGCTGCGGAAGAACGAAACCGCCAACCACAAGGACTTTGTGGAGGGCGAGAACCGCTAGATCGGCCGCCTCGAAGATGTCGCTGGCAGGATCACCATGCAGATGGCCACCATGGGGATGCCGAGTGTGAGGTACACCCCGGAGCACAACGCGAGCCCCAACGCCAAGCTGACCCTGTTTTTCGAGGGTGTTCTTGGAGCCATGGAGCATTTCCGCTCCACCAGGGCGACTTTCCTGGCCAATGAGGCCCGGAGGCTTTGCCGGGGTGCCATGACCATGGTGGCGTACTCGAACACTCCCTCGACTTTGATGCCACGCTGGAGAGCTTGCCGGAGGATGTGGACCCCGCGCCGCTCAAGGAGCGTATCGAGCCCGTCATCAGCCGCATCAATGGAGTCCAGAGGGTAGAGGGCCAGCGCCGGGACTAGGCACCCTGTTTCTTATCGTTGCTGCAGGTTCATGACCAAGACAATTTTTATCTTTAGTTAGAACTGCGGAAACAAGCAATGTAATATAACTCTTAAGTACTTTTGATATGATGCACGTTATTTTCCAGTTCAATCCCTTTTTTTGTATGTCCACCTGATACGTCACCAACGTATCTATAATTTTTGATTGCTCCATGCTATATTATCTACTGTTTTGGGCAATATTAGGCTTTATTATCCACTTTTATATTATTTATTGGACTAACATATTAACCGGAGGCCCAGCCTAGATTTGTTGTTTTATGCCTATTTCAGTGTGTCGAAGAAAAGGAATATCAAACGAAGTCGAAACGGAACGAAATCAACTGGAGAAGTTATTTTTGGAAGGAAACCTATCGGATGGGCTCGGAGTGCACGTCAGGGAAGAAGGGAGGTGCCCACGAGGGTGGGGGCGAGCCCACCCCCCTGGGCGCGCCCCCTGCCTCGTGGCCCCCCCTTTGGTCCATCGACGTACTCCTTTCACCCATATATACCCACGTATCCTAAAACTTCTAGAACAGAGATTAGATCGGGAGTTCCGCCGCCGCAAAACCTCCAGAGCCACCAAAAACCAATCGGGACCCTGTTAAGCACCCTGAGGGGGGGAACCCATCACCGTGGCCATCTTCATCATCCGGCGCTCTCCATGACGAGGAGGGAGTAGTTCACCCTCGGGGCTGAGGGTATGTACCGATAGCTATGTGTTTGATCTCTCTCTCTCTCTCTCTCTCTCTCTCTCGTGTTCTTGATTGGCACGATCTTGATGTATCGCGAGCTTTGCTATTATAGTTGGATCTTATGTTTCTTCTCCCCCTCTACTCTCTTGTAATGGATTGAGTTTCCCCTTTGAAGTTATCTTCTCGGATTGAGTCTTTAAAGATTTGAGAACACTTGATGTATGTCTTGCCGTGCGTATCTGAGGTGACAATGGGATATCACGTGATTCACTTGATGTATGTTTTGGTGATCAACTTGCGGGTTCCGCCCATGAACCTGTGCATAGGGGTTGGCTGCGTTTTAAATCGTGGTTCTCCGATAGAAACTTTGGGGCACTCTTTGAGGTTCTATGTGTTGGTTGAATAGATGAATTTGAGATTGTGTGATGCATATCGTATAATCATACCCACAGATACTTGAGGTGACATTGGAGTATCTAGGTGACATTAGGGTTTTGGTTGATTTGTGTCTTAAGGTGTTATTATAGTACAAACTCTAGGGCTGTTTGTGACACTTATAGGAATAGCCCACCAGATTGATTGGAAAGAATAACTTTGAGGTGGTTTCGTACCCTACCATAATCTCTTCGTTTGTTCTCCGCTATTAGTGACTTTAGAGTGACTCTTTGTTGCATGTTGAGGGATAGTTATATGATCCAATTATGTTATTATTGTTGAGAGAACTTGCACTAGTGAAAGTATGAACCCTAGGCCTTGTTTCCTAGCATTGTAATACCGTTTACGCTCACTTTTATCATTAGTTACCTTGCTGTTTTTATTATTTCAGATTACAAATACCTTTATCTACCATCCCTATTGCACTTGTATCACCATCACTTCGCCGAACTAGTGCACCTATACAATTTACCATTGTATTGAGTGTGTTGGGGACACAAGAGACTCTTTGTTATTTGGTTGCAGGGTTGTTTGAGAGAGACCATCTTCATCCCTCGCCTCCTACGGATTGATAAACCTTAGGTCATCCACTTGAGGGAAATTTGCTACTGTCCTACAAACCTGTGCACTTGGAGGCCCAACAACGTCTACAAGGAGAAGGTTGCGTAGTAGACATCAAGCTCTTTTCTGGCGCCGTTGCCGGGGAGGCTAGGTAAGTGAAGGTATATCTTTGGATCTTGCAATCGAATCTTTTTGTTTCTTGTTTTAGCACTAGTCTAGTTTATAAAAGAAAATTACAAAAAAAATAAAATGGAATTAAGTTTGTCTCATACGCTTCACCTTTTTAATATCTTTCGTGAGTATGATGGAAAGGATAATTGTGCTCAAGTGCTAGAAGAATAAATCTCTAAATTGTTTGGCACTAAATATTTGAATGATGAGCATGATTGCAATGTTGTTAGTATGAATTCTTTGAATATCCATGATGCTAATGATGATTGCACTAGTTATGATGAAAATATCTCCTATAAACATGTCAATTTTTGTGGAGTGCATTGGGTTTGTAAGTACACACCAAATAGGGAAGATAGATATTGCAAGAGGCATAAGTACTTAGAAACCAAATTGTTGCAATAAGAGCTAGATGAATGTGCTGAAAGATTCAATATTTATAGTACCCTTTGTGAACTTTGCAATGAACATGGTCATTTAAAGCTCCAATGCTATTTGTTTCATGATCAAGTCGTTTCCAAATATTGTGATAATTTGATTACCCTTGAGCATCATAAAGAGCTTAGCCTTCTTTTGGGTTATGAAGAAATGAAACGATATAACTGAGGGTATTCCAAAATTTAATCTTGATAGATTTCTTGATTTTGATCTAGAGAAGATTTATATGTATTGTGCGGTGAATTGCATTGAAAATCCTTATATTGCCAATTACATAAAGAAAAGAAAACAAATATAAGATGAAAAGAATGCTAACGAAAGGGAAGAGACTTCCCAATATCCTCCTATTGTTTCTTATGATGAATCAGGTAACGGGAGGAGTCTTCTATCCAACCAATCTCATCAATAAGGGGCTCCAAAAAGAGGATTGAACCCACACATGAGGTGAAGAAGAAGAAAAGAAAAAGTAAGAGAGGTAAAAAGGTATCTCTCCCAAATAAAGTTGCTCCTATTATTGCTGTGCCTCATGAAAATGAAGATGATACACTTGATGATGACCTCGTTATGCCTATTTCTTGTTGTGATGATTATGATTGGGAAGATAATGATACTTCTTATGATCTTGAAAATATTTTTGGCACTTGCCTGGAAGAATATAATAATTGCTATACTATTGGTGCTATCCATACTATTAATGATGAGAGTGATTATGCTTATGATATGAAAAGGCCCAAGATTGGGGAAACTATGTTTGATGAGGATGACATATTTGAGAATATATTTGCTGCAATTAATGTTTGTCCCAAGCTTGGGGATGCTATGTTTAATAATGATGATATTTTTAGCCTCTCAAGTTTTGATATGCAAAAGTAGTTATGATGATAGCATGCCTTCTACCTATGATGATTATATTTATGAAAGTGGGTTTGGAAGAGTGTCAACTTTAGGAAGTAGTGATCCCACAATATTGGAGGATGTTGAATCTTATAATATTTATGAAAGTGGATTTGGAGAGGTCATGACTTTATTTAGTGATGTATCCACTATCTTGGAAGAGGTTTCAATCGATTATGATGAGAACAAACTTGCTACTTATGATGATTATTGTGATAAAACTTATGTTATAAAGAGTAGTGATAATTATATTTATAAAACTTGTCATGATTATGAGTACCCTTTCTCTGAACATTACTCTTTTAATGTGGAAACAATTTATAGTATTCAAGTCTCTTATGATACTCCCACTATTCCGAATGAGAAGAATTTTGCTTATGTGGAGAGTAATAAAATTTCTATGCTAGTAGGTCATGAAAAGAATGCTTTAGGTGCTGGTTATATTGTTGAATTCATTCATGATGCTACTGAAAATTATTATGAGGGAGGAATATATGCTTGTAGTAATTACAATAATATCAAGTTTCCTCTCTATGTGCTTAAAGTTTTGTAGTTATGCTTGTTTTACCTTCCTATGCAAGTTGATTCTTGTTCCCATAAGTTGTTTGCTCACAAAATCCCTATGCATAGGAAGTGGGTTAGACTTAAATGTGCTAGTCATATTCTTCGTGATGCTCTCTTTATGTTTCAATTCTTATCTCTTATGTGAGCATCATTGAAATCATCATGCCTAGCTAGGCGCGTTAAACGTTAGCGCTTGTGGGGAGGCAACCCAGTTTTATTTTAGTTCCTTGATTTTTGGTTCTGTTTAGTAATAAATAATCCATCTAGACTCTGTTTATATGTGGTTTTGTGTTTTAATTAGTGTTTGTGCCAAGTAGAACCTTTGGGAAGACTTGGGTGAAGTCTTTATGATCATGCTGTAAAAAACAGAAACTTTAGCGCTCACGAGATTAGCTAAAAAGTTTTACTGGATAGTGCTATTTAGTTGATTCTTTTTGCAGATGATTACTAGACAAATTTCTCAGGTCCACCAATTTATTTTAGAATTTGTGGTGTTCCAGAAGTTTGCGTTAGTTGCAGATTACTACAGACTGTTCTGTTTTTGACAGATTCTGTTTTCATTGTGTTGTTTGCTTATTTTGATGAATCTATGGCTAGTAAAATAGTTTATAAACCATAGAGAAGTTGGAATACAGTAGGTATAATACCAATATAAATAAAGAATGAGTTCATTACAGTACCTTGAAGTGGTGTTTTGTTTTCTTTCGCTAACGGAGCTCACGAGTTTTCTGTTAAGTTTTGTGTTGTGAAGTTTTCAAGTTTTGGGTAAAGATTCGATGGAGTATGGAATAAGGAGTGGCAAGAGCCTAAGATTGGGGATGCCCAAGGAACCCCAAGGTAATATTCAAGGATAACCAAGCGTCTAAGCTTGGGGATGCCCCGGAAGGCATCCCCTCTTTCGTCTTCGTTCATCGGTAACTTTACTTGGAGCTATATTTGTATTCACCACATGATATGTGTTTTGCTTGGAGCGTCATGTCATTTTATTTTGTTTTGCTTGCTGTTTGAATAAAGTATCAAGATCTGAAATTCTTAAATTTTAGAGAGTCTTCACATAGTTTTGTAATTATCCGACTACTCATTGATCTTCACTTATATCTTTCGGAGTAGTTTGTCATTTGCTCTAGTGCTTCACTTATATCTTTTAGAGCATGGTGGTAGTTTTATTTTGAAGAAATAGATGAACTCTCATACTTCACTTATATTATTTTGAGAGTCTTAAATAGCATGCTAATTTGCTTAAATAATCCTAATATGCTAAGCATACAAGATTTGTAAGAATTCTTATGAGTGTGTTGAATACTAAGAGAAGTTTGATGCTTGATGATTGTTTTGAGATATGAAGATGGTGATATTAGAGTCATGATAGTTGAGTAGTTGTGAATTTGATAGATACTTGTGTTAAAGTTTGTGATTCCCGTAGCATGCACGTATGGTGAACCGTTATGTGATGAAGTCGGAGCATAATTTATTTATTGATTGTCTTCCTTGTGAGTGGCGGTTGGGGACGAGCGATGGCTTTTCCTACCAATCTATCCCCCTAGGAGCATGCGCGTAATACTTTGCTTTGATAACTTGTAGGATTTTGCAATAAGTATATGAGTTCTTTATGACTATGTTGAGTCCATGGATTATACGCACTTTTCTTCCTTCCACCATTGCTAGCCTCTCTAATACCGCGCACTTTTCGCCGGTATCATACACCCACCATATACCTTCCTCAAAACAGCCACCATACCTACCTATCATGGCGTTTCCATAGCCATTCCGAGATATATTGCCATGCAACTTTCCACCGTTCTGTTTATTATGACACGCTCCATCATTGTCATATTGCTAGCATGATCATGTAGTTGATATCGTATTTGTGGCAAAGCCACCATTCATAATTCTTTCATACATGTCACTCTTGATTCATTGCATATCCCGGTACACCGTCGGAGCCATTCATATAGAGTCATATTTTGTTCTAAGTATCAAGTTATAATTCTTGAGTTGTAAGTAAATAAAAGTGTGATGATCATCATTCTTTAGAGAATTGTCCCAAGTGAGGAAAGGATGATGGAGACCATGATTCCCCCACAAGTCGGGATGAGACTCCGAACGAAAAAAAAGAAAAATGAAAAAAAGAGGCCATAAAAAAAGAGAAAAGACCCAAATAAAAAAAATGAGAGAAAAAGAGAGAAGGGACAATGCTACTATCCTTTTACCACACTTGTGCTTCAAAGTAGCACCAAGATCTTCATGATAGAGAGTCTCTCATTTTGTCACTTTCATATACTAGTGGGAATTTTTCATTATAGAACTTGGCTTGTATATTCCAATGATGGGCTTCCTCAAATGCCCTAGGTCTTCGTGAGCAAGCGAGTTGGATGCACACCCACTTATTTTCTTTTGTTGAGCTTTCATATACTTATAGCTCTAGTGCATCCGTTGCCTGGCAATCCCTACTCACTCACATTGATATCTATTGATGGGCATCTTCATAGCCCGTTGATACGCCTAGTTGATGTGAGACTATCTTCTACTTTTTGTCTTCTCCAGAACCACCATTCTATTCCACATATAGTGCTATATCCATGGCTCACGCTCATGTATTGCGTGAAGATTGAAAAAGTTTTGAAAATGTTAAAGTATGAAACAATTGCTTGGCTTGTCATCGGGTTGTGCATGATTTAAATATTTTGTGTGGGGAAGATGGAGCATAGCCAGACTATATGATTTTGTAGGGATAACTTTCTTTGGCCATGTTATTTTGAGAAGACATAATTGCTTAGTTAGTATGCTTGAAGTATTATTATTTTTATGTCAATATGAACTTTTGTCTTGAATCTTTCGGATCTGAATATTAATATCACAAGTAAGAAAAATTACATTGAAATTATGCCAACTAGCAATCCACATCAAAAATTATCTTTTTATCATTTACCTACTCGAGGACGAGCAGGAATTAAGCTTAGATGCTTGATACGTCTCCAACGTATCTATAATTTTTGATTGCTCCATGCTATATTATCTACTGTTTTGGGCAATATTAGGCTTTATTATCCACTTTTATATTATTTTGGGACTAACATATTAAACGGAGGCCCAGCCCAGATTTCTTTGTTTTATGCCTATTTCAGTGTTTCGAAGAAAAGGAATATCAAACGAAGTCGAAACGGAACGAAATCAACTGGAGAAGTTTTTTTTGGAAGGAAACCTACCAGATGGGCTTGGAGTGCACATCAGGGAAGAAGGGAGGTGCCCACGAGGGTGGGGGGGGGGGGCGCTCCCAACCCCCTGGGGCGTGCCCCTGCCTCGTGGCCCCCCCTTCGATCCAGCGACGTACTCCTTTCACCCATATATACCCACGTATCCTAAAACTTCCATAACAGAGATTAGATCGGGAGTTCCGCCGCCGCAAAACCTCCAGAGCTACCAAAAACCAATCGGGACCCTGTTCTGGCACCCTACCGAAGGGGGGAACCCATCACCGGTGGCCATCTTCATCATCCCGGCGCTCTCCATGACGAGGAGGGAGTAGTTCCCCCTCGGGGCTGAGGGTATGTACCAGTAGCGATGTGGTTGATCTCTCTCTCTCTCTCTCTCTCGTGTTCTTGATTTGGCACGATCTTGATGTATCGCGAGCTTTGCTATTATAGTTGGATCTTATGTTTCTTCTCCCCCTCTACTCTCTTGTAACGGATTGAGTTTGCCCTTTGAAGTTATCTTATCGGATTGAGTCTTTAAAGATTTGAGAACACTTGATGTATGTCTTGCCGTATGATTCCGAGGTGACAATGGGATATCACGTGATTCACTTGATGTATGTTTTGGTGATCAACTTGCGGGTTTCGCCCATGAACCTGTGCATAGGGGTGGGCACACGTTTTCGTCGTGATTCTCCGGTAGAAACTTTGGGGCACTCTTTGAGGTTCTATGTGTTGGTTGAATAGATGAATTTGAGATTGTGTGATGCATATCGTATAATCATACCCACAGATACTTGAGGTGACATTGGAGTATCTAGGTGACATTAGGGTTTTGGTTGATTTGTGTCTTAAGGTGTTATTCTAGTATGGACTCTAGGGCTGTTTGTGACACTTATAGGAATAGCCCACCAGATTGATTGGAAAGAATAACTTTGAGGTGGTTTCGTACCCTACCATAATCTCTTCGTTTGTTCTCCGCTATTAGTGACTTTGGAGTGACTCTTTGTTGCATGTTGAGGGATAGTTATATGATCCAATTATGTTTTTATTGTTGAGAGAACTTGCACTAGTGAAAGTATGAACCCTAGGCCTTGTTTCCTAGCATTGTAATACCGTTTACGCTCACTTTTATCATTATTTACCTTGCTGTTTTTATTAATTCAGATTACAAATACCTTTATCTACCATCCCTATTGCACTTGTATCACCATCACTTCGCCGAACTAGTGCACCTATACAATTTACCATTGTATTGGGTGTGTTGGGGACACAAGAGACTCTTTGTTATTTGGTTGCAGGGTTGTTTGAGAGAGACCATCTTCATCCTACGCCTCCCACGGATTGATAAACCTTAGGTCATCAACTTGAGGGAAATTTGCTACTGTCCTACAAACCTCTGCACTTGGAGGCCCAACAATGTCTACAAGGAGAAGGTTGCGTAGTAGACATCACCACCCTACGTTAATTGGGTAGGCTTGCCGGCGCGTAAACCCAGGCCACGGTGCTTTGACGACGGATCCTCAATGGCCTGCCGGGTGTGCTTGCTGCCAGGCGAACCACCTTACCGTCTCAACCCCGCCGCCCGAACTGTCGAGCTTGACTCGAGTCAGAATCGAGAGAGTTGCCAATCGCGGTAGGCTACCCTGCCGTTATCGACGTAGCCACCCGAACTGTTGAGCAGACTGGAAACAGAGCGAGGGCGTTGCCAATAGTGGAAGGGCCCCTTTACGTGCAGGTTTACCATACAAAGAATGAGATCCCCGAGGGGAATAACCTTATATCAAAAGGAAATATTTAAAGTTGGGCATGACTTAGCTTTCCTTTCGCCGCACTGGCGCCCTTCGCGCCTGCAGACAGCGCTGTTCTCTTGGCCTTCTTCTTCTATAGAAGCCATGGCCACGTGGAACTGCTAAGCTGGCTGCTAAACTAGATTCTCACAATTGCGCCCCCTACCTGGCGCGCCAAAGATGTCGGGGAAACGACACCTATGGGAACACTGGAATCCCTTCTACGGTTGGAGGGCGCGGGGTTGTGAGAAGAGCAGGTTTAGGAGCTAGCACAAAGATCGTTTACCCAGGTTTGGGCCGCGAAGATGTGTAATACCCTAGTCCTGCTTTGGTGTGTATTTCAGAGTGTTCTTGAGCTCTCGAACTAGCTACGGTGGTTGTGTAGTTCCAAAGGGCCGAATCCTTCCCCAGTATGCCTCGGGCCTCCTTTATAGTCAAAAAAGGGGTTGCCACAATGGCACATAGGAGGTGGAAAGGTGTACAGTGCGCGAGCTTATCGCCCGGCATTACGGGACAAAGCGCATTAAATGCGCTACTTAGGTGTCCATTAGCTTTATCGGGGATGGGAACGAGGCCCGTCCCGTCCGTCGCCGCTCCGCCTCGCTTCGACACGCGCCCAGGCCAGCGATGTGTCCAGCGCCATGTAGCCAGGCAGGCTACTGAGGTGGCGCGGTGGTAGGGCCTTCACGAAGATCTGCATGCCACCACGCAGGTGCTTGCTGAGTTGGTATGGAAGCCGCATGTTGCCACGCAGGTGCCTGCCAGCTGGTTGGGCTAGCAGCTGCATGCGAACAGTGCCGGAGTCTTGGTTGATGCCGGCCTGGCTATGGACCCGCAGGCGTCCTCGAGAAGGGCCTCGCCGGAGCCCCGGCAAGGGTCTTGGGGATCTCCTCGGCAAGGATCTTGCCGAGGATTGTCGTCTTCTAGTCCTCATCTGAACTTGCGTATTCATGATCTTGACAAAGATCTGCATGCCACCACGGAGGTGCCTCCCGAGCCCTGGTTCCAATGTAGTTGTTGACGGTGTTTGGAACCCTTGGGCTCAAGGGTGGCTCGCTCTGCTAGCATTGGGAAAGCTGCCTCGGCAAGGCTCTTGCCGGGGCTGCGGAGGCCGCCTCGGCAAGGGTCTTGCCGGGGGGAGTCCACCTCGCCTCTCTGCTCTTTGTGTACTTGGTCTTGGCATTGTTTTTGTTGGCCTTGTGCTTCGGTTTCCCTCTGGCTTCCCTCCTCTGCCTTGTTAAGTGTGGCCGCGGGTGCGGCTCTTACTGCCCGTGCACAATGCCCCTACTTTTGTACACCGACACATCATCCCGCAACTAACTCATTAGTCGCATTGCTTGCAAGGCTTATAGTGATGTGCATTACCGAGAGGGCCCAGAGATACCTCTCCGACAATCGGAGTGACAAATCCTAATCTTGATCTATGCCAACTCAACAAGTACCATCGGAGACACCTGTAGAGCACCTTTATAATCACCCAATTATGTTGTGACGTTTGGTATCACACAAAGTGTTCCTCTGGTATTCGCGAGTTGCATAATCTCATAGTCATAGGAACATGTATAAGTCATGAATAAAGCAATAGCAACATACTAAACGATCAAGTCCTAAGCTAACGGAATGGGTCAAGTCAATCACATCATTCTCTAATGATGTGATCCCGTTAATCAAATGGCAACTCATGTCTATGGCTAAGAAACTTAACCATCTTTGATTCAACGAGCTAGTCAAGTAGAGGCATACTAGTGACACTCTGGTTGTCTATATATTCACACATGTACTAAGTTTCCAGTTAATACAATTCTAGCATGAATAATAAACATTTATCATGATATAAGGAAATATAAATAACAACTTTATTATTGCCTCTAGGGCATATTTCCTTCAGTCTCCCACTTGCACTAGAGTCAATAATCTAGTTCACATCGCCATGTGATTTAACACCAATAGTTCACATCACCATGTGATTAACACCCATAGTTCACATCGTCATGTGACCAACACCCAAAGGGTTTACTAGAGTCAATAATTTAGTTCACATCGCTATGTGATTAACACCCAAAGAGTACTAATGTGTGATCATGTTTTGCTTGTGAGAGAAGTTTAGTCAGTGGGTCTGCCACATTCAGATCCATATGTATTTTGCAAATATTCTATGTCTACAATACTCTGCATGGAGCTACTCTAGCTAATTGCTCCTACTTTCAACATGTATCTAGATCGAGACTTAGAGTCATCCAGATCGGTGTCAAAGCTTGCATCGACGTAACTCTTTACAAAGAACTCTTTGTTACCTCCATAACTGAGAAACATATCCTTATTCTACTAAGGATAATTTTGAGCGCTGTCCAATGATCAACTCCTGGGTCACTACTGTACCCTCTTGCCAAACTCATGGTGAGGTACACAATAGGTCTGGTACACAACATAGCATACTTTATAGAACCTATGACTGAGGCATAGGGAATGACTTTTCATTCTCTTTCTATTTTCTGTCGTGGTCGGGTTTTGAGTCTTTACTCAACTTCACACCTTGCAACACAGGAAATAACTCCTTCTTTGACTGTTCCATTTTGAACTACTTCAAAATCTTGTCAAGGTATGTATTCGTCAAAAATCTTATCAAGCGTCTTGATCTATCTTTATAGATCTTGATGCACAATATATAAGCAGCTGCACCGAGGTCTTTCTTTCAAAAACTCCTTTCAAACACTCCTTTATGCTTTCGAGAAAATTCTACATCATTTTTGATCAACAATATGTCATTCACATATACTTATCAGAAAGGTTGTAGTGCTCCCACTCACTTTCTTGTAAATACAGGCTTCACCGCAAGTCTGTATAAAACTATATGCTTTGATCAACTTATCAAAGCGTATATTCCAACTCCGAGATGCTTGCACCAGTCCATAGATGGATCGCTGGAGCTTGCATATTTTGTTAGCGCCTTTAGGATTGACAAAACCTTCTAGTTGTATCATATACAACTCTTTTTTAAGAAATGCATTAAGGAATGCAGTTTTGACATCCATTTGCCAGATTTCATAAAATGTGGCAATTACTAACATGATACGGACAGACTTAAGCATCGCTACGAGTGAGAAAATCTTATTGTAGTCAACACCTTGAACTTGTCAAAAACTTTTTGCGACAATTCGAGCTTTGTAGATAGTAACACTATTATCAGCGTCCGTCTTCCTCTTGAAAATCCATTTATTCTCAATGGCTTGCCGACCATCGGGCAAGTCAATCAAAGTCCATACTTTGTTCTCATACATGGATCCCATCTCAGATTTCATGGCCTCAAGCCATTTCGTGGAATCTGGGCTCATCATCGCTTCCTCATAGTTCGTAGGTTCGTCATGGTCTAGTAACATGACTTCCAGAAAGGATTACCATACCACTCTGGTGCGGACCATACTCTGGTTGACCTATGAGGTTCGGTAGTAACTTGATCTGAAGTTTCATGATCATCATCATTAGCTTCCTCACTTAATTGGTGTATGAATAACTGGAACTGATTTCTGTGATGAACTACTTTCCAATTCGGGAGAAGGTACAATTACCTCATCAAGTTCTACATTCCTCCCACTCACTTCTTTCGAGAGAAACTTCTTCTCTAGAAAGGATCCATTCTTAGCAACGAAATCTATGATAGAAGGTGTACCCAACAGTTTCCTTTGGGTATCCTATGAAGACGCATTTCTCCGATTTGGGTTCGAGCTTATCAGGTTGAAACTTTTTCACATAAGCATCACAACCCCAAATTATAAGAAATGACAGCTTAGGTTTATTTCTAAACCACAGTTCATACGGTGTCGTCTCAACAGATTTAGATGGTGCCCTATTGAACGTGAATGCAGCTGTCTCTAATGCATAACCCCAAAACAATAGTGGTAAATCGGTAAGAGATATCATAAATCGCACCATATCCAATAAAGTACGGTTACTATGTTCGGACACACCATTACGCTGTGGTGTTCCAGGTGGCGTGAGTTGCGAAACTATTCCACATTGTTTCAAATGAAGACCAAACTCGTAACTCAAATATTCACCTTCACGATCATATCATAGAAAATATATTTTCTTGTTACGATGATTTTCCACTTCACTCTGAAATTCTCTGAACTTTTCAAATGTTTCAGACTTATGTTTCATCAAGTAGATATACCCATATCTGCTCAAATCATCTATGAAGGTTAGAAAATAACGATACCCGCCGCGAGCCTCAACACTCATTGGACCGCATACATCAGTATGTATTATTCCGAATAAGTCAGTTGCTTGTTCCATTGTTCCGGAGAACGGAGTCTTAGTCATCTTGACCATGAGGAATGGTTCGCAAGCATCAAGTGATTCACAATCAAGTGATTCCAAAATCCCATCAGCATGGAGTTTCTTCATGCGTGTCGGCGTTCTGGGAACGGGGGTCCCCAGACTTGCCTGCGTGCGGCCCACGACGTGGCTCCACCAGCGGCCCTATATGGCCCATCTTCACAAGCAAACACCCAAGACCCTCGCGAGGGGCCAAGCCTCGCGAGGCGGACAACACAAGACCTCCTCGGGGGCAGCCTCACCAGGCTGGCTCGCGAGGGGCGGAGAGATCAAGGCAAGGGGAACCTCGCTAGGTTCCTATGACGTAAGCTATGACGACCAAGGCCAGGCGGGCGCCAGCGAGCACAGTGTCCTTGTTTCCTCTTTGGTGCTAAGGGGCAAGCGCATGCGAGGAGTCTCGAGGCATCAGGCAAAGGTTTCCATATAGGTGCAACGAGACCAAGACCAGAAGGATCGCAAGACGGAGGTTACCGTGGAGCCCAAGACAGCGTCACCACCAGAGCCTTTGGCAAGCGAAGACCACCTTTAGTCAGGATAGCTTGTACTAGCTGCCCCCCTTCAAACTGGCCGTTGTGGCATCCCTTCCCGCTCAATATTTGGGAAGAGGACCAGGGCCTCTATAAATAGGACTAGCCACCATCGCTAGAGGGGGATCACTCAGTCCACCAACCACCACACAAGCTCACCGAGCACAAGAGCACCTCTCCTCAGGAGGCTGTTCTTCCCTTGTACTGTTCATCCTTAGCCCAAGCGACAATCCACCACACCAAACTAGAGTAGGGTATTACACCACAATGGTGGCCCGAACCAGTATAAATCTTGTGTCCCTTTGTTCTTTGGGTTCGTCGAGCTAGGCCGTGAGATCATGATGCTAGCGAGATAGAGGCGGGAGAGATCTACGTGCGCACCCCAGTGTTCGAACTCAAGGGTTTTGCCGGAACCCGAAATCCAACATTTGGCGCCCAGTAGGTGCACTGCTTCGCCCTCCCGGCAACCCGCGTCCCCGACCGGCTCTCATGGACGCCGCCTCTTCTCCGACTGGATCGACGGGCGCCCTCAGCGGCGCCATGGGGCTCCGGGCCTTCACCCCCGCCCTGCGACAGGTGCGGTGGCCGCACAAGTTCAAGCCGAAGATGCCGCCCCGCTACGATGGTGTGGCGGACCCGACGGCCTTCCTGCTGGCGTATGAGGAGGCCGTTCTGGAGGCCGGGGGCGACGATAAGGTCATGGACAACTGGCTCCCCATGGCCCTCGCTGGCGTGCCACGCGCCTGACTCCTCCATCTGCCGGGATCTTCTGTAGCCTCTTGGGGGGAGCTGCGCGACCTCTTCATCATGCGCTTCGGGGGACCAGCACCCCCCGTCGTCGCGGCTCTCCTCGGCGGCTCACAGGCGCCGCCCTCGGACCGTCACATCAAGCCGTTCTTTTGCCAGATCAGCACCGCGTCCACACAGCAGGGGACTCCCCCGGGTTGGGCGGCGCCCAAGGCCGACCTGACCTTTGACTCGAGGGATCACCCAGTCACCACCGTCGGCTCGGGCGTGCTCCTGATGCTTTGCACGCCCACCATCTGCAGCGTAGCCGTTACCAAGATCCTCATCAACGGCGGCACTGGCCTCAACGTGCTCTCTGTGGATGCTTTTAGCCTCCTTCACGTATCGCTTGAGCGGCTCCGCCCCAACAAGTCCTTCTCCGGGGTCGGCGGCGGCTCCTCCAACCCCTGGGGCAGATCCGTCTCCCCGTGACTTTCGATACACACGACAACTACCGCACCGAGCTAATCGACTTCGACATCGCCCGCATCGACTTACCGTACAACGCCATCCTCGGGTACCCGGCGCTGGCTCAGTCTATGGCAGCTACTCATCCCGCCTACAACCTCATGAAGATGCCAGGGAGCAAGGGTGTCCTCACTGTGGTCGGGGACACCAAGGAAGCCTTGGCTGCCCTCAAACTCGCTTTCAGGGCCACGGCGGCAGCTTGCCCGGCCGGCAAGGCCGTGCCCCGGGCCAAGGGGGCTGCGCCGACCAAGAAGAAGCAACAATTCACTCAAGGCCAAGCCAAGACGAAGCAAGTACCGGTCGACGAGGATGGGGCCTCAGGCGCCACCTTTACTATAGGCGCCGACCTCGCTCCAGATCAATAAAGGGAGTTGGTGGACTTCGTCCGGGTGAACAAGGAGGTGTTCGCCTGTGAGCCCAAGCAGCTAGTTGGTGTCCCGAGAGAAGTTATTGAGCATCATCTGAAGGTATGCCCCAACGTGCGCCCTGTGAAGCAGAGGGCACGGTGACAGTCCACGGAGAAGCAGTTGTTCATCGTCCAGGAAACTCGCAAGCTAGAGGCAGCAGGCATCATTCGCGAGGTCCGGTACCCGGAATGGCTGGCGAACCCCGTCGTCGTGCCGAAGAAAGGAGGAAAGGAGCGCATGTGCGTCGACTTCACCAACCTCAACAAGGCCTGCCCTTAAGACCCATTCCGCTGCGCGCCGACGGATTGTCGACTCCACCGCCGAGTGTGACCTGCTATGCTTCCTGGATGCGTTCTCAGGCTACCACCAGATCAAGATGGCAGTGGAAGATGTGGAGAAAATGGCTTTCCTGACCCCGTGCGGGGTATACTGCTACACATGCATGCCCTTCGGACTGCGCAACGTAGGAGCAACCTTTCAGCGGTTGATGCACATCGCCTTGGGGCGGCAGCTTGGGAGAAACACTAAAGCCTACGTTGACGACATTGTGGTAAAGTCTCGGGAAGCGAGAACTTTGATTCAGGACCTGGAGGAGACCTTCGCGAGCCTGCGCCAGGTGCACCCGCGGCTCAACCCGGAGAAGTGCGTGTTTTGTGTCCCTTCCGGCAAGTTGTTGGGTTTCCTCGTGTCCCACAGGGGGGGTCGAGGCCAACCCGGAGAAGGTCAAGGCGATCGAAGACATGAGCCCGCTACAAACCCTCAAAGAGATGCAGAAGCTTGCCGGTTGCGTGACTTCACTGGGGCGCTTCATCTCCAAGTTGGGAGAGCATGCCCTACCATTCTTCAAGCTGATGAAGAAGAAGGGCCCATTTGAGTGGACCCCGGAGGCTGACCAAGCGTTTCAAGACCTCAAGAGATACTTGACCAGTCCGCCGGTGATGGTGGCACCTCGTCCTCTCGAGCCCTTGGTACTTTACCTATCTGCCACGCCCCACTCCGCCAGCGCGGCGCTGGTGGCCCTTAGAGAAGAGCGTCAGGTCAAGGGCCCGCCAAGTGAAGTCACCAAGCTGAACGAGGAAGCACAACACCACGGCATTGCTCCTGGGACAGCGGCTGCCCCGGCAGGTCATCAAGCCCCTGAAGCTGGAGATCCACAGGAAACACCTCAGCCCCGAGAACCAAAGACTCCGTCGGCTCTCCGCCCTCGTCGAGCATCCGGTGTGCCCGTCGGCCGCGATTGCTACGGGATGCGAGAGCCCGATACCCCATGCCTCAGAAGCTCTTGCTCACGCTCCTGGTAGCCTCGCGTAAGCTACGCCAATACTTCCAGGGTCACCCCGTCAAGGTCGTCTCAGCTGACCCGTTGGAGAGAGTACTCAGGAGCCCCAATGCTGCGGGAAGGGTTGCCGAATGGAACATCGAGTTACAAGCGTTTGACTTGGAGTTCAGCACAACCAGGGTCATCAAGGGGGCTGCACTCGCCGACTTTGTAGCCGAATGGACCGACACCCTGGAACTCGAAGCAGGCGAGAACCGACCCCTCTCGCCAGGGAGCGAAGCGCCGGATGGCTGGGTCATGTACTTTGATGGCGCGTTCGTGCGCCAGGGCGCGGGGGCTGGAGCCGTGCTCATCTCGCCCACTCAGGACAAGCTTTACTACACCGTGCAGCTCTGCTTCCAGTAGGGCGAGAAGGTCTCCAACCACATCACAGAGTACGAAGGCCTCTTCGTCGGCCTCAGGGATGCGGTGGCCCTGGGGGTGAAATGCCTCACCATCAAAGGAGACTCGCAGCTCCTCGTCAACTTCTCCAACAAGGTGTATGAGCCGAGGGATGAGCACATGGAGGCATACCTCGCGGAGGCATAAAATGGAGAAGCAGTTCACAGGCCTAGAGCTACAGCATGTGCCTCGTGGCACCAACAAGGAGGCCGACGACATTGCCAAGAGAGCATCCAGGTGGCTACCCCAAGAGCCTGGCGTCTTCGAGGAACAGCTCTTCAAGCCTTCAGTAGCACCCCCACCCGCGGAACCGATGCCACCTCAGGAGGAACTTCCCCAGCCACCAGCCTCGGGAGCCCCCGCCTGCGGCCCGACCTCGGGAGCGCGCCTGTTCCTGGTGCTCGAGCCTCAGGAGGGGTGCTGGATCGAGGAGTTCAAGGCATACCTGACGCAAGGCACATTGCCCGAGAAGGAAGAAGACGCGGAGCGTGTGGCCCGGCGAGCTACTGACGTCTTGCATTGAGACGATGAGCTATCTGACGGCGAATGATGTTTCTCTATGATGCATCTCCAGACAATAGGGGAATGAGCTGCTGACTGACATACACGGCGGAGACTGCGGGCACCACTCATCGTCGCGCACCCTAGTCGGCAAGGCTTTCTACAACGGGTTCTACTGGCCCACGGCACTCAACGACGCGGCTGAGCTGGTGAAATCCTGCGAGGCCTGCCAATTCCACACCAAGCAGATCCACCATCCAGCTCAGGGCCTCTAGACCATCTCGCTCTCATGGCCGTTCGCGGTCTGGGGGCTGGATATCCTGGGCCCATTCCCTCGAGCGCCTGGAGATTACCGCTACCTCTACGTCGCCATCAACAAATTCACCAAGTGGGCAGAAGTGGAAGCCGTCCGCCATCCCAGCTAGGTCAGCAGTCAAGTCCATCAAGGGCCTCGTAAGCCGATTTGGGGTCCCTAACTGCATCATCACCAACAACGGCTCACAGTTCACTAGCAATCTCTTCAAAACTTATTGTGCTAACCTTGGAACGCAGATCTGCTATGCCTCCATGGCGCACCCCAGGAGCAACGGCCAGGCCGAACGCGCCAACGCGGAAGTCCTGAGGGGCCTCAAGACCAGGACCTTCAAGAAGAAGCTCGAGGCCTGCAGCAGGGGCTGGCACGACGAGCTCCAGTCCGTGCTGTGGTCCATCCGCACCACCGCCACCAAGCCAACAGGCGAGACTCCGTTCTTCCTCGTCTACGGAGCAGAAGCGGTTCTCCCACACGAGGTTAGGCATCGCTCCGCGCGGGTCCTGACATTCGACGAGATGCAGCAGGACGCCATGCGGGGGATGGACCTCGTGCTGGGGGAGGAACGCTGCCGTGAAGCCTCGCTCTGAGCTGCAAGGTACCAGCAGGCGCTGCGGCGGTACCACTGCTGCAGCATCCGCTCCAGGATGCTCGAGGTGGGTGATCTCGTCCTGAGGCGGGTGCTCTCCAGGGAAGGGCTGCACAAGCTCTCACCCATGTGGGAGGACCCGTTTCGGGTCGCCCATGTCTCCAGGCCTGGCGCCACGCGCCTGGAGACGCAGGACGAGATCCCCATCCAGAACGCCTGGAACATCCAGCACCTCCAGAAGTCCTACCCCTGAAGAAAGGCCCAGTGCCTGTGAAGAAGGCCCAGTGCCTGTGAAGGTCTCCGCTCGTGACAATCTCACGTAATAATGAGTGGGGCTGTACATGCCCTAGAGTCTCAGGAGTGCCGCCCTCAGGCCTCGGGGGCTCCCTCCCACGTCCTAGTGGCAGTACTTAGCTCCGCACTGGTGAGAAGACAAGAAGACTAGACTAGGTGCTGGACGCGGCTTTTTCATTTGCTTTCCATGATTGGCTCGCCCTCTTTAATGAGACCTTGCTTTCTGGGGTTCCTCGCTGGCTTGGTTCCCCTGCCTTTTTGCCCCCCCCCCCCTTCTTTTGCTCTCGGTTCCTCGTTTTGACCCGTTCTCTCCCTCGCATGCCTCACGAGGGGGCTGGACAGGGGCCCTCGTGAGTGTTTTTTTCCTGTTCTTTGCAAGGCACCCTCGCTCGAGCTCGCAAATTGGCGTACCTCCCTTAATTCGTGCCCCTCGGGTAACGCGATGCGAGGCGCTGGGTCATGGCCGGCTGCGCCTGCGACCTGGGCTCGGAAGAGCTCGGAGAGTAAGAGTTTCCTAATGAATTTTTGCAGTCCCCAGACGCCTCCTGAGCCATGGAGCACTACAAAAAATACACTTCCGTGATGATATGTGTTTGTCACAGTAGGTCACGTTTTCTGTCATGCATGTACATCCATGACAAATTTATGACAGAATCAAGATAGTCACACCTATGCTGTCGTAGAAGTGTTCCATGACATTACCAAAATTATCATCGCGGAAGTGTCCACTTCCATGACGATAAATCGCGCGTCACAGAAGTGCTTTCATCAAGGGTGACCGACACGTGGCATCCACCGTAGCGAACGCCGTTAAGCTATCAGTCCGGTTTTGGATCCGATAACCCGTTAACAGCCCCGACCAATGGGGATTTTCAACGTGTAAAATCATCATTGGATAGAGGAAACACGTGTCGGCTCACCGTTGGGACAGACATCATCCACTCATTGGACCCAAAGCGCCTATGATACGTCGACACATGGCACGGCCCAACAGAGGCCCATTCCTGTGAAAAGGCCGGCCCGTTTGACTTGGTCAAAAGGTGGCGGGCGGCCCACGGCAAGCCTGTTAACGGCCTGTTCGCATATAGCCCATTTACAGCCTGCTAACCCAGGGCCCGTTTACAGCCTATCCGAATTAGGCCCAGTAGCATCATGTGGGCCGTCCAATATAATTCCAGCCCGTTTTAACTTCCGGCCCATGTATGACCCATGACGTATTTCGGCCCATATGAGTCCCTTGTAACTCTTGGCCCATTAATGGCCCGTGGTGAAACCGGCCCGTAATGAACAGTGTATCGCTTTATACCCATTAGCGGCCCATTATTCCATTGGGTCGTTTCCAGCCCGTTTTACCTTTCGGCCTTCTGAGGGCCCATTTATTCTTGGGCTCATTTCCAGCATTCGGTTACTTACGGCCTGTTACTGGCCTTTTCTGCTTGTGGGCCAAATTCAGGCAGTGGATACTGTCGGCCCGTTTGCAGCCCGTTAATCTGTTGGGTCATTTTCTTAGCATCATCAAATACGGCCTATTAATGACCTGTTATGGTCAGCCCATAAAACGTACGATTTCCCCTCTAGCCCGTTTACGGCCCCTTATACAGCCTGTACAAGGCCCATAGATGAGACGAATCGTAGAAGGCCCATGGATCCTACGGGACGTAGAAGGCCCATTGACCCAACGGCCCATAGAAGGCCCATTGATCCGACGTCCAATAGAAGGCCCATGGATCCGATGGCCCATAGAAGGCCCATGGACCCGACAGCCGATAGAAGGCCCACGAATCCGACGGCCATAAAAGGCCATGGATCGTCCGTCCCGTAGACGGCCCATGGATCGTACGGCCTGTGGAGGGCCATGGTCAACAACGTTTGGGTGAGTTGGCCCCCGTTTGAACGATATAGCATATTCAAAGAATTATCCTACTCTATACTATCACCTCTAAAAACATACACTATACAATAAAGAGACTAAGGCATAGAAACGTAGAATAATCCTACACTATACAAGGTGACACAAACTAGTTACTTGTCTCCTTGGAAGATAAATATGCATACTTTCCAGTCCGTGAACACAAAATGATGAGATTATAACAAAACAACAACACATAATGAAACATGCCGCATCTCTTGCACTTGCACACAATGAAATGAGCATTTACTATGTCTGCACTATGTAAAAACTAGGCATGCCTTCGAAGTGGATCTCCAGGTACTCTTGGAGATCCTACTTTAGTGTATAGCCAAACCTTTATGTCACCTATGAGTTAGAAAAGGCCCCACTACAGCAGGCCTTAGTGTTTAAATTGTTGACAAGCTTTGTTAGAGTGTTAGGTCAAGAACAACAAGTAATCAAAGCAAACAGCCCTAGTATGGCTGGCTAATGAAAACAAGCAATTGAACAGATGTGTGAGCAAATCTTACATATCAAGAAAAGAAGCAAAGAAGGAGGCTTAAAGACCATCACTTGACTGACCAGATTTAAGGGGCATTTAAACATCATGTGCAACGTATGAACTAACATAAACATTGCATATTCCAGATTCTACAATGGAATGCACATGTATTAGGTTATGCCATGTATGATGATGCCTAAATGCACATTATAGCAGGCAGGAGTGATTCATTATTGCACGCACAATTGAATTGCAGGTTAAGGGCCAGTTCTATTCCGCCTTTTCAGGGCTTATTGTCAAAATAATCCATAAAAGATGTAAAGAAGTCATTTTTGAGTTATGGGCTTGGGCTTAACTAATTTCACTTTGGAGGGCGGTGTTTCGGGTAGAACCTCACTAAAAATTGAAGGGAAGGGAATAGTGAAATGACTCTGTTGTCTGCCCAATATTACACTCAAAATGCAACTGGTGGCCTTGCGTCACACCTCACCCTCAAGTAAAACAAACACATAGCGTTCATTGCCCTGCCCGCTTGCATCTCCTCTCCCCTTTCCCTCTACCTCGATCCCCTGCCTGCAGCACTAGGGTTCCTCCAGCAAGCCGTCGCCATTGGTCCCACCTGGCCTGGTCCTCAATGATGCTCTATCCAGCTAGGCTACATGGCCGGCGGGTAGGGGCAAATCTCCTTGGCTGCTCCTACCTCTGGCGCCGCCCCTCATTCTCATGGTCTGCAGCAGCTGCTCCACTGTGGTTCGTCCAACGCACTACTCGGCGCTGCACAACTTCTGATTGATGCCACATCATGCGGTAGAAGGCACCTTATTCCCCCTCCCCACCTCCCAGGCCATGGCCTTGAGGTGTTGTTGAAGGATGAGCTCGTCCAACAAGGTGAGGATCTCCTCTGATTTTTTGCCAAATTTTCATTCTGATCCACTATACAATGAATTGCTATGAGCTGCTTCATTGTCGCTATATGATGCATTGCTATGAGCTGCTCCTACTTTGCTGCTATATGATGAATTGCTATGAGCTTACGCTACTATATGATGAATTGCTATGAGTTGTCTTGCTGCTATATGATGAATTGCTATGAGTCTGCTGCTGCTGTATGATGAGTTGCTATAAGCTGCTCCTGCCGCTGTATGATGAATTGCTATGAGCTGCTCCTGCTGATGCTATATGATGAATTGCTATGAGCTGCTCACCATCTTTGTTATATGATGAATTGCTATGAGCTGCTCCTGCTGCTGCTATATGATGAATTCTTTGTGAGCTGCTCCTGCTGCTGCTATATGATGAATTGCTGTGAGCTGCTCCTGCTGCTGCTATATGATGAATTGCTATGAGCTGCTGCTAGTATATGATGAATTGCACACTGCTGCTGCTGCTGTATGATGAGTTGCTATGAGCTACTGCTGCTGCTATATGATGCTTTCAGGTGGTGCTGTTATATGATAATAACAGCCACTTGGACCATCGAATTTCAATAAATAATTGTTCTTCATTTAAATGTGGGTCATGCGTTTTTCGTTTAAATTAGGCAATGGGATCTCTATGGAAAACTTTGACCAAAGTAGATTGTGCCAAGATCTTTGTATTTGAATTTTGAGCAAATAGTGATGGTCTGTTTTCCTATCATATTAATTCTTGCCTTTGGGTTCAATTTGTGATGTTTGCAAGTCAAATTAATTTTCATATGGGCAGCAAAATGAAAAAATATAATGCAATCTAGACTTTTCACTAATCATACCAAAGATAAGCTGAAAACGCAATGAAAAGAACTGGTTGGTTTATTACATGGAGCTTATATTCACAGGTTCTTATTTTCTTAGGATAACTCGTAATAATTGTCCCTAAGAAACCTGGCCAATAGAACTGACATACAAATAACATGTCACGATGATTGCAATGGAGGAGTGACGTACCATAGCACATTGTATAGGCTCACCGCTAGCTCTCCTTTTTTGCGATGTTCCATGAAATTGCCACACACATCTTGTACTTTTTCATTGTGTAACCATATCTGCAAGTTGACACGGCTAATTTCAGACATGTCTACATGATAATACATTGCATATCCCTTGCACATATTTAAACCACCAATTAATGATTGGGTCCGTAGCATAAACTAGCCATGACTCTGTGTGCTGGACTAGCAGGCACTCTAAGGGAGCCTAATGTAGTGTACACATGCCACCTATGATTTTGTGTAATGTACTGCCTCCGTTCCTAAATATATGTTTATGTAGAGATTCCAGTATGGACCACATACAAATGTATATAGATGCATTTTCGAGTGTAGATTCACTCATTTTGCTCCGTATGTAGCCTATAGTGGAATATCTAGAAAGACTTATATTTAGGAGCGGAGGTACAAGGTAGTATCATGTATGACATCCACATATCTAATTTAGCAGCCAGTAGTAGAAATCATTGTCTTCACAAAAGGGATTACTGGTCGAAAATCCTAGCAAAGCACGCTGGCAGGCACAGAATAATACAAGAGAGAGAGAGAGACATGCTTACAAGATCATAGCAATGCCTCGGTCTAGGATCTTGGCTGGACAAGCTGTTAGATCCAGAAGAAACATCGTCCTTGTAGTTTTTGCCAGCTGCATAACAGGTAACGGCGACCTGTTAGTATATTTGAAGTACATCGGGCAGGTGATGCTGGACGGGTTTAAAGGTGACAAGTACCTAGGCCGTGGCGGGTGCTTGGCATCTTGCCGACAGTGGGAATCAGGTTAGAAAGCGTCAAGGGTGATGACGCTACCGGCTGTCGAGGTCCGTAAGGAGATCTAGAACCGTCGAGTAGGGTGTTTGTGGAGCGGCTCCGGTAGGGTGGATTACGGTGTGGGCGAAGTGGATCTGTGGCCGTGGACGAGGGCGTAGGTGAAGCTGCTCCGGTGGTTGGGTTAAGGATGGTGTCGACGATGCGGATCTGCGTCCGTGGACGGGGCGTCAGAAGCTGCTCCGGTAGGTTGGATGAGGGTGCGAGGAAGCGGATCTGAGGCCATGGACTTGTGAGTTGGCAAAGCGGCCCCGGAAGGGTTTAAAATGGTATAGGCAAAGCTACTCCGGTGGGGTTGACGATGGTGTCGGCGAAGCGGCTCCGTTAGGGTTGAGGAAGGTGTCGGCGAAGAGGATCAGAGGCTGTCGACGGGGCGTCGGTGGGGCGGCTCCGGGGTGGACTAATCGTCTCTAGTGGGGAGTACGAATGAGCCGTTGTAGATGCGCTGCAGTTGACGAGAGTACCGACGAAGCAGATCTGGCGCCGTGGACAAGGCCGGCACTGAATGGGCTGTGGTATAGTGGTGGATGAGCAGTCTACTTGTTTCTAGGGGAGGTGGGAGGGGTAGATGCGACCGCAGAAGCAGATCCGGCAAGGTGGACACCGCTGGCAGTGAATGGGCTCTGGTACGCCGGTGGATGAGCAGTATAGGGTTTCGATAGGGGAGGGGAGAAAGGCCAATGAAGTATGGACGGCGTGATGTGAGTGTTGGGGAACGTAGCAGAAATTCAAAATTTTCCTACGTGTCTCCAAGATCTATCTATGGAGAAACTAGCAACGAGGGGAAGGAGAGTGCATATACATACCCTTGTAGATCGCTAAGCGGAAGCGTTCAAGAGAACGGGGTTGAAGGAGTCGTACTGTGTCGTGATCCAAATCACCGGAGATCCTAGTGCCGAGCGGACAGCACCTCCGCGTTCAACACACGTACAGCCGGTGATGTCTCCCATGCCTTGATCCAGCAAGGAGAGAGGAGAGGTTGGGCAAGACTCCATCCAGCAGCAAGACGACGGTGTGGTGGTGATGGAGGAGCGTGGCAATCCTGCAGGCTTCGCCAAGCACCGCGGAGAGGAGGAGGACTTGGGAGAGGGGAGGGTTGCGCCAGGGGCAAGGGTGCAGCTCCCATGCGCCTCCCCACTATATATAGGGGTGGAGGGGGATTATTTATTGCCCTCCAAGTCCATTGGGGCGTTGGCAAAGGTGGGAGGAAAGAAATCCCATCCTTTCCTTTCCCCACCGATTGTTATCCCCCCTTTTTAGGGATCTTGATCTTATCCCATCGGGATATGATCTTATTCCTTCTAAGGGGGGATCTTGGTGCGCCTTGACCAGGGGTGTGGGGCCTTGCCCCAACTACCCACGTTCATGTGGGTCCCCCATGCAGGTGGGCCCCACTCCGGAACCTTCTAGAACCTTCCCGGTACAATACCGAAAAATCCCGAACATTTTCCGGTGGCCAAAATAGGACTTCCCATATATAAATCTTTACCTCCGGACCATTCCGGAACTCCTAGCGACGTCCGGGATCTCATCTGGGACTCCGAGCAACATTTTGTAACCACGTATATCTATTCCCTATAACCCTAGCGTCATCAAACCTTAAGTGTGTAGACCCTACGGGTTCGGGAACCATGCAGACATGACCGAGACGTTCTCCGGTCAATAACCAACAGTGGGATCTGGATACCCATGTTGGCTCCCACATGTTCCACGATGATCTCATCGGATGAACCACGATGTCAAGGACTCAATCGATCCCGTATACAATTCCCTTTGTCTAGCAGTATTGTACTTGCCCGAGATTCGATTGTCGGTATGCCGATACCTTGTTCAATCTCGTTACGGTAAGTCTCTTTACTCGTTCCGTAACACATCATCCCGTGATCAACCCCTTGGTCACATTGTGCACATTATGATGATGTCCTACCGAGTGGGCCCAGAGATACCTCTCTGTTACACGGAGTGACAAATCCCAGTCTCGATTCGTGCCAACCCAACAGACACTTTCGGAGATACCTGTAGTGCACCTTTATAGCCACCCAGTTACGTTGTGACGTTTGGTACACCCAAAGCATTCCTACGGCATCTGGGAGTTTCACAATCTCATGGTCTAAGGAAATGATACTTGACATTAGAAAAGCTTTAGCATACGAACTACGATCTTTGTGCTAGGCTTAGGATTGGGTCTTGTCCATCACATCATTCTCCAAATGATGTGATCCCGTTATCAACGACATCGAATGTCCATGGTTAGGAAACCGTAACCATCTGTTGATCAACGAGCTAGTCAACTAGAGGCTTACTAGGGACATGGTGTTATTTATGTACCCACACATGTATCTGAGTTTCCTATCAATACAATTATAGCATGGGTAATAAACGATTATCATGAACAAGGAAATATAATAATAACTAATTTATTATTGCCTCTAGGGCATATTTCCAACAGTCTCCCTGAGGGAGTTCCGGACTAGGGGGTGTCCGGATAGCCAAACTATCATCATCGGCCGGACTCCAAGACTATGAAGATGCAAGATTGAAGACTTCGTCCCATGTCCGGATGGGACTTTCCTTGGCGTGGAAGGCAATCTTGGCGATACCGATATGTAGATCTCCTACCATTTTAACCGACTTTGTGTAACCCTAACCCTATCCGGTGTCTATATAGACCGGAGGGTTTTAGTCCATAGGACGAACAACAATCATACCATAGGCTAGCTTCTAGGGTTTAGCCTCCTTGATCTCGTGGTAGATCCACTCTTGTAACACACATCATCAATATTAATCTAGCAGGGCGTAGGGTTTTACCTCCATCAAGAGGGCCCGAACCTGGGTAAAACATCGTGTCCCTTGTCTCCTGTTACCATCCGCCTAGACGCACGATTCGGGACCCCCTACCCGAGATCCGCCGGTTTTGACACCGACATTGGTGCTTTCATTGAGAGTTCCTCCGTAGCCGTCACCGATAGGCCTGATGGCTCCTTCGATCATCAACAACGACGCGGTCCGTGGTGAGACTTTTCTCCCGGACAGATCTTTGTGTTCGGCGGCTTTGCATGCGGACAATTAAGCA
Source organism: Aegilops bicornis (assembly GCA_021605145.1). NCBI lineage: Eukaryota > Viridiplantae > Streptophyta > Magnoliopsida > Poales > Poaceae > Aegilops > Aegilops bicornis. Next base: position 445,112,597 of record CM038674.1, on the reverse strand, counting down.
GCCATCCGGAGCAGATCGAAAGCTTCGCCCCGGCCGTCGGTCAGATTTGGAAGTTTAAACTATACGGCCCGATATCCGCGGAGACTTGATCTTCGACGGATTCGAGCCGCAGCGATGCCGCCTTTGTCTCGATGGGCATGATCTAGCTCTGCAGCCGAACGATGCCACGGAGGCCGCACCGATATCCGCTCGACCTTTAATCCGGGCCGGATTCCCCGACCGAGGACGGGTGGTTGGACACCGCCTCGGGGGCTACAATCTCTACGACGATCGAGCCGAACTCCATCCCTGTGCTTTGCGAAGACTCCGACTCCAGGGTGCCGGACTCCTATCCGGACTCCGAACCCTCCGCGCCCTTGCTGATCGAATCCGATTGGGCGCCCGTTATGGAGTTCACGGCCGCGGACATCTTTCAGCACTTGCCTTTTGGCGACATCCTGAATTCACTAAAGTCTCTCTCTTTATCCGGAGAGCCCTGGCCGGACTACGGTCAGGAAGATTGGGATGCGGACGACGAAGAAATTCAACGCCCACCCACCACCCACTTGGTAGCATTGTCAACAATCTAACCGACATGCTAGACTACGACTCCGAAGACATCGACGGTATGGACGACGATGCCGAAGACGACCATGACCCAGCGCCTACAGGGCACTGGAAGGCCACCTCGTCATACGACATATACATGGTGGACATCCCAAAAGACGGGAACGGTGATGGAACAATGGAGGATGACCCCTCCAAGAAGCAATCGAAGCGCCGGCGCCAGCGGCGCCGCTCTAAATCCCGCCACAGCAAGAATGAAGACTCCGGCACCGGAGACAACAATACACCGGACAATGCCGAAGACAATCCACTCTAGCAAGATCCAGTGCAGGAAGATGGAGACGCCAGCCCTCACGAGAGAGCGGCAGAAGAAGAGGTAGAGGATTATATGCCTCCCTCCGGAGACGAAGCAAGCCTCGACGACGGCATTTAATTTGTCGTGCCCGAGAATCCCGTCGAACAAGAGCGTTTTAGACGCGGGCTTATGGCCACAGCGAACAGCCTCAAGAAAAAGCAGCAACAGCTTAGAGCTGATCGGGATCTGCTGGCCAAGCGGATGGACTAAAGTCCTCGCGGTGAAGAGCATGAGCTCGAACGCCCTCAAAAGCTACCCTAAACGCAAGCTGCTCCCCGATTAGAGGAGGAGGCTTACGAACCCGCATCACCGGGAGAAAATACGGCTGACCGACCACCCCGTGGTCGCGACGGAAGAGGCCTCTAGGCCCTTCACTAAAACCGTACCCGGCATCGCTCAAAAGCACCACGGCTGAAGGGGAACGCTCTGGACCTGCGAGATATATTGGAGGACAAGGCAAGACAATCAAGATCGATCTATGGATCGGCGTGCGCCCAGTGCGTGGCGACAACCGTCGCACGGACCGCGATAAGTCCGGCCGACCGAACAAAACAGACCAAGCTCTTTTGAGCTCCGTCGTGATATCGCCCGATGCTGAGGCGCCACACCCACTATGCTTCATGCAGAAGTAATGGATCATCAAATCCCCGAAGGGTTTAAACCCGTCAATATTGAATCCTATGATGGCACAACAGACCCCGCGGTTTGGATCGAAGACTATCTCCTTCACATCCACATGGCCCGCGGTGACGATCTTCACGCCATCAAATACCTCCCCCTCAAGCTTAAAGGACCAGCCCGGCATTGGCTCAACAGCTTGCCGGTAGTCAATTGGGAGCTGGGAGGACACAAGCCGCATTCCTCGATAACTTCCGGGGCACTTATGCGACCACCGAACGGCGATGACCTAAGCCACATAATTCAGCAGCCAGACGAATCGGCCGGACAATTACGGACACGGTTCTTAACCAAGAAAAACCAAATCGTCGATTGTCCGGGATGCGGAGGCCCTCGCGGCCTTCAAGCATAACATCCATGACGAGTGGCTTGCCCGCACCTAGGACAGAAAAGCCGAAATCCATGGCAGCCCTCACATCACTCATGACCCGCTTCTGCGTGGGTGAGGACAGGTAGCTACGCAGCAACAACCTCGGCAAAAATTCGCAATCCGGACTTCAAGGACCGAAATGGCAGGCCGCGTCGTAACAAAACAAAGCGCCGCGTGCGGCGACAATATTGAGGATATGGCGGTCAATGCGGATTCAAAGGCTCTAAACCGGTCAGCGGAAAAAGCCATTCAAGCGAACTACTCGGGTCCGTCCAATTTGGACCGAATACTCGACCGCTTGTGCGGATACACGGCACCCCGAAAAACCAGCTAACCACACCAACAAGGACTGTTGGGTATTCAAGCGAGCAGGCAAGTTAATTGCGAAAATAATGACAAGGGGATGCATAGCGATGGCGAGGGCGAGACCCAACCGCCAAACAATAGAAGGATGAAGGGTTTCCCCACACAGTGCGGACGGTGAACATGATATACATAGCGCACATACCCAAAAAGGGAGCGAGCGTGAACTTCGAGGATGTCTACGCGATGGAGCCAGTTGCCCGAAGTTCAATCCATTGTCCTCCTGCCCGATCACTTTTGACGAAGGACCACCCCACCAAAGATCCGCCACGGCGGATTCGCCGCCAGTCTTAGACCCAATCGTCGATGGATTTCACCTAACCGAGTCACGATGGGCCGGCGGCGGCAACTGAACCTGCTTTACCGGGATACGGTCGCCAAAATGGGCATAGACCCTCAAGGATTAAACCTACCAAAACGACCTTTAAAGGCGTCATACCAGTGTAAAGCCAATTATGCGAGGCTCAATTACACTTTGGAAGTGGTCTTCGGATCCCGGATAACTTCGAAGCGAGGAGTTAATCTTCGACATAGTCCCGTTCATGGCGGCTATCATGCCTTGCTTTCGGACGTGCAGCGTTGCAAAGTTCAACGCGGTGCCGCCTCACGCATACCTCAAGCTCAAGATGCGGGCCCTCGAGGAGTCATTACGGTCAGCGGAAACCGAGCGTTCTCTCTCCGCGCGGAGGAACATCTGGCTCTCGCGGCGAAGTGCAATGCAGCCTCTTAAGGCAATTCTCGAGTCCGGCCGTTAAGCGGCGGACTCTGACTAAGCGCCGGAGTAACTTACAACAAGACCACACAGCACGTTGAACGCAGCGTAGCGATGCGGCTAACCCAGCCCTGCGAAGCGTCAGCAGGTCCTTGGCGTACACCATTACGCTCTAAAGATACCATGGGCATGGGGAGAGGGGCACGACCACGATAAACCCAGGCTGCGGCTCAACCACACGGGGGCTCTCACGTGTGTTGTTCCTTTTCTTTTCTTTTTACCTTTTACTTTTTACCCACAGGACTCCGTTTGTCGAAGCCCTGTCCGGCGGACTGCCGAACTCACGATGCAACAGCCAGGGAAGGATAAAGGCTACAACGAATATACAGGTGGTCTCCATTACGAGCATTTTCATACACCAATCTGCAGCCTACCCCTAGAGGGGGACATGTTTAACAGTCTCCTACCTTGCTTATCGCACTATTTGTATCGTTCTGCATTCGTAGCAGCACTTATTGAATAAAACAATGCAGCACCTTTTTTGCTTATAATTGCATTTCTTTTTCATACATATGTTCATTCACGACATGTTGCATCCATACACTTTAGTGCGGCTAATATACACCGAGGGCTTATGTTTCCGCGATTGGTGTGATGAGTCCGAACACTTTCACAAGTGCGGCACCCGAACTTATAGCACTATATGCATCGGCTCCGAATCATGTCTTGGGTCAATAGTTGGGTTTGCGGCTCCGTGTTTTGGTACCTTACGTTCCGTTATATCGGCTAAGGTAGCACCGGAGAACCATCGCGATTCTGCCCCGATTAATTTGGGTTAACGCCTCGATGGAGAAAGCTAAAACTGGCCGTCATGATGAGGCGAGAGACGATCGCTGTTCGAGAGGTTTTTGCGAGTCCTTAAAGACTTGTGCCGCTTAGGCGAGGCGGATCTTGTCCAACCAAAGGCGTGGATAGCGCCCCAAATTGACCTTCCGAAGACTAGGGGCTTCTCCGAAAATTAAAAATATAGAAATCAAAGGCTAATAGAGAGTGTTCAAGCATTATAAGTCCGTTAGCCTTGTAAGCTGTGTTGAGCGCCTCCCTAGATGGACCCAAAAATGCTAACAACAGCGCTCAAGTTTATCGAACACCCGGCACTTTCGTGGCATGGGGAAATTTGAAAGACGACTTGCCATCTCTCGGATTTGATAAACATCCGCATACGAAGGTAATATTTTAAATTAACAAGCGTTGCTTAGCGCTTATGAACTAAGTTTTCAGCGCGGGATAACAAAATGCGAGTCTACTCAAATATTACATCTTTGGAGCACTCACCGCAATAATGCAGGCGCCCTTGACACATTCTTATAATACATCTCGGGCGTCGTGCTCCTTGCCCTCTGGTGGCGGGTCTGTCACAAGCTTATGGGCATCCATCTTGCCCAGTGCACCTTTCTTGCGGGCAAGGGCCCGACAGGCACCCTCAATACAAGAGGAATGCTTGATCACTTCAACCCACGGGCACGCATCCATCGGCCGCCGCACAGGGCCGAAGTAGCTCCCAGGCATGGCCTCCTTAGGCCCACACCGAACTATGAGGCCCTTCATGGCCTGTTCGGCCGCCTTGTGGAGCTCAACCAGCTGCTTGACTGGTCGCTAAAGGCACCGGATGTCCGGCCTCGGCATCTTGAGACCGGAAGACCTTCTCCGTCGAGCTCCCTCTTGGCCCGGTAGAATGCGGCAGCATCGGACACGCCCATGAGGAAGATCTGCGGCATACAGAGCTCGAATTCGGGTAAGCAACAGGTAATTAACACTCACATGCTTACTCTGCATGAAAAATGCCTTACCGCTGCTATTTTCTTCACCGCCTCAATCTCTGGAGGGCCTTATAGGCTTGACCATAGCGGCTTTGGCACTCTCAAGAGCCGTTGCAAGCTCGGACTCTCGAGTCTTGAGTCACGCTCCAAGTTCTCATGCTTTTCACGAGATCCTGGAGCTCTTGCTGTACCTCCGCCACCCGCGCCTCCTGCTTCTCTCGCTCGGTGCGTTCATGGCCGCATTACGTTCGGCATGACCACCGTCTCCTTGAGGTCGCCACCTCGTTAGTGGCGCCTACAATACCCACGTTATCCTTGTCATTTTTCTTGCAACCAAATCCTTTTCTGTAAGGTACAATTTTCATAAGGTATTACTCACCTTCTTTTTCCTCGAGCTGCTTCTTGGCATGATCGAGCTCGTTCTCGGACCGCTCAAGGTTTTTCTTCAAATTATTGACCTTCGCAGTCAGTGCGGTGGAGGTCAGCAGCACAGCCTGCAATCCCATATTGACATATTTTTTATGACTCCTGAGTTTATCTTTCTAAAGATCCTCAGTCCCGCTTTTCTTTCCGAACACCGAACCGAGCATCGAGGCTCTTGTCTATGTGGTACCATTTTACATATATTGAAATTCTTACATCAAAGCACATTAGGCAGCTCTGCGAGCTTGGTCAGCCCGCTCTTGGCGAGCTGAACCTTACGAATCACCGCACTCATAACGGTGCGGTGTTCCTCTTCGATGGAAGCGCCGTTGGCGCCTCCAGCAAATTATCCGGCACCTCCGGTTGGGCCAGGCGGCCGGCGTCTCGATCTTGCCCTTCTTCTGAAGGGTCGCCCACTTGGACTCACGAGCCACTTTGTGGCCTCCGGGGCTGAGTCCTGCAGTCCAGGGGTGTCTGTGACACCTCCGGGGCCTCCTCTGGTGGGTCCTTTTAAGGATCCCACCTCGGCGTCGTCTGCGGCCACGAAGGGGTGGAGGCGGTCGGAAGGAATCCATATCTGGCGCACCCAAGGACCCGCTCGGCAAGCAGGAAGATCATCCTTAGGCGGACTGCGAGGGTTGTATGCGGCATTAGAAAAGGCGGTATGTGGCGAAAATAAAAACCTTGAAGTTATTAAAGTCCGGATACTTACGATCTCGCCGAGCTTGGCCCTTGGATGCCGATCTTAAATGCGTCGTCCTTTGGCGTTGGCGGAGCAGTCCGGAGGAGGAGTTCTTCCCTTCTTGGACCCTTCGGCCTCCCTTGTTGGGGAGGCCTTCCTTTTCTTTCCTCCCCCCGCTGGGGGAGAGGCTTTCTTCTTCGCCTCCTCACCTTGGTGGGAGGAGTCAGCCTCGGATTCATCATCCGATAGCACCTGGCAGGAACTCTTCCGAGTCCCCATGGCCGTCTTCTTGGCCTTCTTCTCCGGCACCACGTGGGGTGCGAAGCCCTTTCCAGATTAGGCGGGCGTCCATTGGAGTCCTCACGGCAATGGGGCGGACGGGTAATCCGTTCGACCTTCGCCAGCCATTCTGTCAAAGGTAAAGGGAGTTTAGATCCGCATAGAGCCAAACTATGGAAAACAAGTGGTGAAATCACTTACCTCGTCGGTGAATGACTGCGGCGAGAATCCGCGATCTTGGTGGCGGATCACGGGAGCTTCAGCGCCCTTGAGCGGCACCTTCTAGACATCTTCGTGCGTAGTGTCGAAGAGCCCGCTTCGAAGTGCAGTGCTGCGCCGGATCAAACTCCCACATATTAAAGCCCGTCGGCTGCGCGGGAGAATCCGGCGGATGAGCATGACACGGACTACGTTGACAAGCTTGAGCTTCTTGTCCACCGGCTTACGGATCTGGGCTTGGAGTCCGGTCAGCTCTTCCAAATCCCCCAAATCCGGCCACTCTCTTTCCGGGAGGTGAGCCGTGTGGGGAATCTGAGATCTGGTCGGGGCGCTGCCCAATCGAAGTCACGCGGCTCGGTGATGTAGAACCACCCGATTCCCACCCCTTGATGGTTTCCACGAAAGTGCCCTCCGGCCACGTAGCGTGGGACATCCTGCCCACCATGGCGCCTCCGCACTCCGGCTTGGCTGCCCTTCACAACCTTCGCTTGACGACCTTTGAAGGTCTTGAGCCACAAGCCAAAGTGGGGCTGGATGCGAAGGAATGCCTCGCACCACGATGATAAACGCTGAGATGTTGAGGATGAAATTGAGGGCGGATCATGGAAATCTAGGCCGTAGTAGAACATGAGCCCCGGACAAAGGGATGAAGCGGGAAGCCCAGTCCATGGAGGAAATGGGAAGAAATACTACCCTCTCATGGGGCTGGGGTTGGGGCAGAGCTCTCCCTCGTCGAGGGGCCGATCTTGTGATATTCTTGGACAAATATCCGGCGTCGCGCAGCTTCTGGATCTGCCCCTCCGTGAGGGAGGAGGCCATCCACTTGCCTCCCACTCCGGACATAGTTGGAGAAGGTTGAGGTGAGAAGTGCGGACTTGGGCGCTGGAGCTCGAGTTCGCGGAGATGGATAAGCTAAGGAGGAAGAAAGGCGCGAGTAAAAGGTTGGATCTTTATCCCCTTATATGGGCGGACAAAAACATGTGTCCCCATCGGCCTTGTAAAACTCGCTTATCTCCAAAGCGCCACAATCCATGGCGCGGTTGGGTTACCCACGTCCGTATTGATGGGAATCCCAGAATAAGGGGAACACGATCTACGCCCGACAAGAGGCGTCCCAGGAAACCGCTTAGCCAAACGCGGAGGTGGAACAACAAAAGCGATTTGAATAAAGGCTTGGTAGTGGTGCGACGTCACGCCACAAAATACGTCGAGATTGATCTTGTGTAATATTATTCTCTCTACGGTGGTATGTGGAATTTATTTTTGCGAGCGGACACTATCCTGGTGTTCACAATCTTCTATGAATTATTCGGAGGAAGAACCCGCCTTGCAATGCCGAAGACAACATTGCGCGCCCGGACTTCGTCGTCATTGAAGCCTGGTTCGAGGGCTCTTGAGGAGTTCGGACTAGGGGTTTCGGATGGCGAACTATCATCATCGGCGGACTCCAAGACTATGAAGATACAAGATTGAAGACTTACGTCCGTGTCCGGATGGGACTTTCCTTGGCGTGGAAGGCAAGCTTGGCGATCTGGATATGTAGATCTCCTACCATTGTAACCCGACTACGTGTAACCCTAACCCTATCCGGTGTCTATATAAACCGGAGGGTTTTAGTCCATAGGACGAACAACAATCATACCATAGGCTAGCTTCTAGGGTTTAGCCTCCTTGATCTCGTGGTAGATCCACTCTTGTAACACACATCATCAATATTAATCTAGCGGGACGTAGGGTTTTACCTCCATCAAGAGGGCCCGAACCTAGGTAAAACATCGTGTCCCTTGTCTCCTGTTACCATCCGCCTAGACGCACAGTTCGGGACCCCCTACCCGAGATCCGCCGGTTTTGACACCGACACTCCCACTTGCACTAGAGTCAATAATCTAGTTCACATCGCCACGTGATTAACACTCACAGGTCACATCGCCATGTGACTAACATCCAAAGAGTTTACTAGTGTCACTAAACTAGTTCACATCATCATGTGATTAAGACTCGATGAGTTACGGGGTTTGATCATGTTTTGCTTGTGAGAGAGGTTTTAGTCAGCAGATGCGCAACATTCAGATTAAATGTACTTACATAAATCTCTAGGTCATATTGTAAATGCTGCTTCCACTCTCCACTTGGAGCTATTCCAAATGGTTGCTCCACTATAGTATCCGTTTTGCTACTCTGAGTCATTCGGTTAGGTGTTAAAGCTTGCATCGACGTAACCCTTTACGCCGAACTCTTTATCACCTCCATAATCGAGAAACATGTCCTTATTTACTCCAAGGACAATTTTGACCGCTGTCCAATGATCCACTCCTGCATCATTCTTGTACCCCTTGACTGACTCACGACAGACACACTTCCGGTGCGGTACACAGCATAGCATACTATAGAGCCTACGTCTGAAGCATAGGGGACGACCTTCGTCCTTTCTCTCTCTTCTGCCGTGGTCGAGCTTTAACTCTTAACTTCATACCTTACAACTCAGGCAAGAACTCCTTCTTTGACTGATCCATCTTGAACAACTTCAAGATTATGTCAAGGTATGTGCTCATTTGAAAGTACCAGTTAGCGTTTTTTTATCTATCCTCATAGATCTTGATGCTCAATGTTCTAGTAGCTTAATCCAGGTTTTCCATTGAAAAACACTTTTCAAACAACCCTATATGCTTTCTAGAAATTCTACATCATTTCTGATCAACAATATGTCTACAACATGTACTCATCAGAAATTCTATAGTGCTCCCACTCACTTCTCTGAAAATACAAGTTTCTCATAAACTTTGTATAGACCCAAAATCTTTGATCATCTCCTCAAAGCGTACATTCCAACTCCGAGATGCTTACTCCAGTCCTTAGAAGGATAGCTGGAGCTTTGCATACTTGTTAGCGTCTTTTAGGATTGTCAAAAAGCTTCTGGTTGTATCACATACAACCTTTCCTCAAGAAAAGCATCAAGGAAACAATGTTTTGACATCCTATATGCAAGATTTCATAAATAATGCAAGAATCGCTAATCCAATTCCAACAGACTCTTAGCATCGCTACGAGTGAGAAAGCCTCACCGTAGTCAACTCCTTGAACTTGTCGGAAAATATCTTTAACGACAAGTCGAGCTTTCTTAATGGTGATACTTACCATCATTGTCTGTCTTCCTTTTAAAATCCATCTTTACCCAACGTCCTTACGACCATCAAGTATTTCTTCCAAAGTCATGGATCCTCTCTCGGATGTTATGGCCTCGAGCCATTCGTCGGAATCCGGGCCCACCATCGCTTCTCCATAGCTCGTAGGTTCATTGTTGTCTAGCAACATGACCTCTAAGACAGGATTGCATACCACTCACGAAGTAGTCTGGCGTCCTTGTCGACCTATGAGGTCCGGTAGTGACTTGATCTGAAGCATCATGATCACTATCATCGACTTCCACTTCAATTGGTGTATGTGCCACATGAACAACTTCACATGCCTGCTACACACTGGTTGAAGTGATGGTTTAATAACCTCATTAAGTCTCCACCATCCTCCCACTCAATTCTTTCAAGAGAAACTTTTCCTCGAGAAAGGACCCTTTTCTAGAAACAATTACTTTTCTTAGGATCTGAGATAGGAGGTGTACCCAACTGTTTTGGGTGTCCTATGAAGATGCATTTTTATCCGCTTTGGATTCGAGCTCATCAACCTGAAACTTTTTCACATAAGTATCTCAGCCCCAAACTATTAAGAAACGACAACGTAGGTTTCTCCAAACCATAGTTCAAACGGTGTCGACTCAACTGAATTACGTGGTGCCCTATTAAAGTGAGTGCGGTTGTCTCTAATGCCTAACCCATGAGCGATAGTGGTAATTCGATACTTGAGACATCATGGTACGCACCATATTCAATAGGGTGCAACTATGATGTTCGGACACACCATCACACTATGGTGTTCGAGTGCGGTATTTATTGTGAAACAATTTCCACAATGTCTTAATTGCGTGCCAAAGCTCTTAACTCAGATACTCATCTCTATAATCATATCATAGACATTTTATCCTCTTGTCACGATGATCTTTAACTTCACTCTGAAATTACTTGAACCATTCAATAATTCAGATTTGTGTTTCATCAAGTAAATATACTCAACATCTACTCGAATCATCTGTGAAGTAAGAACATAACGATATTCATGCATGCCTCGGCACTCATTGGACTGCACACATCAAAATGTGTTACTTCCAACAAGTTGCTATCTTGTTCCATCTTCTTTGAAAATGAGGCTTTTCAATCATCTTGCCCATGTGGTATGATTTGCATATCTCAAGTGATTCAAAATCAAGTGAGTCCAAACGATCCATCTGCATGGAGTTTCTTCATGCGTATACACCAATAGAAATGGTTCGCATGTCTCAAACTTTTCAAAACGAGTGAGTCCAAAGATCCATCAACATGGAGCTTCTTCATGCGTTTTACGAATATGACTTACATGGCGATTGCCACAAGTAAGTGGTACTTGTCATTACTATCTTATATCTTTTGGCATGAAAATGTGTATCACTACGATCGAGATTCAATAAATCATTCTTTTAGGTGCAAGACCATTGAAGGTTTTATTCAAATAAATAGAGTAACCATTATTCTCCTTAAATGAATAACCATATTGCGACATAATCCAATCATGTCTATGCTCAACGCAAACACCAAATAACAATTATTTAGGTTTAACACAAATCTCGATGGTAGAGGGAGCAGGCGATGCTTGATCACATCAACCTTTGGAAACACTTCCAACACATATCGTCATCTCACCTTTAGCTAGTCTCCGTTTATTCCGTAGCTTTTATTTCGAGTTACTAACACTTAGCAACCGAACCGGTATCTAATACCCTAGTGCTGCTAGGAGTATTAGCAAAGTACACATTAACATAATGTATATCCAATATACTTCTATCGACCTTGCCAGCCTTCTCATTTACCAAGTATCTAGGGTAATCCTGCTTCAGTGTCTGTTCCTCTCATTAAAGAAGCACTTAGTCTCGGGTTTGGGTTCAACCACAGGTTTCTTCCTTTGGGCGACAACTGATTTGCCGTTTCATGAAGTGCCCCTTCTTGCCCTTGCCCTTCTTGAAACTAGTGGTTTCACTAACCATCAACAATTGATGCTCCTTCTTGATTTCTACATTCGCGGTGTCGAACATTACGAATAGCTCAAGGATCATCATATCTATCCACGATATGTTATAGTTCATCACGAAGCTTCTAGCAGCTTGGTGGCAATGACTTTGGAGAAACATCACTATCTCATCGGGAAGATCAACTCCCACTCGATTCAAGTGATTGTTGCACTCGGACAATCTGAGCACAAGCTCAACGATTGAGCTTTTCTCCCTTAGTTTGCAGGCTAAGAAAATCGTCGGAGGTCTTATACCTCTTGGCGTGAGCACGAGCTTGAAATCCCAATTTTAGCCCTCGAAACATCTCATATGTTCCATGACGTTTGAAATCGTCTTTGGTGCCTCAACTCTAAACCGTTTAACCGAACTATCACGTAGTTATCAAGACGCGTATGTCGGATGTTACGCAACATCCACACGGCGTTCGAGGTTCAAAGACACCGGCGGTGCATTAAGGACATAAGCCTTCTCATCCGCATAATTGCTACTGTCAACTTTCAACTATATTTTCTCTAGGAACATATCTAAAACAGTAGAACTAAAGCGCGAGCTATGACATAATTTGCAAAGGGTTTTGACTATGTTCAGGATAATTAAGTTCATCTAATGAACTCCCACTCGAGATAGACATCCCTCTAGTCATCTAAGTGATTACATGATCCGAGTCAACTAGGCCGTGTCCGATCATCACGTGAGACGGACTAGTCATCATCGGTGAACATCTTCATGTTGATCGTATCCTCCATACGACTCATGCTCGACGTTTCGGTCTCTTGTGTTCCGAGGCCATGTCTCATACATGCTAGGCTCGTCAAGTTAACCTAAGTGTTTCGCGTGTGTAAATCTGGCTTACACCCGTTGTATGTGAACGTAAGAATCTATCACTCCCGATCATCACGTGGTGCTTGAAGCAGCGAACTTTCGCAATGGTGCACAGTTAGGGGAACACTTTCTTGAAATTTTAATGAGGATCATCTTTTTACTACGTCGTTCTAAGCAAATAAGATGCATAAACATGATAAACATCACATGCAATCAAATAGTGACATGATATGGCCAATATCAGTTTGCTCCTTTTGATCTCCATCTTGAGGCTCCATGATCATCATCGTCACGGCATGACACCATGATCTCCATCATCATGATCTCCATCATCGTGTCTTCATGAAGTTGTCTCGCCAACTATTACTTCTACTACTATGGCTAACGGTTAGCAATAAAGTAAAGTAATTACATGGCGTTGTTCAATGACACGCAGGTCATACAATAAATAAAGACAACTCCTATGGCTCCTGCCGGTTGTCATACTCATCGACATGCAAGTCATGATTCCTATTACAAGAACATGATCAATCTCATACATCACATATCATTCATCACATTCCTTTTTGGACATATCACATCACATAGCATACCCTGCAAAAACAAGTTAGACGTCCTCTAATTGTTGTTTGCATGGTTTCTGATAACTGCTATGGGTTTCTAGCAAGAACGTTTCTTACCTACGCAAAAGCCACAACGTGATATGTCAATTTCTATTTACCCTTCATAAGGACCCTTTTCATCGAATCCGATCCGACTAAAGTGGGAGAGACTGGCACCCGCTAGCCACCTTATGTACCAAGTGCATGTCAGTCGGTGGAACCTGTCTCACGTAAGTGTACGTGTAAGGTCGGTCCGAGCCGCTTCATTCCACAATACCGTCGAAACAAGATTGGACTAGTAACGGTAAGCATATTGAACAAAATCAACGCCCACAACTATTTTGTGTTCTACTCGTGCAAAGAATCTACGCAATAGACCTAGCTCATGATGCCACTGTTGGGGAACGTAGCAGAAATTCAAAATTTTCCTACGTGTCTCCATGTAACATCCCAAAATTCTAAATTTTGGAATGTTATAAACAAATAGATAGTTTTGGTTGATTGTTTGATTGATTGACTGAAAGTGAGTGGAATTTGAAACTTTTGAAAGTTAAATGAGAGGGAATAAAAGGACTTTCCCAAACTTTCATTTTTCTTTTATGATCTTCGGGAATTCAAATTCTTTTCATCGCAAAACCCTGGAGAGAAGATGACATGACTTCTTCCATTTATTTAAATGACAAGGTGTTGAAAATATTTGAATTTCATTTGGAAAACATTTCCAATTCTGAAACTTTATGCAACTCAATGATTTTCACGGCGAAGATAAAATGACTTCTTCAAATTATATGAAATATGAGTTGGGAGTTTCAAAGAATTAAATTCAAAGTTTTTGAATTTATTTTCAATTTGGAGTTATTTGAGTTTTATTCAAATTATTTTTCTCCAAAAATAAAATATATGGAAAATAGGGTAACATGATTCCCTACCTCGAGAAAATGGAGAGAAATAAATTTGAATGCATTTTGGTATTTTTAAAATGATTTTTATTGGATTTTATTAGAGCTGAAACACTCTTTGCTTTATTTGAATTTGTGTGGATTTTATTTGACATTAGAATAATGTTCATCTTGTAGGAAATATTTTTCTGCAAATTTTGATATATTATATGCCTATATAATATTTCTATTTATTTTGTTTGTATTTTTGTTTGTTGTTTTCAAAAAAAACAACTCCCTCACTTGGCTGGGCCGGCCCGACTCCCAGCCGAGGCCCGGCCAGTAGCCCAGCTACGCCCCGAGCTCCCGGCGGGAGTCCCGCCCGCCGCCACGACTTCCCACCGCCCGTGACCAGGTCGGCCTCCCAGCGCCTCTGTGCCCCCTCCCGCCGCATAAGCCGACCCCTCCTCCTATAAAGGGCGCCGCCCGGCCCGTTCCCCTCTTCTCCGCATCTCACCGCCTGCCTTGAACTACCACCGCCGAGTTCCTCACCGCCGCCCGCACCTCCCGAACCCGCAGCCACCACCCACCTCTCCACCGCGCCTTGAGTCCCCCGACACCCTCGCTGCCGGAGACCCACCGAAGCCGCCCGTCGACATCCGACCACGCCGCCGCCCTCTCCCTCGCCGCGGCAACCACCGTCGCCACAGATGCGCCTCACCTCTTTCCTCCCGTCCGATCTACGATCGGCAGTGCAGATTAGATCTAGGATTTGTTTTTTTTCTTTCAACCGGTACGTTAGTGAACGAACGTTCGTTCGTTTAGCGTTGGCAGTGGACGTTTCACTATATAAGCCTTGGCAGCGAACATTATTATATTAGATCTGTTTTTTTCCAGGGACCTCATTGTAGCTGTTTTTATTTTTTTTCAGTTTAGTCCCTAATCTTAGAACGTTCATAACTTTTCACTCGTTAGTCCAAATCCAACGAAACCAACGCCCACTTCTTCGTTATGATCCCCTCTATCCAGTAATCCAACTCAAACATGTTTTTGAAAGTTTAAAATTTGAATTCAAACAGATTTGTATTCAAACTTCGTTTGATCGTAACTTGAGTTTCGTAACTCCGATTTAGTTGATTCTTTTTGCAAATCGAAGCTCTTGACCTAAACTTTCTGATAAGGCCAAATCCATGTAATTTTGGTACTGTTAGAAATTGTTTTATGTTGCAAGAGTTATTTGCTTGGTTTTGATGTTTTCCAAATTGTTTTATTCGATCTTTTGAGTGATTGCTTATGTGTGGTTACTATTGCTTGCTTACGATAGATTGACCGGAGTGTGACGAGTAGATCTATCAAGAGTTTTGAGTGCAAATCATCTTCATCAACATTGCAGGCAAGTAACACTTGATAATATCATTTCATACCCAGTTATTATTCATTAGCTCAAAACTCCAACATTGCATGATTAGGATGTCATTAAATTGTGGGTTGGGAAGTAGATGATGAGGTAGGAACCTATTGCCCTGTTACTTTCAAAACCCTTGGGAGTTACTTCTACGTTATGCTTATATTGCCATGATATGCTCGTAGACGTGGTTTGGGTTTGAGAGATATTCACGACAGATGTGAGATTGTTAATTAATGGTTTACTTTAAGGTGGCAACTTAAATACACATCTGGGTGGATTGAGGCACCTGGGGAACCCAGTGTTGTCTGTTTTTCTTGGATATCCCGGGGTACCCGTGTGATCTTCCTATGGACCGCCACCCAGGCTCAAAGGGAACTGAGTTTATTCACACTAGAAACTTCCGTGTGCAGCCACAAGCTATTATGGGCTCTAGCATAGTTGAGTAAGTTACGTGAAGCTCTCGAAGAGGTAGGTCAGCAGGTAGTGGATTTTTATAGGTTTGGTATGATCTATCCGAGTAGAGAGTTAATGTTTACGAAAGGCGTGTCCCGGTCATCCGTCTCTCAAACACCATGTAGTCACGAGAAACCAACGGAGGCGATCGAGTCTTGTGGGGAAAAGTCATAAACCTCTGCAGAGTGTACAAACTAATCATGGTTAGCCGTGTCCCCGGCTGTGGACAATTCTGAGTATCTAGTACTTGAGCATTCACATGTATCTCATCACTGTAAATTAATATTGCTGGGTTGTTAATCACTTTAATTGGGATCATTGAGTTGGGGTTATACCTTCTCAATGATGTTTCAACCACCATGATAGTTGAATTAAATTATTCCTTTGATGTAGGGAAAAATTGGCTTTTCGCAAAACTGTAACCGTAGAGCTTTCCACCAGCCATATATGCATGTAGTATAGGCTTATTCCTTCATTATTCTCTATGTGTTACTTTGCGGCATATTCCATGTGTTGACCCGTTTTCGGGCTGCAACGTTTCATGTTGCAGACTTTTCAGACGACGAGTAAGTGATACGTTAGGGTTACGATTTCCTATACTCAACTTTGCCGTTGGTGTTGATGGGAATCCACAACCTTGTTGCTTCCGCTATCTTTTGGATTGAGGTAATAGTATTTACGTTACTTTATACATGTGATTTACCTCTGTTATAAATCCTTCGAGTACTGTGTGTGTCAGCATACCGATCCAGGGATGACACTAAGCACAGAGACTTGATCCATTCGGGTCGGGTTTGGAATGTTATAAACAAATAGATAGTTTTGGTTGATTGTTTGATTGATTGACTGAAAGTGAGTGGAATTCGAAACTTTTGAAAGTTAAATGAGAGGGAATAAAAGGACTTTCCCAAACTTTCATTTTTCTTTTATGATCTTCGGGAATTCAAATTCTTTTCATCACAAAACCCTAGAGAGAAGATGACATGACTTCTTCCATTTATTTAAATGACAAGGGTGTTGAAAATATTTGAATTTCATTTGGAAAACATTTCCAATTCTGAAACTTTATGCAACTCAATGATTTTCACGGCGAAGATAAAATGACTTCTTCAAATTATATGAAATATGAGTTGGGAGTTTCAAAGAATTAAATTCAAAGTTCTTTTGAATTTATTTTCAATTTGGAGTTATTTGAGTTTTATTCAAATCATTTTTCTCCAAAAATAAAATATATGGAAAATAGGGTAACATGATTCCCTACCTCAGAAAAATGGAGAGAAATAAATTTGAATGCATTTTGGTATTTTTAAAATGATTTTTATTGGATTTTATTAGAGCTGAAACACTCTTTGCTTTATTTGAATTTGTGTGGATTTTATTTGACATTAGAATAATGTTCATCTTGTAGGAAATATTTTTCTGCAAATTTTGATATATTATATGCCTATATAATATTTCTATTTATTTTGTTTGATTGTTTTTCAAAAAAAACTCCCTCATGGCCCAGGCCAGCCCGGCTCCCGGCCAGCCATGCCCGGCCAGCGCCCAGCTGCCGCCCCGAGCTCCCGGCGGGAGTCCCGCCCGCCCGCCGACTTCGCCCGGCCACCGCCGTGACCGAGTCGGCCTCCCCGCGCCGCCCGGCCCCCGCCCGCACGCAAGCCGACCCCCTCCTCCTATAAAGGCGCCGCCCGTCCGTTCTCCTCTTCTCCGCATCTCACTGCCGCCTCTTGAACTGCCACCGCCGAAGTTCCTCACCGCCGCCCGCACCTCCCGAACCCAGCCACCACCCACCTCCCCACCGCGCGCGTCAGGTCCCCGACACCCTCGCCGCCGGAGACCCACCGAGGCCGCCCGCCCGTCGGCGTCCGACCCGCCGCCGCCCTCTCCCTCGCCGTGGCAACCACCATCGCCAGCAATGCGCCTCGCCTCTTTCCTCCCGTCCGATCTACGATCGGCAGTGCAGATTAGATCTAGGATTTGTTTTTTTTCTTTCAATCGATGCGTTAGTGAGCGAGCGTTAGATTCGTTTAAGCGTTAGCGATGGGCGTTTTTCACTATATAAGCCTTGGCAGCGAACGTTCTTATATTAGATCTGTTTTTTTTTCAGGGACCTCATTGTAGCTGTTTTTATTTTATTTTTCAGTTTAGTCCCTAATCTTAGAACGCTCATAACTTTTCACTCGTTAGTCCAAATCCAACGAAACCAACGCCCACTTCTTCGTTATGATCCCCTCTATCCAGTAATCCAACTCAAACATGTTTTTGAAAGTTTAAAGTTTGAATTCAAACAGATTTGCATTCAAACTTCGTTTGATCGTAACTTGAGTTTCGTAACTCTGATTTAGTTGATTCTTTTTGCAAATCGAAGCTCTTTACCTAAACTTTCTGATAAGGCCAAATCCATGTAATTTTGGTATTGTTAGAAATTGTTTTATGTTGCAAGAGTTATTTGCTTGGTTTTGATGTTTTCCGAATTGTTTTATTCGATCTTTTGAGTGATTGCTTATGTGTGGTTACTATTGCTTGCTTACGATAGATTGACCGGAGTGTGACGAGTAGATCTATCAAGAGTTTTGAGTGCGAATCATCTTCATCAACATTGCAGGCAAGTAACACTTGATCATATCTTTTCATACCCAGTTTTTATGCATTAGCTCAACCCTCCAACATTGCATGATTAGGATGTCATTAAATTGTGGGTTGGGAAGTAGATGATGAGGTAGGAACCTATTGCCCTGTTACTTTCAAAACCCTTGGGAGTTACTTCTACATTATGCTTATATTGCCATGCTATGCTCGTAGACGTGGTTTGGGTTTGAGAGATATTCACGACAGATGTGAGATTGTTAATTAATTGTTTACTTTAAGGTGGCAACTTAAATACACATCTGGGTGGGTCGAGGCACACAGGGGAACCCGGTGTTGTCTGCTTTTTCTTGGAAATCCCGGGGTACCGTGTGATCTTCCTATGGACCGCCACCAGGGCTCAAAGGGAACCGAGTTTATTCATACTAGAAACTTCCGTGTGCAGCCACAAGCTATTATGGGCTCTAGCATAGTTGAGTAAGTTACGTGAAGCTCTCGAAGAGGTAGGTCGGCAGGTAGTGGGTTTTATAGGTTTGGTATGATCTATCCGGAGTAGAGAGTTAATGTTTACGAAGAGCGTGTCTCGGTCATCCGTCTCTCAAACACCATGTAGTCACGAGAAACCAACGGAGGCGATCGAGTCTTGTGGGGAAAAGTCATAAACCTCTGCCAGTGTACAAACTAATCATGGTTAGCCGTGTCCCGGTTATGGACAATTACGAGTATCTAGTACTTGAGTATTCACATGTATCTCATCACTCTAAATTAATATTGCTGGGTTGTTAATCACTTTAATTGGGATCATTGAGTTGGGGTTATACCTTCTCAATGATGTTTCAACCACCATGATAGTTAAATTAAATTTATTCCTTTGATGTAGGGAAAAATTGGCTTTTACAAAAGCGTAACTTTATGGCGACCCGACCGAATGGATCAAGTCTACGTGCTTTCGTGTCATCCACGGATCGGTATCTTTGACACACGATTACTCGAAGGATTTATAACAGAGGTAAATCACATGTATAAAGTAACGTAAAACTATTACCTCAATCCAAAACATAAGCGGAAGCAACAAGGTTGTGGATTCCCATCAACACCAACGGCAAAGTTGAGTATAGGAAATCGTAACCCTAACGTATCACTTACTGTAAATGCGAAAAGTCTCGCAACATGAAAAGTTGCAGCCCGAAACTCAAGCACATGGAATATCTTTGGCAATGTAACACATAGAGAGTAATGAAAGAATAAGCTATACTACATGCATATATGGCTGGTGGAAAGCTCTATGGTTACGATTTTTGCGAAAAGCCAATTTTTCCCTACTGCAAAGGAATAAATTTAATTAACTATCATGGTGGTTGTTGAACATTGAGAATGGTTGACAGCATCCTCAATCCCAATTAAAAGTACTCATTAAACCCAAACAAATTATATTAAGTAACGTGATGAGATTCACATGATATTCAAGTACTAGATACTCAAGATGTCCATAACGGGGACACGGCTAATCATGATTAGTTTATACACTCTGCAGAGGTTTGAGCACTTTTCCCCACAAGACTCGATCGCCTCCATTTGGTTTCTCGCACTACATGGTGTTTGAGAAACGGATGACCGAGACATAGTCTTTCAGAAGCGCTAGCACCTTACGATGGGTAGACCGGTACACCTACATCCCCTACATCTGCTAGTCCACCACTATAAGAGTTCGCACGACTTAATCAACTATGCCAGAGCCCATAATGGCTTGTGGCTGCTACGGAAGTTTCTAGTTTGAATAATCTCATGATCCCTTTGAGCACAGGTGGCGGTCAGAAGAAATACAGGCAAGTCACAGAAACCCAGTGCCTAGGCAGGCAAGTCCTGGAGTAACCAGGTGCCTCAATCCACCCAGATGTGCGTTTAAGTTGCCACCTTAGATAAACCATTAATTATCAATCTCACATCTGTCATGGATATTCACTCAAACCCAATCCAAGTCTACTAGCATAGCATAGCATAATAAGCAAACGTAGAAGTAACTCCCAAGGTTTCACAAGTAAAATAGGTAATAGGTACTACCTCATCTACTTCCCAAACCCACAATTTAATTAGATCCTAATCATGCAATGTTTGAGGAATAGATCTAATGCATAAAACTGGGTATGAGGAAGTATGATCAAAGTGTTACTTGCCTGCAAAGTTGATGAAGATGATTCGCACTCAAAACTCTTGATAGCTCTACTCGTCACACTCCGGTCAATCTATCATAATCAAGCAATAGTAACCACACATAAGCAATCACTCAAAACATCAGAAAGAACGAAGAAACAATTCGGAAAACATCAAAACCAAGCAAATAACTCTTGCAACATAAAACAATTTCTAACAGTACCAAAATTATGTGAATTTGGCCTTATCAGAAAGTTTAGGTCAAGAGCTTCGATTTGCAAAAGAATCAACTAAATCGGAGTTCTGAAACTCAAGTTATAATCAAGCGAAGTTCAAATACAAATCTGTTTGAATTCAAATTTTAAAACTTTCAAAAACATGTTTAAGTTGGATTATCGGATAGAGGATCGTAACAAAGAAGTGGGCGTTGGTTTCGTTGGATTACGACTTACGAGTAAAAAGTTATGAGCGTTTGAAGATTAGGGACTAAAAAATAACACTACGGATAGGTCCCACGGAAATTAAAAATAAAAGAAAAATCTATCGAGCGAGCCGCTAAACAAAACCGTAAATAAAAACGGCGAGAAAACCGATCTAGGGTTTCGGAAAGAAAACCGAAGCGAAAAACCGATCTAGAAAACCGGAGCGGAAACCGGAACGATTTACTGAAAAACCGAACCGAGGAAAAGAAAAGGTGGCCTTGGCTGAGGCTAGTACCTCGAAGAGGCGAGGGCGCCGGCGACGGCGGTGTTGGGCGGCGGCGACACTTGGCGGCGGTGGCAAGGGTAAGCGGCGGCGGCGCTGGTGTAGGCGGCGGCGGGTGTCTGCTGCTGCGGAGAGGAGAGGAGAGGAGAGGTGTTGGTTTGATGTGTTAGAGGGGGGGTGCTTGGGTATTTATATTGGGGAGGGGAGGGTTTTGCTTGGGGTAGGGGGCAAGAAATAGACTAGGATTAGGGAGTAAAAAACGGAATAACGAAACGGGATCAAATCCTACTAAGATTTGTAAAAGAATAGGAAACCTTGGCTCCCTGGCTCCCTAGGTGCGCGTGTGCTAGCGATGGCCTTGGCCTCGGCCGGCCGGCTGGTTGGCGGCTTGGGCCTTTGGCCCAAGGCGCTGCAGATTTTATTTTTCTTTTAACAAACAGAGAGGAAAACAAAATGATAAAACAAAATAAAATGAAAATATTATATAAGCATATAATATATCAAAATTTTCAGAAAAAGATTTCCTACATGATGAACATTATTCTAGCATTAAATAAAATACACACAAATTCAAATAAAGCAAAGAGTGCTTACGGTCCAATAAAATCCAACAAAAATCATTTTAAAAATATCAAAATGAATTCAAATTTATTTCTCTCCATTTTTTACGATGTAGGGAATCATGTTACCCTATTTTCCATATATTTTATTTTTGGAGAAAAATAATTTGAATAAAACTCAAATAACTCCAAATTAAAAATAAATTCAAAAGAACTTTGAATTTAATTCTTTGAAACTCACTCCCAACTCATATTTCATATGTTTTGAAGAAGTCATTTCATCTTCTCTCGTGAAAATCATTGAGTTGCATAAAGTTTTAGAATTGGAAATATTTTCCAAATGAAATTCAAATATTTTCAACACCCCTTGTCATTTAAATAAATGGAAGAAGTCATGTCATCTTCTCTCCAGGGTTTTGTGATGAAAAGAATTTGAATTCCCGAAGATCATAAAAAAGCAAAATGAAAGTTTGGGAAAGTCCTTCTATTCCCTCTCATTTAACTTTCAAAAGTTTCGAATTCACTCACTTTCAGTCAATCAATCAAACAATCAATCAAAACTATCTATATGTTTATAACATTCCAAAATTTAGAATTTTGGGATGTTACAAACCTACCACCCTTAAAATGAATCTCGTCCTCGAGATTCGGAGAGGTTAGCAAGAAATAGGTTAGGGTTTGGGGGTCTTCAAAATCCACCGATCATCTCCGGGGTCTCGGGTGCTACCACCCTTAGAAGCATCGTTACGGTTCCATCAAAACTCATATACTCCATCCTTATTGCTAACAGTGTCGGTCTTCTCATATCGTAAGGAAAATTCCTTCTCTGGGCTCTTCTGATAGTGGCATAACCTTCTCCTCAATTCTTTTGTCCTTTCCTCTTGGTAAGGTTATCCCGAAACTGGGTCTTCATAGCTGACGGGTCTGGCGCCAATTCTAAACAACTTTCGATATCTCATGGTGGTCAACGATTTATGGTTTCTCCTGCGAGAAAGCAGTGCAGGTTGAACCTCGCCGTATAACCTATGGTTGGCAACAACTGCCGTGTACAAGGGAAAAAAATACCTATAGCTTTCTAAGGTTTAAACAAGGTTTTGATCGTCGTCTCTCTACTATAGGTAAGTCACTCAGATTTACCATCCCATATAGCAAGGCGAATAATAAGAGTAAGTCGGTATGGTGATCAATCCATCCCGCACCCAAATCATTACCTTGCACATGGTTTAGCGAACCTCGCATGCTAGCACTCGGTCATCCTCACAAGCATTGCAGAATTTTTCTTGTCGACGAACCAAGTTCGGAAAATCCATTGTTTCTGCAAGCCAAACAAACATCTATCGTTCCTTAACAACTCTCAGGTTTTGCGTAAACTCCTGTATAATCGTCGGTTGATAAAATCGCAACTTCATCGGGGTTTTCCTTGCAGAGTGTGCTTGCTTCTTGGCAGGTCACAGGGCACATGGGTTATAGCCCATCTCATCACTTGCAATCCTTGAACACATCATCTGCAATGGTCATTATCCCAACATCCAACTTCTGGCATACTTAATTCCATCCAATTGTCTTGTCCTTCTTCCTTCTATTGGCACCAAACTAAGGCGTGCTTACTCAGGCTCATCATGGAATTTCCATTGATCCATATTTCCAACATCATACCTCATTTACGTCCAATAGTAATTTATCTCTTCATCCTCGTGGGATGTCCCACATACCGAGATAAAAACTTATACTATGAAATCCATACTCCACTTCGTGGAACATTTTATCCTTTCGAGGTCAAGCGTCCTCACGGGGAATATTGGCCATCTCCGCATGGCACTTCTTCAATTGGGAAACATGAAACACATCATGAACTCGACAGCGATTGCCGGGTGACTCCAACTTGTTAGCCAAATCTCCCATACGTTCCAAACTCGGTATGGTCCTACAAATCTCGGGGCTAACTTTCCTTTAACTCCAAATCGCTTAACTCCTCACAGAGGGGACACACGAATACATGCTCTGTCTCCAATTTTCATAGACTACCTCCTTGCGCTTTTTTGAGTATGCATAATTATTCTTCCTGGACTGAGCTACCTTCAGTCTATCTCGAAGCAACTTAACATTCTCTTCTGACTCCTTGATCACATTTGGTCCAAACAACTGACGGTCTCAAACTTCATCCCATATCAACGGTGTCTGGCTCCTTCTCCCATACAAGGCTTCAAAAAGGGGCCATCTTCAAACTGGATGGGTAACTGTTGTTGTATGAGAACTTCGCGTAAGGTAGATTATCATCACTACTAGATCCAAAATTTAGCGCACACGCTCTCAACATGTCCTCCGGTATCTGATTGACTCTCTTGATTTATCCATCTGTCTGCGGATGAAAGGTTGTACTGAACTCTAGCCTAGTACCCAAAGTTTCACGCAACTGATTCCAAAACCTTGAAGTAAACTGGGTTCCTCTACAACGGTCCTCGGAACTCCATGCAGACATACGATCTTTGTCAAATATATCTTGGCCAACTTCGCACTTGTATAGGTGGTTTCACAGGGATAAAGTGAGCCACTTTGATCAAGTGAATAAACTATTACCCAGATAGAATCATATCCCAATCGGGTTCTGGGAAATCCGGAAATGAAATACATGCCAAGCTTATCCTACTTCCATTCGGGTATCGGCATAGGCTGCAATAATCCTGTTGGCTTCTGATGCTCTGCTTTTACTTTCTCTGGCATACATCACTTACGACTACATACTCCGCAATATCCTTCTTCATACCAGTCCACCAGAAACACTCCTTCAAATCCAAATACATCTTGGTGTTTCCAGGGTGAGTCATGAGCCTCCTGAAGTATTAACTTCCTGATCTTTGCATTATTGGGCACATATATACACTATCCTCAACCATAAGGTGTCGTGCTCATCCTTATGAAAACCTCTGGACTTTCCTTTGCTCATCCTCTCTTTTACCTCAGCAATATCTTTGTCATCCTTCTGAGCTTCACGGATCTTTCTCAACAATGTAGACTGAACTTCCATTGCTGCAACAAAACCTTTGGGAACAATCTCCAACCGAAGTTCCCTGAGATCCTCGGCTAACTCCTTTGATAATCCTCCGATTATGAGGGTATTCGTCCTTGTTTTCTTTATGGTTGTGTCCTATTTCTCCACAAAGCTTGTATGCACAAGGTTTCCTCATATCCTTTCCATAAGGCTTCAACTTCTGGGACACAAGCCAAGACTTTAACAAAGTCCACTTAAATTATTTCCAACTGGTTACTCCTTGCCATCCATTGATGGTTTGGTACATCCTCCACCAAGTAGCAGCACCTCTTTCAAAGAATGGAAGAGCATGCTGAGCCATATCCTTTCTGACTATAGGGTTGTTCTTCATGTGATTCTCCATGTTCTGAATCCATCGGTCCGTCTTTAATTGACTCATCGGTACCGAAAATACGAGCTCATCTCCATTCATCATCTATTGGGTCCATGGGTTTTGGGGTGAGATAAGAGAGATCGAGAGGGATGCACACAATACAAACAAATGTTTTGAAAAGACAGATTTTATTGTGGCCGTCGGAAAACATCAAACAAATGACGGCTCACAATCGTCGCATCTAACGCAGGTATATACAGGGGTTTGGTCTTCTAAAGGTCAATAGATCTCAAAGTCATCAAACTCCTCAAGTCTTGTTCATGTCTCCAACGGCTTCTTCTGATCACGCTTGTCCTTCTCAAGTTCTTTTGTCAAATCATCTCTGTTGGCCTTGAAGTCTCTCGCGGCGTCCTTTAACGATCCACAGCGTTGCATTCCAAACTTCAGATTTCATCATCCTTGGCATGAACCATGGTCCTACTATCCTCCAGTTCTTGACAAACCTCCGGTATCTCGATGTTTTGCTCCTTGACTTGTCAACTTTCGACCACGGGTCTGAGTTCTTCACGAACTGCTTCCTTATCAAATCGCTTCTTGTAGGTCCATCTTAACTCCTTGATGTAATACTCCAGATCCTGGTCTTACTCCAGTACACCTTAATCTCGGGTATTGATTTCTTCCATAATCTCTCAATTCCATAAGCGTAACCTTCCTAGGTCATAAAATCTGGGAATTCTTCAAAGCCTTCAAATTCTCCAAGTCTTCGGAGTCTTCAACAGTTGTAGTTTCCATTTACGGTAAAATCCTCTTCATTCCAAATGGTCTTAGTTGTCCGATATCTTGTCTCCTTGGAGTGGTCTCATCGATCAAATCTTCGAGTGGTCAAAAGGGAAAAGGGTATGGTCTCACTAAAAGGAATATTTGAATAAGCTCGGAAGAAGAGAGGTAAAAGATCTTTTGAAAAAGAAAGTTGTAGAAAAATCTTTCATATGGGCTTGCCATTTTCTAGGGTCACGTCCTCTGATCAACATGTGCTCGATACCATCTTGTAGCGACCCGACCGAATGGATCAAGTCTCTACGTGCTTTCGTGTCATCCCACGGATCGATATCTTTGACACACACGATTACTCAAAGGATTTAGAACAGAGGTAAATCACATGTATAAAGTAACGTAAAAACTATTACCTCAATCCAAAACATAGCGGAAGCAACAAGGTTGTGGATTCCCATCAACACCAACGGCAAAGTTGAGTATAGGGAATCGTAACCCTAACGTATCACTTACTCGTAAATGCGAAAAGTCGCAACATGAAAAGTTGCAGCCAAAAAGCAATTGACACATGGAATATCTTGGCAATGTAACACATAGAGAGTAATGAAATAATAAGCTATACTACATGCATATATGGCTGGTGGAAAGCTCTATGGTTACGATTTTTGCGAAAAGCCAATTTTCCCTCTTGCAAAGGAATAAATTTAATTAACTATCATGGTGGTTGTTGAACATTGAGAATGGTTGATGACATCCTCAATCCCAAGTAAAAGTACTCATTAAACCCAAACAAATTATATTAAGTAACGTGATGAGATTCACATGATATTCAAGTACTAGATACTCAAGATGTCCATAACCGGGACACGGCTAATCATGATTAGTTTATACACTCTGCAGAGGTTTAGCACTTTTCCCCACAAGACTCGATCGCCTCCATTTGGTTTCTCGCACTACATGGTGTTTGAGAAAGCGGATGACCGAGACATAGTCTTTCGAGCGCTAGCACCTTACGATGGGTGGACCGGTACACCTACATCCCCTACATCTGCTAGTCCACCACTATAAGAGTTCGCACGACTTAATCAACTATGCCAGAGCCCATAATGGCTTGTGGCTGCACACGGAAGTTTCTAGTTTGAATAATCTCATGATCCCTTTGAGCCTGGGTGGCGGTCCGAAGAAATCTGAGGCAAGTCACGGAAACCCGAGTGCCTAGACAGCAAGTCCTGGAGTAACCGGTGCCTCAATCCACCAGATGTGCGTTTAAGTTGCCACCTTAGATAAACCATTAATTATCAATCTCACATCTGTCATGGATATTCACTCAAACCCAATCCACGTCTACTAGCATAGCATAGCATAATAAGCAAACGTAGAAGTAACTCCCAAGGTTTCACAAGTAAAACAGGTAATAGGTACTACCTCATCTACTTTCCCAACCCACAATTTAATTAGATCCTAATCATGCAATGTTTGAGGAATAGATCTAATGCATAAAACTGGGTATGAGGAAGTATGATCAAAGTGTTACTTGCCTGCAAAGTTGATGAAGATGATTCGCACTCAAAACTCTTGATAGCTCTACTCGTCACACTCCGGTCAATCTATCGTAATCAAGCAATAGTAACCACACATAAGCAATCACTCAAAACATCAGAAAGAACGAAGAAACAATTCGGAAAACATCAAAACCAAGCAAATAACTCTTGCAACATAAAACAATTTCTAACAGTACCAAAATTATGTGAATTTGGCCTTATCGGAAAGTTTAGGTCAAGAGCTTCGATTTGCAAAAGAATCAACTAAATCGGAGATTCTGAAACTCAAGTTATAATCAAACAAAGTTCAAATACAAATCTGTTTGAATTCAAATTTTAAAACTTTCAAAAACATGTTTAAGTTGGATTACTGGATAGAGGGGATCATAACGAAGAAGTGGGCGTTGGTTTCGTTGGATTCCGACTTACGAGTAAAAAGTTATGAGCGTTTGAAGATTAGGGACTAAAAAATAACACTACGGATAGGTCCTGACGGAAATTAAAAATAAAAAATCTATCGAGCTTAACGCCGCTAAACAAAACCGGAAAGAAAACCGGTGAGAAAACCGATCTAGGGTTTGGAAGAAAACCGAAACGAAAAACCGATCTAGAAACCGGGCAAATGGAACGATTCTGAAAAACCGAACCGAGGAAAAGAAAAGGTGACGCCTTGGGCTAGTACCTCAAGAGGCGAGGGGCTTCGGCGGCGGCGTTGGCGGCGGCACTTGGCGGCGGCGGTGGCAAGCGGCGGCGCTGGTGTAGAGGCGGCGGCGGGTGTGGGCTCACTTGCTGCGGAGAGGAGAGGAGAGGAGAGGTGTTGGTTTGATGTGTTAGAGGGGGTGCTTGGGTATTTATATTGGGGAGGGAGGGTTTTGCTTGGGATAGGGGCAAGAAATAGACTAGGATTAGGAATCCTAGGAGTAAAAAGCGGAATAACGAAGCGGGATCAAATCCTACTAGGATTTGTAAAGAATAGGAAACCTTGGCTCCTGGCTCCCTAGGTGCTTGGCGTGCTAGCGATGGCCTTGGCCTCGGCCCATTGGTTGGCGGCTTGGGCCTTTGGCCCAAGGCGCTGCAGATTTTTTAAACAAGCGAGAAAGGAAAACAAAATGATAAAACAAAATAAAATGAAAATATTATATAAGCATATAATATATCAAAATTTTCAGAAAAAGATTTCCTACATGATGAACATTATTCTAGCATTAAATAAAATACACACAAATTCAAATAAAGCAAAGAGTGCTTAC
Source organism: Aegilops bicornis (assembly GCA_021605145.1). Taxonomy (NCBI): domain Eukaryota; kingdom Viridiplantae; phylum Streptophyta; class Magnoliopsida; order Poales; family Poaceae; genus Aegilops; species Aegilops bicornis. The sequence goes on along the minus strand of CM038674.1, from coordinate 445,083,906 downwards.
GGTCCAATAAAATCCAACAAAAATCATTTTAAAAATATCAAAATGAATTCAAATTTATTTCTCTCCATTTTTCTGATGTAGGGAATCATGTTACCCTATTTTCCATATATTTTATTTTTGGAGAAAAATAATTTGAATAAAACCCAAATAACTCCAAATTAAAAATAAATTCAAAAGAACTTTGAATTTAATTCTTCGAAACTCCCAACTCATATTTCATATGTTTTGAAGAAGTCATTTTATCTTCTCTCGTGAAAATCATTGAGTTGCATAAAGTTTCAGAATTGGAAATATTTTCCAAATGAAATTCAAATATTTTCAACACCCCTTGTCATTTAAATAAATGGAAGAAGTCATGTCATCTTCTCTCCAGGGTTTTGTGATGAAAAGAATTTGAATTCCCGAAGATCATAAAAGCAAAATGAAAGTTTGGGAAAGTCCTTCTATTCCCTCTCATTTAACTTACAAAAGTTTCGAATTCACCCACTTTCAGTAAATCAATCAAACAATCAATCAAAACTATCTATATGTTTATAACATTCCAAAATTTAGAATTTTGGGATGTTACATAACCATAGAGCTTTCCACCAGCCATATATGCATGTAGTATAGGCTTATTCCTTCATTATTCTCTATGTGTTACTTTGCCAGCATATTCCATGTGCTGACCCGTTTTCGGGCTGCAACGCTTCATGTTGCAGACTTTCCAGACGACGAGTAAGTGATACTTTAGGGTTACGATTTCCTATACTCAACTTTGCCGTTGGTGTTGATGGGAATCCACAACCTTGTTGCTTCCGCTATCTTTTGGATTGAGGTAATAGTATTTACGTTACTTTATACATGTGATTTACCTCTGTTATAAATCCTTCGAGTAATGTGTGTGTCAGCATACCGATCCAGGGATGACACTAAGCACAGAGACTTGATCCATTCGCGTCGGGTCCCTACACTCCAAGATTTATCTATGGAGAAACTAGCAACGAGGGGAAGGAGAGTGCATCTACATACCCTTGTAGATCGCTAAGCGGAAGCGTTCAAGAGAACGGGGTTGAAGGAGTCGTACTCGTCGTGATCCAAATCACCGGTGATCCTAGTGCCGAGCAGACGGCACCTCCGCGTTCAACACACGTACAGCCCGGTGGCGTCTCCCATGCCTTGATCCAGCAAGGAGAGAGAGGAGAGGTTGGGGAAGACTCCATCCAGCAGCGGCCGACGGTGTGGTGGTGATGGAGGAGCGTGGCAATCCTCTGAGGCTTCGCCAAGCACCGCAGAGAGGAGGAGGACTTGGGAGAGGGAGGGTTGCGCCGAGGAAAGGGTGCAGCTCCCATGCGCCTCCCCACTATATATAGGGGTGGAGGGATTATTTCTTGCCCTCCAAGTCCATTGGGGCGTTGGCAAGGTGGGAGGAAAGAAATCCCATCCTTTCCTTTCCCCATCGATTGTTATCCCCCCCTTTTGGGATCTTGATCTTATCCCTTGGGATATGATCTTATTCCTTCTAAGGGGGATCTTGGTGCGCCTTGACCAGGGGTGTGGGGCCTTTCCCCACTACCCACGTTCATGTGGGTCCCCATGCAGGTGGGCCCCACTGGAACCTTCTAGAACCTTCCCGGTATAATACCAAAAATCCCAAACATTTTCCGGTGGCCAAAATAGGACTTCCCATATATAAATATTTACCTCCGGACCATTCCGGAACTCCTCGTGACGTCCGGGATCTCATCCGGACTCGAACAACATTCGGTAACCATGTATATCTATTCCCTATAACCCTAGCGTCCATCGAACCTTAAGTGTGTAGACCCTACGGGTTCGGGAACCATCTTGAACATGACCGAGGCGTTCTCCGTCAATAACCAACAGCGGGATCTGGATACCCATGTTGGCTCCCACATGTTCCACGATGATCTCATCGGATGAACCACGATGTCAAGGACTCAATCAATCCCGTATACAATTCCCTTTGTCTAGCGGTATTGTACTTGCCCGAGATTCGATCGTCGGTATGCCGATACCTTGTTCAATCTCGTTACCGGCAAGTCTCTTTACTCGTTCCATAACACATCATCCCGTGATCAACCCCTTGGTCACATTGTGCACATTATGATGATGTCCTACCGAGTGGGCCCAGAGATACCTCTCCGTTACACGGAGTGACAAATCCCAGTCTCGATTCGTACCAACCCAATGAGACACTTTCGGAGATACCTTAGTGCACCTTTATAGCCACCCGATTCGTTGTGACGTTTGGTACACCCAAAGCATTCCTACGGCATCCGGGAGTTGCACAATCTCATGGTCTAAGGAAATGATACTTGACAATATAAAAGCTTTAGCATACGAACTACGATCTTTGTGCTAGGCTTAGGATTGGGTATTGTCCATCACATCATTCTCCAAATGATGTGATCCCGTTATCAACGACATCCAATGTCCATGGTCGTGAAAGCTGTAACCATCATTGATCAACTAGCTAGTCAACTAGAGGCTTACTAGGGACATGGTGTTGTTTATGTACCCACACATGTATCTGAGTTTCCTATCAATACAATTATAGCATGGGTAATAAACGATTATCATGAACAAGGAAATATAATAATAACTAATTTATTATTGCCTCTAGGGCATATTTCCAACAGTGAGATGCTCTGTTGCTGTGGAGTTAGTCGTTTTTGCGGGAGGGGGAGAGGAAATTGGGGTGCCGTGTAGTGGGGGGAACCGGAAGTTACCAAAGCAGCCCCGACCTATTATATAGATGAGGGCAGTATTATAACTGTTGGTCTCCGTGCACCAAGGACAAAAGGGGAATTTCACATGCTAAAGACTAAGGTGGCGGAAATTTTAGAAGGAGGCGGGAGATTTTGCCACCCGCGGGATCGTTCGTATCCAGTTTCAACTAATCTTGGACCGTGCTAGCGGGAAGGTCATGCGAGACTGTATACACGGGGCGCAGCGTCGTGATTAATAACTGGTGTGAAGTCCACCCCAGAAAAAAGACAATAACTCGGGATGATGCGCCAATAACTTGGACGTTCACACGGCCGCGGCCAATCGTACGGGTGTAGTGGAGCGTTCACAAAGAAAGGGATCAAATGCTCAGCCTATGTATTTCTCGTGTAAATAGATGATTTAGTGCAATTGGTTATTTAATTTAAACATAATGCATTGACGTGTTAGTGTAGAGGCGCACAAAAAGAAATGGATATTGTAGTCCGCTACTTAAAAGTGTTACTCATATGATTACATAGCCTCCATTTCATAAATTGCGTACCCGTTGAATTCATATATGAATATTACATATATTACTTCATAATAGAACCATAAATCATCCAAGACTAATGATTTTGAATGCAAGAGTAACAATGGTGCATGTACATGATAGCTACATTGGTTGTCCAAGAAACATCAACGTAACTTTGGCATGCACAACTGAAAAGGTTTATTTAAATAGAAAAAATGTGATATGTGAGTGTCCAATCTTTATAGCGTTGAATCTATATTGTACCTTTGGCCACGATACGAAGTAGATATTGATTTATGTTCAAGCGATGCACGTCCACGATCGCTAGATAGTGATACGTGAATGAATTGTGCAATCTCTCTCACACGCATACATATCTCATTTCCCTGTGGAGATCGGAATCACACACGCGCACTTCGTGCATTTCTCTCCCTCCGTCAAGGTTAGAATTCGTCTTTCTACCCCGTCCTACAAGTCTCTCACACAGAAACACACACGCTCTCTCTGTCGAACACGCCCACCCCTTTAATTCGGCCCACCCACAACCACTAATGTCTTAAAGTATAATAATGTCTCTCACACATATGCCTAAGGCTAACTCGAGTTCCGGAACCATATGAATACATACAATGGGATTCCAGCAGAGCACCTTTTGTTTTGAGATTTCGCTCTCTCTCTCTCCCTCTCTCTCTCTCTCACACACACACACACGTGTGCACACACACACACACATTGTTTCTCGCTTCATTTTTTCCAGCACTTGCATGCACACAATTTTGTTTATCTTCGTGATGCTTTAAGTATGCCTCACACAAATGCTATCTACCTATCCCTTAATATAGCTAGATATGTGTCACACGAACTCCTTCTCCCTACTAGCAAGATGCCCATGCATTGTACCGAACATCAAGATGCATTTGTATGAGTAGTTTATCTTGTGGGAAAAAAGGATGAATGAGGGAATGCCTTATTTGCAAATGCGGAGAGGGGTGTGGGTATCTTTTTGCAAAATTGCCACTGTTTCCTTCCTATCCGTCAGATATAAATCGGATGGCCTATATTGCAGGATGGCAGGAACACCATCATCACCAACTCTGTTTTTATAAGAGTAGGGATATGTAAGTGTCCTTGCCCCCCACACACACACCCATAGCCACACAACCACACACACACACTTCCCAACACCGAAGGAGTAGGGTGACACCTCGATCTTGATACTAATCTATCGACTGGCTTCTCTCTCAAACACACACACACACACGCACACACACTACCCGACATTGAAGGAGTAGGGCGGCACCTCGATCTTGATAGTAATCTATCTACTCCTCTTTCAAACACACACACACACATACACACACACTCGCTAGTTGTGCCTCTGTGCCTACCGCGCACACTCTCGATACGTCTTTCTCTCCCTCCCCCTCCCCCCACCCCAACAATGACAGCTGAAGGATGACAACTCGATCTGATCGTAATCTGTCAATTGGCTTCTCTCTCGAACATTGTGTCTCTGTGCCTTGCTCAGTAGCCCCTCGATATGTAGACTTCTCGCGCGCGCACAGCTGTAGTGGCGATGACGCTGAACCCAGTGTGCCTCGTTTTTACCGGCCTCATGTGATAGTTTTCACCCTGTTTTCTGTTAATTAACAAGGCAACCTTTTCTTTGTTACTACTAGTGAATCTGAAATCATTCGGGCGGACATAAAATATATCACTTCAACCCAATTATCGCAGTAACTATTTTAAAAGAAACTAGCTAGATGCCCATGCTGTACCGGAACATCAAGATGCATTTGTATGAGTAGTTTATCTTGTGAGAGAAAAGGATGAACGAGGGAAGGCCGTATTTGTGAATGTGGAGAGGGGCGTGGGTATATTTTTGCAAAATTGCCATAGTTCTTCCTATCCATTAGATATAAATCCGACGGCCTATATTGCAGGATGACACGCACACCATCATCACCAACTCTGTTTTCTACTCCCTCCATTCCTAAATATTTGTCTTTTTAGAGATTTCAACAAGTGACTACATGTGGAGCAAAATGAGTGAATCTACACTCTAAAATATGTCTACATACACATCCGTATGTGGTAGTCCATTTGAAATCTGAAAAAGACAAATATTTAGGAATGGATGGAGTATAAGAGTAGACATGGAGATATATCTCCAGCATGGTCTACAACAAAAATGTGTTGGACTGGTTAGCGCCGGATGCTCGCAACGCGATGACATGAGTTCGAATTCTGTTTTTAACTTTAGATTTTTTATATTATATATTACTTACTTAATATATACTTCTTCGCTATTGTACTGACAGTGGAACCCATAGAGTACTTAGAATACAAGATTAAGGATGGACTTGTTTCTTTTTAACTTTACATGAAGTCAGTAGGCACCACGCAAGTCACGTGTACACTTTGTACATGCAATTAGCTTTTTATAGAGGGACAATCATACATAATTAACTCAAATGGATTGGATGTCACTTTATTATTTCCGACATAAGAGCATCTCCAACGGCGGTAAGCAAATTTCCTCCCGCTTCCTTCTGCGGAGGGCGACATCAAACGCCAGTAATACATTTTCACAACTTTAACCAACCAGATGAAATTCATGCAAACACGGACTGATTTCATATAAGCATGAAGTATTTCGTATAAAAAAGCTGGATCTTCATATAAACATGATGGATTTCATTACATTTACATGAACTAAGCGATGCCAATCTGATACATCCATTTTGCATCATGCATTTATATCGATATTTATTGCATTATGGTTTGTTATTATACGTTATGTCACAATACTTATGCCTATTCTCTCTTATTTTACAAGGTTTACATAAGGAGGGAGAATGCCTAATTTGGAATTATAGGTGGAAAAGGAGCAAATATTAGAGACCTATTCTACACGACTCCAAAAGTCCTGAAACTCCACGAAAGTCATTTTTGGAAAATATAAAATATCCAGCGAAAAGAAGTTCACGGAGGGGCCCACCTGTCCACGAGGGTGGGGCGCGCCTACCCCTGGCGCGCCTACCTCGTGGCCCTCTGGCCCTCCGATGCCCATCTTCTGCTATATGAGGTCTTTCGATGAGGAAAAAATCAGAAGCAACCTTTCGGCGAAACTCCGCCGCCACGAGGCGGAACCTTGGCGGAACCAATCTAGGGCTCCTAGAGCTATTCTTAGGGATACTTCCCTCGGGAGGGGAAATCATCGCCATCATCATCACCAATGCTCCTCTCATCGGGAGAGGGCAATCTCCATCAACATCTTCACCAGCTGACATCTCATCTCAAAACCCTAGTTCATCTCTTGTATCCAATTCTTGTCTCCAAGTCCGGATTGGTACTAGTAGGTTGCTAGTAGTGTTGATTACTCCTTGTAGTTGATGCTAGTTGGTTTATTTGGTGGAAGATCATATGTTCAGATCCTATATGCATATTATTATCCCTCTGATTATGAACATGAATATGCTTTGTGAGTAGTTACGTTTGTTCCTGAGGACACGGGAGAAGTATTGCTATTAGTAGTCATGTGAATTTGGTATTCGTTCGATATTTTGATGAGATGTATATTGTCTAGCCTCTAGTGGTGTTATGTGAATGTTGACTACATAACACTTCACCATTATTTGGGCCTAGAGGAAGGCATTGTGAAGTAATAAGTACATGATGGGTTGCTAGAGTGACAGAAGCTTAAACCCTAGTTTATGCGTTGCTTCGTAAGGGGCTGATTTGGATCCAAATGTTTCATGCTATGGTTAGGTTTATGTTAATACTTTTGTTGTAGTTGCGGATGCTTGCAATAGAGGTTAATCATAAGTGGGATGCTTGTTCAAGTAAGAACAGCACCCAAGGACCAGTCCACCCACATATCAAATTATCAAAGTACCAAATGCGAATCATATGAACGTGATGAAAACTAGCTTGACGATATTCCCATGTGTCCTCGAGAGCGCTTTTCCTATTATAAGAGTTTGTCTAGGCTTGTCCTTTGCTACAAAAGGATTGGGCAACCTTGCTGCACTTTATTTACTTTTGTTACTTGTTGCTTGTTACAATTTTTCCTATCACAAAACTATCTGTTACCACTTATTTCAGTACTTGCAGAGAATACCTTGCTGAAAACCGCTTATCATTTCCTTCTGCTCCTCGTTGGGTTCGACACTCTTACTTATCGAAAGGACTACGATAGATCACCTATACTTGTGGGTCATCAAGACTCTTTTCTGGCGCCGTTGCCGGGGAGTGAAGCGCCTTTGGTAGGTGGAATTTGGTAAGGAAAAATTTATATAGTGTGCTGAAATTTACTGTCACTTGTTACTATCAAAAGTAATCCTCTGAGGGGCTTGTTCGGGGTATCTTCACCCCGACCAGTAGAGCAAATAGTTGCTCCTCAACCTTCTGAACCTACTGAAAATGAAAATGTTCCCTTTGAAGTTCCTTCGGGTATGATATAAAAACTGCTAGCTAATCCTTTTGCAGGAGATGGAACAAAGCATCCTGATGAGCACCTAATATATGTGGATGAAATTTGTGGATTATTTAAGCTTGCAGGTATACCCGATGATGTTGTCAAGAAGAAGGTCTTCCCTTTATCTTTGAAGGGAGATGCATTGACATGGTATAGGCTATGTGATGATACGAGATCATGGAACTATAGAAGACTGAAATTGGATCATCAAAAGTATTATCATATGCATCTTGTTCATCGTGATCGCAATTATATATATAATTTTTGGCCTCGCGAAGGAGAAAGCATCGCTCAAGCTTGGGGGAGGCTTAAATCAATGTTATATTCATGCCCCAATCATGAGCTCCCAAGAGAAACAATTATCCAAAAAAATTATGCTCGGCTTTCTCATAATAATCAAACCATGCTTGATACTTCTTGTGCTGGCTCTTTTATGATGAAGACTATTGAATTCAAATGGAATTTATTGGATAGAATTAAACGCAACTCTGAAGATTGGGATCTTGATGAAGGTAAGGAGTATACGAAAATAAAGGCGCTCCACGTTGTGAATGGCGTACTACGTACGGGTGGTATTTCAGGTATAACTGATCAGGGTTGTTCTGAAAGCAAGTCAATTGGTGCTTTGGAAAGTGAGTGCCAGAGGCTAGTCACTGCTTGGTTTACAGAAGGGAAGGAAGAAAGAGGTACCGAAGCAGATTCAGTATAGAAAAGAAGGTATGACACCTAAGTTTGATTGTGTTAAATCTTTTATGGATACCGATATTTTCCGTAAGTTTTGCACGAAATATGGACTTGACTCTGAGATAGTAGCTTCTTTCTGTGAATCTTTTTCTACTTATGTTCATCTCCCTAAGGAGAAGTGGTTTAAATATCATCCTCCCATAGAAGTAAAAGTAGCTGCACCTATTAAAGTTGAAGAAAAGACTGTCACTTATAATGATCCTATTGTTCCTACTTCTTATGTTGAGAAACCACCCTTCCCTGTTAGAATAAAGGATAAGCTAAAGCTTGAACTGTTGTTTGTAAAAGTAATATTAGAACTTATACACCTCCTGAGCAAGTTAAAGTAGAACCTAATATTGCTATTGTTAAAGATCTCTTGGCTGATAATATTGATGGGCATGTTATTCAATTTTGCAGTGAAACTGCTAGAATTGCTAAACCTGGCGTTAAAGATAAACATAGACCTGTGGTAGGAGTGCACATTATTTACATTAAAATAGGAGATCATTGTTATCATGGCTTATGTGATATGGGTGCTAGTGCTAGTGTTATACCTTATACATTGTACGAAGAAATTAAGCATGAAATTGCACTCTTTGAGATAGAAGGTATTGATGTTACAATTAAACTTGCCAATAGAGATACTATATCAGCTATGGGAATTGTTAGAGATGTTGAAGTCTTGTGTGGGAAAACTAAATATCCTGTTGATTTTCTTTTTCTTAGTTCCCCACAAGATAGCTTTTGTCCCATTATATTTGGTAGACCCTTCTTGAATACTGTCAATGCTAAGATAGATTGCAAAAAGAATGTTGTTACTATTGGCTTGGATGATATGATTCATGAGTTTAATTTCTCTAAATTTAGTAAACAACACCGTGAAGAAGAATTGCCTAGTAAGGATGAGATTATTGGTCTTGCTTCTATTGCCGTACCTCCTAGTGATCCTCTAGAACATTATTTGCTAGACCATGAAAATGATATGTTTATGAATGAAAGAAGGGAAATAGATGAAGTATTCTTTAAACAGGAACCTATTTTGAAACACAATTTGCCCGTTGAAATCTTAGGGGATCCTCCTCCACCCAAGGGTGATCCCGTGTTTGAGCTTAAACCATTGCCTGATAATCTTAAATACGCTTATCTTGATGAAAAGAAGATATATCTTGTTATTATTAGTGCTAACCTTTCAGAGCATGAAGAAGAAAGATTATTGAAAACTCTGAAGAAGCACCGTCTTTGCTATTGGGTACACTCTTGATGATCTTAAGGGCATTAGTCCCACTCTATGTCAACATAAAATAAATTTGGAAGAAGATGCCAAACCAGTTCGTGATCCTCAACGCGTCTCGAATCCTAAAATGAAAGAAGTGGTAAGAAAGGAAATACTAAAGCTTACGGAGGCGGTATAATTTATCCCGTTCTTTGATAGTCAGTGGGTAAGTCATGTTCATTGTGTCCCTAAGAAGGGAGGTATTACTGTTGTTCCTAATGATAAAGATGAATTGATTCCACAAGGAATTATTACGGGTTATAGGATGGTAATTTATTTTCGTAAATTAAATAAGGATACTAAGAAAGATCATTACCCCTTACCTTTTATTGATAAAATGCTAGAAAGATTATGCAAACATACACATTCTTGCTTTCTAAATGGTTATTCTGGTTTCTCTCAAATACCGATTATCGGCTAAAGATCAATCAAAGACTACTTTTACATGCCCTTTTGGTACTTTTGCTTATAGACGTATGCCTTTTGGTTTATGTAATGCACCTGCTACCTTTCAAAGATGCATGATGGCTATATTCTCTAACTTTTGTGAAAAGATTTGTGAGGTTTTCATGGACAATTTTTCCGTCTATGGATATTCTTTTGATGATTGCTTGAGCAATCTTGATCAAGTTTTGCAGAGATGTGAAGAAACTAATCTTGTCTTGAATTGGGAAAAGTGCCACTTTATGGTTAATGAAGGTATTGCCTTGGGGCATAAAGTTTCTGAAAGAGGTATTGAAGTTGATAAAGCCAAGGTTGATGCTATTGAAAATATGCCATGTCCCAAGGACATCAAAGGTATAAGAAGTTTCCTTGGTCACGCCAGATTTTATAGGAGGTTCATTAAGGACTTCTCAAAAATTTCTCGGCCTCTGGCCAATTTATTACAAAAATATATACCATTTGTCTTTGATGATGATTGTGTGGAAGCATTTGAAATACTTAAGAAAGCATTGATCTCTGCACCTATTGTTCAGCCACCCGATTGGAATTTACCCTTTGAAATTATGTGTGATGCTAGTGATTATGCTGTAGGTGCTGTTCTAGGGCAAAGAGTTGATAAGAAATTAAATGTTATCCATTATGCTAGTAAGACTCTAGACAACTCAAAGAAATTCTGCTACTACTGAAAAAGAATTCTTAGCAGTTGTATTTTCTTGTGATAAGTTCAGACCTTATATGGTTGATTCTAAAGTAACTATTCACACTGATCATGCTGCTATTAAATATCTAATGCAAAAGAAAGATGCTAAACCTAGACTTATTAGATGGGTTCTCTTGCTACAAGGATTTGATTTGCATATTGTTGATAGAAAAGGAGCTGAGAACCCCGTTGCAGACAACTTGTCTAGGTTAGAAAATGTTCTTGATGACCCACTACCTATTGATGATAGCTTTCCTGATGAACAATTAAATGTTATAAGTACTTCTCCTAGTACTCCATGGTATGCTGATTATGCTAATTACATTGTTGCTAAATTTATACCGCCTAGTTTCACATACCAACAAAAGAAAAAGTTTTTCTATGATTTGAGACATTACTTTTGGGATGACCGCATCTTTATAAAGAAGGAGTAGATGGTGTTATTAGACGTTGTGTACCTGAGCATGAACAGGAATAGATCCTACGCAAGTGTCACTCCGAAGCTTATGGAGGACACCACGCTGGAGATAGAACTGCACATAAGGTATTTGATACATCTCCAACGTATCTATAATTTTTGATTGCTCTATGCTATATTATCTACTGTTTTGGACTATATTGGGCTTTATTTTACACTTTTATATTACTTTTGGGACTAATCTATTAACCGGAGGCCCAGCCCAGAATTGCTGTTTTTTGCCTATTTCAGTGTTTCGAAGAAACGAAATATCAAACAGAGTCCAAACGGAATGAAACCTTCGGAAACGTGATTTGCTCATCATATAAGATCCAGGAGACTTGGACCCTCCATCAAGAAAGCCATGAGGTGGTCACAAGGTGGAGGGCGCGCCCCCCTAGGGCGCACCCCCTGCCTCGTGGGCCCCTCGAAGCTCCACCGACGTACTTCTTCCTCCTATATATATACCAACGTACCCCCAAACGATCAGATACGGAGCCAAAAACCTAATTCGACAACCGCAACTTTCTGTATCCACGAGATCCCATTTTGGGGCTTGTTCCGGAGCTCCGCCGGAAGAGGAATCCACCATGGAGGGCTTCTACATCAACATCATAGCCCCTCCGATGAAGTGTGAGTAGTTTAGCTCAGACCTTCGGGTCCATAGTTAGTAGCTAGATGGCTTCTTCTCTCTTTTTGGATCTCAGTACAATGTTCTCCCCCTCTCTCGTGGAGATCTATTCGATGTAATCTTCTTTTTGTGGTGTGTTTGTTGAGAATGATGAATTGTGGGTTTATGATCAAGATTATCTATGAACAATATTTGAATCTTCTCTGAATTCTTTTATGTATGATTGGTTATCTTTGCAAGTCTCTTCGAATTTTCAGTTTAGTTTGGCCTACTAGATTGGTTTTTCTTGAAATGGGAGAAGTGCTTAGCTTTCGGTTCAATCTTGCGGTGTCCTTTCCCAGTGACAGTAGGGGCTGGAAGGCACGTATTGTATTGTTGCCATCGAGGATAACAAGATGGGGTTTATATCATATTGCATGAATTTATCCCTCTACATCATGTCAACTTGCTTAAGGCGTTACTCTGTTTTCATTAACTTAATACTCTAGATGCATGTTGGATAGCGGTCGATGAGTGGAGTAATAGTAGTAGATGCAGGTGAGTCGGTCTACTTGTCTCGGACGTGATGCCTATATACATGATCATGCCTAGATATTCTCATAACTATGCTCAATTCTGTCAATTGTTCAACAGTAATTTGTTCACCCACCATAGAAACTCTTATGCTATTGAGAGAAGCCACTAGTGAAATCTATGGCCCCCGGGTCTATTCTCATCATATCAATCTCCAATCACTTTATTATTTGCTTTGCTTTTACTTTTGCCTTTTATTTTACCTTGCATCTTTATACCAAAAATAACAAAAATATTATCTATCATCTCTATCAGATCTCACTCTCGTAAGTGACCGTGAAGGGATTGACAACCCCTAATCGCGTTGGTTGCGTTGAGCTATTGTTTTTTGTGTAGGTACGAGGGACTCATGGCGTGGCCTCCCTCTTTGGATTGATACCTCGTTTCTCAAAAACTGAGGGAAATACTTACGCTACTTTGCTGCATCATCATGTCCTCTTCGAGGAAATCCAACGCAGTGCTCAAGAGGTAGCAAGAACAATTTACGCTATTGTTGGGGAGTCTACATAAAAGTCAACATACCAAGTACCCATCACAATCCCTTATCTCCCGCATTACATTATTTGCCATTTGCCTCTCGTTTTCCTCTCCCCCACTTCACCCTTGCCGTTTTATTCGCCCTCGCTTTTCTGTTTGCCTTCTTCTCGCTTGCCTTGTCGTTATGGCTAGTCTTATATCTTCTCCGTTGTCTCCCGAGAATGAAGTCCTAAATTTTAAGCAAAGGGAGGGATAGAATCTAAAAGACGCTTGGTATAGAATTTGCAATGCTCAAAATAGATCTACCAGGAAGCAATCTACTTCAGTTCTTCTCCGCAATTTTTTTGTAGGTGCTAATCCTTGGTAAAGATATATCCTTGATACCATTACCGGAGGGAATTTCTTGGGTAGCCATACTTTTGATTCTTATAATGCTATGATAGATTTATTTGGCTCACCACCTCTTTTGGTTAATGGAACTATGTTAACTTTGGAGCATGTAATGCAAAGACTTGAAATTACTGAAAATAAAGTTGCTACCGTTGAGTTAATTGAAAATTTAGATAAAAAGATCCACAACCAAATTACCCAATATGGATCTAAGGTAGGGTTAACTTTATAAAATATTAAGGAAAAGGAACCCATAGTTAATGAAAGAATAAATCAAGATTCCACTAGAATCGATAAACTTGAGGGTATCATTACAAACTTGGGAACCGCTTTTTCTTACGTAAAGAACACTCCAAGTCCTCCTACTAAAAATTCCAAGCTTATGTATGTTCTTAAAAATAAGGGTGAATCCTCTAGTAAAGAAACTGCGGATCTTAAATCTATAAGTATTCATCCCAATCTTTTTGCTATCATTAAGGAACCATTTGCTATGAAAGAATTTCTTGATCTTGTGCCTAAAAGTTTGATAATAACTAAAAGTAAAGTAATCTCTAAGGAAGAAAGATGCCTCATTGAAGAATTGCCTACCAAAGATGGCAATACCTAGATCTATCCCTTGCTTTTATGCCTAGCTAGGGGCGTTAAACGATAGCGCTTGTTGGGAGGCAACCCAATTTTATTTTAGTTTTTTGTTTTTTGCTTCTGTTTAGGAATAAATAATCCATCTACCTTCTTTTTAGATGTGGTTTTATCTTTTAATTAGTGTTTGTGCCAAGTTAAACCTATAGGATCTTCTTGGATGATAGTTATTTGATCTTGCTGTAATTTCCATAAACTTTCGGTTAACGAAAACAATTATCAAAATTCACCAGAACGTGATAAAATAGTGATTCCAATTGATTCTGATCAATAAACAAATTGTCTAGGTCGTCCTATTTTGGCTGAATTTTTGGAGTTCCAGAAGTTTGCGTTAGTTACAGATTACTACAGACGGTTCTGTTTTTGGCAGATTCTGTTTTTCGTATGTTGTTTGCTTATTTTGATGAATCTATGGCTAGTAAAATATTTTATAATCCATAGAGAAGTTGAAATACAGTAGGTTTAACACCAATATAAATAAATAATGAGTTCATTACAGTACCTTGAAGTGGTCTTTTGTTTTCTTTCGCTAACAGACTCACGAGATTTACATTGAGTTTTGTGTTGGGAAGTTTTCAAGTTTTGGGTGAAATATTTTGATGGATTATGGAACAAGGAGTGGCAAGAGCCTAATATTGGGGATGCCCATGGCACCCCCAATATAATACAAGGACACCAAAAAGTCAAAGCTTGGGGATGCCCCGGAAGGCATCCCCTCTTTAAATCTACTTCCATCAAGAACTTTACTTGGAGCTATATTTTTATTCACCACATGATATGTGTTTTGCTTGGAGCGTCTTGTATGATTTGAGTCTTTTATTTTTAGTTTACCACAATCATCCTTGATGTACACACCTTTTGAGAGAGCCATACATGAATTGGAATTTGTTAGAATACTCTATGTGCTTCACTTATATCTTTTGAGCTATATAGTTTTGCTCTAGTGCTTCACTTATATCTTTTAGAGCGCGGTGGTGGATTTGTTTTAAAGAAACTATTGATCTCTCTGTGACGCCCGGGTAATTAGGCTACAGTAATCCCATGCTAATCGTGCCATGACACCTCGGTTACTGTTGCTGTCCTCGCAATAATTCGAAACCGTTTAAAATTCAAATTCAAATTTATGAGAACAATAAAAGTTTTAAAAAATTAAAACAAAAATGTTAAATTGGTTGCCGAATATTACAAGGGTAATTATGGTGCAACAAACACCTTTTTATAAAATGGCTGAATGGTTTAAAATGATTTAAACAGTAAAAGAAAATAAATAAAATAAAATGTAAAACAAACAAATAAGAAAAGGGGAAAGGAAAGAACCCCCCACAGCCGACCCAACCCGGCCCATTCGCCACCGCCCAATCGGACAAAGGCCCAGCCACCCCATTCCCCATAACCCCCCACCCTGGTCAAACCCTAACCCCACCATCCACTTCACGTCGTTCCCCCCCTCCCGATCCAATGGATCCGGGGCGAGAACCCCCTCGCCCCACCCGCTCGCCCCCTCGCTCCCCGATCTGGATCGGAAAAACGCCCGCCGCTCGACACCCACTGCCGTCGCGCGCCATGGCGCCTCCGCCCTCGTCGCCAAACCCCAATGCCGCCCAGTTCTGCCCCGCCGTCGCCGAGCCTCCCCATCCCCGTCGCCACGCCGGACGCCCCGACCTCGCCGACGGACGCCGCTCGCCGGAGCCGCTCCACGTCGCCTCGCCTCCTCATCGGCTCCGTCAAGCCTCGCCGGACGTCCTCATCCGCTCCGTCGTCGGACCACCCCAACCTTCCCCGAGCCCGCTGCCCGTGCCCTACTCCCCCCATGTGAGCTCCCCTCTCTCTCCCGTGTCCCGCTCCTGTCGACGCGCTCCAACCCCTCGTCGTCTGCGTGGCAGCGCTCAGCGAGCCAGCTGGTTGCCTCGCCGCCAGCGGACCGGCGCCCGCTCCTCCTGCCGCCCGCGCGCCCCGTCCCTTCGTGGTCATCGCGCCCGCACCGCCCCGCCTCCCCTCCCTTTCGCCAGCGCCAGAACGCACCCAGCGCGGCCCTTGCGTCTGCGTTCCGCCGTGCCCGTCGGCTCAACGCAAACGCTGGCGTGTCGTGCCAGCATATCGCTCGCCGCCCCATTCTCACCCTACTGGCGGTCCCGGTAAATGCCCGTCGGTGCCCGTCATGCCCGACCCTCTCTGGGTGGACGCCCATAAGCCAGCAGCCCGTTATGCCCCACAGGCCCTTGACCAAATATTTACGACACGAGCGTATTTAAAAAATAAAATAAAAATAGAAATAATTAAATAATTAATTAATTAAAGAAATAATTAACTTAATTAATTTTGATTAATTAAATTAAACAACTAATTAAAACTTATTACACATTAGTTACCTAATTAACCTGATCTGTTAATTAGTTAACTAAGTAGTCAATGACAGTGGGGCCCACCCCCCCCCCCCTAATTAATACTAATTAGGTTAAATAATATGTCTAATTAAAATGTGTCACTCACCAGTGGGACCCACTGGTCAGGTTGACCAGTCAACCCTATTGACTGCTGACGTCAGCATGACATCATGCTGATGTCATAAATCCATTTTCGAATTAATTTAAATAATTAATTAAATTCCAAAAATTAATAAAATCTTTAGAAAATCATATCTTTTAATCCGTAACTCGGATTAAAATATTTTCAACATGAAAGTTGCTCAGAACGACGAGACGATTTCGGATACGCAACCCGTTCGTCCGCCACACCAACCTAACATAGCAAACACGCAACTTTCCCCCTCCGGTTCATGTCTCCGAAAACGTGAAACACCGGGAATACTTTCCTGGATGTTTTCCCCATTCGTCGGTATCACCTCCTACCGCGATTTGGCACCACTATCATAGTTACTTGTCATGTCATGCATCGATATGCATCTGTTTGCATGGTATTCATTGTTTCTTCCCCTCTTCTCTACGGTAGACTACGAGACCCAAGCCGCTGCTGCCCGATTCGACTATGGAGTTGTGACCCCTCTCTCTTGCGAAGCAACCAGGCAAGCCCCCTTGATCACCAGATATCGCCTATTCTTCTCTATCTTGCTTGCATTAGAGTAGTGTAGCATATTCTTGCTTTCGATTAATCCTATCTTCTTTGCATAGCCTGTCCTTGCTACTACTGTTGTTACCTTTACCTGCTATCCTACTGCTTAGTATAGGATGCTAGTGTTCCATCAGTGGCCCTACACTCTTGTCCATATGCCTTGCTATACTACTGGGCTGTGATCACTTCGGGAGGTGATCACGGTCATATACTATATACTTTACACTATTACATTACAGCAATCTTTGTTGGAGATGAAATTTGAAAGACGGTGGCTCCATCCCGGTAGAGATGGGCTGGGTTCCCGGCGACCCCATTGTTACCTTGTGGCGGGCGGCAGGCAGGTTGAGACCACCTAGGAGAGAGGTGGGCACGGCCCTGGTCGGCGTTCGCGGATACTTAACACGCTTAACAAGATCTTGGTATTTGATCCGAAGTCCGCCATTTGGTCTATACGCACTAACCAACTACGCGGGAACAGATTATGGGCACTTTCGGCGTCGTGGTATCACCGGCACTTCGTGACGTCGGCCGACGAGCCTTGTGGCCGGATTGGAACATAGGCTGCTCTTGTATTAAGGGGCTAGTTACGCTTCGCCGCCATACGCGTCGCAGGTGTGCTAAGGCGATGGGCCCATACCTGTCGCGCTTAGGTTTAGACCGCGTCTTGACCTCTCTGTCGTGCCTAGGTGGGGCTGCGGACGTGTTGATCTTCATGGCCGGGCATGACCCGAGAAAAGTGTGTCCGCCAAATGGGATCAAGCGTGTTGGGTTATGTGGTGCACCCTGCAGTGAAGTTAATCTATTCGAATAGCCGTGATCTTGATGAGGATGACTTGGAGTTGTACCTTGACCTTATGACAACTAGAACCGGATACTTAATAAAACACACCCTTCCAAGTGCGGATACAACCCGGTGGTCGCTCTCTATCGTGGTTACGAGGAGGATCGCGGGTAGGATTATGCTATGCGGTGCTACTTGGAGGACTTCAATCTACTCTCTTCTACATGTTGCAAGACGGAGGCTGCCAGAAGCGTAGTCTTCGACAGGATTAGCTATCCCCCTCTTATTCTGGCATTCTGCAGTTCATTCCACCGATATGGCCCTTTACACATATATCCATGCATATGTAGTGTAGCTCCTTGCTTGCGAGTACTTTGGATGAGTACTCACGGTTGCCTTGTTCCCCTTTTCCCCTATCTCTATCCGATTGTCTGCGACCGGATGTCGGAGCCCAAAGAGCGACGCCACCGTCGATGGCGACTACTACACCGAGGTGCCTACTACTACGTGCAGCCCACGACGACGCCCGTGAGTAGTTAGGAGGATCCCGAGGCGAGGCTGCGCCTCTTTCGATCTGTATCCGGTTTGTGCTAGCCATCTTATGGCAACTTGTTTAACTTATGTCCGTACTCAGATATTGTTGCTTCCGTGACTCGTCTATGATCGAGCACTTGTATTCGAGCCCTCGAGGCCCTCGGCTTGTATTATGATGCTTGTATGACTTATTTTATGTTTTAGAGTTGTGTTGTGATATCTTCCGTGAGTCCACGATCTTGATCGTACACGTTTGCGTGCATGATTAGTGTCTGATTGAATCGGGGCGTCACAAGTTGGTATCGAGCCGATCTGTAGGAATCCCCTTCCACACTCCTTGGCCGAAGTCGAGTCTAGACATTGCAAAAACTTTTACTAACTTGGCTGTCTGCCTTACGGGCCCACGTCGCCATCGGGTGGTACTAGGATCTTTTACTCCTCGACCTTTATTCTGGAACTCTGATCTCTCTTCTATTCGGGTTAAATGAATTTTGCTAAATCTAACATTAGGATCTCGTTATCACTTTCACCCGGAGAGCCCCTTATTACTGATGATCGTCTGCTGCATGTGAAGACCCTGAAGATACTCTCCGCTGTTAACCCGAGAACTTGTGTTCGTCGCGTTTGTAATTCCCCTTCCACCGTCAACCCTTATGGATAACTACTTACAGTTGTTATTCTTATATTCATCCCGATTGGTCTTGTTATTACAAGATACCCCGAAACACTAAATGCGTTGTTTCGATAATCCTTTAAGCTTCTTGGCTTGCTGTTCTTTGTCACCTGAATACCCTTACGGATAATTCTCGCACTTATCGAGTATCCGCTCATCCCCCAGTTGTTCATGTGTTTCACAATGGTCTTCGAAATATTATTCGATCCTCCAAAAATCCTTTGTAGCTTATTGCTCTGCAATACTTGACTACTTGCATGATGGATGCTTTTCATATGTCTGGCAATATTCGTTAGTATTCTTAGGCTCCGTCATTTTGATCCTTTTGATTCAACATGAGTGTGAATGCACGCAACATCAGTTGATCCTTTTAAATTATCTTTTCGGCTCAGACGTCATTTTAAACATGAGCTGGTTCTCAGCCAATCAAATTGCCATCGATTGAACCCCTAAGCCTACTCAACTTATCCATCCTTGATCAGAGCGTTGCTTCTGATCCCTTGATTTGGAAATCATAATTATTTTGCATTTGAGCTTTGAATTAGTCAGATGTTTCTATAATCATATCTCCTTGCATTCTTCTTCCTCTGGTTGAGTATCGATGCTCACATCAGATCCCTTGGGGACCTTCGGTTCCTTTATTGGATTTTATCCGACAATGTCCTTCATACTGAATAACCTCGTGAGCCTTTCCATGGGTATGTAATGCCTTTGGTAAATTGTGTCCTCTGCTTTGTGAACCATGCTCTACTTTCGAGCTTGTGTTAATTACTTCTAAAAATTTGTGGTATATGTTCCTAAGATGCCTTGATGGGTTGAACCTATGCCTTCCTTAATATGTGTGAACTCGAAAGTTTTCACGAGTCATACACTTCTGGTATTTTGCCAGATAAAATTTCAACACTACAACTTCCTCGAAGGTGAGAAGTGAATGAAAGGTTCTGCATTGGAGAAGTGGGAGTCGACCTTGAACTTGTGTTCATGCCCATGGACACGATGTAGATCTTATCATTAAAGCTTCTCTTAAATTAATTATTCCTTTAGTATAAGTTCATCTTATATCTGGGATCTGGCCTTTTGCAATCGTGGTTCCGACCATGTTCTCCTTTAAATACCATTTCCTGTGCAAGTTTAAGCACTTGTCTTCTACAGAGCAATACCCCAGTCCAACCTCTACTTTGATCCATCGTCGAGTATTACCCCCTGGTATCTCGAGGTTATCACGGAACAACATAACTTCTTATGAGTTCTTCATCAAGTACTACATTCTCACCGATTCCAAATTTTCCCGGGTTCTGAGTGGTTAGTCACTCAAATACACTGATAACTGAATCGTGTCCTTTCTACGATTCAACCATTCTTAGCAATCTTCCTTGCTTACAAGTTTCTACCCGATCACTTCATTCCAAGCCTGATCGGCTATATCATTATCGTGCTAAATTTAAGCTGTGCTACCTGGTCCTTCTTCACGAAGCACAAATTGTCGACGATGAGCTAAGCTTACGTCGATCTTCCTCGTCCTATCAATTCTCCTTGAACAGCAAACTTGATTCCAAGTTTGTGTCGTACCCTTGGTTCCATTAACCTTTCACTTCATCATTCCTTTGACTTGATGTCATCACCAATTTATTACATCTTCGAGGAGCCTCTCGACAAAATTTGTCGTGATCATCACATTTTGACTCCTTCCAGAATATCAATCAAATTCATGATGACAAGTACCCTCCTTGCCCCTCGATGAGTTGTGTTATCATCGACAACATTATTGCTTTCCCTCCAACACAAACTTGTTCATGTTTTGTGTTGTACCTTGAGTTCCTTGCTATCCAACTTATGTTATGATTCTACAAATGAGTATTACCGTCTTTGATGTCAGGAATGTTGTGAGGATTGCTCCACCTCTTCAGAATTCTTGCTATAACGATACTTCTCACCATCACCATTCTTTCTTGGTCCTCGTGTTGATTCCAACCGGGGTACCGACAAGTGAACGGTGTTGTTTGGATTCTGCCCTTCTAGCAACCCTCTTGCTTTGAAGTTAATGGTTGACCGATCATCCTTAGCCTATTGATTATTGAATCACCATTCCGACATTGGTCGTGCAACCCAGCCCATATTCGGGTGCACCTTTCAACCAATGTTTAATTGTGTATGTTTTCCTCGAGCATACATCATTATACCATTTGATCTGACAAATGTTATCTCCTTGTTCACATAATTGTGGAAATCCATCTTTTGTTAAATCTCGATGAATTGCCGACGATTCCATCGGAGCCCAATGCTAAATGTTTCTCACTCAATTATCCAGACACTGTTGTATGGGTAATGTCATGAAGTTTCTCTCCCCTTACCTAAAGGGTTTTCTACATTATATCTTGTCACGGATATCATGCTCTGCTTGTCCTTGAGAAGGATATACCCCTAAAATATGTGTTTAAACACATTTTCCTTTCCATTGTTCTGTTTAATCTAATAATCACATTTTCCTTTTCCATTGTTTGGTTTAACCTTTCTTGTGATCTATATGATCTAAGTATAAATATTCTCCTGCTTATGTAAACACCTCGGTGTACAATTACATCGTGAGACCTCATTACTATTGTTGATGACATTCTAGTAGCCACCGATGGGCCGAGAACTTTGCCTATTGGTCCACCTCGTTTCAACGGCAGGAAAATGGTTCTCTTCGTCCCTACGCCCTTGGTACCGACGATGTTGTCGACATATAAGCGGCAGGCTACCCTCTAACATGCCTTGCTATCATGACCATGCAAGCTGTCAACGCCTTTCTACTTTTAATCCACATGGTGGGCCCATAACCCACAGTTCCACAGGATCGAAACCTGACTCTCCGGTACACCCTGTTGTCAAAGTTATTCCCCACGCTTGACTTCGTATGTAATTCACGGGCCACCTGCCTAGTGATCTATTCTTGTATCAGACGCAATACTTATTGCCATTGCTCTGAACCCCTTACACATTTCGTATCAGGCAACAAATGATTGCCTATCCACTTGAAACTTCTTATTGCACCTTCGTACCTTGCTCTCGATATTTTCTTCAGTTTCAATTCGAGAGTTACTTTCTGCCACCTTCCCCGATGTTATCGACCAGGTAGTCAACCTTGTAGATGTCTGCTCCTTCGGAATAACCACCCTTTATTCTTTCGTAAGAACGATGGAGATCCTGAAGAAAGGACGACAATTTCATCATGATGCGATGAAGCAGAGAAATGAAGACGTCCATGTAAGGGATCGACCTCTTCGATAAGAGCAACCAAGACCGAGAAGATCCATTAGAATTTCACAACCACAAATTTCCCCCTTACACCACCTCTTAAATCTCGGAACGAGATTTCTTGTAGTGGAGGAGAATTGTGACGCTCGGGTAATTAGGCTACAGTAATCCCACGCTAATCGTGCCATGACACCTCGGTTACTGTTGCTGTCCTCGCAATAATTCGAAACCGTTCAAAATTCAAATTCAAATTTATGACAACAATAAAAGTTTTCAAAAATTAAAAAAAAATTGTTAAATTGGTTGCCGAATATTACAAGGGTAATTATGGTGCAACAAACACCTTTTTATAAAATGGCTGAATGGTTTAAAATGATTTAAACAGTAAAAGAAAATAACTAAAAGAAAACAGAAAACAAACAAATAAAAAAGGGGGGCGGGGGAGGAAAAGAACCCCCCGGGCCAGCCGACCCAACTGGCCGGCCCATTCGGCCACCGGCCCAACTGGGCAAAGGCCCAACCGGCCACCCCACTCCCCCCATAACCCCCACCCCTGGACAAACCCTAACCCCACCACCCCCCCCACGTTGTTCCCCCTCCCGATCCAATCTGGATCGGGACGACTCGCCCCACCGCCGCTCGCTCCCCCGATCTGGATCGGGGAAAAGGCGCCGCTCGACACCTCACGCTGCCGTCGCACCATGGCGCCTCCGCCTCGTCGCCGAACCCCGACGTCGCCTGTTCTGCCCGCCGTCGCCGAGCCGCCCCATCCCGTCGCCACCGGACGCCCGACCTCGACGGACGCCGCTCGCCGGAGCTGCTCCACGTCGCCTCGCCTCCTCATCGGCTCCGTCAAGCCTCGCCGGACGTCCTCATCCGCTCCGTCGTCGGACCACCCCAACCTTCCCCGAGCCCGCTGCCCGTGCCCTACTTTCCCCCGTGAGCTCCCCCCTCTCTCTCCCCGTGTCCCGCTCCCTGTCCCGACGCGCTCCAACCCCTCGTCGCACTGCTTCGGCGAGCCCACCGGTTGCAGCCTGCTCGCCAGCACCGCTTCGCTCCTCCCGCCGCCGCCGCGCCGCCCGTCCAGTGGTCATCTGCGCGCCCGCACAGCGCCTCCCTCTCGCTTCGCCCACGCCAGAACGCACCCCCGGCGGCCCTTGCGCATGCGTTCATTGCGTCGCTAACTTCGATGACCGCGGCCGTCGTGCCGCCCGCTCGCATCGCCGGCGCCGCCCATTCCGCCACTCGCCATGCGGTCCCGGTTGTCGCCCGGTCTGGTGCCCGTGCGTCTTGGTGGACCCTCTCTGGGTCGGACGCAAGCCAGCACGTTATGCCCCCTGGGCCACTGACCAAATGGCCCCACGGCACAGAACGTATTTAAAAAAATAGAAATAGAATTAATTAATTAATTAAAGAAATAATTAAATTAATTAATTTTGATTAATTAAATTAAACAACTAATTAAAACTAATTACACATTAGTTACCTAATTAACCTGATCTGTTAATTAGTTAATTAAGTAGTATGATAATGGGGCCCACCCCCCTAATTAATACTAATTAGGTTAAATAAGATGTCTAATTAAAATGTGTCACTGACGAGTGGGACCCATCGTCAGTTGACGATCAACCCTGTTGACTGCTGATGTCGACATGACATCATGCTGATGTCATAAATCCATTTTCGAATTAATTTAAACAATTAATTAAATTCCAGAAATTAATAAAATCTTTAGAAAATCATATCTTTTAATTCGTAACTCGGATTAAAATATTTTCAACATGAAAGTTGCTCAGAACGACGAGACGATTCCGGATATGCAACCCGTTCGTCCGCCACACCCCCTAACATAGCAAACACGCAACTTTCCCCCTCCGGTTCATCTGTCCGAAAACGTGAAACACCGGGAATACTTTCCTGGATGTTTTCCCCATTCGTCGGTATCACCTACTACCGCGATTGGGCACCCCTAGCATAGTTACTTGTCATGTCATGCATCGATATGCATCTGTTTGCATGGTATTCATTGTTTCTTCCCCCTCTTCTCTCCGGTAGACTACGAGACCGACGCTGCTGCTGCCCAGTTCGACTATGGAGTTGATGACCCTCTCTCTTGCCGAGCAACCAGGCAAGCCCCCCTTGATCACCAGATATCGCCTATTCTTCTCTATATCGCTTGCATTAGAGTAGTGTAGCATGTTCTTGCTTTCAGTTAATCCTATCTTCTTTGCATAGCCTGTCCTTGCTACTCTTGTTGTTACCTTTACACCTTTATCCTCTTGCTTAGTATAGGATGCTAGTTTTCCATCAGTGGCCCTAATCTCTTCTCCGTCTGCCTTGCTTTACTTCTGGGCTTTGATCTATTTGGAGTTGATCACGGGTATATACTGTATACTTTACACTATTACATTACAGTGATATTGTTAGGAGATGAAATTTGAAAGGACAGGTGGCTCCATCCCGGTAGAGGTGGGCCTGGGTTCCCGACGGCCCCCGACGGTTACCTTGTGGCGGAGCGACAGGGCAGGTTGAGACCACCTAGGAGAGAGGTGGGCCTGGCTCTGGTCGGCGTTCGCGGATACTTAACACGCTTAATGAGATCTTGGTATTTAATCTGAGTCTGGCCATTTGGTCTATACGCACTAACCAACTACGCAGGAACAGCTATGGGCACTCGACGTCGTGGTATCAGCCGAAGCACTACGTGACGTCGGCCGATCGAGCGCTGCCACGGATTGGAACGTAGGCCCGCTTCTTGTATTAAGGGGCTAGTTACGCTTCAGCCGCCATACATAGCGTCTGGTGTGCTAAGGGCGATGGGCCAAGACCCCTGTCGCTTAGGTTTAGACCGCGTATGACCTCTGTCGTGCCTAGGTGGGGCTGCGACGTGTTGATCTTCCGCGGCCGGGCATGACCCAGAAAAGTGTGTCCGGCCAAATGGTATCAAGCATGTTGGGTTATGTGGTGCACCCCTGCAGGGAAGTTAATCTATTCGAATAGCCGTGATCTTCGTCACAGGGCGACTTGGAGTTGTACCTTGACCTTATGACAACTAGAACCGGATACTTAATAAAACACACCCTTCCAAGTGCGAGATACAACCCGGTGTTCGCTCTCTATCGTGGTTACGAGGAGGGATCGCCGGGTAGGATTATGCTATGCGATGCTACTTGGAGGACTTCATCTACTCTCTTCTACATGTTGCAAGACGGAGGCTGCTGTGCGTAGTCTTCGGCGAGATTAGCTATCCCCTCTTATTACGGCATTCTGCGATTCGGTCCACCGATATGGCCCTTTACACATATATCCATGCATATGTAGTGTAGCTCCTTGCTTAAGTAGTACTTTGGATGAGTACTCACGATTGCCTTGTTCCCCTTTTCCCTATCTCTATCCGATTGTCATGCGACCGGATGTCGGAGCCCAGAGCGACGCCACCACTGGCGGCATTTACTACTACACCGGAGGTGCCTACTACTACGTGCAGCCCGGCGGCGGCATTTACCGGGGAGTAGTTAGGAGGATCCTGTGCAGGAGGCATGCGCCTCTTTCGATCTGTATCCCAGCTTTGTGCTAGCCATCTTATGGCAACTTGTTTAACTTATGTCCTGTACTCAGATATTGTTGCTTCCGCCGACTTCGTCTATGATCGAGCACTTGTATTCGAGCCCTCGAGGCCCCTGGCTTGTATTATGATGCTTGTATGACTTATTTTATGTTTTAGAGTTGTGTTGTGATATCTTCCCGTGAGTCCCTGATCTTGATCGTACATGTTTGCGTGCATGATTAGTGTACGATTGAATCGGGGGTGTCACACTCTCATGCTTCACTTAGATTATTTTGAGAGTCTTAAATAGCATGGTGATACGTCTCCAACATATCTATAATTTTTTATTGCTCCATGCTACTGTATCTACTGTTTTGGACTATAATGGGCTTTAGTTTCCACTTTTATATTATTTTTAGGGCTAACTCATTAACCCGAGGCCCAGCCCAGAATTGCTGTTTTTTGCCTTTTTCAGTGTTTCGAAGAAACAAAATATCAAACGGAGTCCAAACGGAATGAAACCTTCAGAAACGTGGTTTTCTCACCGAACGTGATCCAGGAGACTTGGACCCTACGCCAAGGAACAACAGAGGCTGTCACGAGGGTGGGGGGCGCGCCCCCTGCCTCGTGGCCCCCTGTCGCTCCACCGACGTACTCCTTCCTCCTATATATACCTACGTACCCCCAAACGATCAGAATAGGAGCAAAAAACCTAATTCCACCGCCGCAACTTCCTGTATCCACGAGATCCCATCTTGGGGCACATTAGGAGCTCCATGGGAGGGCATCCACCATAGATGGCTTCTACATCAACACCATAGCCTCTCCGATGAAGTGTGAGTAGTTTAGTTCAGACCTTCGGGTCCATAGCTAGTAGCTAGATGGCTTCTTCTCTCTGTTTGGATCTCAATACAATGTTCTCCCCCTCTCTCGTGGAGATCTATTCGATGTAATCTTCCTTTTTGCGGTGTGTTTGTTGAGACCGATGAATTGTGGGTTTATGATCCAGCTTATCTATGAACAATATTTGAATCTTCTCTGAATTATTTTATGTATGATTGAGTTATCTTTGCAAGTCTCTTCGAATTATCCGTTTGGTTTGGCCAACTAGATTAGTAGTTCTTGCAATGGGAGAAGTGCATGGCTTTGGGTTCAATCTTGAGTTGTCCTTACCAAAGGATGTAAAGGGTTGCAAGGCACGTATTGTATTGTTGCCATCGAGGATAACAAGATGGGGTATTTATCATATTGCATGAATTTATTCCTCTTCATCATGTCATCTTGCTTAAGGCGTTACTCTGTCTTTAACTTAATACTCTAGATGCATCCTGGATAGCGGTCGATGAGTGGAGTAATAGTAGTAGATGCAGAATCGTTTCGGTCTAGTTGTCTCGGATGTGATGCCTATATATATGATCATACCTAGATATACTCATAACTATGCTCAATTCTGTCAATTGCTCAACAGTAATTTGTTCACCCACCGTAGAATACTTATGCTCTTGAGTAAGCCACTAGTGAAACCTATGGCCCCCGGGTCTATTCTCATCATATCAATCTACATCACTTTAAAATTTGCTTTGTTTTTACTTTGCTTTTACTTTTTTCTTTGCATCTATATACCAAAAATACCAAAAATATTATCTCTATCAGATCTCACTCTCGTAAGTGGCCGTGAAGGGATTGACAACCCCTAATCGCGTTGGTTGCGAGTAGCTATCGTTTTGTGCAGGTACAATGGACTTGTGCGTGGCCTCCTACTGGATTGATACCTTGGTTCTCAAAAGCGAGGAAATACTTACGCCATCTTGTCTGCATCATCCTCTCCTCTTCGGGGAAAACCAACGCAAGCTCAAGACGTAGCAAGAAGGATTTCTAGCGCCGTTGCCGGGGAGTCTATGCAAAAGTCAACATATGAAGTACCCATCACAATCCCTATCCCTCGCATTACATTATTTGCCCTTTGCCTCTCGTTTTCCTCTCCCCCTCTTCACCCTTGCCGTTTTATTCGCCCTCTCTTTCCCCATCTCCTCCTCTTTTTCCCGTTGCCTTTTCCTCGTCCATTTGTTTGACCGTGTGTTAGTTTGCTTGTTTGTCGCGATGGCTCAAGATGCTACTAAATTGTGTGACTTCACCAATACCAATAATAATGATTTCCTTAGCACTCCGATTGCTCCTCTTGCCAATACTGAATCTTGTGAAATCAATACTGCTTTGTTGAATCTTGTTATGAAAGATCAATTCGGTGACCTTCCTAGTGAAGATGCCACTACTCATCTGAATAACTTCGTTGATTTATGTGATATGCAAAAGAAAAAAGATGTCGATAATGATGTCGTTAAATTGAAGCTATTTCCTTTTTCGCTTAGAGATCGTGCTAAAGCGTGGTTTTCATATTTGCCTAAAAATAGTATTGACTCTTGGAACAAGTGCAAAGATGCTTTTATCTCTAAGTATTTTCCTCCCGCTAAGATTATCTCTCTTAGGAACGATATTATGAATTTTAAGCAACTTGATCATGAACATGTTGCACAAGCTTGGGAGAGAATGAAATTAATGATACGTAATTGTCCTACTCATGGTTTGAACTTGTGGATGATTGTACAAAATTTTATGTTGGATTGAATTTTGTTTCTAGAAATCTTTTAGATTCGGCCATGGAGGCACTTTTATGGAAATCACTTTAGGAGATGCTACTAAACTCCTAGATAATATTATGGTTAATTATTCTCAATGGCATACTGAAAGATCTAGTAATAGAAAAGTGCATGCGATAGAAGAAATTAATGTTTTGAGTGGAAAGATGGATTAACTTATGAAATTATTTGCTACTAAGAGTGTTTCTTCTGATCCTAATGATATGCCTTTGTATACTTTGATTGAGAATAATAATGAATCTATGGATGTGAATTTTGTTGGTAGGAATAATTTTGGTAACAACGCGTATAGAGGGAATTTTAATCCTAGGCCTTATCCTAGTAATCCTTCTAATATTATGGAAATTCCTACAACAACTATTATGGAAATTTTAATAAGATGCCCTCTGAATTTGAGAATAGTGTTAAAGAGTTTATGAATTCACAAAAGAACTTTAATGCTTTGCTTGAAGAGAAATTGCTTAAAGTTGATGATTTGGCTAGGAATGTTGATAGAATTTCTCTTGAGGTTGATTCTTTAAAGCTTAGATCTATTCCTCCTAAGCATGATATCAATGAGTCTCTCAAAGCTATGAGAATTTCCATTGATGAGTGCAAAGAAAGAACCTCTAGGATGCGTGCTTCCAAAGATGCCTTTATTAAAGCGTGTTCTTCTAATTCCTATGAAAATCAAGATGAATATCTAAAAGTTATTGATGTGTCCCCTATTAAATCTTTGTTTTGCAATATGAATCTTGATGAAACTGAATATGATCTTCCTTTACCTAGAAGGCGGTCTAAGAATTTGGAGTTTTTATATCTTGATGATGAAATTGATAAAAGTGGGATTGAAAGAAATAAAAATCTAGATGTTGCTAAACCCACTATATTGGATCTCAAGGAATTTAATTATGAAAATTGCTCTTTAATTTATTGTATTTCCTTGTTTCAATCCGTGCTAAATTCTCCTCATGCTTATAGCCAAAATAAGGCCTTTACCGAACACATTGTTGATGCCTTGATGCAATCTTATGAAGAAAAACTTGAGTTGAAAGTTTCTATCCCTAGGAAACTCTATGATGAGTGGGAACCTACTATTAAAATTAAAATTAAAGATCATGATTTTAATGCTTTGTGTGATTTGGGTGCTAGTGTCTCTACTATTCCCAAAACTTTGTGTGATTTGCTAGATTTCCGTGACTTTGATGATTGCTCTTTAAACTTGCATCTTGCGGATTACACTATTAAAAAGCCTATGGGAAGAATTAATGATGTTCTTATTGTTTCAAATAGGAATTATGTGCCCGTAGATTTTATCGTTCTTGATATAGCTTGCAATCCTTCATGTCCTATTATTCTTGGTAGACCTTTCCTTAGAAAGATTGGTGTAATTATTGATATGAAGGAAGGAAATATTAGATTCCAATTTCCATTAAAGAAAGGCATGGAACACTTTCCTGGAAATAAAATGAAATTACCATATGAATCTATCATGAGAGCCACTTATGGATTGCCTACCAAAGATGGCAATACCTAGATCTATCCTTGCTTTTATGCCTAGCTAGGGGCGTTAAACGATAGCGCTTGTTGGGAGGCAACCCAATTTTATTTTTAGATTTTTTGTTTTTGCTTCTGTTTAGGAATAAATAATCCATCTAGCCTCTGTTTAGATGTGGTTTTATCTTTTAATTAGTGTTTGTGCCAAGTTAAACCTATTGGATCTTATTGGGTGATAGTTATTTGATCTTGCTGTAATTTCCAGAAACTTTGTGCTCAGTGCCCGAATTGTTAAAATCAGAACGTGATAAAATACTTATTCGAATTTGTGCTGATCAATAAACAAATTTTCCAGGTCGTCTAATTTTTTTAGAATTTTTTGAGTTCCAGAAGTTTGCGTTAGTTACAGATTACTACAGATTGTTCTGTTTTTGACAGATTCTGTTTTACGTGTGTTGTTTGCTTATTTTGATGAATCTATGGCTAGTAATAGAGAAGTTGGAATACAGTAGG
Organism: Aegilops bicornis; assembly: GCA_021605145.1. Lineage (NCBI taxonomy): Eukaryota > Viridiplantae > Streptophyta > Magnoliopsida > Poales > Poaceae > Aegilops > Aegilops bicornis. The sequence goes on along the minus strand of CM038674.1, from coordinate 445,053,382 downwards.
TTTAACACCAATATAAATAAATAATGAGTTCATTACAGTAACTTAAAGTAGTCTTTTGTTTTATTTCTCTAACGGAGCTCACGAGATCTCTATTGAGTTTTGTGTTGTGAAGTTTTCAAGTTTTGGGTGAATTCTTTTGATGGATTATGGAACAAGGAGTGGCAAGAGCCTAAGCTTGGGTATGCCCATGGCACCCCCAAGATAATCCAAGGACACCAAAAAGTCAAAGCTTGGGGATGCCCCGGAAGGCACCCCCTTTTTCGTCCACTTCCATCGGTAATTTACTTGGAGCTATATTTTTATTCACCACATGATATGTGTTTTGCTTGGAGCGTCTTGTATTATTTGTGTCTTTTCTTGTTAGTTTACCACAATCATCCTTGATTTACACAGCTTTTGAGAGAGCCATACATGAATTGGAATTTGATAGAATACTCTATGTGCTTCACTTATATCTTTTGAGCTTGATAGTTTTGCTCATAGTACTTCACTTATATATTTTGAGCATGATAATTTTTGCTCTAGTTCTTCACTTATATCTTTTAGAGCACGGTGGTGGATTTGTTTTAAAGAAACTTTATCTCTCATGCTTCACTTAGATTATTTTGAAAGTCGTTAATAGCATGGTAATTTGCTTAATGTTAATATACTTGGTATTCAAGATATGTGAAACTTCCTTTTGAGTGCGTTGAATACTAAGATAAGTTTGATGCTTGATAATTGTTTTGAGATATGAAGATAGTGATATTAGAGTCATGGTAGTTGAGTAGTTGTGAATTTAAAGAATACTTGTGTTGAAGTTTGTGATTCCCGTAGCATGCACGCATGGTGAACCGTTATGTGATGAACTCAGAGCATGATTTATTTATTGATTGTCTTCCTTATGAGTGGCGGTCGAAGACGAGCGATGGTCTTTTCCTACCAATCTATCCCCCTAGGAGCATGTGTGTAATACTTTGCTTTGATAACTTCTAGGTTTTTGCAATAAGTATATGAGTTCTTTATGACTAATGTTGAGTCCATGGATTATACGCACTTTTTCCCATCCTTCCACCATTGCTAGCCTCTCTAATACCGCGCACTTTTCGCCGGTATCATACACCCACCATATACCTTCCTCAAAACAGCCACCATACCTACCTATCATGGCATTTCCATAGCCATTCCGAGATATATTACCATGCAACTTTCCACCGTTTCATTTATCATGACACGCTCCATCATTGTCATATTGCTAGCATGATCATGTAGTTGACATCGTATTTGTGGCAAAGCCACCATTCATAATTCTTTCATACATGTCACTCATGTTTCATTGCATATATCGGCACACCGCCAGAGGCATTCATATAGAGTCATATTTTGTTCTAAGTGTCGAGTTGTAATTGTTGAGTTGTAAGAAAAATAAAAGTGTGATGATCATCATTATTAGAGCATTGTCCCAAGTGAGGAAAGGATGATGGAGACTATGATTCCCCCACAAGTCGGGATGAGACTCCGGACGAAAAATAAAAAAAATATAAAAAAAGAGGCAAAAAAGGAGAAAAGGCCCAAATAAAAAAATGAGAGAAAAAGAGAGAAGGGACAATGTTACTATCCTTTTACCACACTTGTGCGTCAAAATAGCACCTTGATCTTCATGATAGAGAGTCTCTCATTTTGTCACTTTCATATACTAGTGGGAATTTTTCATTATAGAACTTGGCTTGTATATTCCAATTATGGGCTTCCTCAAAATGCCCTAGATCTTCGTGAGCAAGCGAGTTGGATGCACACCCACTTAGTTTTTTTGTTGAGTTTTCATATACTTATAGCTCTAGTGCATCCGTTGCATGGCAATCCCTACTCACTCACATTGATATCTATTGATGGGCATCTCCATAGCCCGTTGATACGCCTAGTTGATGTGAGACTATCTTCCCCTCTTTTTGCCTTCTCCACAACCACCATTCTATTCCACATATAGTGCTATATCCATGGCTCGCGCTCATGTATTGCGTGAAGATCGAAAAAGTTTTGAAAATGTTAAAGTATGAAACAATCGCTTGGCTTGTCATTGGGGTTGTGCATGATTTAAATACTTTGTGTGGTGAAGATAGAGCATAGCCAGACTATATAATTTTGTAGGGATAACTTTCTTTGGCCATGTTATTTTGAGAAGACATGATTGCTTTGTTAGTATGCTTGAAGTATTATTATTTTTATGTCAATATGAACTTTTGTCTCGAATCTTTCGGATCTGAATATTCATACCACAATTGAGAAGAGTTACATTGAAATTATGCCAAGTAGCACTCCACATCAAAAATTCTTTTTTATCATTTACCTACTTGAGGACGAGCAGGTATTAAGCTTGGGGATGCCTGATACGTCTCCAACTGTAACATCCCAAATTTTCAATTTGGTATGTTATACATTAGGTCATCATGCATATCATATTTTCTCGCATTTTTCCGATCCTAGTAAATTTCACGCAACTCAAGGACCCTCGGAGAGAGTTGGAAGTTTCACTATTTTCATATTTGGGATTTCTCAAATTTTGAAAATAGGATCATTGGATTTATTTAATTATCTTCATAAAGTTTTTCCTATAAAAACTTAAGAGAGGGAATAATATGACTTTCCCAATATTTAGGAAAAATGAAGATTTTATAAATAAATCAAATTTGGTTTTGGAAGATTTATTTTTGCTTAGGCAAAATGAGCATTTAAAAAATATATGCATGTTTGCCGTTTTAAAGTTCATTTTGTTCGACTCATTTTTAGGAGTCGGGAAAATTAATTTTATTAAATTGAGTTCGTTTGGTATTTTTTTTAATCCGTTTTGTTTTGATTTAAAAAAATCGCTACAGGCCAAGTCCCAGCCGCGCCCGCCCACCTCCCTCTCTCCCTCAAGACGCTTGCGCCTTGTGAGCCCGCCGCCCGTGTCCGGGTCGGACACGCCCGTCGCCGCCACTTGATGTCCGGGTCGGACATCTTGCGTCGCCGCCGCCTGGCCCCTTCCCAAGCCGGCCCCCCCCTTCTATTTATACCGCCCCCCCCTCCTCTCCCTCAACCCGCCCGCCGCCGCCCTCCACCCGAGCCGCCGCCCGCCGCCAAGGACGCCGCCGCCGCCCGTTCCTCGCCAGCGCCGAACCCGCCGCCCCCTCGCCGCCCCTCCCGACCACCCCGAGCCCCATGAGCCCCGCCGTGAAGTCCAGTAGCCCGCCGCCCGCCCGATCCGGCTTTTGTTAGAAAACCCGATCCGGTTTCTCGAGATGTTCGGTTTTTAAAACCCTAGATGGTTTTTATTTTCTCGGTTTTCTTATTTAGTGAACGTTCACCGACCCGTTCGTTTCAATGAACGTGTTCGTTGGATTAGTTCTGTTAACGAACGTCCGTTATTTAATTCGTTAAATGCGTTTTTTTAATCGGATTTAATCCGTTATTTTTGAATTCGATTTCCGATCCGATTTTCAAACCTGTTTTATTTCTTGCTCGTTTATCGAATCAGGTGATTCAAGCGCTGGAGTTTCGTTCTGAAACCGCCGTTCGACTAACCTACTTACACAGAGTTTTGCTACTGTAAAATTTTGACTTAGTTTCAGATTGCTAAACCGAGTCGTTCTCCTCGAGTTCCGACTTTCGATGCTTTATTTGATTCGATTCTTTTGCAACCAGGGTTCTTAAGTTGAACTATCTGGATAGATCTTTTATTCGAGATTTCCCGTGCATTAGATGAGTACTTATTGTATGCTTGTTGTTTGTCTGCGTTAGATCACCGGAGTCGCCGCTTGGTACTTGAATCTCTAGGACTCATGGATCATCGACAAGGCAAGTAACACTTGATCATACCTTTTCTACTACCCAGTTTTATTGCATTAGATCAAGCCCTCAAACACTTGCATGTTTAGGATCTAATTAAATTGTGGGTTTGGGAAGTAGATTGAGGTAGTACCTATTACTGTTTTACTTATGAAACCTTGGGAGTTACTTCTACGTTTGCTTAATTATGCCATGCTATGCTAGTAGACGTGGATTGGGTGAGTGAATATCCATGACAGATGTGAGATTGTTAATTAATGGTTTATCTAAGGTGGCAACCTAAACACACATCCGGGTGGATTGAGGCACCTGGTTTCTATCAGACTTGCTCAGTATTTCTTCTGACCGCCACCCTGTGCTCTAAGGGATCATAAGATTATTCAAACTAGAAACTTCCGTGTGCAGCCACAAGCCAATTATGGGCTCTGGCGTGATTGACTAAGTTGTGCGAACTCTTACGGGTAGGCTAGCTGATGTAGGGGATTTAGGTTGGTACGGTCTACCCACATGTAAGGTGCTAGCGCTTACGAAGACTATGTCTCGGTCATCCGCTTCTCAAACACCATGTAGTGCGAGAACCAAGCGGAGGCGATCGAGTCTTGTGGGGAAAAGTGCGCAAACCTCTGCAGAGTGTATAAACTAATCATGATTAGCCGTGTCCCCGGTTATGGACATCTTGAGTATCTAGTACTTGAATATCATGTGAATCTCAACATGTTACTTATAATAATAAAGTTATTGGGTTTTAATGAGTACTTTTTAATTGGGATTGAGGATGCTGTCAACCATTCTCAATGTTTAACAACCACCATGATAGTTAAATAAAATTATTCCTTTGATGTAGGGAAAAACTAGCTTTATGCAAAAATGTAACCGTAGAGCCTTACCACCAGCCATATATGCATGTAGTATAGGCTTGTTGCTTCATTGTTCTCTATGTGTTACATTGCCAGCATATTCCATGTGCTGACCCTTTTTCGGGCTGCAACTTTCACGCTATGCAGACTTTTCGCATAACGAGTAAGGTGTTAGGTCGTGGTTCTATACTCGGTGATGCCGATGGAGTTGATGGACTCACTTGTCTTCCAAGCCTTCCAGTTATTGTTAGATGGCCTTAAGCCATATTATTGTATTAAGTTCCCTTGTGGACAACGATGTAATAAGTGTGTGATTGCTACTCTGCTATAAATCCTTCAAATCTTGTGTGGTGTCGGCATTCTTGATCCGGGGATGACACCGAGCACAGAACCTTTGGATCCATTCGGTCCGGTCGCTACAGAGAATGGTATCAGAGCACACGTTGACAGTAGGACACGACCACTAAGATAAAGCCATAGATCACTACTCTCTTCCCATTTTCTAACTCCTCATCTTTTCTACTCTCTTTAGGATGACCGACGCGAAGATCAAGTACACCCAACCGGATGAAGGCACACCTTTTGGATTTCACTTGAAGGAAGTTACCAAGTACCGAACATTGGACTACCAAGCTTCACCGGGACTTTCAACGCCACTCTTGCACGAAGAGGAGCGCTGGAAGATTCAAGCTCACGTTCCAGAAGGACATTCGCCCCAATCACCAAGCCTATAGATAGTGTTTTCGATTGCACCAACTTGGAGTCTAGGAAAGAGCATGGCAGCTCACATCACCATGGGACGCATTGGAGAAGTTTATCAAGAAGACCTCAAGGACACTATCTACCAGATTTGCGGACGCCGAGATAACAAATGGGACGTCGTCAGCACCAAGAAGGATAGATCCATTGCAGCGTTCATCCAGAGTTAAACCAAAGCACATTCGGCGCCGGAGAATCGGATGTGCAATGATATGTTGGAGTTGCGAATGCAAAGGGAAGGATCATCGAACTTGAAGAAGAACTAAAGACAACTCGCAAGGACTATATGGACGAGATCGTAGCTCTAGCAAGACACAATAACGATCTTAAGTACGAGATTGAAGAACTCAAGAAGAAGTTGGCGCTCGAGAATGAAGACCAGTATGTCGATTGCCCAAACGACTACATCAACATCGACGACACCGATTCGGATCCAAGTGAACCCGACTTTGAAGACGGTTGGAGCGAGACATTATGGAGTCTTCCACGGTTCAAATTAGTAGAAGTCCCCACATATTAGTAGTATTCCCCCATGTAAACATTATAGTACACACACTTTTGCGATAGTTAGATCGTTGTAAGCCCTTGTTTGATTGAATGAAGTGATTTTGTGTGTATTTGCTCATGTGCATTTGGGTAGTGATTCTTAGACCTCATTCTATTCTAAATTCTCATCTTTTCTAAACCCATCGATGCCTCCGAGACGCGACCCGGATTTGTTTTCCGCCAGAGATCACCCAACCGATCCAGCGAGAATACCTGATTCAAACATTGGTGCGTAACTGTGGCAACAACAACAACAACCCACCACCACCACCACTGCGGATCATCCGACTCGTTTCCTTAGACTAAACCCGCGGTGTATTCCAGTAGCACCGAGCCAATTGTAGCAGTATGACCTGCTCCACAAGATAGGAAGGAGCCGACCACTGCAGGATGCATGATGGAGAAAGAGTGAAGTTTGCAAAGACATCACCTTGAAGGACCCAAGCAAAGATGGTGGGAGAATTTCACAGCCACTTACCCTGTAGACACCGCCACATGGGATCAATTTCAGCAAGCTTTCCAGACCGCCCATGTTTCAGCAGGAGCTATGGCCATGAAGAAGCGTGAGTTTCGCAACCCACGCCAAGGAGGAAGGACTGTTGGCGATGCGTGGATGACTTTAGTAAACTAGCACGTTATGCCCCGGATGACGTTATACCGATGCAGCTAAACAGAGAAGTTTCTAGAAGGACTGAATGATGAGTTCAAGATGTCGTTGATGGTAGCCAGTTTCAATAACTACCGGAAGTTAGTAGACCGAGCCCTCATGATTGAAGGAAAGCAAGAAGAATTGAGAACTGCAAGCGGAAGTATGGGCAAGGGAAGTATAACTGAGCTCGGCCAGAAACCTCGTTATATCCCTAAGTCAGGAATTCGGTTTCAGCATACCCATGGAGGAGGTAATACGCATAACCATAATGGCACCAAGAATGGGAACGGAAATGGAGGAAGCAATGGACAGAATCGCACCAACCCGTCAACACCATCCAAAGTAGACTGAGTCATATTACTTGCTTTAAGTGCCGTAAGATCGGGCATTATGCCAATGACCGCCCGTAAGGCCGTAATGGAAATGGCAATGGAAGCTCGAAAGAAACCCAACCCTTTCAACAGGGGATGTGAACCACATTGAAGTGGAGGAGGTTGAAGATCAGCCCGATGCGATGTCAGTAAGTTTTTGGTTAAGTCATTTATCTGCAGCTTGTTCTTTTCGATCATCGTGCATCGCATTCATACATATCAAGGGGATTTGTGGATAAGTACAAGTTACCAACCCAAGCCCTTAGGTCACCCATGCTAGTAACCTCACCCGAGGCGAGTACATGGCTAGTAAATGGTGTGATCGATCGCCATTAAGGATTGGACACTATGTTTTCCCCTCGGACCTAATAGTTCGGAATCCCAAGGATTGGATGTGATATTAGGTATGGATTGGTTATCAAGGTATGGAGGAAACATAGATTGCACCACAAAGTCAATTTTGCTCACCACACCGTAAGGAAGAAGGATTAAGTATGTATCACGGCACGAGCGAGAAGAGCGCAAGTTAATTGCTTGTCGAGGAGTGGTGCGGGAAGAAGTACCAAGGTGAAGGATTATCCCGATGTATTTTCTAAGAGTTGCCAGAATGCCACCGGATAGAGACATTGAGTTTTGATCAAGCTGTTGCGAGAACAGGCCCGATATCGACGGCCAAATGCAGGATGCCAAAGACAGGATTTGGCGGAAATCAAGAAGCGATTAAGGAACTATTGGATAAAGGTTTTATACGCCCAAGTTCTTCACCTTGGGGATCACCCGTTTGCTAGTGGAGAAGAAGGATGGATCGTTAAGAATGGTTGTTGATTATCGTGGATTGAATGAAGTAACAATCAAGAACAAGTACCCACTACCTATGATAAATGATCTGTTTGATCGCTTGCAAGGAGCCAAGGTGTTTTCCAAGATCGACTTGCGATCGTGGTACCATCGATTGAAGATTCGGAGCGTGACATACCCAAGACAGCATTTACCACGAGATATGGACTGTCAGAGTATACTTGTTATGTCATTTGACCGACTAACGCACCAGCCTATTTCATGAACACGATGAACAAAGTGTTTATGGAGTTTTTGGATAAGTTCGTCGTGGTGTTCATTGATGACATTTTGATTTTCTCGAAGAATGAAGAGGAACACAAGGAACATTTGCGATTGGTTTTGGAGAAACCGAGGGAACACCAGTTGTATGCCAAGTTCAGCAAATGTGAGTTTTGGCTAAAGGAAGTTGGATTTCTCGGACATGTTATATCCGGAGAAGGAATAGCAGTTGACCCCACAAAAGTTGAGACCGTAACCAAATGGGAAGCACCAACGACAGTTGGAGAGATTCGTAGTTTCCTTGGACTCGCAGGATACTACCGAAGATTCATTGAGAATTTCTCAAGGATTGCTAAGCCTATGATGTAATTGTTGAAAAAGGAAAACAAATTCATATGGACCGAGGACTGTGAGGCAAGTTTTCGTGGAGTTGAAGAAAAGATTGGTTACCTCACCAGTTTTGATATTGCGGATCGAATAAGGATTATGAGGTGTATTACACGCTTCACGCCGAGGACTTGGAGCAAGTGCTTATGCAGGAAGGAAGAGTTGTTTCGTATGCTTCACGACAACTTAAGCCCCATGAGTTGAATTATGCCACTCATGATTTGGAGTTAGCAGACGTTGTGCATGCCTTGAAGACGTGGAGACATTTTCTCATTGGAAATCATTGTGAAGTATATACGGATCACAAGAGTTTGAAGTACATTTTCACACGTATGAATTGAATCTCGCACAAAGGAGATGGTTAGAGCTTATCAAGGATTATGATATGAGATTGCACTACCACCCGGAAAGGCTAATGTCGTGAAGGCGCATTGAGCCGTAAGAGCCACGTCAATACCCTAATGATGGGAGGAATACCCAATGAGTTAGCCGAGGACCTTCGAGAGCTATGTTTGGAAATAGTTCCGAGAGGCTATGTAGCAGATTGGAAATTCAAATTACATCGATGGACAAAATCGTAGAAGCCCAAAAGGCGATAAGGAAGTTGCCTCTATAAAGGAGAAAATGAGCAAAGGAAAAGCTAAAGGATTTCGTGAGGATGAGTACGATACCCTATGGTTTGAAGACCGTGTTTTTGTGCCCAATGACCCGTAGATCGTGAAGTTGATTTTACAAGAAGCTCATGATTCACCCTATTCGATTCACCTGTGAAATACCAAGATGTACTTGGATTTGAAGAATACTTTACGGTGGACCGAATGAAGAAGGATATTGCGGAGTATGTAGCAGTTTTGCGATGTATGTCGAAAGTAAAGGCGTAACATCGAAGCCAACAGGATTGTTACAACCATTGCCGATACCCGAATGGAAGTGGGATAAACTAGGCATGGATTTTATCACAGATTGCCAAAGACTCGTTCGTGATATGACTCGATTTGGGTTATAGTCGACCGCTTAACAAAGGTATCTCATTTTATTCCAGTCAAGACCACCTATAGCAAGGTGCTAAGTTGGCAAAGATATACATGACCAGAATTGTGTGCTTACACGGAGTTCCGAGGAGCATCAGACGGATAGAGGAACCCAATTTACCTCGAAATTTTGGAACCAGCTTAGCGAAACATTGGGAACCCGATTGGAATTCGATGACTTTCCACCCACGTAATCGATGGATGCACCGAGAGAGTCAATCAGATTTTGGAGGACATCTTTGAGAGCTTGTGCCCTAGATTATGGATCTAGCTGGGATGATAATTTGCCGTATGCAGAATTTTCCTACAACAACAGCTACCAAACCAGCTTGAAGATGGCACCTTTCGAGGCTCAGATGGAAGAAGGTGCAGGACACCGTTGTTATGGGACGAAACCGAGATCGTCGATTGTTTGGACCAGATTTGATTAAGGAGTCCTAACAGAGAGTTAAGTTGATTCGAGATGTGCTCAAGGTAGCCCAGTCCTGCATAAAAGAGCTATGCCGGTTCAAAGCGCAGCGATTGAGTATGAAGTTGGAGACAGAGTATATCTCGAGTATCCCGCTTGAGGAGTTAAGCGCTTTGGAGTTAAAGGAAAGTTAGCACCCGTTTCGTTGGACCGTATAAGATTTTGCAACGCATGGGAGAAGTTGCTTATAAGTTGGAATTACCAGAAGGACTGTCAGGAGTTCATGAAGTATTCCATGTTTCTCAGTTGAAGAAATGTCACCCCGAGATAGCAGAGGTACCGTTAAGAGACACAGTGCCACTGGAAGCAATTCAATTGAAGGATGACTTGACATATGAGGAAAAACCGGTTAAGATTCTCGATTATGCCAGCAGAGTTACCCGCAGCAAGGTTATCAAGTTTTGCAAAGTTCAATTGGAGCCACCACACCGAGGATGAAGCCACACAGGAAAGAGAGGAAGTTTTGCTCAAGGACCACCCTCACCTATTTTCTAGCCAACCCGAATCTCGAGGGCGAGATTCATCTTAAGGGGGTAGGTTTGTAACATCCCAAATTTTCAATTTGGTATGTTATACATTAGGTCATCATGCATATCATATTTTCTCGCATTTTTCCGATCCTAGAAAATTTCACGCAACTCAAGGACCCTCGGAGAGAGTTGGAAGTTTCACTATTTTCATATTTGGGATTTCTCAAATTTTGAAAATAGGATCATTGGATTTATTTAATTATCTTCATAAAGTTTTTCCTATAAAAACTTAAGAGAGGGAATAATATGACTTTCCCAATATTTAGGAAAAATGAAGATTTTATAAATAAATCAAATTTGGTTTTGGAAGATTTATTTTTGCTTAGGCAAAAATGAGCATTTAAAAAAATATATGCATGTTTGCCGTTTTTAAAGTTCATTTTGTTCGACTCATTTTTAGGAGTCGGGAAAATTAATTTTATTAAATTCGAGTTCGTTTGGTATTTTTTTAATCCGTTTTGTTTTGATTTAAAAAAAATCGCTTCCCCACAGGCCCAGGCCAGTAGGCCAACCAGTGCGCCCGGGCCCGGCCCGGCCACCTCCCTCTCTCCTCGCGCCGCCACGCCCTGAGCCCGCCGCCACGCCACGCCGCCGCTGTCCCGGGTCGGACACGCCGTCGCCGCCGCCCAGCCCCTTCCCAAGCCGGCCAGCCCCCCCCTTCTATTTATACCGCCCCCTCCTCTCCCTCAACCCGCCCGCCGCCGCCCTCCACCCGAGCACGCCGCCGCCGCCAGGGCCTTGCCCAGTTCCTCGCCGCCGAACCCCGCCGCCGCCCTCGCCGCCCCTCCAGGCCCGACCCCCGGAGCCCCGAGCCCGCCCTTGAAGTCCGAGGTAGCCGCGCCGCCGCCCCGCCCGATCCGGCTTTTGTTAGAAAACCCGATCCGGTTTTCTCGAGATGTTCGGTTTTTTTTTAAACCCTAGATGGTTTTTTTATATTTTCTCGGTTTTCTTATTTAGTGAACGTTCACCGACCCGTTCGTTTCAATGAACGTGTTCGTTGGATTAGTTCTGTTAACGAACGTCCGTTATTTAATCCGTTAAATGCGTTCTTTTAATCGGATTTAATCCGTTATTTTTCTGATTCGATTTCCGATCCGATTTTCAAACCTGTTTTATTTCTTGCTCGTTTATCGGAATCAGGTGATTCAAGCGCCTGGAGTTTCGTTACGAAACCGCCGTTCCGACTAACCTACTTACACAGAGTTTTGCTACTGTAAAATTTTGACTTAGTTTCAGATTGCTAAACCGAGTCGTTCTCCCTCGAGTTCCGACTTTCGATGCTTTATTTGATTCGATTCTTTTGCAACCAGGGTTCTTAAGTTGAACTATCTGGATAGATCTTTTATTCGAGATTTCCCGTGCATTAGATGAGTACTTATTGTATGCTTGTTGTTTGTCTGCGTTAGATCACCCGTGCGCCGCTTGGTACTTGAATCTCTAGGACTCATGGATCATCGCCAAGGCAAGTAACACTTGATCATACCTTTTCTACTACCCAGTTTTATTGCATTAGATCAAGCCCTCAAACACTTGCATGTTTAGGATCTAATTAAATTGTGGGTTTGGGAAGTAGATTGAGGTAGTACCTATTACTGCTTTTACTTATGAAACCTTGGGAGTTACTTCTACGTTTGCTTAATTATGCCATGCTATGCTAGTAGACGTGGATTGGGTGAGTGAATATCCATGATGTATGTGAGATTGTTAATTAATGGTTTATCTAAGGTGGCAACCTAAACACACATCTGGGTGGATTGAGGCACCTGGTTTCTATCGAGGACTTGCTCAGTATTTCTTCGGACCGCCACCCAGGCTCTAAGGGATCATAAGATTATTCAAACTAGAAACTTTCGTGTGCAGCCACAAGCCAATTATGGGCTCTGGCGTAGTTGACTAAGTTGTGCGAACTCTTACGGGTAGGCTAGCTGATGTAGGGGATTTAGGTTGGTACGGTCTACCCACATGTAAGGTGCTAGCGCTCGAAAGACTATGTCTCGGTCATCCGCTTCTCAAACACCATGTAGTCACGAGAACCAAGCGGAGGCGATCGAGTCTTGTGGGGAAAAGTCGCAAACCTCTGCAGAGTGTATAAACTAATCATGATTAGCCGTGTCCCCGGTTATGGACATCTTGAGTATCTAGTACTTGAATATCATGTGAATCTCAACATGTTACTTCTAATAATAAAGTTCTTGGGTTTTAATGAGTACTTTTTAATTGGGATTGAGGATGCTGTCAACCATTCTCAATGTTTAACAACCACCATGATAGTTAAATAAAATTATTCCTGTGATGTAGGGAAAACCAGCTTTATGCAAAAATGTAATCAGAGAGCCTTACCACCAGCCATATATGCATGTAGTATAGGCTTGTTGCTTCATTGTTCTCTATGTGTTACATTGCCGGCATATTCCATGTGTCTTGACCCGTTTTCGGGCTGCAACTTTCACGCTATGCACTTTTTAGAACTGACGAGTAAGGTGTTAGGTCGTGGTTCTATACTCGGTGATGCCGATGGAGTTGATGGACTCACTTGTCTTCCAAGCCTTCCATTGTTATTGTTAGATGGCCTTAAGCCATATTATTGTATTAAGTTCCCTTGTGGACAACGATGTAATAAGTGTGTGATTGCTACTCGCTATAAATCCTTGAAATCTTGTGTGGTGTCGGCATTCTTGATCCGGGGATGACACCGAGCACGAAACCTTTGGATCCATTCGGGTCTGGTCGCTACACCAACGTATCTATAATTTTTTATTACTCCATGCTATATTATCTACTGTTTTGGACTATATTGGGCTTTATTTTCCACTTTTATATTACTTTTGGGACTAAACTATTAACCGGAGGCCCAACCCAGAATTGCTGTTTTTGGCCTATTTCAGTGTTTCGAAGAAACAAAATATCAAACGAAGTCCAAACGGAATGAAACCTTCGGGAACGTGATTTGCTCATCAGATAAGATCCAGGAGACTTGGACCCTCCGTCAAGAAAGCCACGAGGCGGTCACGAGGGTGGAGGGCGCACCCCCCCTAGGGCACGCCCCCTGCCTCGTGGGCCCTCAAGCTCCACCGACGTACTTCTTCCTCCTATATATACCTCACGCACCCCAAACGATCAGATACGGAGCCAAAAACCTAATTCCACCGCCGCAACTTTCTGTATCCACGAGATCCCATCTTGGGGCCTGTTCTGGAGCTCCGCTGAAAGGGGAATCCACCACGGAGGGCTTCTACATCAACATCATAGCCCCTCCAATGAAGTGTGAGTAGTTTACCTCAGACCTTCGGGTCCATAGTTAGGAGCTAGATGGCTTCTTCTCTCTTTTTGGATCTCAATACAATGTTCTCCCCCTCTCTCATGGAGATCTATTTGATGTAATCTTCCTTTTTGCGGTGTGTTTGTTGAGACCGATGAATTGTGGGTTTATGATCAAGATTATCTATGAACAATATTTGAATCTTCTCTGAATTCTTTTATGTATGATTGATTATCTTTGCAAGTCTCTTCAAATTATCAGTTTGGTTTGGCCTACTAGATTGGGTTTTCTTGCAATGGGAGAAGTGCTTAGCTTTGGGTTCAATCTTGCAGTGTCCTTTCCTAGTGATAGTAGGGGCAGCAAGGCACGTATTGTATTGTTGCCATCGTGGATAACAAGATGGGGTTTATATCATATTGCATGAATTTATCCCTCTACATCATGTCATCTTGCTTAAGGCGTTACTCTGTTTTCATTAACTTAATACTCTAGATGCATGCTTTGGATAGCGGTCGATGAGTGGAGTAATAGTAGTAGATGCAAAGGTGAGTCGGTCTACTTGTCTCGGACGTGATGCCTATATACATGATCATGCCTAGATATTCTCATAACTATGCTCAATTACATCAATTGTTCAACAGTAATTTGTTCACCCACCGTAGAAACTCTTATGCTCTTGAGAGAAGCCACTAGTGAAATCTATGGCCCCCGGGTCTATTCTCGTCATATCAATCTCCAATCACTTTATTATTTGCTTTGCTTTTACTTTTGCCTTTTATTTTACCTTGCATCTTTATACCAAAAATACCAAAAATATTATCTATCATCTCTATCAGATCTCACTCTCATAAGTGACCGTGAAGGGATTGATAACCCCTAATCGCGTTGGTTGCGTTGAGCTATTGTTTTTGTGTAGGTACGAGGGACTCGTGCGTGGCCTCCTACTGGATTTATACCTTGGTTCTCAAAAACTGAGGGAAATACTTACGCTACTTTGCTACATCATCCTCTCCTCTTCGGGGAAATCCAACGCAGTGCTCAAGAGGTAGCAGTATTGCAATCCGGTTTTTATTGGCCTACTCTCTTCAAAGGATGCCCGTAAGTTTGTCTTATCTTGTGACGAATGTCAAAGAATTGGTAATATTAGTAGACGTCAAGAAATGCCTATGAATTATTCACTTGTTATTGAACCATTTGATGTTTGGGCTTTGATTATATGGGACCTTTTCCTGCCTCTAATGGATATACACATATTTTAGTTGCTGTTGATTACGTTACTAAGTGGGTAGAAGCTATTCCTACTAGTAGTGCTGATCATAACACCTCCATTAAAATGCTTAAAGAAGTTATTTTTCTGAGGTTTGGAGTCCCTAGATATTTAATGACTGATGGTGGTTCACATTTTATTCATGGTGCTTTCCGTAAAATGCTTGCTAAATATGATGTTAATCATAGAATTGCATCCTTATCACCCATGCCTAGTGGTCAAGTAGAATTGAGTAATAGAGAGCTCAAATTAATTTTGCAAAAGACTGTCAATAGGTCTAGAAAGAATTGGTCTAAGAAACTTGATGATGCATTATGGGCCTATAGAACTGCATATAAAAATCCTATGGGTATGTCTTCGTATAAAATGGTTTATGGGAAAGCATGTCACTTACCTCTCGAACTAGAACATAAGGCATATTGGGCTATTAAAGAGCTCAATTATGATTTCAAACTTGCCGGTGAGAAGAGGTTATTTGATATTAGCTCGCTCGATGAATGGAGAACCCAAGCTTATGAAAATGCCAAGTTGTATAAAGAAAAAGTTAAAAGATGGCATGACAAAAGGATACAAAAGCGTGAGTTTAATGTAGGTGATTATGTATTGCTATACAACTCTCGTTTAAGATTTTTTGCAGGAAAACTTCTCTCTAAATGGGAAGGCCCCTATGTTGTCGAGGAGGTCTATCATTCCGGTGCCATAAAAATCAAAAACTTCGAAGGCACAAATCCGAAGGTGGTGAACGGTCAAAGAATTAAACATTATATCTCAGGTAACCCCATAAATGTTGAAACCAATGTTATTGAAACTGTAACCCCGGAGGAATACATAAGGGACACTTTCCAGAATGTTTCAGACTCTGAAAAGGAATAGGTATGTGGTACGGTAAGTAAACCGACTCCAAAACAGTTTTTAAGGCAATATTTCTCCGTTTTGGAATATTTAGAAAAATAGAAATAAGTAGCAGTCCGGGAAGGACACGAGGGTGGAGGGCGCACCCTACCCCCCTGGGCGCGCCCCCTACCTCGTGGACACCTCGTGTGCCTTCCGGACCCCGTTTTCTTGCACGATATGTATTTTGGTCGGTAAAAATTCATTATATATTCTCCCGAAGGTTTTGACTCCCGTATCACGCAAATATCCTCTGTTTTTGTTTCGAGCTGTTACTGCTGCAGATTAGAGCAAGATGTCTTCTCAAGAGTCAATCGGGGAGAGCTGGGTGTCTCATCCGGCATCGGAACCAAGGGCAAACAGCGACGCTGCCCACTTTAGGCCAGCAACGGAGGAAGAGATGGAGGCTGACTTGATGAGGGTAGATGCCATGGAGGATCAAGAAGTCACTTCTCGCTTCCGAGCTGGGTTCACAATGGGGAACTGCAGAGCTCAGCTATTCCAAACTCGGTTATCCCTTCCAATGTTAGATTTCTTTCTTATGAAAATATGAAGTGGAGTGTCACTTGTTCTCCTGCAGCTATGCAACACCCTTGGGTGCAAGGAGCTTTGGCAGTTGCAGGAAAGCTTCATAAGGAAATAATGGACCTCAAGCAGCAAGTCAATAAGCTCGAGGAGGAGAATCATATCCTGAGAGGAATCATCGCCAAGTATATCACACCATCACCAAAGAAGGAGACATAATCACATGGGTATGGGCACTCCCCTTGGCAACTGCCAAGCTTGTGGGAGGTGCCCCAGTATCGTATCACAATCACATCTCCTATCTTTACCGTTTTTCTTAGTTTGATCCTATCAGTAATATCTTGATCTAGTAGAATAAAGTTTATGGCATGATCTAGTTTTGAGTTTTGCTTTATGATCTCTCTATGTAATCGAGTCCGTGAGCTATATATAATAAAGATTAGTGTTGAGTCAAGGGCTTGATTATTTTGCCATGATCTTGAGTGAATAAAAGAAAAGAGAAAAAGAATAAAAATAAACAAAGAGTTCATAATGATCTTATCGAGAGTGATGACTTCACATAGAAATAGTATGATGATTAAAAGTTGTTGGGAGTTGGCAAACATAGTTTTGGTCATCGTTGCAATTAATAGGAAGTAATAAGGAAAGAGAGGTTTCACATATAAATATACTATTATTGACATCTTTTATGATTGGGAGCACTCATTAAAATATGACATGCTAAAGAGTTGATGTTGGACAAGGAAGACAACGTAATGAGTTGTGTTTTCTTATATCTGAGATAAAGTATGTTGTCATGGATCCTCCAACATGTTGAGCTTGCCTTTCCCCCTCATGCTAGCCAAATTTTGAGCACCAAGTAGAGATACTACTTGTGCTTCCAAATATCCTTAAACCAGTTTTGCCATGAGAGTCCACCATATCTACCTATGGATTGAGTAAGATCCTTCAAGTAAGTTGTCATCGGTGCAAAGAAATAAAAATTTCTCTAAATATGTATGACTGATTGGTGTGGGAGAAATAAGTTTTATACGATCTTGTGATGTGGAAGTAATAAAAGCGACGGACTGCATAATAAAGGTTCATATCACAAGTGGCAATATAAAGTGACGTTCTTTCGCATTAAGATTTTGTGCATCCAACCATAAAGGCGCATGGAAACCTCTGCTTCCCTCTCTGAAGGGCCTATCTTTTATTATTATCTTCTACCTTATGCAAGAGTCTCGGTGATCTTCACCTTTCCTTTTTCATTTTATCCTTTGGCAAGCACAGTATGTTGGAAAGATCCTGATATATGTACCTAATTGGATGTAGGGGAGCATGAGTTATTACTGTTGACATTACCCTTGAGGTAAAAGGTTGGGAGGCGAAACTATAAGCCCCTATCTTTCTCTGTGTCCGATTAAAACTTCATAACCACAGGTATTGCGTGAGTGTTAGCAATCATGAAGGACTAGGTGATAGTTGAGTATGTGGACTTGCTTTTAAGCTCTGACATAGACTCTTTCTGATGTTATGATAAATTGCAATCGCTTCAATGACTGAGATTATAGTTTGTTGGTTCTCAGTAAAGATTATGATTTGTACTCTGCATTGTGAATGGATTATTACTTGAGCATAAGAAATCATATGACAATATTTATAAATGTTGCTGTTATGAGAATAATCATGATGCCTTCATGTCCGTATTTTATTTTTATCGACGCCTCTACCTCTAAACATGGGGACATATTTATCGTTATCGGCTTTCGCTTGAGGACAAGCCAGTCTAAGCTTGGGGAGTTGATACGTCCATTTTGCATCATGCTTTTATATCGATATTTATTGCATTATGGGCTGTTATTATCGTTATGTCACAATACATGTGCCTATTCTCTCTTATTTTACAAGGTTTACATAAGGAGGAGAATGCCTTGGAATTTGGAATTTGGAAAAGGAGCAAATATTAGAGACCTATTCTGCACAACTCCAAAAGTCCTGAAACTCCACGAAAGTCATTTTTGGAAAATATAAAAAATATCCAGTGGAAGAAGTTCACCAGAGGGGGGCCCACCTGTCCACGAGGGTCGGGGCACGCCCTACCCCCCTGTGCGCGCCCCTACCTCGTGGGCCCCCTGTTGGCCCTCCGATGCCCATCTTCTGCTATATGATGTCTTTCAATGAGGAAAAAATCAGAAGCAACCTTAAGGGACGAAACTCCACCGCCACGAGGTGGAACCAATCTAGGGCTCCGGCAGAGCTGTTCTGCCGGGGATACTTTCCTCCGGGAGGGGGAAATCATCGCCATCGTCATCACCAACGCTCCTCTCATCGGGAGAGGGCAATCTCCATCAACATCTTCACCAGCACCATCTCATCTCAAAACCCTAGTTCATCTCTTGTATCCAATTCTTGTCTCCAAGTCCGGGATTGGTACTAGTAGGTTGCTAGTAGTGTTGATTACTCCTTGTAGTTGATGCTAGTTGCCTTATTTGGTGGAAGATCATATGTTCAAATCCTATATGCATATTATTATCCCTCTGATTATGAACATGAATATGCTTTGTGAGTAGTTACGTTTGTTCCTGAGGACACGGGAGAAGTCTTGCTATTAGTAGTCATGTGAATTTGGTATTCGGTCGATATTTTGATGAGATGTATGTTGTCTAGCCTCTAGTGGTGTTATGTGAACGTCGACTACATAACACTTCACCATTATTTGGGCCTAGAGGAAGGCATTGGGAAGTAATAAGTAGATGATGGGTTGCTAGAGTGATGTAAGCTTAAACCCTAGTTTATGCATTGCTTCGTAAGGGGCTGATTTGGATCCATATGTTTCATGCTATGGTTAGGTTTACCTTAATACTTTTGTTTTACTTGCGGATGCTTGCAATAGAGGTTAATCATAAGTGGGATGCTTGTTCAAGTAAGACCATCACCCAAGCACCGGTCCACCCACATATCAAATTATCAAAGTACCGAACGTGAATCATATGAACGTGATGAAAACTAGCTTGACGATATTCCCATGTGTCCTCGGGAGCGCTTTTCCTATTATAAGAGTTTGTCTAGGCTTGTCCTTTGCTACAAAAGGATTGGGCCACCTTGCTGCACTTTATTTACTTTTGTTACTTGTTGCTCGTTACAATTTATCCTATCACAAAACTATTTGTTACCACTTATTTCAAGATGCTTGCAGAGAATACCTTGCTGAAAACCGCTTATCATTTCCTTCTGCTCCTTGTTGGGTTCGACACTCTTACTTATCGAAAGGACTACAATAGATCCCCTATACTTGTGGGTCATCACATTCCGGCTCTCTTGGTGTAATTAATACTCCCTCTGTCCGGAAATACTTGTCCTAGAAATGGATGTATCTAGACTTATTTTAGTTATAGATACATACAATTTATCGATTCTCAGAACAAAAATTTCCCGCCAGCTGGAGAGGGAGTACAGAATATAAATGGCCGCCCACGGATCCCTTTGTCTTCCTCATGTCCGGCAGACACTTTGGGGGGTGGACGAAGGTCCTCGGAAGAGACGAAGAAGCAAAGAAACCACACGAATCTTGTGATCGTCGCCTCGGCAGTGGCCTTCATGGGACCCAAGTGGTGGCGGCCTCCCGTGTTCTACTTCTCCTCGATGATGGCGGCAGACACGGAGAAGCTGGCCACCGACTGCCGCTCTCCAAGCACCCGGCTTACATCTCGCCGCATGGCGCTACATCAGCACGGAGGCGCCACGCACACGGGAGGCGCAGCACCACGTACATCGGTGGCGCGTGATGACGCGGCAGCGACGACGCCACACCGGTGTGCTACGCCACCGTCTTGGCGTGGAGCAACTCGCCACTCCTCATCGAGCTAAAGCTGGGCGGCGAAGTTGCTGAACCACGCTGCCGCAGAAGCGGCAACTGGCTCCGTCGGGCCAAGCGAGGTTGGTGAAGCACCGAGCGGCTTCGCCTGTATCCGGAGGGCTCGGCGGGCCACCTAGCCAGGTAATATGCCGGAGAACGGCTCCTCGGAAGCCATCGGAAGAGTGAAGAAAATGGTGAAGGAGGAGATGGGGGAGCGACAGAGGGGTGCGATTCTTTCCCTCTGTCTGTCTAGCCTCGTGTAAATAGAGGGCGGACGGTAGGAGCTTGGCCGGCGTCTGGCCTCTTTTAAACTGAGGGCGGACGGGAGGAGCTCGGTCGGTGTTGCGTTTAATTCCGGCCCGCTCATGAACAGACGTGTGGCCGGAGTAGGTTTCTCGGTTTGCATGCGGGTTTATCGGAGGGGTTTGATGGAGGCGAGGAGGCATGTTCAGCCGGGCGTGCAGCGGGCGGTGCCGTACTATTCGATTTGATAGCGGGCGGTGCAGTTCCCGATATGGCTTTAATGCAGACGAGGGAGTAGCGGTTTCCGAAATGTTGAATGGCCAATGCATCCTCCTTCAATTAATGCATGAGGGAGGTAATGGGAGGAGGACCGGGAAAAGAGGCTGCACGATGTGAATGCAACGCAGTTTGCCCTCATATCACTACCAAAAAAAGACACTTCCGTGATGACATGTGTTTGTCACGGTAGGTCACGTTTTCTGTCATGCATGTACATCCATGACAAATTTATGACGGAATCAAGATAGTCATACATGTGCTGTCGTAGAAGTGTTCCATGACATTACCAAAATTATCATCACGGAAGTGTCCACTTCCATGATGATAAATCGTAGCGTCCTGAAGTGCTTTTCGTCAAGGGTGACCGACACGTGGCATCCACCGTAACGGAACACCGTTAAGCTATCGGGTCTATTTTTGTATCCATAACCCGTTAACAGCCCGGACCAATGGGGATTTTCCACGTGTAAAATCATCATTGGCCGGAGGAAACACGTGTTGCCTCACCGTTGGGGCAGATGTCATCCACTCATTGGATAGGAGGTGCCTATGATAGGTCGACACGTGGCACGGCCCAACAGTGGCCCATTCTGGTGAAAAAGGCCGGCCCAGTAAAAAATAGCAGGCCGGCCCATATAAGGCCTACTTGTGTCAGGTCCATTTAAGCCCACGGCCCATACGAGATGTGCCAATTCGGCCCGTCAACGGCCCGTTAAAGATTTGACACCATTGCAGCCCATCGTCAGTTCGAGCCCGTTAACAGCCCGCTATATATTTGGGCTTAATATCGGCCCGATGAGATTTCGGCCTGTTAACGGCCCATTCGGTGGATGGGCCAATTTTCATGATGTACATCTTTCAGCCTTTTAGCGACCCATTTAAATATTGGGCTAATTTCCGGTGTGTCTTTCAGCCTGTGGACGGCCCATAAAGCAGTTGTGCCTTTTGTAGTCGGACTTGAGTTTCGGCCTTTTAGCGACCCATTTAAGTGTTGGGCCAATTTCCGTCCCGGTGTGTCTTTCAGCCTAGTGATGGCCCATATATCTGTTGGGCCATTTGTAGTCGGACCTCAGTTTTGGCCTTTTAGCGACCCATTTAAGTGTTGGGCCAATTCCCGGCCCTTTGTACCTTCCAGCCTATTAACGGACCATAAATGAGTTGGGCCATTTGTAGTCGGACCTGAGTTTTGGCCTTTTAACGGCCCATGCCCTTCATGGTCCAATACCAGCCCAGTTTCTCTTTCGGCCTGCTAAAGGCCCACAACACAGTTGGGCCATTTACAATACGACCTGACTTTCGGCCTCTTAGCGGCCCATGCTCTACATGGTCCAGTACAAGCCCGATGTCTCTTTCGGCCTGCTAAAGGCCCACAGTATAGTTGGGCCATATGTAGCCCGAACTTAGTAACGGCCTGTTAACGGCCCATGAAATCAATTGGGCCCACCTATTGCCCGCTTCGATGTCAGCCTGTTAACGACCCAGGAGTTAAGAGGGCCAACCATTAACTTTCGGCCTGGTAACGGCCCATTAATTTAATGGTCCCACTAAAGTTCGTACATGTCTTTAGGCCAAATTAGATAATTTGAGCCCATTACGACGAGTAATTATGCACAGGACCAAAACCGATCAAGCAAAGGTACGGCATACTGGGAAAAACGTTGCACATCCAGCATATATTATAGGAAATTACATCCACTAGGCAATCAAAGATTGATGCTAGTGCAAATAAATGAACAGAACCTAACGATCTACAACGTCACAATCTGCAACCTCAGCACGGATGACGCCCATAAGCATGTGGGCAAGTTCTTGCTGCTTTGCTACACTGTCTCTGAAAACATTGATCAGTTGTTGTGTATGCGACTCTTGCACCTCTGATTCGTCCACCATTTCCATCATTCCTTCAACCATTAATTGGTTCACAAACATACATTTTTTCCATTGCATTCGAGACAGAGGATACTGAACATATTGAGATGGCGATTTTGGCAGGCTTGTATTATTGATAGTGGAGAGTGTCTCGACCACTGCATCATAACATAAATTAGGAGGGGAACCAAACAGATTAATCATGAGTTATTGGCATATTACCTGTCGTAGATTTATTTGAAAGAAACAATGGGGTTGCCTCATTTGTTTTCGAGTTTGTCTTCTTATCTTCAAAGACTGCACCAAATTAAGACACTAGCATTGCTATCATTGGCCAAGTCAGATAATAGGAAAGCACAATTGGCAGAACGAACGTTTGGGCAACTAGTCAACACCAAATTAACACAATATGCATAGCTATCATCAGCCAGGTAAGGTACTACGAAAGCAACATTGACACAATGAATGAATGGGCAACCATAGCAGAACTACAATTCAGTAATGTGCATGATATGAGATAGTACACTCATGCAGCTCAGTATGCAAAACTACCAGGCAGTTTTCTTTACAAAAATCAACATTGGCGCCTTTAACATTTTGCTACAACAAATTTTAGATCAGACAAAGGTTGGATTCACGCCGATTAACAAAATACATGCCGATGTAAAAATATAGTGATATACAACAGGTACTTACATCAGCATTGGAGCACAGAGAATTCCCGCAAGATATTTTCCTCGAATACAATGCCAATGAAGGAAATCTTCTACCATTTAACCCTATTTTCTAAAAGAGAGATGGGTAAGAAACATGTAGAAAATATGATCAGAATGCTATAAAATTTCATGATGCGAGGATACGCACACGCTTCTTACAATGGAGTTGACATTCTTTTCTTTGGATGGAGCGGACTAGTTCTTTGGCCACTAGAATCTGTTTATTATCGATTGGGAGTTGGGTTTCTCTTGTCTTTGGAGCGTTATCTATGAAAAATGGAGTTGGTTTATTATCTCCTGGCGTTTGGATTTTTTGCAAAGACCTGGTTTGTAACCCTTCAGATTCTAACATAGTCGTCTTCCCCTTGCATGCCTTATATAGAAAAAATGGTGCTTCAATTATAAAACATGCTACAACAGAGATGGAATAGGTACTGAAGAATAGAAAGGCGTGACATATTGACATGTATTCCCTCCATCCGGAAATAAATGGATGGGTCTAGGCGTATTTTAGTTCTAGATACATCCAGTTTTATCCATTTCTGCGACATGTAATCTGGACAGAGGGAGTATGATGTAAGAGCTAGGGATACGACAGGACAACACAGTAAAAAATACTGAAAACCCACTGCAGAACCAAAGTAATCAAACCCACTGATATGAGATAGTACACTCATGCATTTCGGGATGCAAAACTACCGAGCAGTTTTCCTTACAAAAATCAACATTGTGGCCTTTAATCATACATTTTGCTACAACTAAATTTAGATCAGATAAAGGTTGGATTCATGCCGATTAACAAAATACATGCTGATGTAAAAATATAATGATATACAACAGGTACTTACATCTGCATTGGAGTACAGAGAATTCCTACAAGAATCTTTCCTCACAGACGATACCAGTGCAGAAATTCTTCTATCTGTTAAGCTTATTTTCTAAAAGAGAGATCGGTAAGAAACATGTAGAAAATATGATCAGCATGCTATAAAATTTCATGATGCAAGGATACACACGCTTCTTAGAATGGAGTTGACATATTTTGCCGGACTGGAGTGGACTAGTTCTTTGGCCACTTTGGAATCTGCTTATTATCGGTAGGAGTTGGGTTTCTCTGTCTTTGGAGCAAGATCTATAAAAACTGGAGTTGGTTTATTGTCTCCTGGCGTTTGGATCTTTTGCAAAGACCTGGTTTGTAACCCTTCAGATTCTAACATAGTCGTCTTCCCCTTGCATGCCTTGTATAGAAGAATGTGCTTCAATTATAAAACATGCTATAGCAGAGAGATGGAATAGGTACTGAAGAATAGAAAGGCATGACATATTGACATGTATTCCCTCCATCCGGAAAAAAATGGATGGGTCTAGGCGTATTTCAGTTCTAGATACATCCTTTTTTATCCATTTCGGCAACATGTAATCCGGACGGAGGGAGTATGGTGTAAGAGCTAGGGATACGACAGGAAAACACAGTAAAAAAAGCACTAGTTGAATGTAAAACTGTATGCTAGCGGAATACATACAGAAAAAACTAAGGCAACATACACGTGTATGATTGGGAAACTAAGATGGCATTGCAACAGAGCACTAGAACAACACTTCAATGTAAAAAACATGGTATGGTAGATAGATGAAGTACATACTGATGAATAACAATGCATAAGATATTCAGAAGCATGATGTCCAAATTAAGCAGATGGCATTGCGATAGAGCAAGGACCTTGTGGGGTGAAGAGGATTCAACATCTTTCTGCAAGTCTTCTGAAGAACTACCTTTACATGTTTCATCATATTGGGTATCATTGACATCAAGTTTATTGGCCTTTACATTGCTCGTGAGGTTCTTGTGGATATATCGATGTGTGCAATTATATCTGACATGCATGGAAGACAACTAGTAGTTAGATTTATGTAATGAGTGCCTGTAGGAGACGACATAAATAGTAGGACTGGGGTTAACTAGCAGCAACATGTCTCAAAACTAAAGGGAGAACAGAGATGAAAGCTACAGAATATGTATCGTTTGTACTCAAGATTAACTAGATGGCACACAAAAGTATTAAAGAACAACATAGGTAATACTAGAAGTGGTATAATACTATAATCACCAGCCTGTGGGATAGCATTGGCTGATGGATGATAACTATGGAACAGCGTTACCTAAAGAACAAGTATCTTAGCTGAAATATGGAACAACGTTAACTCCTGAACAAGACCCGTAAGAGATCAGCATGAATATACAATGAAATGTGATAATCTATTTTCCATGCTTAGATGAATAACAAAGCCATAAATGTTGCACACAAGTAAGATGAGGGTACAACCTATCACCGCCATCCATAGGAGTGAGCATCATGTGTTGACTTGTCGATGGCCCTGCAGTTGTTGTGGCTGTGCATGTCGGTATGCGCATTCGATGCGAGGAAGCTGTTGAGTGGGGACTATAGCTCCCTTACGGTGTATGCTTCCCTTGTTGGAG
This sequence comes from Aegilops bicornis, assembly GCA_021605145.1. Lineage (NCBI taxonomy): Eukaryota > Viridiplantae > Streptophyta > Magnoliopsida > Poales > Poaceae > Aegilops > Aegilops bicornis. Next base: position 445,027,554 of record CM038674.1, on the reverse strand, counting down.
CATTGCGGTGAGTCGAGAAGGCGGTGTGGTGAAGATGCAGATAACGCATAATGTTAAGAACGACACATCTCTTTGATCTGAAGAAATACACTAAGAGATCAACAGCAAGGTACGAGAGTGGTCACAAGTCTGTTGACTAAGACTAAATTGGGGTCACACGATTTTATTTTATTTTGGTACTGTCCGATCTACGCCAGATGGCTTGATGGCCGTCTTGTGCCTCCCGGTGACCTTTGTTAGGAATCTTCCGCGAAGAGAGCGGCGACCAGCGGCGAGCAGCTTGCCTCCGCCGTCCGTGGCCCCGGCCAAAACCCCGCTCCGCGCCCCACCGCACTGCCGTGGTTGCGCCGCCCCCGGGCCAATCCATAAAGACTCCCCTGTTGGGGAACGCAGTAATTTCAAAAAATTTCCTACGATCACGCAAGACCATGGTGATGGCATAGCAACGAGAGGGGAGAGTGTCCGTCCACGTACCCTCGTAGACCGAAAGCGGAAGCGTTATAACAACGCGGTTGATGTAGTCGTGCGTCTTCACGATCCGACCGATCCAAGCACCGAGCGTCACGGCACCTCCGAGTTACGCACACGTTCAGCTCGATGGCGATCCCGGACTCCGATCCGGCAAAGTGTCGGGGATGAGTTCCGTCAAGACGACGGCGTGGTAGCGATGTTGATGCTCCACCGGCGAGGGCTTCGCCTAAGCACCGCGACGATATGACTTCTCCGTGGAGGCTTCGCCTAAGCTCTCTGACGATATGACCGAAGTGGAATATGGTGGAAGGGGGCACCGCACACGGCTAAGGAAAGATCCGTAGATCAACTTGTGTGTCCTGGGGTGCCTCCCTGCCCCCGTATATAAAGGATCCAAGGGGGAGGTGGCCGGCCCAAGGGGGGAAGGCGCACCAAGGAGTCCTACTCCCTCCGGGAGTAGGACTCCCCCTCCAATCCTAGTTGGATTAGGATTCCGGAGGGAAAGAGAGAGAGGGGGCGGCCCACCTTTCCTAGTCCTAATAGGACTAGGGGAAGGGCGGCCTTGACCACCTAGGGCTGGCCCTTTCTCCTTTCCACTAAGGCCCACTATGGCCCATGTAGTTCGGGGGGTTCGGTAACCTCCGTTACTCCGATAAATTCGATTTCACTCGGAACCCTTCCGATGTCCAAATGTAGGCTTCCAATATATCAATCTTTATGTCTCGACCATTTCGAGACTCCTCGTCATGTCCGTGATCACATCCGGGACTCGAACAAACTTGGTGCATCAATACTTATAAACTCATAATGAACTGTCGCCGAAGCGTTAAGCGTGCGGACCCTACGGGTTCGAGAACTATGTAGACATGACCTAGAACTATTCTCGGTCAATAACCAATAAGCGGAACCTGGATGCCCATATTGGTTCCTACATATTCTACGAAGATCTTTATCGGTCAAACCGCATAACGACATACGTTGTTCCCTTTGTCATCGGTATGTTACTTACCCGAGATTCGATCGTCGGTATCCAATACCTAGTTCAATCTCGTTACCGGTAAGTCTCTTTACTCGTTCCGTAATACATCATCTCACAACTAACTCATTAGTTGTAATGCTTGCAAGGCTTAAGTGATGTGCATTACCGAGAAGGCATGGAGATACCTCTCCGACAATCGGAGTGACAAAACCTAATCTCGAAATCGCCAACCCAACAAGTACCTTTGGAGACACTGTAGTACTCCTTTATAATCACCCGATTACGTTGTGATGTTTGGTAGTACCCAAAGTGTTCCTCCGTAAACGGAGTTGCATAATCTCATAGTTACGAGGAACATGTATGGGTCATGAAGAAAGCATTAACATACTAACCGATCAAGTGTTAAGCTAACGGAATGGGTCATGTCAATCGGATCATTCTACTAATGATGTGACCTTGTTAATCAAATAACAACTCCTTGTTCATGGTTAGGAAACATAACCATCTTTGATTAACAAGCTAGTCAAGTAGAGGCATACTAGTGACATACTTGTTTGTCTATATATTCACACATGTATTATGCTTCCGGTTAATACAATTCTTAGCATGAATAATAAACATTTATCATGATATAAGGAAATAAATAATAACTTTATTATTGCCTCTAGGGCATATTTCCTTGATCTCCCACTTGCACTAGAGTCAATAATCTAGATTACAAAGTAATGATCCTAACACCCATGGAGTCTTGGTGCTGATCATGTTTTGCTCGTGGAAGAGGCTTAGTCAGCGGGTGCGCAACGTTGAGATCCGTATGTATTTTGCAAATCTCTATGTCTCCCACTTGGACTTGGTCCCGAATGGAATTGAAGCGTCTCTTGATGTGCTTGGTCCTCTTGTGAAATCTGGATTCCTTTGCCAAGGCAATTGCACCAAGATTGTCACGGAAGATCTTCATCGGTCCCGATGCACTAGGTATGACACCTAGATCGGAAATGAACTCTTTCATCCAGACTCCTTCATTTGCTGCTTCCGAAGCAGCTATGTACTCCGCTTCACATGTAGATCCCGCCACGACGCTTTGTTTAGAACTGCACCAACTGACGGCTCCACCGTTTAATAAAAACACGTATCCGGTTTGCGATTTAGAATCGTCCGGAGCAGTGTCAAAGCTTGGTCGGCGTAACCATTTACGACTAGCTCTTTGTCACCTCCATATATGAGAAACATATCCTTAGTCCTTTTCGTGTATTTTAGGATGTTCTTGACGCTGTCCGATGATCCATTCCTGGATTACTTTGGTACCTTCCTGCCAAGCTTATAGCTAAGCATACGTCAGTCTGGTACACAGCATTGCATACATGATAGAGCCTATGGCTGAAGCATAGGGAACATCTTTCATTTTCTCTCTATCTTCTGTGTGGTGGGGCATTGAGTCTTACTCAATCTTATACCTTGCAACACAGGCAAAAAACCTTTCTTTGCTTGATCCATTTTGAACTTTTTCAAAATTTTATCAAGGTATGTGCTTTGTGAAAGTCCAATTAAGCGTCTTGATCTATCTCTATAGATCTTGATGCCCAATATGTAAGCAGCTTCACCGAGGTCTTTCATTGAAAAACTTTTATTCAAGTATCCTTTTATGCCATCCAGAAATTCTATATCATTCCCAATTAATAATATGTCGTCCACATATAATATCGTAAATGCTACTGAGCTCCCACTCACTTTCTTGTAAATACAGGCTTCTCCAAAAGTCTCAGATAAACCCATATGCTTTGATCACACTATCAAAGCGTTTATTCCAACTCCGAGAGGCTTGCACGGACCATAAATCGATCGTTGGAGCTTGCACACTTTGTTAGCACCTTTTGGATCGACAAAACCTTCTCGTTGCATCATATACAACTCTTCTTCTAGAAATCCATTCAAGAATGCAGTTTTTACATCCATTTGCCAAATTTCATAATCATAAAATGCGGCAATTGCTAACATGATTCAGACAGACTTAAGCATCGCTACGGGTGAGAAAGTCTCATCGTAGTCAACCCCTTGAACTTGTCGAAAACCTTTCGCAACAAGTCGAGCTTTGTAGACGGTTATGTTACCATCGGCGTCGATCTTCTTCTTAAAGATCCATTTATTTTCAATGGCTTGCCGATCATCGGGCAAGTCAACCAAAGTCCATACTTTGTTTTCATACATGGATCCCATCTCAGATTTCATGGCTTCCGGCCATTTTGCGGAATCTGGGCTCACCATCGCTTCTTCATAGTTTGTAGGTTCGCCATGGTCAAGTAACATGACTTCCGAATAGGATTACCGCATTACCACTCGGTCGTATTTTACTCTGGTTGACCCTCGAGGTTCAAGAGTAACTTGATGCGAAACTTCATGATCATCATCATTAGTTTCCTCACTAATTGGTGTAGTTGTCGCAGAACCATTTCTTGTGATGAACTACTTTCCAATAAGGGAGCAGATCTGATTATCTCATCAAGTTCTACTTTCCTCCCACTCACTTCTTTCGAGAGAAACTCTTTCTCTAGAAAGGATCCAAATTTAGCAACGAAAATCTTGCCTTCAGATCTGTGATAGAAGGTGTACCCAACAGTCTCCTTTGGGTATCCTATGAAGACACATTTTTCCGATTTGGGTTCGAGCTTATCTGGTTGAAGTTTCTTTACATAAGCATCGCAGCCCCAAACTTTAAGAAACGACAACTTTGGTTTCTTGCCAAACCACAGTTCATAAGGCGTCGTCTCAACGGATTTTGGCGGTGTCCTATTTAACGTGAATGCGGCCGTCTCTAAAGCATAACCCCAAAACGATAGCGGTAAATCGGAAATAGACATCATAGATCGCACCATATCTAGTAAAGTACGATTACGGCGTTCGGACACACCATTTCGCTGTGGTGTTCCGGGTGGCGTGAGTTGCGAAACTATTCCGCATTGTTTCAAATGTAGACCAAACTCGTAACTCAAATATTCTCCTCCACGATCAGATCGTAGAAACTTTATTTTCTTGTTACGATGATTTTCTACTTCACTCTGAAATTCTTTGAACTTTTCAAAGGTTTCAGATTTGTGTTTCATTAAGTAGATATACCCATATCTGCTCAAATCATCTGTGAAGGTGAGGAAATAACGATACCCGGCGTGCCTCAATATTCATTGGACCACAAACATCGGTATGTATGATTTCCAACAAATCAGTTGCTTTCGCTCCATAGTTCCGTAGAACGGCGTTTTAGTCATCTTGCCCATGAGGCACGGTTACGCAAGTACCAAGTGATTCATAATCAAGTGATTCCGAAGCCCATCAAGATGGAGTTTCTTCATGCGTTTTACACCGATATGACCTAAACGGCGATTGCCACAAATAAGTTGCACTATCATTATCAACTCTGCATCTTTTGGCTTCAACATTATGAATATGTGTATCACTCTGTCGAGATTCAACAAGAATAGACCATTCTTCAAGGGTGCATGACCATAAAAGATATTATTCATATAAATAGAACAACCATTATTCTCTGATTTAAATGAATAACCGTCTCGCATTAAACAAGATCCAGATATAATGTTCATGCTCAACGCCGGCACCAAATAACAATTATTTAGGTCTAAAACTAATCCCGAAGGTAGATGTAGAGGTAAGCGTGCCGACCGCGATCACATTGACTTTGGAACCATTTCCCCAGCGCATCGTCACCTCGTCCTTTGCGATTGCTCGTCTATTCCGTAGTCCTGCTTTGAGTTGCAAATATTAGCAATGTAACCAGTATCAAATACCAGTGCTACTACGAGCTCTAGTAAGGTACACATCAATAACTTGTATTTCATATATACCTTTGTTCAGCTTGCCATCCTTTTTATCCGCCTAATAATTGGGGCAGTTCCGCTTCGATGTCCGATGCGCTTGCGGTAAAACACTTTCGATTTCAGGCTTAGGTCCGGACTTGGGTTTCTTCTCATGATCAGCAACTTTCTTGCTGTTCTTTTGAAGTTTCCTTCTTCTTCCCTTTGCCCTTTTTCTTGAAACTGGTGGTCTTGTTGACCATCAACACTTGATGCTCTTTCTTGATTTCTACCTCCGCAGCTTTTAGCATCGCGAAGAGCTCGTGAATTGTCTTAGTCATCCCTTGCATATTATAGTTCATCACGAAGCTCTTGTAGCTTGGTGGCGATGATTGGAGAATTACATCAATGACACTATCATCCGGAAGATTAACTCCCAGCTGAATTAAGTGATTGTTATACCCGGACATTTTGAGTATGTGCTCACTTGTGAACTATTCTCCTCCATCTTGCAGCTATAGAACTTATTGGAGACTTCATATCTCTCAATCCGGGCATTTGCTTGAAATATTAACTTCAACTCCTGGAACATCTCATATGCTCCATGACGTTCAAAACGTCGTTGAAGACCCGGTTCTAAGCCGTAAAGCATGGCTGCTTGAACTATAGAGTAGTCATCGGCTCGCTTTGCCAGACGTTCATAACTTCGGCTCGGCATCTGCGGCGAACTGTCACCCAGTAGTGCTTCCGGGGCGTAATTTTTACGTGCAGCAATGAGGATAATCCTCAAATTCTGGACCCGATCCGTGTAATTGCTACCATCATCTTTCAACTTTGCTTTCTCAAGGAACGCATTAAAATTCAACGGAACAACAGCACGAGCCATCTATCTACAAGTAAACATAGACAAGCAAAATACTATCGTGTACTAAGTTCATGATAAATTTAAGTTCAATTAATCATATTAAAAACTCCCACTTAGACGGACATCTCTCTAGTCATCTAAGTGATCACGTGATCCATATCAACTAAACCGTGTCCGATCATCACGTGAGGCGGAGTAGTTTCAACGGTGAACATCACTATGTTGATCATATCTACTATATGATTCACGTTCGACCTTTCGGTCTCTCGTGTTCGAGGCCATATACATTATATGCTAGGCTCGTCAAGTTTAACTTTGAGTATTCGCGTGTGCAACTGTTTTGCACCCGTTGTAGATGGACGTAGAACTTATCACACCCGATCATCACGTGGTGTGCGGGTACTACTGAACTTTGGCAACGGTGCATACTCGAGAGAACACTTCTTGATAATTTTAGTGAGAGATCATCTTATAATGCTACCGTCAATCAAAGCAAGATAAGATGTATAAAGGATAAACATCACATGCAATCAATATAAGTGATATGATATGGTCATCATCGTCTTGTGCTTGTGATCTCCATCGCCAAGCACCGTCATGATCACCATCGTCACCCGGTAGCGACACCTTGATCTCCATCGTAGCATCGTTGTCGTCTCGCCAATCTTATGCTTCCACGACTATCACTACCGCTTAGTAATAAAGTAAAGCATTACATCGCGATTTCATTGCATACAATAAAGCGACAACCATATGGCTCCTGCCAGTTGCCGATAACTTCGGTTACAAAACATGATCATCTCATACAATAAAATATAGCATCACGTCTTGACCATATCACATCACAACATGCCTGCAAAAACAAGTTAGGCGTCCTCTACTTTGTTGTTGCAAGTTTTACGTGGCTGCTACGGGCTGAGCAAGAACCGTTCTTACCTACGCATCAAAACCACAACGATAGTTTGTCAAATAGACTCCGTTTTAACCTTCTCAAGGACCGAGGCGTAGCCACTCAGTTCAACTAAAGTTGGAGAGACAGGTCTTCCGCAAGCCATCTATGTGCAAAGCACGTCGAGGGAACGGTCTCGCGTAAGCGTCTGGCGTAAGGTTGGTCCGGATCGTCTCGTCCAACAATACCGCTGAACCAAAGTATGACATGCTGGTAGGCGGTATGACTTGTATCGTCCACAACTCACTTGTGTTCTACTCGTGCATATGACATCTACGCATAAAACACGGCTCGGATGCCACCGTTGGGGAAACGCAGTAATTTCAAAAATTTTCCTCACGATCACGCAAGACCATGGTGATGGCATAGCAACGAGAGGGGAGAGTGTCCGTCCCACCCTCGTGAGACCGAAAGCGAGCGTTATAACAACGCGGTTGATGTAGTCGTCGTCTTCACGATCCGACCGATCCAAGCACCGAACGTCTGGCACCTCCGAGTTACGCACATCGTTCAGCTCGATGGCGATCCCGGACTCCGATCCAAAGCCAAAGTGTCGGGGATGAGTTCCGTCGACAAGGCGGCGTGGTGGACGATGTTGATGCTCCACCGGCGCGAGGCTTCGCCTAAGCACCGCTGACGATATAACTTCTCCGTAGCGAGCTTCGCCTAAGCTCTCTGACGATATGACGAAGTGGAATATGGTGGAAGGGGCACCGCTGCAGCTAAGGAAAGATCCGTAGATCAACTTGTGTGTCTGGGGTGCCTCCACCTGTGATATAAAGGAGCCAAGGGGAGGTGGCGGCCCAAGGGGAAGGCGCACCAAGGAGTCCTACTCCTCAGGAGTAGGACTCCCCTCAATCTAGTTGGATTAGGATTCCGGAGGAAAGAGAGAGAGGGGGCGGCCCACCTTTCCTAGTCCTAATAGGACTAGGGGAAGGGGCGTGACCACCTAGGGCTGGCCCTTTCTCCTTTCCACTAAGGCCCACTATGGCCCATGTAGTTCCGGGGGTTCGGTAACCTCCGGTACTCGATAAATTCGATTTCACTCGGAACCCTTCCGATGTCCAAATGTAGGCTTCAATATATCAATCTTTATGTCTCGACCATTTCGAGACTCCTCGTCATGTCCGTGATCACATCCGGGACTCCGAACAAACTTGATTGCATCAATACTTATAAACTCATAATGAACTGTCGCCGAAGCGTTAAGCGTGCGGACCCTACGGGTTCGAGAACTATGTAGACATGACCTAGAACTATTCTCGGTCAATAACCAATAGCGGAACCTGGATGCCCATATTGGTTCCTACATATTCTCTGAAGATCTTTATCGGTCAAACCGCATAACGACATACGTTGTTCCCTTTGTCATCGGTATGTTACTTACCGAGATTCGATCGTCGGTATCCAATACCTAGTTCAATCTCGTTGCGGTAAGTCTCTTTACTCGTTCGTAATACATCATCTCACAACTAACTCATTAGTTGTAATGCTTGCAAGGCTTAAGTGATGTGCATTACCGAGAAGGCACGGAGATACCTCTCAGAGCAATCGGAGTGACAAAACCTAATCTCGAAATACGCCAACCCAACAAGTACCTTTGGAGACACCTGTAGTACTCCTTTATAATCACCCGATTACGTTGTGACGTTTGGTAGTACCAAAGTGTTCCTCCGGTGGCAGGAGTTGCATAATCTCATAGTTACGGAACATGTATGGGTCATGAAGAAAGCATTAACATACTAAGCGATCAAGTGTTAAGCTAACGGAATGGGTCATGTCAATCAGATCATTCTACTAATGATGTGACCTTGTTAATCAAATAACAACTCCTTGTTCATGGTTAGGAAACATAACCATCTTTGATTAACAAGCTAGTCAAATAGAGGCATACTAGTGACATCTTGTTTGTCTATATATTCACACATGTATTATGCTTCCGGTTAATACAATTCTTAGCATGAATAATAAACATTTATCATGATATAAGGAAATAAATAATAACTTTATTATTGCCTCTAGGGCATATTTCCTTCATCCCCGTCATCCAGATCCGGTGGCGGCAGTACCTTGAACCCACACAACTCTAAGATAGCCATCTAAGTGCTGCTTCCGCGGCGAACTTGCGGCCCCGCACCCTTACGTTAGACACCAGCCAACCGACAGCCTAGGAGCTCCGCCGCCTCGAGGGGTGCTGCTTCCCATTGGGAATCGATTGGCCCAGAATAAAAATTCAGACAACTGACTCCTAAATAAAGTGATTTGAGATGAGGGTGCGACCTATCTAGCGGCATGGTGAAGTAGGCAGGTCCAGCTGCCGATTCGGTGAGGCCGACGCGGTTGCGGTGGCCACCGGCAGCAGGGAAACAGTGATGTCGTGATGGTCGATGGCTACGGGGAAGAAGCACCGGGACTCTAGACGGATCCGAAGTTGGAGCCGCTCCGGCGCCATGAACAACGGCGAGGGTGAATCGGCTCCGGTACGGTTCACGCGGCCATTGTCGAGGCAGCTCCAGCAGCACGGAGTAAGAGGCACACAGCCCAGTGCATGACGGCAAACGGACAGCCTCTCCTGCGTTAGGGAGGAGGGCGGCTGTGCAATTGGTGCGGTGGGGGCGCCATGGAGGAGGGGCTGAGGTTTCGCGGCTCGGGAGAAGGGAGCTTCCGGGGAGAAGGTGATTTGGCGCCCACGAGGTATGAATGGGGGGGGGGATTGGGAGGGGAGTGGAACCATGTTTTACGGACGCAATTGTCTGAAATGTGAGGGGGGGGGGGGGGTTATAGTTCTACCCCTACCTTTAGGCTTCTCGGCTCGGGTGTGTGTACTGAGGGTCGGGGATAGTAGAGTAACTTTGCTTCTCCCCAAATAGTGGGCGGGAGCAATTTCGGGCGAGGAGGGCGTGTTTTGAAATATAGTGGGCGCGAGCGATTTTGGGCGAGGAGAGCGTGTTCTGAAATAGTGGACGCGAGCTATTTCGGGCGAGGTGAGCGTGTTTTGCCGACCATGGTTTATGAATTATTCGGCACATGTCATTTCGGCCGAGGAGAAGGCGCGCTTGGATGAAGTTACGAACCTACCCTCGATGCACAACGGGCCAATTAATGCGTCTCCCACATAGGACGGTAATTCTACGTCTCCCATTTATTTGCTCGGGCGAATTCCACCGAGCAGAGGATGTTTAATGGTTCGTTCAAATTTTGGGAGAACGAGCATCCACGTCTACCTTACCAATTCGATTCAAATCGAGCTCGAAGCAAAAGTCGATTCGAATCAAATTTAGAAATATTAGCTTGCCACTTCTTTTTTAGATGGAGAGATGATGCTCTGGAGTAATGTGTTTTTACATGCTCATTGCTAGCGATTTACTATATGACAAATAGTTGACCCACTCAAAAACGGGAATCAAACCCAAAATGAAATATCTCGATTCAATGAAATAGGTCGTTCACCAGGTCAAAATAGTGAACTAAATCCAAAATTGAACACCTCAATCGAATAGCATGTTGTATAGTATTATAGTACTCCATGAACATGTTGAAAGTCAAATTAATGAACTTGTTTGATATACGTATATATCCGTTCATGTGTGGATTGCAGACAACATGTTCTCCAATTTAAATATTTGAATACAAGTTTATATCAGTCTTCAATGCATAAAACGCGACCTCCCCCTCTCCCGGACTCCTGCTCTTTCTCTCTCTCTCTCTCTCTCTCTCTCTCTCTCTCTCTCTCTCTCTCTCTCTCTCTCTCTCTCTCTCTCAGACAATCTTCCATTCAGCCATGCGCATCCAACACACAAACCTTGTTGGTCCTCTTCTTTCTCTCCATCTCTCTCTCTTTGTGTGTGTGCGTGGGTGGGGTGGGGGTCTTTCTAGTTCGCATGCATATATACTCCATCTATAGGTCTCTCTCGCACACGATGTAGCTAGATATCTTGGGTGCACTCATCGTACGCACACAAATTCCTTGGCTCGTTGCCCGTAACTCTCTCACGCACCACTCTGTCGTCTCGGAGCTCTTCCCCCTCTCTCACAAACTCTCCATCTACCTGGGTCACAAATACACATGCATATCTCACTCGCACTCGATAGGCCCATCTAAAACTCTATCTCTCTCCCTTGTTCTCTCTCCATCTCACATGCACACACACACAATCTCATGCCTAGCTAGCCAAGTATGATGGTCTCTCGCTCAATTGTAGGCACACACAGTCCCCCCTATATGTATATGACTATCTAATCTTAGTCTCCATCACAAACATGTGCATGGTCTATCTCGATTTCTCTCGGGGCATCTTTCTATCGCGCACGCACCTCCCTCGATCTCCCACCCATATAGTCGCCTCATGATCTCGAGGGGGTCTATCTATCACAAACACACCCTCTCGCCCTCCCCATGCGCCCATGTTCTCCATGTGTCCCTCTCGACCTTTGTTCCTTGTTGGCCAGACCTCTATTGGACATGTGCTATAGGGGTGTCTCTCCGTTGCAAACAATCACACATTAGCTATCTTCGTGTATCTCCTCGCCTCGCTTTTCTATCTCGGTGCATGCGTGATATGTTCGCCTAAGAAACAAAAAAACACACACTCTCTCTAATTTATCGTTTGTTGTCACTTTCTCTTTCACTCACATACTCTTTTTGCACACTTACTCATTCTCCTTCACACGCACTTGATCCCTCTCGACTTAGGCACTCTCCTCGGTCCATAGAATATTGATTTATTGAGAAGTCAAACATCACAAGTTTGACCATGTACGTGGAGAAAAACAATTACATCTGGAACGGCAAACATATACCATTAGATTCACCATGAAATGTAGTTCTGTATGATGTATCTTTGGTATTGAAGATATAAATAACATTTGTGTAAACCTGATCAAAATTTCCAAAGTTTGACTTCTAAAAAAGTTACATGCACTGCATTATCGAGCAGATGGAATATCTCTTTCCCCCTCTCAGCTATCTGTCGCACCACTCAGCCTTATCGGGGCTCCTCAATCTCTCTCAAACTTTATATCTCCATGGTTCACACATACACATGTCTCGCTCGCGCTATACATATAGACCCATCCAACACTCTCCGCCCTTGTTCTATCTCTATGTGACACGCACCCCCTAATAAGTACCATAATCCCTCACTCCATCATAGGCGCAAGCACTCCCCCCCTAAGTATGATTATCTCTCACTAGCCATCAGGAACACAAGTATTGTCTCCTTCCATCCATACGTCTATCTCAATATCTCTCGGGGTATCTTCTATCGCGCACACACCTTGTCACTCGATCTCCCACCCATGTAGTCCCATCACGATCTCCAGGGAATCTCTCTATGACAAACATACACTCTCTCCTCCCCATGTCAACATTTTCTCCGTACGTCTCTCTCGACCTCTCTCCCTTGTTTGTCAGACCCCTCTTGGCCACGTGCTAGGGGTCTTGCTCTCTCGGTTGCAAACAACCACACACTATCTCCTCACCTTGCTTCCGTTGTCGAAGATGCATCTGTGATATGTTTGCATAAGACACACACGTTTTTTCTCGACTTTTATCGAGTGTTGTCCATGTCTCTTTCACACACGCACACACACTTTTTTCACTCACTCTTTCTATTTCTCTCTCTCTCTCTAATTAGGGACTCTCTCACGTCCATAAGCATATGGATGTTTTGAAAAGTCAAACCTCAGAAAAGTTTGACCAGGTATATGTGGAGAAAAACATTTACATCTGGAAAGATCATTAGATTCATCACAACATGTACTTACTTCATACTATCATTTATCGTTGGTATTGTAGATATAAGTAATTTCTTTATAAACTTGGTCAAAGTTTCAAAAGTTTGACTTTTAAAAAAATGTTGGAACTACATTATCGAACGGAGGGGGTAGCTCTTTCTCTCTCTCTGCTATCTCTCACGGGCCTCCCCTCTCACACGAACACTCTATACCGACGAATTATACGCTAACTGTGTTAGCATATAGCTCCGTATATTGTTTAGTTGACCGGTCAACCAGTCCACATGCTGCCTTGTCAGCTCGTGTTCTGTATCTTTGTGTCTTTGGCCCATGTGGCGGTGGGTGAAAATAAGTAAACTAGAGGCCCATCGACACGCGGTGAAGTAAACAAAGTTGAAACCACTCGGTGTAGCACCCCTTGCGCTAGTAAATTGAGGCGCGTGAGGACACACTTCTTCTTCCGCATGGAGGGCGCTTTTCGTGCACAATTCACCATTGCACGGCAGCATGCATGTAAGAACGCTTTTCGCGCACACCCAACACATAACACACACCAGCACACATGTACACCGGCGTCGCCGCCGGTTGAGATGGACGGCGAGGCAGCCAACAAGCGGAGGCGGCTCGAGCCAAAACCGCATCCGGCAAGCCTGGACTTCATCAGCAGCCTCCCCGATGATATGCTGCTCGTCATCATCGGCCTCCTCCCCACCAAATCTGCCGTGCGGACCACCCTGCTCTCCCGGCGGTGGCGTCCCCTCTGGCGCCACATCCCCCTCAACCTCACCGTCGACAGCTGCCTCTGCGACGGGGATTGCAAACGCATGGCCGCAGTCTCCAAGATCCTTTCGCCGCACCTGGGCGGCCAGATGCCTTGACATCCGCATGTTCGATTACCAAGCGCAAGGTCCAACCCAAGTTCGACGAGTGGTTCTTATCCCCCGCCCTAGATCAGCTCGAGGAGCTCAGCTTTGAAGCTGGACGATGTTGCTCTCTGCCGCCGTCCGCGCTCCGCCTCGCGCCAACACTGCACCGCGCCAGCTTCAGCTCCTGCTATCTTCCCCAGATTAATGTCGCGCCCGCCCTTCTTCTCCCTCAACTGAAGCAGCTCGACCTCTTCGACGTTGTCATCTCAAAGAAGGCTATGGAGCACCTACTCCGCAGGTGTACTGCACTCGAGTACCTTCGTCTTGAGCAGATCCACGGGTTCATTAGCCTCCACATCGCCTCGACGAATCTCCGATGGATTTATGAGTCTTGCTGGCCCCGCAACAAGACATCAATTGGGAAGAGATCACTCCAGCTGTTCCATGTTATGTTCATTGAGAATGTAACTTTCCTTGAGAGATTGCTTGTATCGGATCTAGAAGGTCCAACAAAAATCAGGGTCATTGACGCGCCAAAATTGACAGCGTTGGTGCACTCATCTGCCAAATTCTCCGAACTCTTTATTGGATCCGTAATCGTTCAGGTACAACCCTCATCTTCTTCTCCGTGTTCTTGAAATTCACATTTGTAAATTTCTTCTTGATGTATTTACGACCATCTTCCAGAAAATGATTCCACAAGCTTGACCCAGTCTATGCGCACAGTGAAGATCTTGGCAATAAAATCTATCGGCCCCAATCTGGATCAAGTTGTTGGATTCCTTACATGCTTTCCATGCACGGAGAAGCTACTCATCAAGGTGAAACCTCTTTCCTATTAGTAAACAGTAATCACAACGTAGCTCAAATTTTTCGTAATTTTCCCAAATTATGATGACAATTGTAGTGTTCAAAACTGCATCTACGCACTGCACCGAAAGAAATGTTTTTAGTATTTTTTCTCACGTGATCGCCTGCATCATTTTGTTGTTGTACTACTATAGTAGCCTAGGCTAGTCATAGTGGAAAGTAGCTTAGACTACTCCAGTAACTCTATGGTTACCCTAATAGCAAGTACTACCACCATCCTGGTTTACTCTTCCTATTTTGTAGTATGAAAATTTGACCATAGATTTAACTGACAAAATGTTAATGCATGTCACTAAGAACTATATCGTTGGATTCGTATTTGAACATAATTTCAAATGGTGTAATTTTTAGTGACATGCATTGGATTTTTCTTACATAAATATATGGTCAAAATTTTATACTAAATAAGAGGTAGTACAAAAGTGGGCTATAACGGCCCTCCACTATGTAGGCCAAAACATATGCCAAATTCACTTGTGATGCATTTGGCATCGATGCCCCTCCATTTCTCACCTGGTGCCCCAATCTGGATCACCTACTTTGCTCTGGTGCCAAATTAACTCACGCAATGAAAAAACACTTGCCTGGGAGAGAGAGAGGTATGAGGCAATAAAAACACTTGTTTGGGAGAGTGAGAGGCTGGTGTTGTTGGTTTGATTGATTTGTTTATACATGTGGGTCTGTGTGGACAGCGGTGCCAACTCTCTCACATCGCGAGAGCGGTGACAAAATCTTTTGATTTGACATCGATGCGTATCATGTGGCATACTTTTGCGAAATATGGCATCGGCCACATAGTGGAAGGCAACAAATGCCCAAGCTCTTCACGTACTCCTAGGTAAATGAGAGGAAAGAGAAAGAGAGAGAGAGAGAGAGAGAGAGAGAGAGAGAGTGAAAAATATCACTAGCCGGCCAACCCTATCGTATGAGCGAATGATATTGGTACCTCTTGATGACACGGCAATCTTATACAGCCAGCTGCTCTAATATGTTCTCTTCTTTTGCGAGATAAAAAAGACCGAAAGTGAAAAATGTGCTGCACTATAACAATCTCATCGAATGCCTTGATCTCCATCTTACGAAATTGATTTGATCGACTACCAAGGCAGCACATCTGAGATTAAATTGGCGAGTTCTTTGTTACGGAGGCAAGTGTGCTCAAGGTAATGAGGTTTGGCGTTCTATGGGCGCAACAATGAATGGCGTCTTTGATCACCGCAAGCGTCTAAGCCTAAATGACAAAGTCTCATGAAGCTGATTTTGTTTTTGAAACATCAAGTGGCCAGAGGCTCGAAAACTTATTTGCCCATTAGTGACTTGTCAGGGCGGTGGATTTTAGTTTGTACAATAATGTTGCATCCACCTAAAGTAACGAAAGTTCTTACGTAAACTTCATAGTAATTCCCTCTTCGTAGGTGCAACATTACTCCTAACATTTGTAATATCAGTTTGAAACTTGTAATATTGTCGTGTCTTATTCCTGCGTTTTCAAAATCCTGCGAATCAAACAGGTCCTGAGTTGGTGATGATGTTGTGCCTGCCATCTTTCACCAATAGCCGTCGAATCTAGATCTGACGCATACAAACCAAACTTCTCCAGTTTTGCAAAAAGATGCCCGCACTTGTTCCCTATTTACAAACAACTCCTTGTCTCTCACAATCAGCCTTATCTCGTCCCCACCACATCTAGAAGGCCATGGAAAAATCTGGCACGATGGTCGTTGCCGACGCCGTCCACCCCCCAATCTTGGTGTTCCGTGCAATGCACAGGCATCTATGCACGGGAAATTATGTTGAACACGGCTAGTTGTAAGCAGGCTAGGTCTACAGCCATGATGATAGTGACTGCAGACGGTGAGGCTGACTATGGTATGCCGAACACGGCGCCTATACTCATGTGTCATCTCCGGCGTAGGGTCTTGTCACTTCATGTGAGGATTAGCACGTAATAATTTGACCAACGGGTAGTACAGTGCTACTACATTGGTAGTACTACTACTACTAGTACTAGCACCACCGTCTGGATTTAGTAGTACTACCACGTCCATCTGGATTTAGTATTTGACTAGCAATATCTAGTAATGCATGTCACAAAAAATGTACTACTCCCTCTATAAATAAATACATGGTGTATTGTTTTATTCCTATCTGCGAGGTAACTTAATATATTTTTGCTACTTAATAGGATTACATGCAATGAACTAACCACCGCATGTGATGTTTGGTAGTCTCAAGTCATTGAAAGCATGCACGGGCACGGAGGGGGACGCAACTTCATTGACTTCTTTTGCCTTTGGGTGTATGACACGTGGGTCCAACGGGTGGCTGGCCAACTTTGTCATACAGCCAAAGGCGGTGTAGTAGAGGGCGAGGAGTAGATGGCCAACACGCACGTGAATTCAATGCGATCTGCGTTTCTCATATAAAGGCTCCCGCCATCAATCTACTAATCCCACGCACTTACGCACCCAAGGGCAAGAGTGATCACTCCAATCGCAAGATCAGTTGACTAGAAGCTAGACCCATGGAGGCGATGATCACGAGCATCACCGGTGTGCCGAGATGGTCCACGACGCCGACTGCGGCCCGGCACCGAGGAACGTCTCCAGTAGTGCTTGAGTCCGCCCGAGGCGAGGGCCGCTTAGACGGCAACCGTCTCCTTGTTCGACGAGGTCCTCGCCGGCTTCCTCGACAAGTCCACCATCGTCAAGAAGCTCGCAGAGGACCTTGATGTACGCCTCCATCCCACGCGCCCAGGCTCTGTGATGCCTGCCACCCTCAACGTTCTCTATGGCAACAACCTCTTTGATGCACTGGTGGCCCCGCGACTGCCCGCCGTCACGCCGGAGAATGTCCACCTCGATGTCGCGCTCGCCACGCAGCGGCTGGAGCAGCAAGACACCATCGACATAATCACCCATGTCTACACGCAAATCGTCCACAAGGACTACTACATGCAAGAGGAGGACGATAGGACGCTGACCTTCTTGGACCGCAGGGCAACCTTGGACGGCATTGTTCCGAAGCACGTTGAGCTTGCCGCCAACGCCGCTGCTCCTCACACGTCGGTTGATGACCCGGTGCACTAGGGTGTGATGATGTCGTTGATGGATCCGTATGTATCTTTATCTTTCCGTCAAATCCATGTAGTAGTATATGGTACTACTAGTAATTATCTTACCTTTCGCATCAACTTCATAATTTTCCTATGTACTCCATGCATGAACCGCGCCAGAACCAAACTTCTCATTACTCTAGGGAAAATCGTTATTTCTATCTATTTGTCGCCCCATGGAGCACAACCAAATTTTACAAGTTACAAGTTCAAAAGGAAAAGACTGCCGTGTTCGCGTTGCAACCCCACACGGTTTGTCCGGCATGACGCTCAAGGGGGAATGCATGCTGTGCGGCATTTTCACTTACAAGTGGGACCGCAGTTGAGCAAACCGACTATCGGCAAACCCCCACCCCGCCCACCGCGTGATGGCTAAGAAAATAGGAGGGAGAAGAGATGGCTGTAGCTAGCACGGACTCCAAGAAAATTGGTGTCGGATGGGACTCGTGTGGGTGGCGTGTCTTGCGTCTTGCTAGACATGAATGCTAGTTATGGCCCATGCCACCCCCCTATATCGAGGTGCTGGTTACTCCACTATATCGAGTACGTAGAACAAATTTCCTGGAGTCCGTGCTCAGCCCTCCTCTATTTCTCTTCTTAGCCAGCCCCTTGACATCTGTGAGCCCATCGCCTTTTGCTCATATGCGGTCCCACATGTCAGTGAAAATGCAAGAGGACCCACTGAACCTGCACATCTTTCACCTCGACGTGCTGGTGATGAAAAAAAATCTAATAAAGATCTTCGGTGGCCGCTTTTGGAGTTACTCAAGGGTAGTAAGATTCTATTTGCAGTTTAACCCAAGATGCACATCACGTGGCTTCACCTATCACTCTATTTTCTTGCATGACACGACCTAGATGCTGGATGTCCCATGTGTCGGCAAAAGGAGGAAGAACTCGACCAAATCTTCGGTTGTGCTCTTGGATTAGACTAGTTGGGCTAACTTAAAATTTTATTGTGTAGAATGGATGCAAGTTTTGGTATTGGGAAGAAGAGTACAACGATATATTGATAGAGCGCAATTTAGTAGATGTTCTAGCACTTTTAGCTAGCATAGAGGCTAGAGATGAGACTAGTGCACTTGTTGATAGAATAGAGGCTGAACCGTCTACTTCTTTACACTCGAAGAAGAAAGAAGCACGCAAGATCGAGCCTCCGCAGATCAACAATGAATGCATCGAGAAGGCACTAATCCAACTTACGGGAGCGATTATGGAAGTTGGATATCTTCTAAAATGTATTCTTGTGGTTCTTGTTTTCTTTGGTCTTGCTTTTCTAGTCAAAATTTTGGTGATGTATTTCCATGTACCAAAAAATCAATGATGAAAAAAGATATGTGTTTGCAAAGAAAAATGTACGCGTCCGGATGCGATTACGCATCGTTCGGCATACGACCACCGCATCCGAGAAATGGCGGACACGACCCCATTGCCCTACCCAAAGCGGTCGAATCCGGGCAAACCGAGGTCCGTTTGGGGTCGTGCGTTGGAGTTGGCCTTACAAGTGGGGGCCGCAGCTGAGGAAACCGACTATCGACAAACCCCCACCTCGCCTTGCAGCGTGATGGCTGAGTTAGAGAAACGACTAGGTTGAAGAGATTCTTGTAGCACAGACTCCAAGAAATATGGTGTCGAGATGGAAGTCGTCTTTGGTGGCGTGTGCCGTACTCACAGACATGAATGCTTGTTCGGCCCATGCCACCCTACTACTCCTAGTACTACTTATAGTAGTAGTATCGAGGATTCGAGGTGCTGATTACGTCTGACAAACACATTAACATATGGCCCACCTCACACTGTGGCCAAATTTCCTGGAGTCTGTGCTAGGTTAAAAAGTGTTCTTTGTGAGGATGGGTGGCTGGTCTCAAGTTTAAAACTTGTTGTATTACGTATGTAGATGTAGAGATAGTGCGGCATGTGAAGCTAGTACAAATAGTGTACTATGTTGATTGGCCTCATCTGATAACCTGTTGCAATGCACGTACAATTATGTATTCGGAAAATATTTTTTTGCCTCGTCGCAGCACCCACTCAGAGAAGCGACTCGATAGCCATTCATAAATTTAGTAAGTTTATCACAGGCATATCATTTTATTACATACAACAGGTCATCAACCCACAACGACAACGAGGATACATTATAAATGTTGGGGAACGTAGTAATTTCAAAAATTTCTCCTACGATCACGCAAGACCATGGTGATGGCATAGCAACGAGAGGGAAGAGTGTCCGTCCACGTACCCTCGTAGACCGAAAGCGGAAGCGTTATAACAACGCGGTTGATGTAGTCGTCGTCTTCACGATCCGACCGATCCAAGCACCGAACGTCACGGCACCTCCGAGTTACGCACACGTTCATTTCGATGGCGATCCCGGACTCGATCCGGCAAAGTGTCGGGGATGAGTTCCGTCGACGACGGCGTGGTGGCGATATTGATGCTCCACCGACGCGGGGCTTCGCCTAAGCTCATGACGATATGACTTCTCCGGCACGAGGCTTCGCCTAAGCTCATGACGATATGACGAAGTGGAATATGGTGGAAGGGGCACCGCATACGGCTAAGGAAAGATCCGTAGATCAACTTGTGTCCTATGGGGTGCCCCCGCCTCAGATATAAAGGAGCCAAGGGGAGGTGGCGGCCCAAGGGAGGCGCGCAAGGAGTCCTACTCCCTCCGGGAGTAGGACTCCCCTCCAATCCTAGTTGGATTAGGATTCCCGGAGGAAGAGAGAGAGGGGGCGGCCCACCTAACCTAGTCCTACTAGGACTCGGGGAAGGGGCGGCGCGGCCACCTAGGGCTGCCCCTTCTCCTTTCCTCCAAGGCCCACTATGGGCCCATGTAGTTCCCGGGGGGTTCCGGTAACCTCCCGGTACTCCGGTAAATTCCTGATTTCACTCGGAACCTTTCCGATGTCCAAATGTAGGCTTCCAATATATCAATCTTTATGTCTCGACCATTTCGAGACTCCTCGTCATGTCCGTGATCACATCCGGACTCCAAACAAACTTCGGTGCATCAATACTTATAAACTCATAATGAACTGTCATCGAAGCGTTAAGCGTGCGGACCCTACGGGTTCGAGAACTATGTAGACATGACCTAGAACCATTCTCGGTCAATAACCAATAGCGGAACCTGGATGCCCATATTGGTTCCTACATATTCTACGAAGATCTTTATCGGTCAAACCGCATAACGACATCGTTGTTCCCTTTGTCATCGGTATGTTACTTACCCGAGATTCGATCGTCGATATCCAATACCTAGTTCAATCTAGATTTAGTAAGTCTCTTTACTCGTTCCGTAATACATCATCTCACAACTAACTCATTAGTTGTAATGCTTGCAAGGCTTAAGTGATGTGTATTACCGAGAAGGCCTAGAGATACCTCTCCGACAATCGGAGTGACAAAACCTAATCTCGAAATCGCCAACCCAACAAGTACCTTTGGAGACACCTGTAGTACTCCTTTATAATCACCCGATTCGTTGTGGCGTTTGGTAGTACCAAAGTGTTCCTCCGGTGGCAGGAGTTGCATAATCTCATAGTTATAGGAACATGTATGGGTCATGAAGAAAGCATTAACATACTAAGCGATCAAGTGTTAAGCTAACGGAATGGGTCATGTCAATCGAGATCATTCAACTAATGATGTGACCTTGTTAATCAAATAACAACTCCTTGTTCATGGTTAGGAAACATAACCATCTTTGATTAACAAGCTAGTCAAGTAGAGGCATACTAGTGACATACCGTTTGTCTATATATTCACACATGTATTATGTTTCCGGTTAATACAATTCTAGCATGAATAATAAACCTTTATCATGATATAAGGAAATAAATAATAACTTTATTATTGCCTCTAGGGCATATTTCCTTCAGTCTCCCACTTGCACTAGAGTCAATAATCTAGATTACAAAGTAATGATCATAACACCCATGGAGTCTTGGTGCTGATCATGTTTTGCTCGTGGAAGAGGCTTAGTCAACGGGTCTGCAACATTCAGATCCGTATGTATTTTGCAAATCTCTATGTCTCCCACTTGGACTTGGTCCCGAATGGAATTGAAGCGTCTCTTGATATGCTTGGTCCTCTTGTGAAATCTGGATTCCTTTGCCAAGGCAATTGCACCAAGTATTGTCACAAAAGATCTTCATCGGTCCCGATGCACTAGGTATGACACCTAGATCGGAAATGAACTCTTTCATCCGAGACTCCTTCATTCGCTGCTTCGAAGCAGCTATGTACTCCGCTTCACATGTAGATCCCGCCACGACGCTTTGTTTAGAACTGCACTAACCCATGACTCCACCGCTTAATAAAAACACGTATCCGGTTTGCGATTTAGAATCGTCCGGATCGCTGTCAAAAGCTTACATCGGCGTAACCATTTACGACTAGCTCTTTGTCACCTCCATATATGAGAAACATATCCTTAGTCCTTTTCGTGTATTTCAGATGTTCTTGACGCTGTCCGATGATCCATTCCTGGATTACTTTGGTACCTTCCCGCCAAGCTTACATTAAGCATACGTCAGTCTGGTACACAGCATTGCATACATGATAGAGCCTATGGCTGAAGCATAGGGAACATCTTTCATTTTCTCTCTATCTTCATTGTGGTCGGGCATTGAGTCCGACTCAATCTTACACCTTGCAACACGGGTAAAAACCTTTCTTTGCACGATCCATTTTGAACTTTTTCAAAACTTTATCAAGGTATGTGCTTTGTGAAAGTCCAATTAAGCGTCTTGATCTATCTCTATAGATCTTGATGCCCAATATGTAAGCAGCTTCACCGAGGTCTTTCATTGAAAAACTTTTATTTAAGTATCCTTTTATGCTATCCAGAAATTCTATATCATTTCCAATCAATAATATGTCGTCCACATATAATATCGTAAATGCTACAGAGCTCCCACTCACTTTCTTGTAAATACATGCTTCTCCAAAAGTGCATACAAACCCATATGCTTTGATCACACTATCAAAGCGTTTATTCCAACTCCGAGAGGCTTGCACTGCACCATAAATTGATCGTTGGAGCTTGCACACTTTGTTAGCATCCTTTGGATCGACAAAACCTTCTGGTTGCATCATATACAACTCTTCTTCTAGAAATCCATTCAAGAATGCAGTTTTACATCCATTTGCCAAATTTCATAATCATAAAATGCGGCAATTGCTAACATGATTCGGACAGACTTAAGCATCGCTTCTGGTGAGAAAGTCTCATCGTAGTCAACCCTTGAACTTGTCGAAAACCTTTCGCAACAAGTCGAGCTTTGTAGACGATTATATTACCATCGGCGTCGGTCTTCTTCTTAAAGATCCATTTATTTTCAATGGCTTGCCGATCATCGGGCAAGTCAACCAAAGTCCATACTTTGTTCTCATACATGGATCCCATCTCAGATTTCATGGCTTCCGACCATTTTGCGGAATCTGGGCTCACCATCACTTCTTCATAGTTTGTAGGTTCGCCATGGTCAAGTAACATGACTTCCGAATAGGATTACCGTACCACTGCAGTGCGTATTTTACTCTGGTTGACCCTACGAGGTTCAAGAGTAACTTGATCTGAAGCTTCATGATCATCATCATTAGTTTCTTCACTAATTGGTGTAGTTGTCACAGAACCATTTCTTGTGATGAACTACTTTCCAATAAGGGAAGCGGAATCTGATTATCTCATCAAGTTCTACTTTCCTCCCACTCACTTCTTTCGAGAGAAACTCTTTCTCTAGAAAGGATCCGAATTTAGCAACGAAAATCTTGCCTTCAGATCTGTGATAGAAGGTGTACTTGATCTCCTTTGGGTATCCTATGAAGACACATTTTTCCGATTTGGGTTCGAGCTTATCTGGTTGAAGTTTCTTTACATAAGCATCGCAGCCCCAAACTTTAAGAAACGACAACTTTGGTTTCTTGCCAAACCCACAGTTCATAAGGCGTCGTCTCAACGGATTTTGACGGTGTCCTATTCAACGTGAATGCGGCCGTCTCTAAAGCATAACCCCAAAGCGATAGCGGTAAATCGAAATAGACATCATAGATCGCACCATATCTAGTAAAGAAATCACGATTCTGACGTTCGGACACACCAATTCTGTGGTGTTCGGGTGGCGTGAGTTGAAAACTATTCCACATTGTTTCAAATGTAAACCAAACTCGTAACTCAAATATTCTCCTCCACGATCAGATCGTAGAAATTTTATTTTCTTGTTACGATGATTTTCCACTTCACTCTGAAATTCTTTGAACTTTTCAAATGTCTCAGATTTGTGTTTCATTAAGTAGATATACCCATATCTGCTCAAATCATCTGTGAAGGTGAGAAAATAACTTGATACCCTTGGCGTGCCTCAACATTCATTGGACCACAAACATCGGTATGTATGATTTCCAACAAATCGGTTGCTCGCTCCATAGTTAGGAGAAGCGGCGTTTTGGTCATCTTGCCCATGAGGCACGGTTACTTAAGTACCAAGTGATTCATAATCAAGTGATTCCGAAGCCCATCGGTATGGAGTTTCTTCATGCGTTTTACACCGATATGACCTAAGCGGCGATTGCCACAAATAAGTTGCACTATCATTATCAACTCTGCATCTTTTGGCTTCAACATTATGAATATGTGTATCACTCTGTCGAGATTCAACAAGAATAGACCATTCTTCAAGGGTGCATGACCATAAAAGATATTACTCATATAAATAGAACAACCATTACTCGTCGATTTAAATGAATAATCATCTCGCATTAAACAAGATCCAGATATAATGTTCATGCTCAACGCTGGCACCAAATAACAATTATTTAGGTCTAAAACTAATCCCGAAAGTAGATGTAGAGGTAGCGTGCCGACTGCGATCACATCGACTTTTGAACCATTTCCAACGCGCGCCGTCACCTCGTCCTTAGCCAATCTTCGCAATCAGTAGTTCCTGTTTGAGTTGCAAATATTAGCAACAGAACCGATTATCAAATACCAGTACTACTGCGAGTATTAGTAAGGTACACATCAATAACATGTATATCACATATACCTTTGTTCACCTTGCCATCCTTTTATCCGCCAAATACTTGGGGCAGTTCCGCTTCCGATTGTCGATGCCTTGCGGTAAAAACACTCGATTTCAGGCTTAGGTCCGGACTTGGGTTTCTTCTCTTGATCGGCAACTTTCTTGCTGTTCTTTTTGAAGTTTCCTTCTTCTTCCCTTTGCCCTTTTCTTGAAACTAGTGGTCTTGTTGATCATCAACACTTGATGCTCTTTCTTGATTTCTACCTCCGCAGCTTTTAGCATCGCGAAGAGCTCGAGGAATTGTCTTAGTCATCCCTTGCATATTATAGTTCATCACGAAGCTCTTGTAGCTTGGTGGCGATGATTGGAGAATTACATCAATGACACTATCATCCTAAGATTAACTCCCGGCTGAATTAAGTGATTGTTATACCCGGACATTTTGAGTATGTGCTCGCTTGTGAACTATTCTCCTCCATCTTGCAGCTATAGAACTTATTGGAGACTTCATATCTCTCAATCCGGGCATTTGCTTGAAATATTAACTTCAACTCCTGGAACATCTCATATGCTCCATGACGTTCAAAAGCGTTGTTGAAGACCGGTTCTAAGCCGTAAAGCATGGCACACTGAACTATAGAGTAGTCATCGGCTCTGCTTTGCGGATGTTCACAACCACGGCTCGACATCTCTGACGAGCACTGTCACCCGGCGGTGCTTCCGGGGCGTAATTTTACGTGCGACAATGAGGATAATCCTCAAATTCTGGACCTAGTCCGTGTAATTGCTACCATCATCTTTCAACTTTGCTTTCTCAAGGAACGCATTAAAATTCAACGGAACAACAGACGAGCCATCTATCTACGGTAAACATAGACAAGCAAAATACTATCGGTACTAAGTTCATGATAAATTTAAGTTCAATTAATCATATTAAAAACTCCCACTTAGGCGGACATCTCTCTAGTCATCTAAGTGATCACGTGATCCATATCAACTAAACCATGTCCGATCATCACGTGAGATGGAGTAGTTTCAATGGTGAACATCACTATGTTGATCATATCTACTATATGATTCACGCTCGACCTTTCGGTCTCCGTGTTAGAGGCCATATCATTATATGCTAGGCTCGTCAAGTTTAACTTTGAGTATTCGGCGTGCTAACTGTTTTGCACCCGTTGTATTTGAGCGTAGAGCCTATCACACCCGATCATCACGTGGTGTCTCAAAGACGAAGAACTTTCCATAGCGGTGCATACTCGGGAGAACACTTCTTGATAATTTTTAGTGAGAGATCATCTTATAATGCTACCGTCAATCAAAGCAAGATAAGATGCATAAAGGATAAACATCACATGCAATCAATATAAGTGATATGATATGGTCATCATCATCTTGTGCTTGTGATCTCCATCGCCGAAGCAATCATGATCACCATCGTCACCGGTAGCGACACCTTGATCTCCATCGTAGCATCGTTGTCGTCTCGCCAACTATTGCTTCTCGACTATCGCTACTCCTTAGTGATAAAGTAAAGCAATTACATGGCGTTGCATTTCATACAATAAAGCGACAACCATATGGCTCCTGCCGATTGCCGATAACTTCGGTTACAAAACATGATCATCTCATACAATAAAATATAGCATCACGTCTTGACCACATCACATCACAACATGCCTGCAAAAACAAGTTAGGCGTCCTCTACTTTGTTGTTGCAATTTTTACGTGGCTGCTATGGGCTGAGCAAGAACCGTTCTTACCTACGCATCAAAACCACAACGATAGTTTGTCAAATAGACTCCGTTTAACCTTCTCAAGGACGGGCGTAGCCATACTCAGTTCAACTAAAGTGAGAGAGACAGACACCCGCCGGTCACCTTTAAGCAACGAGTGCTCGGGCGGTGAAACCAGTCTCGCGTAAGCGTCTGGCGTAATGTCGGTCCGGGCGCTTCATCTCACAATACCGCTGAACCAAAGTATGACATGCTTTGGTAGGCGGTATGACTTGTATCGTCCACAACTCACTTGTGTTCTACTCGTGCATATGACATCAACGCATAAAACCAGGCTCGGATGCCCTTTGTTGGGGAACGTAGTAATTTCAAAAATTTCTCCTCACGATCACGCAAGACCATGGTGATGGCATAGCAACGAGAGGAAGAGTGTCCATCCACGTACCCTCGTGACCGAAAGCGGAAGGCGTTATAACAACGCTGTTGATGTACTCGTCGTCTTCACGATCCGACCGATCCAAGCACCGAGCGTCACGGCACCTCCGAGTTACGCACACGTTCAGCTCGATGACGATCCCGGACTCGATCCAGCAAAGTGTCGGGGATGAGTTCCGTCGGCCTGACGGCGTGGTAGCGATATTGATGCTCCACCGACGCGGGGCTTCGCCTAAGCTCCTGACGATATGACTTCTCCGGCAGGGCTTCGCCTAAGCTCATGACGATATGACGAAGTGGAATATGGTGGAAGGGGCACCGCACGGCTAAGGAAAGATCCGTAGATCAACTTGTGTCCTATGGGGTGCCCCCCCTTGCGTATATAAAGGAGCCAAGGGGAGGTGGCGGCCCAAGGGAGGCGCGCAAGGGAGTCCTACTCCCTCGGGAGTAGGACTCCCCTCAATCCTAGTTGGATTAGGATTCCCGGAGGAAAGAGAGAGAGGGGGCGGCCCACCTTTCCTAGTCCTAATAGGACTAGGGAAGAAGGCGTGACCACCTAGGGCTGCCCTTCTCCTTTCCTCCAAGGCCCACTATGGGCCCATGTAGTTCCGGGGGTTCCGTAACCTCCGGTACTCCGTAAATTCGATTTCACTCGGAACCTTTCCGATGTCCAAATGTAGGCTTCCAATATATCAATCTTTATGTCTCGACCATTTCGAGACTCCTCGTCATGTCCGTGATCACATCCGGGACTCGAACAAACTTGATTGCATTAATACTTATAAACTCATAATGAACATCATCGAAGCGTTAAGCGTGCGGACCCTACGGGTTCGAGAACTATGTAGACATGACCTAGAACCATTCTCGGTCAATAACCAATAAGCGGAACTTGGATGCCCATATTGGTTCCTACATATTCTCTGAAGATCTTTATCGGTCGAACCGCATAACGACATACGTTGTTCCCTTTGTCATCGGTATGTTACTTACCCGAGATTCGATCGTCGGTATCCAATACCTAGTTCAATCTCGTTACGGTAAGTCTCTTTACTCGTTCCGTAATACATCATCTCACAACTAACTCATTAGTTGTAATGCTTGCAAGGCTTAAGTGATGTGTATTACCGAGAAGGCCTAGAGATACCTCTCCAGAGCAATCGGAGTGACAAAACCTAATCTCGAAATACGCCAACCCAACAAGTACCTTTGGAGACACACCTGTAGTACTCCTTTATAATCACCCGATTCGTTGTGACGTTTGGTAGTACCAAAGTGTTCCTCCATTAGCAGGAGTTGCATAATCTCATAGTTATAGGAACATGTATGGGTCATGAAGAAAGCATTAACATACTAAGCGATCAAGTGTTAAGCTAACGGAATGGGTCATGTCAATCGGATCATTCAACTAATGATGTGACCTTGTTAATCAAATAACAACTCCTTGTTCATGGTTAGGAAACATAACCATCTTTGATTAACAAGCTAGTCAAGTAGAGGCATACTAGTGACATACTGTTTGTCTATATATTCACACATGTATTATGTTTCCGGTTAATACAATTCTAGCATGAATAATAAACCTTTATCATGATATAAGGAAATAAATAATAACTTTATTATTGCCTGCCGGTGAGTGCGCGCCTAGGCTCCGTTGCCATAGCTGCGACCCGGGTCAAGGCCGCTGCCGTGCTCGCCCGACCCATTAAGGCCCCTAGGCGATGACAGGGGGGCCCCGCCCCCAGAACGATTTTGTCTAAATAAAAAAAGAATATAAAAATGTTAGAATAAATAAGTTATTAATTAATTAATTAATGAGTTAATTAAGTTAATTAATCATGTTTAACTAAACTAATTAAAATTAGTTAATCTAATCTTTTAGTTAAAACTAATTAACCTTGCTTAATTACTCTGAGCCTATGACGAATGGGACCCACACGTCAGTTTGACTGGTCAATGGTCAACTTTGACCGCTGATGTCATGCTGACATCATGATAGCGCAGTAATTCTTTTTCGATTTAGCTAAATAATAATAATCCTAGAAAATGGTTAATTCTTTATAAAATCATATAAAATGAACCGTATCTCGGATCGAAAAACTTTGTACATGAAAGTTGCTCAGAACGGCGAGACGAATCAGGATATGTCCTCCGTTCGTCTGACACACGTCCCTAGCGTTGGAACTTTTCCCCTCTGTTTCATCTGTCCGAAAATGCTAAACCTGGGGAAACATTCCCGGATGTTATCCCCTTCGCCGGTATCGTGTAGCATCGCGTTAGAACACGCCTAACACCGCATATCGTCATGTCATGCTTAGTGCTGCAACTGTATGCTTGTATTTACTGTTTCTTCCCCCTCTTCTCTCCGGTAGACCCCGAGATCGCTGCTGATGCCCCTGTGATCAACTACGTCGACGACGACCCCTTCTTCTTGTCTGAGCAACCAGGCAAGCCCCCCCTTTGATCATCCCTATATCGCCCATTCTATACTCTCATGCTTGCATTAGATTTTGCTACTGTTATTGTTTGCTCCTATTCTGATGCATAGCCTGCTTTTGTACCTGTTGTTGTACCTTACCTGCTTATCCTAAATTGCTTAGTATAGGTTGGTTAGTGATCCATCAGTGACCCCCACCTTGTCCTTATTGCCCCTGCTTCATCATCGACGACTCGAGCTACATGATCGGTGACCAGAGCCCGACACCGCACATCACATCACGCCCCTTTAGTTGTTCGACTCTGCAGAGCTACTATCGAGTGCCGAGGGTGATCCCTCATAACGCACTCCTGATGATAATTACAGTAGTGTAGCTATTCGGCCGTGGTCATCGAGGGTGATTTCCTCCTTCACCATTCCCGTCACGGCTCTGTCGTGCAACCCCTCAAGTGTGAACCTCAAGGGTGGTTCCTCTTACGTTCACCTTGATGATTACATCGAGTGGAATCCTCCCAGGGTGATTCCTTGGGTTTTCCCCTTGATGTTTGGACACATGGTTACCTTGACATTACTCGAGACCTTTGGGAAAGTCGGGCAGGCCCGGAGAGCACCCGCAAGATGGTTACGAGGCACGACCGGGAAGTCTGGCAGCCCTCGAGTGGGCTGGGCTTGCCCTTTCCGTATTTCCTCCAGACGGGGCGACGGGGTCACATTATCGTGAGTCTCTGCTCGTCTCCGCGAGCTAACAATACGCTATGGTTTGGGTATTTGTTCTGAATTCGCCTTTGGCCTTTTCGCACTAACCACCACGCGAGAATAGATATGGGCCTCGACGTCGCGGTATCGGTAGAAGCTTTGTCGGGACGTCGATTCGGCCGGTGTGTACGGTCGGATCATCTTTGGCCATCCGAGGCGGTTCTGGTATCCACCACCTTCGCCATAGCGACCGAGTCTTTGCGGGCGATGGGCCCAAAACCCCGGAGTGCTTAGGATGTAGACCGGCGGGGACCTCTCTGCTGAGCCTAGGTCGGGCTGCGACGTGTTGATCTTTCGATGCCGGGCATTGACCCCAGAAAGGTGTGTCCGACTAGAGTGATCGAGCGTGTTGGGTAACGTGGTGCACCCCTGCAGGGAAGATCTTTATTCGAATACCGTGTCCACGGTAATGGATGTTCAGACTTATATCTTGATCTAATACAACTAGAAATGGATACTTAAGTTATGTGGCTCCAGGATTGCTTTCTTGTAGGGAGTCGAGGAAGGATCTCTGGGCGTTGATGCTACAACATGTTTGTTAAATATAAATTGCTATTCTTTACTCTTCTACATGCTGCAAGATGCTTGGAGTTGCGTGAAGATGCTAGTCTTCGATAGGCTAGGCATTCCCCCTCTATTCTGGCATTCTGCAGTTCAGTCCACGAATCTGACCCTTCCATTTGATACCAATGCATACTTAGTATAGATCGATGATTGCGAGTACTTTGGATGAGTACTCACGGTTGCTTTGCTCCCCTTTCCCCTTCCTTCTTCTTTCCGGTTGATGCAACGGATGGTGGATCCACAGGGCGGATGCCACCGCCGATGGATACTGCTACTTGAAGACCGCCGACGACCAGGAGTAGTTAGGAGGTCCCAGGCAGGAGGCCTTGCCTCTTCGATCGTGTTGCTTTTGTGCTAGCCTTCTTAAGGCATTCTTGTTTAACTTATGTCTGTACTCAGATATTGTTGCTTCCGCTGACTCTTGTGTATCGAGCTTGTATTCAAGCCCCCGAGGCCCCTGGCTTGTAATATGAAGCTTGTTTTATTTTGATTTGTGTCTAGAGTTGTTTTGTGATATCTACCCGTGAGTCCCTGATCTTGATCATACACGTTTGCGTGTATGATTAGTGTCTGATCGAATCGAGCGTCCTGAGATTAGTATCGAGCCGATTGCTGTAGGATCCCCCTTTCCAACTCCTTGGTCGAAGTTGAGTCTAGTCTTTGAAAAATAAAAATGTTTACTAACATGGTTGTGTGGCTTACGGGCCCACGTCGCCATTGGGTGGTATTAGGATCTTTTATTCCTCGTCCTTACTCTGGGAATCTGATCTCTCTTCTATTGGGGTTAAACGATTTTGTTAACTCTAACTCTAGGTTCTCGTAAACACTTTCTCTCGGAGAGCCCCTCACTCCAGACGATTGCTTGGTGCACCAGAAGATCCTGAAGATAGTCTCTGAAGTTTTCCCGAGACCTTTGTGTCTTCGCCGTTGCAATAGCTACCACCGATAAATCCTTATGCATAACTACCTACGTTGTCGTTCATACCTTCATCCCCAGTTGCTCTTGTTATTACAAGATGCCTTGAATTACTCTCTATTGTCCTGAGGATCCATTGAGCCTACTGCCTTGCAGTTCTTTGCCACATGAATACCCCTGCGGATAATTACTCGCGCTTGCCGAGTATCCGTTAAATCCTTGTTGTTCACTTTGTTTCACAAAATTCTTTGGAATATTATCCGATCTTAGAAAATCCTTAGAAACCTATTACTCTTGCTCCTCCTTGTCTGCTTGCATTGTGGATGCTTTCCATATGTCTGGCAATATTCAGTAGTATCCTTTGTCATATTTAATTTTGAGCATTTTATTCGCTAAGTTTGTGAATGCTCGCGATCATTAGTCCTAATTAGAATTCTTCCCTTGGCTCAGACGTCACTCCGGACATGAGTTGGTGTTCGACAAATCAAACCTTGTTTGATTGTCGATCTATATCTATTCAACTTATTCGTCTTTGATCAGAGCCTCTGCTTCTGATCCACCGTCTTGGAAATCAAAATTCCTTTACAGTTAAGCTTTGAATTAGTCAGTTGTTTCTATAATGTGATATCCTTGCATTCTTCCTTCTTCTGGGTGAGTACCAATACTCACATCAGATCCCTTGTGGACCACCAGATCCTTTGTGGATTTTATACAACAACGTCCTTCATATTCAGTAACCTTGTGATCTTTTCCTCGGATACAAAATGCCTTTGGTAAATGATCCCTCGCTCTTGTCAACCATACTCTTCTTATGAGCTTGAGTTATTTACTCGTGAAGTTTGTGGTATAGGTTCTTAAGATGCCCCTATGGGTTGAACCTACGCCTCCCCTAATCCGTTTGAACCCGAGAGTCTTCGTGAGTCTTACTCTTCTGGTGTTTTGCCAGATAAAATATCAACACTACAACTTCATCGAATGCGAGAAGTGAATGGAAAGTTGTGCATTGATGAAGTGGGAGTCGACCTTGAACTTTGTGTTCATGCCCATGGAAACGATGTAGATCTTATCATGGGAGCTTCTTGTAATAATAATAATCCCCTTGTGGTAATTTCATCTTGTATCTATGTTTGGTCCTTCACAACCGTGTTCCGACCATGATTGATCTCCCTTGATTTCATTTCTCGGACAAGTTAAAGTACTTGTCTTCTTCAGATCATTTAACCTGTCCAACCTCTACTTTGATCTACCTTCGAGTATTACCCTTTGGTATCTCGAGAATATCACGGAACTACATAACTTCGTATGAGTTCTTCCTCAACTGTTATTTCTCGCCGATTCCAATTTTTCACGGGCTCTGAGTTGATACACACTCGAGAACACCGATAACTGATTCGAGTCTACACTTTCCTTTTCATTGTTTTGTTTAACCCTTCTTGTAACGTAACATATATGAGCAGTGATAATTCGCTGCTTATGTAAATGCCTCGATGTACAACTCTATCAGTAAGGCCTTGTTACTATTGTTGATGACATTTCGGTAGCCACCGATGGACGAGAACTTTGCCTATTGGTCTGCCTCATCTTAACGAGCAGGAAAATGGTTCTCTTCGTCCCTCTCCCTTGGTACCAACGTTGTTGCCAACATAATTGATAGGCTATCCTCTGACCTGCCTTGCTATCATGACCGTGCAAAATGATTAGCGCCTTCCTGGTGTTGACCCACAGTTCCACAGGATCGAAACCTGACTCTCCTATACATCCTTGTTTTCAAAGTTATCCCTCACACTTGGCTTCGTATGTAATTCATGAGCCATCTTCCATGTGATTTTTTGTGGTATCAGACGCAATACTTATTCCCATTGCTCTGAACCCCTTGCACCCTCTGTTTCAGGCAACGAACGGTTGCCTACCCGCTTGAAGCTTCTTATTCACCTTCTTACCTTGCTCTCGATGACTATCTTGAATTTCAACTCAAGAGATGCCTCTATGCCATGTTGAAGTACCTATCTTGAGTTGAGCTCCATCCTTCTCGAGTCTTTCCCCCTTATTTCACCCCTTAAATCTCGGGACGAGATTTCTTGTAGTGGAGGAGAATTGTGATGTCCGGATAATTAAGCTACAGTAATCCCATGTTAATGGTGCCATGTCATCACTCTTACTGTTACTAATCCCCCTTTGCATTGAAACACAGTTCAAATTCCAAATTCAAATTGAAGTCAAAATTCAAAATTCTCAAACATGCAAATAAAAATGTTCAATGTGTGGCAAATAATCCCTGGATAATTGCCATGTTGGAAACAACCCCTTTTGGATTCCCAAAGTGCCCCTAGAAATTATTTAGTGGTCCAGTAGCATTTTAAATTGGCCTTTCCAATTTTAAAATTGGTTAGGCAACTACTTTTGGCCTCAAAACATTTTTTGACTCCTAGAAATAATGTGCTTGTTTAGTTTGACAAGCCTCTTTTCTAACAAAGCTCTTTTAGTCTTGTTTTTTTAAAGAAAACAGTGGGGCAGTTTTATTAGAAGAAACTCACCCCCCACTGCCTTTGGGCATTGGCCAACCGACTGGCCCAGCTGGCCAACCGCGCTCCCTTGGGCCTCAACCCACCAGGCCGGCCCACCCCTTGGTCTATAACCCCAACTCCCCCCAACCGAACCCTAGCCTTATCCTCTCGTCCACCCCACTCCCCTCGATCTCCCCCACTCTCCCCACATCGCTCGCTCTCCCTCCCCCCTCGATCGGATCGGGGCAACCCCGACCGGCCCCGCACCTCACCGAGGCCGCCTCGCTGTCCCCGTCGTCCTCCCCGTTGCTGGATCTGGATCGGGCCGTTCGCCCCCTTCTCCCCGGATCTGGACGCGCCGCCGCCCGAAGGCCTCGCCGTCGCCGGACCTCCTCATCTCCTCCCCGTCGGACTACCTCCCTGCCTCCGACGCGTCGTCCTCGTCTTCCACCCCGAGCCCCGCTACCGAACCCCTACGGCCCCGTGAGCTCCGGCCTCCCTCCCTCTCTCCCCTTGTTCTCGGTCAACGGCGCTGTCCACTCGCGCGCGCATGACCGCAGCCGAGCGCCGCCTCTGGCTGCCGCCCGGCCGGCCTCCGGCGGCTGCTCGGGCACCACCACGGCCTCGCCCCGCTTCGTGCTCGCCACACCGGGTCGTGCACCGCCCAGGGTCGTCTTGACCTCGTTTTTCCCCTGCTCGCGCCCACGCGCGAGCACCACCCTGGCCGC
Organism: Aegilops bicornis; assembly: GCA_021605145.1. Taxonomy (NCBI): domain Eukaryota; kingdom Viridiplantae; phylum Streptophyta; class Magnoliopsida; order Poales; family Poaceae; genus Aegilops; species Aegilops bicornis. The sequence continues at coordinate 444,992,790 of CM038674.1, read as the reverse complement.
TGGCCTCGCCTCGCCGCACTCCCTGCCGGTGAGTGCGCGCCCAGGCGCCCGTTGCCCGCAACTGCGACCAGCGGGCTGGCGCTCGCGCCCGTTTCGCCCGACCCGTTAAGGCCCCCTAGGCCAATGACAGGGGGGCCCCGCCCCCAGAACGATTTTGTCTAAATAAAAAAAGAATATAAAAATGTTAGAATAAATAAGTTATTGATTAATTAATTAATTAATTAATGAGTTAATTAAGTTAATTAATCCTGTTTAACTAAACTAATTAAAATTAGTTAATCTAATCTTTTAGTTAAAACTAATTAACCTTGCTTAATTACTCTGAGCCTATGACGAACGGGACCCACATGTCAGTTTGACTGGTCAATGGTCAACTTAGACCGCTGATGTCATGCTGACATCATGATGGCGCAGTAGTTCTTTTTCAATTTAGCTAAATAATAATAATCCTAGAAAATGGTTAATTCTTTATAAAATCATATAAAATGAACCGTATCTCGGATCGAAAAACTTTGTACATGAAAGTTGCTCAGAACGGCGAGACGAATCCGGATACGTCCTCCGTTCGTCTGACACACGTCCCTAGCATAGCAAACATGGAAAATTTCCCCTCCGTTTCATCTGTCCGAAAATGCTAAACCTGGGGAAACTTTCCTGGATGTTATCCACTTCGCCTACCATCGCGTTAGAACACGCCTAACACCGCATATCGTCATGTCATGCTTAGTGCTGCAACTGTATGCTTGTATTTACTGTTTCTTCCCCCACTTCTCTCCGGTAGACCCCGAGATCGCTGCTGATGCCCCTGTGATCAACTTCGCCGACGACGACCCCTTCTTCTTGTCTCGAGCAACCGGCCAAGTCCCCCTTGATCATCCCGATATCGCCCATTCTATACTCTCATGCTTGCATTAGATTTTGCTCTTGTTATTATTTGCTCCTATTACGATGCATAGCCTTTGCTTTTGTACTATTTGTTGTACCTTACACCTTATCCTAAATTGCTTAGTATAGGTTGGTTAGTGATCCATCAGTGACCCCCACCTTGTCTTTATTGCCTTTGGCCTTTTCGCACTAACCACCACGCGAGAATAGATATGGGTTGGTTAGTATGGTTTGGGTATTTTTTCTGAATTCGCCTTTGGCCTTTTCGCACTAACCACCACGCGAGAATAGATATGGGCCTCGACGTCGCGGTATCAGCCGAAGCTTTGTCAGATGCCCAGTTCGTGATCTTGACACGGTCGGATCATCTTTGGCCATCCGAGGCGGTCTTTGGTATCCACCCCTTTCATAGCGACCGAGTCTTTGCAGGCGATGGGCCCAAGACCTTGAGTGCTTAGGATGTAGACCGTGGGGACCTCTGCTGAGCCTAGGTCGGGCTGCGACGTGTTGATCTTCCGAGGCCGGGCATTGACCCCAGAAAGGTGTGTCCGGCCAGAGTGATCGAGCGTGTTGGGTAACGTGGTGTACTCCTGCAGAGAAGATCTTTATTCGAATACCGTGTCCACGGTAATGGACGTTCAGACTTATATCTTGATCTAATACAACTAGACATGGATACTTAAGTTATGTGGCTCCGGGATTGCTTTCTCGTAGGGAGTCGAGGAAGGATCTCTGAGCGTTGATGCTACAACATGTTTGTTAAATATAAATTGCTATTCTTTACTCTTCTACATCTTTGCAAGATGCTTGGAGCTGCGTGAAGATGCTAGTCTTCGATAGGCTAGGCCTTCCCCCTCTATTCTGGCATTCTGCAGTTCAGTCCATAGATACATCCCTTCCATTTGATACCAATGCATACTTAGTATAGATCTGATGCTTGCGAGTACTTTGGATGAGTACTCACGGTTGCGTTGCTCCCCTTTCCCCCCTTCCTTCTTCTTTCCGGTTGATGCAGCCAGATGGTGGATCCCTGGAGCCAGATGCCACCGCCGATGGATACTTCTACTTGAAGACCGCCGACGACCAGGAGTAGTTAGGAGGTCCCAGGCAGGAGGCCTTGCCTCTTCGATCGTGTTGCTTTTGTGCTAGCCTTCTTAAGGCATTCTTGTTTTAACTTATATGCGTACTCAGATATTGTTGCTTCCGCTGACTCTTGTGTATCGAGCTTGTATTCAAGCCCTCGAGGCCCCTGGCTTGTAATATGAAGCTTGTTTTATTTTGATTTGTATCTAGAGTTGTGTTGTGATATCTTCCCGTGAGTCCTTGATCTTGATCGTACACGTTTGCGTGTATGATTAGTGTACGGTCGAATCGGGGGCGTCACACATCATTGGATAGTTTTGTCCAAGGAAGAGTGAGTTTTCTCCAAGACTATCAATCTTGTGCAGGCGGAAAGGTGTTGGCGCTAACGCGGTAGTATCCATCCAGAATACCATGCAGCGGGTGTTGGAATAGGTCAGGAGAGTGCAACCATGGGAGACAACACACCTTCCATAGTAGTAACATCGGCGATGGGTTGTATCTGAGACAAGAAGGGGTGATCCATCGGAAGTTGCCAGGCGCCACTGAGTATATGGGCCCACCTCATCCTCATGCTCGTGATCATCACACTACAAAAAAAGACACATCCGTGACATTTTGGGCCGAACCAATTTTTTTTCTGTCATACATATGACACTTCTATGACGACAATTGTGACAAAACCCGGTATCATCATAGATGTGGTGGGCTCCTACTTCTATGACAAAAATCATGAGAAAATGGGCTTTTTGTCACAGGCGGGCGGAAGCCTTGTTGCATGACATTCTTTGGGCCGTCCATGACGGAAAAAACCGTGGTACAAGTGAGGGGGAGGAAAATTTCGGGGAGTTGCCGGTTGCGGTGGGAGGTCGAGGCGGAGGCGATCGCGTTTCTCTCAGACGTCTGGCGTGTGTGTGCGGCGTTAGCTCTAATCAAGCCGAAGCGAGGCGTTGGGCTCTAATCGAACCCGAGCGATTGCTGCGAGCTACGCATTCACGAACCCAAGCGATCGATCGATGGTACATTAATCGAACCCGATGGAGCGATTCGCCCGCTCTGCTGCTAACTGAAGCCGATCGATGCGCCTGCAGGATGAGCGGTGGCGTTGCGGGGGGTTGGATGAGCGATGAGGAGGCTGGATGAGCGATGAGCGGTGGAGGGTGTCCGTGGAGGGGTGGTTGAACAGACCCCGTGGTGTGGAGGGCTGGATGAGCGATGAAGCGGTGGAGGGGTGCCCGTGTGGAGGGTGGTTGAGCGATGGCCGGTGGAGTAAGCGGCGGTGGAGGCTGGATGAACAGGAGCCCATGGAGGTGGAGGAGGTCGACGGTAGCCCGTGGAGGCCGGAGGAGGTCGGCGGTGGAGATGAACGATATCCCGTGGAGTCCCGTTTTGCGGTCGCCACACCCCGTTCGGCCGTAGGAGGTCCGTTTCCTCCGTTTTGCGTCGCCACACCCTCCCGATCGGGACCCCGTTTATTTGTAGGAGGTCCGTTTCCTCCGTTTCTTGATCGCCAGCCCCTCCGATCAACGGGACCCGTTTGAATGTGGCGGTCGAACACAAGGCCGTTTCGCCGTTGTGCGGTACGCCAAGCCTCGTTTCCATCGCCTGTTCCGTCCAAGCCATCCCGATGAACACGACCACGCATTTCGTTCTGACCCAGCCGGTTGGCTCCCCATGAACACGACGACGATGTTGTATTTCCGTTCCGACCCAGCCATGTACGTATGCACGATAGGCGTTAGAGACCCTGCCCGTATGTACATACGTGGCCGTATTTTCTTTCTTGCACCCTCGCCGTTGTACGTACGTGTACATGCTACGTGCGCGCCTCTACATCTACGACACGTGCGCGCCTCTACATCGACCAGTATGTACGTACACATTCGCGACCAGAATGACAATGCTACGTCGCGCTTCGACCGAGTGGGTCCCGGTATCGGCGAGTTCCTTGCGTGCGAAAATGTAGCTGGTGGGTCCCAGCAGTCAGAGGGGCGAATCGTTTTTTTTGCCTAAACGCACTTCCTTTGCATGCGAAGAAGTAGCTGGTGGGTCCCAGCAGTCAGGGGGGTGAATCGTTTTTTTTGCCCGGACGCACTTCCTTGCGTGCGAAGATGTAGTAGTGGGTCCCGGCAATGAGGGGCGAATCGTTTTTGCCGGACGCGCTTATGCGTGCGAAGATGTAGCTAGTGGGTCCCGGTGATCGAGAACTTTTTTCGTGAAATACGGTGGCCCGTCCGGTGGGTCCCCGCTGTTAGGTGGAGGAATCATTATTTTCTGCGTAATAAGGAGGCACTCCTTGCTGCGGCCGTGGACCCAGCTGTTAGCCTCTCCACGTACAGTCCACGTCCGATGGAAGTCGTTCCTTGACCACGTTGACCACGCCACGCCGAGATCACCACGGCGGTGGACGATGGCGAGGCCTAGGAAGGGGACGACTTCGAGCCGGGAAGACGCAGCGATGGATGCCCACACGAAGAGGAGTACGAGGTTCACTTTGGTTCTGCGGTGTGAGGCTGCTATCGCCGTAGATTAACAGGGGTGTGGGTGAGTAGAGGGATGGCACGGCCAGCGGTGGGAGTAATGGCGGGCGGTGAGGCCTCCATGACATCACACCCCGACCACGGAGGCGTGGAGCACGCCAGACGACCGTGACTGGTTTGGGCGGTGGAGCAAGAAGATCGAGGTTGAAGAAGCACTACAACCGTTGGATGAACATCATACGATAACAGGAGCTAGAATCGTTCATATTGACTAAGTTGACAAAGCCCTCCGTCCCGTCAACTTGGTAGGCCCACAAGTCAGCCTCCCAAATCTTTGGGTTCCAATGGTGGGGAGTATTCATTTTTGTGCGTAATAAGGAGGCACTTCCTTGCGTGGGAAGATAGCTGGTGGGTCCGACAAGTCAGGTGAGACACGTTTTTTTTTCGCGAAATCTGAGGGCCCTTCGGTGGGTCCCAGATGTCAGGTGGAGGAATCATTATTTTTGCGCGTAATAAGGAGGCATTTCCTTGTGTGCGGCCGTGGACCCAGCTGTCAGCCTCTCCACGCACAACCTACTTCCGATGGTGTCGTTCGTTGACCCCGTTGACCACACCGCGCCGGACAGCAACGAGCCGGAGATGGGAAGACGCGGGAGTAGAGTCGCAGACGGAGAGGTGTACAAGGGTTAACTGGTTCTAGTGCGGTGTGGTTCGGTAGTCGGTGGAGAAGAACATGAGGTGTGGAGGGTTGGAGGGATGGCACAGCCAGCGGTGGAGTAGCGCTTCATAGCGAAGCGTGCTAAGCATGAGCTGCTAGCGGCGGAGGCGAGAGGTGGTCCCGGCGGTGCTGGAGGAAGAAGACGAGAGATTGAAGATGGATGCCGGCCGTTGGATGTAAATCCAACAGCTAACATGTCAGAATCATTTGTTGACTAAATTTACAACGACTTGCGTTGGCTTCGACTATTGGCCCACATTTCAGCCTCCAAAAAATGTGGCACGTATTCAACTCATTTTTTCAGAATTTACAGTCTTTTTTTGCGCGGTAGAATTTACAGTCAATTTGATCTTTTTTTTGAATTACAGCCATTAGCTGGGCTGGGTGAACAATTAATGTAGCTTTCATGCGGCCCATTTATTTTATTTCCTAAAAAATTACAAGCCATTTGCACTTTATCTAGATACACGATTTTGCTCGGCTGATTCTAATTATAATGTTGGGTTGGGCCAGCAATGTTATCAAAAATAAAAAAGGGCTGAGCATTTTGTTATAAATATATTTAAATAATAAGTGATATTATTACATTCGTCCTTAAATCTTACCAAGCTTTTGTACACAATCACTAGGATTTTCGTGCCAAAACAATCCAGGATTTTATTTGTTAAGAAATTATTTTTATAATTAATAAGATGTGGGATATTGTTTTCTTACATATGTAAGTATCATTAAATATATGATGACAATAAAAATAATATATAATAACATATAAAATAATTTAAATATATATAATATAGTTAAAAGGGAAACATAAGTTGTACCTGGCGTTCCTATTCTTATATAGAAAAATAGAACAGACCGCTGCGTTTTCTTCAAAAAAATACATAAATTGGGCTGCCAAAAATAAAACCTCGGATGGGAGGTCCATAGGCCGGTCGATACATGACGGCCCTAAGAAAATACAAACAGGCCCTCCCATCTGAGGTCGTGGGCTGCGCATGTTAAAAATGAAAGCCTAGACGGGGCAGCCCAAAACCACGTCCAACACTTGCCAAAACTCCGTCCCTCGTTTTCTCTGTGTTTCGCACACTCAATATTGTGTGGGCATTTTGACTCTGCATCATATGAAGATGTGCTATGCATGAATGTTGATCAGCATGATGTTAACTGGCTGGTAGTTCCATTTTCGACCACGAATAAAACTTCCAACATGATGTTAACCCTGTTTGAAAAGGCCGTGTTAATATAAATGCTCGCCTCACGAAAGTTGCGATTTCTTATCTGAAAGCAGAACTTGCGCTTTCTTATCTGAAAGCTGAAACTTGCAGTTTCTTCTCGTCTACACTTTTATACTCCTATGAAACTACATTTTTTAAGTGCTAAAAATAGATCTCTAGAATTCATAAAATTCTTCATATGCTCAATACTGCAAATCTGAAATTCAAAAGACATACGTATCTGAAAGTACTCTCAAAATACACAACACAAAACACAATTCACAACCTGCAAATACTGACAGCCCTAAGCTCCTCCTGACAATTCACAACCTGCCCGACTATTGGGCTGGGGGGCAGTCCCCTCCTATTCCTCGGCGGCAGACAGCCGCCACGTGAGACGATGTGAACAGCGAGGGAGACGATGGCGGGGAAGCGCCGTCGAGCCAACTGCTTTTCTCCTCTTGCAGTTGGGTTCGGTCGACGAAGACTCCACCGGCTCGCTCTGGCAGGACACCCTCACAAACGGCACCCTGTAGATGCTCGATCCTTCAATCTCTGGTGGATGCTCCATCTGGGATCGATACTCCCACCATCGCTTCCCTCACGATCGGATTCGGTGAATCTGTTTGCTCCATGGCCCGGGAGCAGCTCTATGTACTCGTAGCGACTCCTCCGGGAGTATCGCCGCCTTTTCGCTCATTGCGAGATATTTGGCCATGGATGTCGCCGTCGCGCTAGTTGGTCCTTGTTGTCAAACCAAGACTGTATGTCCAACATCCTAGCTAGCTTCACCGGGGTCGCTGCGTCTGCGATCCTCACGTATCGGTTGTACTCCTCCATCGATCTACTTCTCCACACCTACGATGCGCGGCGGTGGTTTTTGAATGGAAGAGGAGAGGAGCGGCTGGTTTTGGATTAGAACGGGAGAGGAGCGAGATGGTTTTGGACCGGAACAGGAGAGGAGGGCGGTGGTTTTGAAATGGAAGAGGAGAGGAGCGGCTGGATTTAGATTGGAACAGAGAGGAGCGGCGGTGGATTTAGATTGGAACAGGAGAACAACGGAAGAGCGGCGCTGGTCTTGGAAGTATTTTTTTGTTGTTTTGCGTATTTTGGGTCAAAGTTTGACCACGTACTGTATGTGACAAGCAAAATGTGAATGCGTGTCACCAAAAATTGTATCGTTTGGTTCGTATCTGAATGTACTTTCAAATTATATTATTTTTGCAACGTATAACATATGTTTTATGTGCGAAAATCATGGTCAATTATGACCCAGAATAAGAGGGAGACTAGTTAATGTGGGGTCGCTTTCTTAATTGAAGGGTAAATTGATTTTGATTTTGATCCGATTGATGTGCGTCGGCCCTCTCGCCCAATCCTAAATCGCTGCCGCACGCTCCTCTCCCTCTTCTCCATTGCAAAACCACCTCCTCTCCTCTCCATCATCTCCATGCCAAAACCATCGTCTCACCTCTCCCTCTTCTGATCTTCTGCATTGCAAAACCACCTCCTCTCCTCTCCATCATCTCCATTCCAAAACCTCCGTCTCGCCTCTCCCTCTTCTGATCTTCTCCATTGCAAAACCACCTCCTCTCCTCTCCATCATCTCCATTCCAAAACCACCGTCTCGCCTCTCCCTCTTCTGATCTTCTATCCATTGCAAAACCACCTCCTCTCCTCTCCATCATCTCCATTCCAAAACCACCTCCTCTCCTCTCCATCTTCTCTCTTGCAAGACCACCGTCTCTCCTCCCATCTTCCAAAGCTAGCACCAGACCACTCAGAACGACATCTATGGAGAGGATGCAGCAGCGCATCAGGCAGATCGCCAGCAGTGACCAGGCAAAGTTAGCCAAGTTGAAGGAGATCCTTAGTTGGTTTGACAATGAGTGGGAGATTTCGAGGATGGTGCGGGCCATGTGGCAATGTATGCGAAAGAGCGAGACGGCGGCGATGAGGGCAGCGATGTACATGTACTCCTCGGCGCAGTCACACCTTGATCCTCCGAGTTCATCGAGTATCTCCTATGGGTGATGGAGCGACAGATTCGCCCGAGGCAACAGACGGAGGTGCTTTGGGCGTCTGGTCGAAGGTCGAGCACCCAGAGGATAACGAATCAATCGAGTATGGTGTGCCATTCGTGAGGGTGTAGAGCCAGCCGGAGCCACAGGAGTATTCGTTCTCCCACCGCAAGAGGAGGCCGGATGGCACGACGCCGCTTCCCCGACGTTCTCCACGGTTCCCTCGACGCTCGCCTTGTTTCAACGGCGGCGGTAGGGTTTAAGGTAAGCTTCTCACTAACCTAATCTTCCACCTGCTCATGCTTACAATCAGTGTGACAGCTAATGAAAATCATGCTTACAATCAGTCTCCGAGTACTACGCCAATCACCCTAAAATAGCTCTGGACCTTTGGGTCAAAGTTGTGACACAGTGTACAAATAAAGAAAAGTAGATTGGTGCTTCTTTCAAAAAAGAGTACTCCCTAGAAAACTGCCAATATAAGCTACTAGTATTTGGTTAGAGGATTTGCTGCCGAGAAAGATCCGTCCACAAAGAGCGCCACACATCCTGCTGGTTGTGGTGGATGCCAATGCGTGCATGCATCATGGTTGGTGTCGATAATTTTTACTTGGCACACCTCGCACTCTGCATATATGCCGGTTCCCTACGTACATTTGTGCAGTTCCACCAAAATGTAGCTGAATAACCCTGTTTGCACAGATAATGAAAAAGCGTGATTACATTATAGTGGCACTAGTTGATGAAACACACAAAATAAATAGAAGAAAATATTGCGATAGTATCATAGTATGCCATGTCATGAGGGCGAGATGGGCCCCACGACGCCTCATACGGCACGCCTCATATCGACATCGTCCCAAGTCTCCCAGATACACCTTACGCGTTGATGAACATCGATTACAGCAAGAGTACAAGGAGGCGCCTTGAGACATTCAAATCTCTATTTTTGTACATATCAACTAAAATTAAGCACCCGGTTTGTAAACGCTTAAACATTAACAACGGGACTAGTTGATGAAACATACTTTAACAAAGAGAAGCACTTTCTTTATCTACATTGGAAATGAAATGATAGAGATGACACTCGCTCTATTTTAAATGTATTATTACTTCATTTTATCGGTGACACTAGGGTCGGACGGTGTGGCAAACGAGGTGTACCGTGCGTCGCAAGGATGGAGGCCGAGGGTTCTTAGACTGGGATGTTGAAGCTGGCTCTTTCAGTCACCAACATGGATGATTCAATTCATGGGACCTTTTGGTGCAGTTCACCTAAAATGAAGCAATGTCCCGTGAGCTAGCAGCTTCTTCTTCAATTTTTTTTAAGAAAAGGGCTCCAGCCCCGGTTCCATTTCCATCAGAAAACGGAACCCACAGAGCTTCTTCTTCATTAGTTGCAATAAAATTGAGCAACATCAAGGTTGGTTGTGAAGCTCCTGGAATGCTCAACTATAATTTGGATATCATTTGTGCAGTTCAACTAAGATCGAGCGTGAAATGTATATCTCTGTTTGCACAAAAAAGGTGGAAAGGAGGGTGACTAACAAGTAACAAGTGATGAAACATGCATCAAATGAAAAGAAGCATGTTCCTTATCTGAATGGCAATCCTACAAGGACAGTAGCAATTTCTAAAGCAGTGGCATTGCTAGATATTAGTGTGGGCATCAGGATTAACTATGACAACCGTTAAATACGACATTACTTTGGGCATGGGAGAGTAGGCGGACAAGGACAGTTGCATTTCTAACGAAAAGAACCAACTTATCTTAATGGAAATTTTAGCAGGACATGTAAAGAAGTGACATTGATTCATATTACTGGAGGCATTACATTGAAAACAATATTGATTTAACGTGTCCTTACTTTTAACGGTCATCGCTACATTTTACCGGTGGCATTACATAAGAGTGGCTCGGGGCAACAAACATCGTAACATGATATCTGGGTTGGTCCCATTTTTGTTCTCAGATAGCCACCTTATCTTTGTGTGAGGCTAGCAAATCTAGTGTCGGACTTACTCATTGACTTGCCCCCAGTCCCCACTTTCTTTCCTTTTTCAACCAATAGATCGGGTTTATATTGAGTTTGTACTGCGTTTCCCTTTATTTCCCTATTAGACCTAGAGACCAGTTGGATAGCCAGTCTCTGCTACTTTTCGCCCCCATTATTTCCTTTTTCGACCAAGTCCTAGATTCAGGTAACAAATCCTCCCCCACCCCACCCCCTTAACCCCTTTCTTCCTTGTTTGAACCAAGTAGTTCTAGATTCGAGTGCATGAACTAGTTTTACCTCTTAAACATAAAAAATTAGGTGGTTTTCGAACAACCGATCGATCCTATCTACGAGGGCACGAGAAATAGTACAAGTAACAAATGCAGCGGCGTCAGAGCTCGGGAAGTAGAGCAAGGCGGTTTGAAGGAAGTTATACGATGGTGGCGGGATGTCGCTAGGTGGGCGGGAGGCGGATTTGCCCACACTACGGCGAGGAAGAAGAGGTCGGAGGCCCTCCCTTGCAGTGGTGCTTGGGAGAGAACGACAAAGCAGGCTGATCGGGACGCCAGCGCCCGGTGGGTAAGAGCCGTCGCCGAGGACGACCGCGTGAACGTTGCACCTTCTCACCTTCCCCGGCGGAGAGGATCCAGCTAGATCTGTGACCAGCGGTGAGCAGAGAGAGAGAGAGAGAGAGAGTGGCCACCGCTGTCATGTTTAGATCTGGCGAGGCCGAGACGGTGTGAAGAGAGCAACACTAGCAAGCAAGCGCGGAGGCTCCTGCCTATATAGTGGAGTAGTACTTAGTTTTCTTTTGTCTACCGGAGCCGGCTTGACCTCGTCAATGACTATCGAGAAGTCTTCATGCACGTGGCACGGAGGCGCAGTTGTCGTCATTTTGATCTGAAGCGCCGAATTATAACATATAACATGAAAAAATGCCACATGACAAGAAATCATAACCTCACTGCCCAAAGGAGACAACATGAATCCCGACGGACAAACTAGACGAGGAACAAAGCTCAAATTAAAGATAAACTCGTAGAAAAGGGGTCCGTCGATAGATGTCCTAATTAACATAGTCGGCTTGACCTAGATGGCAGCCGAGTAGTCACTATTCGTGCATGTGCCCCCAATGACTAGCCCAACTCGATTGTCATTGTTTAACCCTCGCCACATCCCGGAGCACATGACACATAATTTTGCGAGATGACAAGAAACATTTTTTAGATTTCTCACCAGAACTACAACCCTGTACAACACAGCTTGCACGATATCTACACGATATCCAATCCAGGCGTGTCTGCTGGAGTCTGGTCACATGCATGGATGAACTGATCTTCCGTGTCTTGCGAGGATCGTCCGAGCACCAACGTAGTACAACACTTCTCTAGTACTATCGCCGTCTCCCTCTTCTATTAAGTCACCCGACTTGCGGGGCGGGGAGTGTGCCTATGGTCGGTTCTCAATTGCCGTCCCACATGTGTGTGCGAACGCAATATGACGCCGCGTTCCATTTGGAGAAGCGGCGTGCAGACCGACCGGCCGTGCACGAGTGCGGCAGCGACAGCGACGTGCGTCTTGTATACTCCGTACATGTGTACCGTCGTTTTCTAGATGCTTTGCTCCATGGCGTAGGCGCAATCCATGGATACAAAATTAGTATATTGTATACTATTTAAAAGTTGAGGCGGGGCTTTTCACGCCCGGTGGCGGCGGACGATTCCGCCTAGTCGGTTCGACAGAGACGCGAGAAGACGAGGGAGTAGGCTGCCGCAAAGTAGGGCTGTGTGATTTGACAATGAAGTTCTTCTTGGACAGGTGGGGCCTCGTGATTTGACTTGCCATTATCATTTTAATCATGCGCCACTGACCGGCGTGAGTCTCCCGATTCCTGACCACCTCCATACAGGTGCATCTCCCAATGCTCCACCATGTAGTAGTAGAGGCTGGCTCTTGCATGAGAGCCCACTTCTCCACTTTTTCCTTGCCTCTCTTTCCTCCACATATGCAACAATGCCATGTAAAGCGCACTATTGTACTTACTTGCTCTCTACAGTGCTTAAGCTTGGCACATAGGCATAAAGTCTGATGTGGCAAGTTAATCAAGAAGAGAGAGACTAGTTTGGTGACCCAAGAAAGAAAGCAGTGCTAAGCGCGTGTACCTAGGTGAAAAAGACAATTTTGAGGCTAGTTGTAATGGTAGTATCATAGCTAGTATCATGCATGTCAACTAGGCAATTTTGATGAGGTGTCATAAAATTAAATGAAGAAAAAGAGGGTTGAGTATCATATCATGATACTATATCATAATAAATGCTATACTACTATGTGTCATGCATGGTAATAAATAAAGTACTATATGATACTAGTATATGATACTATGCATTAGGGAGGTAGTACACTAGTATCATATGTATGATATTAGTATATGATACTTCCCATTACAAACTGCATCGAGTCTATAGCTAATTATATCAAGTACTACCTCCCTAATGCATAGTATCATATGTATATGCATTAGGGAGGTAGTACTTGATGAGGTGTCATACACTAGTATCATATGCATGATATTAGTATATGATACTTCCCATTACAACCATCCTGAGTCTATAGCTAATTAAATGACGCAAACTTAGCAACACCATTTTATTGGAAGAGGTCACTCCTTGGCAAATGCAATAAATACTAGTACTCACTGTGTCCCATAATATAAGAACGTTTTGGCACTACACTAGTGTCAAAACGTTCTTATATTATGGGACGGAGGAGTACTGAAGAAATGAATAGAGAGGAGTAAAAAAATACACTTATAGCCAACCTTGTTGTAGTATGAGTGACTAAGTGATGACTATGTATGACATGCCAACATCAGATAGCCTAACACACCGTGTTAAATCTCCAAGGGCGCGACCGCGCGAGCGATGCGAGGGTCGTGGTAGGCGCGGCCATGATACGGGCTCTTTGGCAGCCCTTGGATCTGAGATCAAGCGATTACGCATGCTAAGTTGCTGAAAATTTGTAGAATAACCCTCCATGATAGGATATTCACCCATTGGTCTAGAATCACGCCATGCAACCGTTCGATCTCCGATCCAAGGGCTCTCGGAAGCCCGTATCATGGGAGAATGGAAAGCCACTACCCTGCCGTTCGCACGCTGGCAGTTCGCTCCTACTCGTCCCCGCACGTCCTTTAACCCTCCACGCTTAGTTTTGTCAAAGAATTCCAGGGTGCTTAGTTTTATTTGAGGGGTGGGTTGTGCTGGACACCATTATTGTGACTAGCCTTTTTAATAGTACTATATGCATAATTTGGCGACGAGCGCTCTCTATATGTACCACCTTTTTTAATTTCAAGTTTTGCTCCATGGCGCAATCCATCGATACTACTTTTGTACAAAAGTATACACTTTTTAAAAGGCTAGAGGGCGGGGCAGTCTAGCTTGGTCGGTTTCACTAGAGGCGAGGGCCTTTGTGATTTGATGGCTCATTACTGCTGGAAGGCGGGGCCTTGTGATTTGGCTGCTCGTATAAATGCGTCGACGACCTGATCGAGGAGGAGCAAAGAACTGTGCGGTATACTCAAGTTTTCCACTGGAGTAGTACTGCGACAGAGGAGCACGAAACACGGTAGCCCAGTGCCATATGGCGATAAAAATGGTCTAATTTGCTAGTCATCTCATTGTTAGCATTGTTCTACTCATTCCCTCAAAAAACAAAAACCATTGTTCTATTCATGCCTCGCAGAGAACGTGACACGTGCGGCGAAACACCCGAAGAAAAGATGAAACACAGCAGCAAAAGAAGAAGGAAGATTATCACCCCAAATGATCTAATTCGCCGCGGAGTCGTAACTGCTTCTTCATCGCCTCCATGACCTCCATCTCCTTGCGCGTCTCCTCTACCATCTTCTTCATTCTGTCCATGACGCGGGATTTCTCGACGCGAGCCTTCATCATCTGTTCCACGGCCGCATTACGTACCTTGACAAAGACCGGGTGCTCGATGCGGAGCTTCGCCAACTCCTCCTTCTGTTCCATGACGAGGGCCTGCAGCATGTTCATCGAGGAACTACTATTCTCATGCAGCTTCTTCCAGCCGGCGTTCTTCTCCTTCAACAGGTCGATCTCGTGGCAGAGCTTCGCCTTTTTCCTCCTGAAGTCGCAGGATTTCGCCGGTCGCCTTCTTCTCCGAGGCAATGCTCTTCTTCAGCAGCATCACCAAGCCGGCGGTCAACTCCCCCTGCTGATTGAGCTCAGCGGGCATGTCGTCGAGGCTCTCCTTCAGAAACTCCATCAAGCCTTGGATGAACTCCTTCTGCTTATTGAGGTGCTTATTGAGCTTATCGGGCATGCCGTCGAGGGATAACGACTCCAGCTCCACCGGCTCGGCATGTTCGCCTCTGCGGCTAGGGCGCTCCTGGGAGCCATCGCCTGCCCGTGAGAGATCTTTCGAGGTCTCTGCGTGGCGGCGAGCCCTCTCTTTTTTTCGCAGCCTTGGTTGCCGCTCCCTTGTTACGAGTAGTTCTCGACCTAGATCTTTGCTCACCGGCCATGGCAACGCCGGACGAAGAAGAAGCACTTATGAGGAGGAAAGGTAGAGTAATTTTCGGTTAGGTAGTTCCCCTTTTTATAACCTAAGTACTAGCACTAGTAGTACTAATACCTGCATAGTGGGAACACATTCAGGTTTGGTACGTAGTACTAGTAGGTGTGAGCAGGCTTTCGAATGTGATGGGAACAAGGTAAAGATTAATTGATGGTTTTGGTTTCGAGGCCCGAAACGGCTCGATGAGTTTAGTGGAACATAAATTTCAAGTAGACTACACTGCTCAAATGCGTAAATATTATGTTACCGCTCAAAAATTGGCACAAAATATGAAGGAGACCAATGGAAGTACTACTAGCAACCCACGATTTAACTACTCGCATGCGCGCAGTGGAGTAATAATGTATTTCTTCCGCCCTCACGTCCACTCAATTTGCATGCGCTGTATTAATTGACCATCAATGAAGTGAACGACTTTACACGCGTCAAATTATCACATCGGGTGGATCTTGTTACAAAATTGCGTCCCGCCTGTACCTGCAGCGTCGTGCGAGGGAATGAGTGCTTGCGTGGCGTGCGTGCACATCTTTGCTTCGTGCATGTACCACCAGTATGGCTCAGGGAGGACGAGTACATTCTTCTGGAACCAGCAGCACATCACTGTGATCAATCCACGCAAGGAGGTCGCGACAACGCCTCCACATGTGCCACGTGACTTCATGAACTGTAAGAGAGACACCGTAGCATGCCATTGGTATTCTAATTTACGTGTTTTGCACATACTCGAAGTACTAGTAATTTACACGTGCATTGCACGCATCAGATTTTGCAACCAAATTATGAATAAATACCACACTATAGCATGTAAGCTCTTAGTCATATATGCGTGATGTAGCCCTACGTTTAATTCTTATAGTTCATCTCATTCAAAATCAAATTAGTTTTTATAAAAAAGCTAAGAACGCGTGAATAGGAAAAACATGGGATTATAGTGGAATGTCGTATTGAATCCTACGAGATTGTACGAGTGTTTGATTGTGCATAGAAAAACGCAGAATTCTTTCAAAGAGGTTTGAGTGGATGGGATGTTTCCTATGAAATCTAGTGCAAATGAATCATATGGAAAAATTCCTATGGTTTACAATCCTCTGAATCAAACAACCAAGATAGGAAAAATTCCTAATGATTAGAATCCTCCAAAATTCCTTTGAGAATCCTTTGAAACAAAGAAGCCCTTAATCTATTTTATGATTCATGGAATTGTGCGTTGTAAAGCATAAAGTAAAAACAAATAATGGCAATTCAACTAGAAAAAAGTTTGGGCAGTTATGATACGGAAGATTCTAGAACAAAAGAGAACCACGTTGTTTTGAGGTTTGTGCATTATGCTTAAGTTCAACCATGGAGTCTGCTAGATTGTACATGTGGCAAAATCCGTGGGGGCTAGAAGATGGTGCGAGGGGCCGAGTGGAGGGAGACTATGAAGGAATGCACAAGTGCGAGATCGGTATTTAGAGAGAGGGGGCGAACACGTGCGCTGTTGCACGCAGTGGCAGAGCCATGAAAAATAAATGAGCTAGGGGGCCAAGCATTGCTAATCCTTTACGAGGAGGGTCAATTCATGAAATTAAACCTTTTTAGCAAGTAATTGTCTAATGATCACATTCATATTAGCCTCGATATATAGTGATGTTAGGGGCAGGCCGCCTCATCGCCTGTCTTCGCCATTGTGCACACATCTGAGAGATGAAGAGGAAGGCATGGATGATGAGAGGGGGATGTTGGATATATAATTAATGTGGGTGTATTAGCTATTTATGTTAATCCTATATAGAGAGGTACAAATTGATCGATGTGGACATGGGAGAGGTATAGATTGATCGATGTGGACGTGGGAAAGAGGGCGAGACCTCACTAGATATATCGATTGATCGGTTTGTGTGGAAAACTATGAAAGACCTAGCTATATACACACATACATAGACGAACATCGATCGTCGCCCATGCACGCGTGAGAGATAAAGAATGCCCGGTATGAGGGAGAGGGGGATGTGTGTGGGTGTGTGCCTTCATGGGAGACCGACGTGAAGAAAAAGATTGCATGCGTGCGATAGATAATGCCGACTGGTAGTGTGTGTGCATGCATGCACGAGAGAAAGTTAGTGGTACAATTATAAAGAGAAGACTACCGTGGGAGTAAAAAGAATAGGTGAGGTCATAATCAATGTAAAGTTGAATTCAAATATTTGAATAAGAGATCCTGATGTTTGAAACCCATGCATGCATGAATATAACGGAGATCTGCGCGGTGTGCTTTGGAAACGAGCATGTTGTAATGTATACACATTGAACAAGGTCAGACTGATTTGAATTTGAGATACCGATGGCAGACATCATTTGCCCATGTCGCATCCGTGCATGTAATTGGAGATGATGGGCGGCTTTTGCATCACATATCTATATCTATACCCCTATATATATTGTATTATATATTTTTTTATATTGTGAGCGGGTAACTTTAACTTTGAAAGATGTTCGTTGGATGAGGCGAATCCGAAGGTCCAAAGATGGCAAATTTGAGCACTATTGGCCGTTGGATATCATCTAGATTCCACCAGATTTTGCCACATGTATAATGTAGAAGACTCCATGGTTGAACTTAATCATAATGCACAAACATCAAAACACAAGCACTTCTTATTTGTTCTAGAATCTTCCGTATCATAATTGCCCAAATGTTTTTCTACATGATTTGCCATTATTTGTTTTTACTTTATGTCTTACAACGCACAATTCCATGAATCTTAAAATAGATTAGCTTTCTTATAAAAAACTAGATGATTTTGAATGAAATGAACTATAAGAATTAAACGAACATCTACATCATGCATATATGACTCAAAGCTTGCATGCTATAATGTGGTATTTATTCATAATTTGGTTGCCAAATCTCATACGTGCAATGCACGTGTACCTTACTCTAATCTAAATGGTGTTTGTGTGTGTGTTGTGCGTGTTGAGGTGCAAATTGTCTTTTTTTCGGTACACGTTAAGCTTGTTCTTCCGAAATTTCAAGCCGCGCCTTGTTATGACGAAAATTGAAGCTAAGCGTCTCATCTATCGTCTTTGTGAAACTCCCGCCTCTGCAACCCGCGCCGTGTTAGCCCGAAATATTTAAGATATATCTTTGTCTCGTTGTGCTCCGACAACTCCCTCCATCTCACTCGCGCCTTGCTATTCTGAAATTACAACGCGCGCGAAAACTCCCACCTCCTGTGAAATCCCGACACGTGAAATGCCCATGGTACCCCTAAACCGAAAGAACCGCCTCAAATCGGTGGGGGGTACTTTCGTAACTTACCCCACATTTCGGACAAGCGCGTCTCTAAGCCATGGTTCCCCACTGCCATCCCATCCGCCCACCCATTCATACACCGAGGCCGCGAAAACCCGCGACGAAACCCCACACCCTGCTCCGTCCGCCACCCAGTCGGAGCTTCTTCCCCGACGTCGTCCACAGCAATACCTCGACGTCCCTCATCCACCGTACCGGATGAGGATCCGTCGTCGATCTCATCGTCCCGCCGATTCAGCCACCCCGTCCTCCACCTCCAAGGAGCTTCCCCGACGTTCCCCTCGTCTTTCGCGCCACCTCCATTCCCACACCGCCGTCTTCACCTGCACCACCAGAAGAGCATCATCATCACCGTTTCCTCGGATGAAGTTGCGGCCTAATCGGCGCCACCAAAGTGGTTGTACACTAATCGCCGCATTTTCTTCTTGATTCGGTCTCACGGTGCTGCCGGCGCTCGGTCCTGACCCGACACGGCGCGGCTCCATCCACGGCGGCGTCGCCGGCCACTTCCTCCACGGTGTCGCTCCCTCGACGGTGACGTCCACATCAGTAGGAGTTGCTGCTGCTTTAGGTCTCGCTCGCACTGCTGCTCTGCTCTTGCTCTCGGTCCCCTACCTGGTCTGCTCTTGCTATTGCTCTTGCTCGCGCTGCTGCTCTCGCTCTTGCTCTTGCTTGCGATGCTGCTCCGATTTGGCTACACTTCAGCCGATCGAATCGACTTTTGGGTCACCGATTTCAAAGGGTGGGCTCGCTGGGTGAAGGAAGAACCAGCCGCCTTGTGAGGAGGGGGCTCACGGAGAGGTACCACACTATCTATCTTAGGGTTCAGGATGGGGCGGTGGTCGCCGGTGGTGGCGGGGCGTTGGCGGGGCGGTGGCGTGGGGATCACCGGAGAAAAAAATCGGCACGGGGGTAGAGGGATGGCGGGGTGGCGCGCACCGCCCGACATGTGGCGGGGGCTGCTGTTTGGCCGGTGGTGGTGGCGGCTCGAGGTGGAGGTTGAAGATGAACCGCATGCCCTTGATTTTGTATCCAACGGCTGCAAAATCGGTGACCGAAGATGAAAAAAGTCGATCGACCGACGTGTAGCCTCACCTTGCTAGTGCGTTCAGTTTCGACAACAAAATTCAGTTTCGACAAAGAAATTCAGTTTGGACAGTTAGGTTCGATTTGACGATTAAGTTCAGTTTAAGCTTAAGTTCAGAGATGAGCGGCTGATGTATTTTACATCTAGCACTTTGTGGTTATGTATTTTACGTCATGTATTGGAGATGCTATTAGAATTCCACTCAGGTTAACATTGTTCATTGTCTCTCTTGTCTTGCTTCAGCCTCGGCGTCGTACAACTCACCGGAGCTGCTCGAACGATTTAAACCCTCCATCACAATGAGCGATACCTCGTGCTCCATCTCCGGACGCCTAAGATCTTCTTCCCCTCCTCCGACAGCAAAGTCAGCCGGAGCATCCTCACCGGCCAACTCAATCATGCTGAGATCGACATGGCTTCGCCAAAGAGGTTGTACACTTGTTGCATCTCTTTGTTTACTCTACATGTTATATATATTGTCCACTAAGCACTCGTAGTAACGGGAAATACGATTATTTTATCCTACTATATGACAAGCAGTGAGGTACCAGGCAACTTAGCTATCCGTGATGGACTCTCTTGAACGCCATCATTATTTATCTATGCGTGTTTGAGTTGTGCATTTGTCGATGGGCACAGGAGTTGAGCTAGTATGGCGATGGCACAGGTCCAAAGTAATAGAAGTAGCACAAAAACATTTTTTAGTGTAGGATTTTCCTTGTTCAAGCCTGCCTACTAGAATCGCCAAAGGCTTGAAAGGAAAAGTGAATGAAAAACATAGGAATTGGAAAGTTTCCTATGGTACTACTTTTCATGAATTTGGTGCAAAGGAATGGATCAAAGGAAAAGCATGCGATTTGTTCCTTTAGTGTCTCCTTGAAAGAAAAACCGTAGGAATTATAATTTCCACTTCTCCTCCTTTTCATATTCCTATTCATCAAGCACAAGACTAAGAGATAGCATAATAGCATTATAACCGTACATTTTCTTGTGGTTTGACTTAATCTCACCATGCATTTTTGCATCCTGTGATCTTCCAATTGTTGTGAATCAAACACCCAGCTTGGCAGAAATCCTGTGTTTTTAAATTCTCTGTTTTGCACGTGCATTCCTATCCTATTCCTGTCTATTTCCTATCCCTGCATTGTTAGAATCCTCAAATTCAAACCAGCCCTTACTCAATAACTTCTGTTATAGATATGTGTCAAAGAAAACCTTGTGTGGTTTGTCCTGCTCCTGTGACTTGTTCCACCCAGCTCACCGCACTAACGACGGAAGGGTTCACCACAGCGAGGATCCGCTCTCAGACTGTCTTTCGCCGCCTCGGATCTTCTTCCCCGCCACGGCAGCCACGACAACTGCATTACCATCATCAATCGAGCAGATGACCTTGAGGACTACGGGTCCGCAAGAGAGGTCGCACTCTTCCGTGTCTGCTTCGTTATGCGTCGCTTAATATGATGGCATGCTACATTATCGCCATGTTCACCTATTAGACTCGAGTCAGTCCAAACTAATGCTGAAACTTGAGTTTTTAAATGGTTGTGGGGTACATATTGGGGCAGCAATCAGTACTATCTATCTACTATCTGGTTAATCTCCGGTGTCTACTATGAGTTTCATGTTGGGTGCAAACAAACATTAAAGGAGCCATTATCTGTATTTTTTAACTAAAGCTATTATCTGCCTGCTATCATTGGTTTTGGGTCTATCCACAGTTTGCTACCATCACTCTGGATTTGTGCATGCACTCCTTAAATAATCTCACTATGTTTTATTCCTATGCATGCCAGTTATTGTACACAATGGAACTGATCATGTAGAGCAAAAGAGACGAGCCTTGCGTGGCAATAAAATTTCATGCAGACGTCGTTCCATGGTGGGCGCAAAGGCAGCCCCCCTCCACCCATTTCGAATCGTAATCAAGAGGAAGATGACTGTTCTGAGGGGGATTCAGAAGGAGAAGACCACTCCTATTTACCCCATGAGGTATTCGCTCTAACTTGGCATGCTGATGTTGGTAATATCATGCATATGGTGCCTTGCATTGCTTACTGTATACATTAAAGATGTCATCTGCTTAGTTTAGACATGCTTTGTGTCAATGCCATCTGTTTTGTTTCTTTATCGTATATGTGAATCATGCAATGCCATCTTGTCTAGCTGTGCATCATATATGTGAATTTTGCAATGCCACCACAGTTAGCCACCATCTTATATGTGAATTATATCATGCCATCATTTTTTTATTATGTGTTAAATTTGTCAACAATTTTAGTACATTCAATTACTGTTCACGTGCATCAGCCATTCGCACGGTCATGGAAAAATCTGGAGTGGAAACAAGGTCTTGAGCGGCATAATGCTATCTCGAAGCGCATGTCTTGCCGGTTCTTGATAGCTCCTCGTGAGGAGGATTCGTAGACAGATGACCACCATATTTCCCCCACGAGGTGCATGCCCTAACTTGGCGAGGTTATGTTACTCATATCGTGCGTATGGTATCTTGCATTGCTATGTCATTTGCTTAGTTTAGACATGTTTTGTGTGAATGCCACCTGTTTAGTGTCTAATTACCATATATGTGAATTATGCAATCGCCATCTTGTTGCAAGACATTATATATGTGAATTATGCAATGCTATCTTGTTGCAAGGCATTATATATGTGAATTATGCAATGCCATGCTATTTAGCCAAGCGTCATATATGCGAATTATATCATACCGTCCTTTTTTGTATTTCTCATTGCTTTTGTCGACAATGTTTGTATATTCAATCGCTCTTCCCTGCATCAGCCATTTGAATTGGTGATGGAGAAATCTGGAGTGAAAACAAGGTCTTGAGCAGAACAATGCTACTATTTGAAGCAGATATCTTGTTGGTTACAAATAGCTCTTGAGAGGAGGATTCAGAGGCAGTATGACCGATCCTATTATCCCCACGAGGTGTATGCTCAAACTTGGCGAGGTTATATTACTCATATAATGCATATGTTGTATTGCAATGCTTATTTTTTACATCATATACACAATATTGAATGCCATCTCCTTAGTTGACACATCATATATGCAATTGCACTCTGCTCACTTCCTTAGTATATAAATCATATATTTGAATTATGTCATGCCATGATGTTTACATAGACAGCATGTATCTGAATTATGGCATGCCAACCCATTTTCTAAAGACATAATATAGTTATATCATCTCATCCTGTTTACATAGTCATCATATTTTAAATTATGTCATTCTATCCGTGAATTATATCATGCCATCATGTTTCCATCGACGGCATGTTTGTGATTTATGGCATGCCAACCACTTTAATAGACACATCGTATAGTTATATCATGTCATCCTGTTTACATAGTCATCATATTTTGAAGTATGTCATTCTATCCTGTTTAGTTAGCCATCATACATGTGAAATTGTGTCATGCTATCCTGTTTAATTAGCCATCATATATGTGAAATTATGTCCTGCTATTCTGTTTGCTTAGACAACATAAATGTGAATTATTTCATGCCCTGTTTTCTTCCCTACTATCCATTACACATGTCTATCTTACATTGTCTGTACATTCAATTACTTTTCTTTTTTATCAGCCATTTCAATTGGAGGGAGTGATGGCAGTATCTGTGGGATTAAAAACACGGTCTCCAGAAAAGATCGTGCTACCTGTCGATGCAGATAGAACCACGGTTGTACTTGCCCAAGAATCAGCCCCACCACACATAACCCACACTCATGCAGATTGTACCCCTACCCAGTTGGACAGAGAACCAGCTACACCCTTCTAACCCCAACCCCGGCAGATAGACACCCGGTTCCCATTGACACAAAGACCGTCTCCACCACAGAGCACCCAAACACGAGCGGTTAGTAAGGCAACTGCGATTGCCCAAATCATGAGGACCACCACTCCGAACCCGATGTCAACACTTAAAGCAGAAGAAGAATTGTTCTCAGGTCAGGTCCGTAGCTATGGTTCATACTACGTTGCTCTTGCATCACTGTATTTACTGATACCAACCAATTTCAAATTTGAAGGATGCAATTGAAACTGCAATGGCGCAACAGGTATGTTTTAAACCTGTTTCTTCAACGTGTTTGGCTGTTTGCTGTTGTATCTTGCTCTATGTTGATTTCAGTTTCAATTGAATAAACAGTTATGTTCTCATGCCATGCACATTACAAGTGTTGTTATTGCTGTGTAGTTTCCCACACTTATATTCTGTCTATGCTGCTTTGTCTTAAATAGATATGATTCAATCAGTATCTATCTTGATTTGGCAACATAAACTAGAATGATATAGACCATACAAAGGACCATACTACATAGATATATGTTTGTTTCATGCTGTTATCCTGTCCACCTTACTACCGAATCGGGTTTACCAAAATGAGTTTCATATACTACATTGTAAACCTGAGATGTGTTTGTTTGTTTCCCTTTTAGAACGCGGATAAAATATTGGAGAAGAGTACCCTGTTATGCAATGGTAAAGGAAGTAATGCAGATAAGGTTCAAGATAGTGAGACATCCTGTTGGTCTCCAAGAAAGCTGATAAAAACTATATTGAGGACACCGAGACAACCCCAAAGTCCTGTCTTGATGTAGTGTTCGAAGTTACTAGCTACCATCTTTGGCACCAGCTCTTGAACTCGTTGCTGAATCGGTTCGGCTTCTTGAGTCTCAACTTCAAGTTGAAAGACATCGATCGGATGTTATGCGACGAAGCCGAAGGACTGAGGAAGTCCTCGCAGAATTCAGATGCATACTTTCTCGGTGCAACAAAGAAAGCGCCGGAGGACTTAAGCGTAAACAAGAGAAAGTTAATAAGCTTGCTAAGCATCTTGCCCGACATTATGGGTACCTGTGATATTGTTTCTTGAGCTCTTCTCAAGTGGTTTCAGTTCTGGACTTGTTTTGTCAAGGCGTTTATATGTCTTTGTGTTCCCTATATTTGCACTGGTGGCGAACTTTGATGCCTAGTGGATGTAATATGTGTAATAGCCGTGATAGCCTAGTGTAAGTTGCTTGCTTATTTATTTCCTTGTTGTCTTGTTTATTTGTTTGCTTGTAGTCAGTGCAGTTCTTTTTCTGCGGTTTGCTAGTGGCTGCAACAACCTATTTTTAAAAACTAGGCCACAATAACCATGGGCTAATATATACTGTAGTGACACTACACCTACGGGTCGTAGAAACAGTGGGCCTTCTACGGGCCGTATAAACAGTGGGCCTTCCACGGGCCGTAGAAACAATGGGCCTTCTACGGGCCGCAGAAACAATGGGCCTTCTACGGGCCGTATCATCAATGGGCCTTATACGGGCAGTATGATCGACTGGCCAAACATGGGCCAATAACAGGCCGCATTATGGCCGTAAACGGGCTAGAGTTGGAATTGTCCATTCATGGGCCGACCATAACGGGCCATTGTTAATAGGCCGTATTTCATGACGCTATGAAAACAGCCCAACGTGTTAACGGACCACAAACGGGCCGACTGTAACCACGGGCTGAATTTGGCCCATAAGCAGAAAATGAGCGATGAACCGTAAGTAAAGCGAATGCTAGAAATGAGCCCAAGAATAAATGGGCTCACGAGAAGGCCGAAGATAACATGGGCTGAAGCGGCCCAACGGAATAACGGGCCCTTAATGGGTATAAAGTGATACACTATTCATTACGGGCCGCTCACCACGGGTCGTTAATGGGTGTAAAGTAATACCTTTGTTCATTACGGGCCGATTTCACCACGGGCCGTTAATGGGTGTAAAGTAATACCTTTATTCATTATGGGCGATTTCACCATGGGCCGTTAATAGGCCAAGAGTTACATAGGGCGAAGACGTCATGGGCCATACATGGGCCGGCGAAAACGGGTCGAATCATATTGGGTGGCCCGGATGACGCTCTGGGCCTAATTCGGATAGGGTGTAACGGGCCTTGGGTTAGCGGCTGTAAATGGGCTATATGCGAACAGTGCCGTTAACGGGCTTTACATGGGCCGCCCGCCACCTTTTGACCAAGTCAAATGGGCGGCCTTTTCACGAGAATGGGCCTATGTTGGGTCGTGCCGCGTGTCGACGTATCATAGGCGCCTTACATCCAATGAGTGGATGACATCATCCCCAACGGTGAGCCGACCGTGTTTCCTCCGACCAATGATGATTTTACATGTGGAAAATCCCCATTGGTCGGGGTCATAACGGGTTATCGGATCCAAAACCCGACCCGATAGCTTAATGGTGTTCCGTTACGGTGGATGCCACGTGTCGGTCACCCTTGACGAAAAGCACTTCAAGGACGCTACGATTTATCGTCATGGAAGTGGACACTTCCGTGATGATAATTTTGGTAATGTCATGGAACACTTCTCTGACAAAGACGGTATGACTATCTTGATTCTGTCATAAATTTGTCATGGATGTACATGCATGACAAAAAACGCGACCTACTGTGACAAACACGTATCATCACGGAAGTGTATTTTTTTTGTAGTGTCACCATCATCATCTCCCCCTTGGTTATAAAATTTTTCAAGTATAGGTGGTGGAATGTTCACAGGACCTTGGAAACACAAGAAGAAGGTTAATTAGTAGAGAAGGGAAACTTGCTAACCCGCATGCATCTGGATGAAACAATTATAATTACGGTGGAAGACAAACGTACCGAAACTACGAGGATCCCATGCAAAAACAAAGGCCACGAAAGTGGTGGCAGCAAACACAAGATCCTCGTATTCAATTGCATCACAAGACACATCCGTGTATAGAAACCGACTTTTGAGCAATATCCATCCAAATAACCACGAAGGACGGCAACAAGATTGCCGAAGATAGAAACAACTTGATAGTTCTTGTAATTCCAAGAGCGGTTGGGAACTCGACAAATTGCTATCTTCAGTAGACGGCAGTCACCTTGATCGTATTTGAACGTACGTAGATCATCTGTGTGCTCAACCTCGTGGCACTCGGAGATTTTTGGAAGTGGAATCCGGCGAGTGTACACATTCACAAGTTCCCACTCGCGGTTGTACCCAATATAAACAACCCAATCTCCATTTGCGCCAGCCCAGGACTTACCCTTAAGCGATGGCATCTTGACATCACACGTATCATTATCAAGCGACATCAACTTGCACAAGGCGAGGTCTCCGTCGTCCGCTCACCAGTGAGCAGGGTCATGGCGAAGAAGATAGGGGAGATCAAACCGCTCCTGGACCCTTGGGTTCCTTGTAATGATGTTATTAGTTGAGTCAAGAATGGGCTTGAACGAACCTGCCATGCTAGCCGAGGTGATGACGTCGCACCGATCAATGAGTCCCCCCACCACGTCAGCTTTTAGATCGGGGCAAGAATAATGGGGTCGTTTCCGGCTTGTTCCCTCCATGGAGAAGACGATCGAACAATGGCATAAGGAAGGGTGAAGGCAAATGGAGGAGGGAGGAAGAGCGTGCGACATCAGTTCCAAATAGAGAGGGAAAGGCGAAGAGTCGGTGGACGGTTGCCAAATTGCCACGGTACACGAAGAGGCGCCCCGGCCTACACGTCCTTTCGGAAATTGTACAAAAGGACTCGCCGTCTTACTGACATGTTGGAACGGGACCACATGTCAATGAAACATGGTGTGTAATTTCTCGTGCAAAATGTGATCTGGCCGCGTTGGCCCGATGTGCCGCATTAGTTATCGATCTTTATTTTTTTAACATACAATCTGAGTGGATAGCTCCTGTGGTCATCACACGTGAGCGGATATATAGGTGGGCTAGGTGGGCAGGCGGTAAGTGCTAAAAGATTTGATCTCGAAAAAAGAGTTGATCCAATGCTTGGTTTTGTTTGGATTTTCCAACTATGAACATTGGACAGAGTGAATCAATGGCTTACGTTCAAATTTATTCTCATACTATAGAATGATATACGAACGTGGAGAGATTTGGTTGATTTTATCGCTGAATAATATAAAATATTATGAGTACAAACGCTCCACCCCGAGGTTTGTTGCTCCTTCTCGTTCATCGGGAATCTATGTTCTTCCACTCTTTTGTTTAATACATGAGCTTTGTTCATCCTTTTGCCGACACACGGGACATCTATATGCCCCCATTATACAAAATCATACTATATTCCTCCATGACATGCGGGAAATCTGGCATCAAGGTGGCGTGTCATGCAAGAAAATGGATATATGCAGTGCGTAAGTGAGTCGTGCACTTCGATGGCACTTAGTACTACGCAATATTTTTTCTCCTCGATGGCATGTGAATAGTGCACGTACTCAATGACAGAGCACGGGATGGTAGCCATGGACATGGTCGACCCTTTTTGAAGAGAGTACTAATAAATAACTGATGTGTCCCGTCAATTCGCAGAATGACGAGAAGCTTGCTTTCTACGCCTTCTCCCTCGCCAACGCGTGCGCGGTGGCTCGCAGCACGAGGAGAAACTTTTGCTTACAAGCGGTGGACGTGCAGCAGTTCATTTGGTGTCAGATTGCCAGAAGTACTACTGTAGTACCATCATTATTGTTCGACTTCCGGAAGAGGAGAAGAGCCAAGCGCAAGGTCACCTACTAACCTAGTACAGTACTACTATAGCCAAAGTTGGTCCACCTTTTTAGAGCATGGTTAATAAATATAGGCGGCTCTTGCAGCGGCACATCATTTAGAGCAAGTACTCTCTTCGTAGGAACAAAGGAAGTGAAACAAAAGTTGGAGTGGATGCTAGATTGCCAATTAAAACATGATTACATAGGAAAAAAATCCTATAGCATTCTATCCTATGAATCAAACGACCAATGTAGGAAAATTATGAGGGGATATCTCCAACAGTGTTCCTGGGCTCGCACCTAGCATCACGGTGGTTGAAATTGGAGTCATTCATCTGGTACACGTGGCATCTCAGATCTAGACACAAGGTGATGCGACCTCTCACTTCCTCCGCCATTTGAAGCGGTGTGCCGGTGGAGGGCTAGCATACTCCAATATTAGGTTGGCTCTATGTGATGTGGCTACTTCATATACTAACCGGATGCTGGCTATACTACTAAGGTACTCACACTCCAAGAAGTGACTCGAAAACCATTCATAAATTGAGTCTATGACATGCATTTGCAACTGAAATGTACCATTCATTAAATACAACAAGTCATCAACACACAACGACAACGAGGATACATGTTGGATTATAGATTATTTCCAACAAAACATTCTAGCAAATACTGATGTTTTCATCACACAACAAATAACAAGCAATGAAATGAACTTCAACTCAACCAATCCCCGGCGTTGGAAACGCTTGCTTTGAACCATAGGTGCTCTGGGAAGGGCCAGCTATTGTCAATATTGAGAGCAACGCAGGACTGATCATCCAGGATGAAGCGGCATATATCAGGACCAGGGTACGGAACCACCGAAATGTCCGAGGTATAGATATAGTTGCTTCTCATAAATGGTAGTAACATTGTGTCAACAGCAGCTGGATCGCCTTTCACCATCATTGGATAGTTTGGTCCAAGGAAGAGCGAGTTTGCTCCAAGACTATCAATACTGAACCAGGGAGAAGGTGTTGGTGCTAGCACACTAGTATCCGTCCTGAATACCATGCAACGGGTGTTGGAATAGGTCGAGAGAGGCGACCATGGGAGACAACACATCGCTTCCTCGAGTAATGTGATCGAGTGCAATGTATCTGAGACAAGAAGAGGTGATCCATCGTAATTAGTTGCCAGCGCCATTGAGTATATAAGTTCTGCTCCTCCTCATGCTCGTGATCATCACCATCGTCATCTCCCCTTGCTTATAAATTTTTCAAGTATAGGTGGTGGAATGTTCACGGGACCTTGGAAACACAAGAAGGTTAATTAGTAAAGGGAAACTTGCTAACCCGCATGCATGTGGATGAAACAATTATAATTACGGTGGAAGACAAGCGTGCGAAACTACGAGGATCCCATGCAAAAGCGATTGCCACGAGTGGTGGCAGCAAACACAAGACCCTCATATTCAATTGCATCACAGTACACATCCGTGTATAGAAACTGGTTTTTGAGCAATATCCATCCAGTCGAACCACGAAGGACGGCAACAAGCTTGTCGAAGATAGCAACAACTTGATAGTTCTTGTAATTCCAAGAGCGGTTGGGAACTCGAAAAATTGCTATCTTCAGTAGACGACTGTCACCATGATCGTATTTGAACGTACGTAGATCATCTGTGTGCTCAACCTCAGGGCACTCTGAGATTTTTGGAAGTGGAATCCGCTGACGAGTGTACACATTCACAAGTTCCCACTCGCAATTGTACCCAATATAAACAACCCAATCTCCATTTGCACCAGCCCAGGACTTACCCTTAAGCGATGGCATCTTGACATCACACGTATCATTATCAAGCGGCATCAACTTGCACAAGGCGAAGCCTCCATCGTCCGCGCCCATGCGAACAGGCTTATAGCGAAGAAGATAAGGGAGATCAAACCGCTCATGGACCCTTGGGTTCCTTGTAATGATGTTATTAGTTGAGTCGAGAATGGGCTTGAACGAACCTGCCATGCTAGCCGAGGTGATGAATTCGCACCGATCAATGAGTTCCCCCACCACGTCATCTTTCGTATCGTGGCAAGAATAATGGGGTCGTTTCCGGCTTGTTCCCTCCATGGAGAAGACGATCGAACAATGGCAGAAGGAAGGGTGAAGGCAAATGGAGGAGGGAGGAAGAGCATGCGACATCAGTTCCAAATCGAGAGGGAAAGGCGAAGAGTCGGTGGACGGTTGCCAGTTTGCCACGGTACACGAAGAGGCGCCCCGGCCTACACGTCCTTTCGGAAATTGTACAAAAGGACTCGCCGTCGTCTCACTGACATGTTGGAACGGGACCACATATCAATGAAACATGATGTGTAATTTCTCATGCAAAATGCGATCTGGCCGCGTTGGCCCGAGGTGCTGCATTATTTCTCGACTATTTTTTTAATGGCATGCCGTTCAGTTCTGAAGCACGACTAACTGGTACTGTTTGCAGAGAAAATGTAAACTACTCTACCACTACTCCACCTCTAGTACTAGTAGTATAAAAAAGATATATAGGCTGGAGCTTCAGAGCTTTCTTGCTAAGGGCTGCCCACTTGCTTCTCACACTATCACCCTCTCTCCAGATCTAGAAAAGACGACCTCTCTCTCCCTCCTCACCGGTGGTCACAGATCCGCCGGGGAAGAAAAGGATGTGCAGTGTTGACGCACTCGTCATCGGCGAGCGAGGTCACGCACTGATGACAAGGCCGTCCTCTCAAACCTAGCGCCCGCGCGGGATGGCCTGCATCCCCAAGCTTGCTGCCGTAGTGCGTGCGGAGGACGACGACCACGAGCGAAGCCACTTCCCGCCGACCCTCAGGTATGCTACCTCTTTTCGAACCATACCCTTGTTCTATTGCCCCATCTGCCACGAGCGTAGAATTTTGTTTGGGCAAAAACAAATTAATTTGGCAGCACTTAGATCTTGCCCAGGCTCTAAACTTGAGCTGGCTCCGCCATACGTCGCTACATGTGGATCTTTTTCCACTCCACCATCTTCCCAATTTCCTGTCCTCTGCTCTGCTGGTCATGCAGACGAAAACCTTAATTTGCACTATTAAAGGAAATCCTACTTCATGCAGACTAATCCATGTATGGGTTGAATAAGGAAAGGAAGGGAGACTGTATTGTCCAAGAGAGTAGGCATCGAACCCGCATCTAGGTTAAAAAGGGGAAATCAGAAGCTAAGGAACGAGTCTCGTGTCTCTTGGTTGAACAAGGGTAGAAAGGCATGACAACGCAATAGAGAATGACCAGGTCGATCGGTTTGTTGTCCTCACATAGGAAAAAGGTGGCTAAAGTGAACAAAAATGGGACGTAATCCACATATGGTGCCTGGATATTTGTTGCTCTGGGCAACCATACCTCCCTCACCACTCTATGCGTCCGTGGAGATACATCGTCTTTGGTGCGCCTTTGTCCTAATGGGTCTCCCATGCTCTTATTGCCACTTTTTTCTTTGTCGAGATAACGCCAGCGGTAAAGTCAACCAATGCTACTGCTAAAGTGATGCCACATTTAACTAATGCCGCATTCAGTCTAATGCCACCGATAAATTTAAGCAATGCCATTTAATGTCTCTGGATTATTTCAGGGTTAGCTGTTGATTGTGGACGTATTAAAGATTTTTCAGCTAAGGCATTCTAATGTTGTTGCACAACCCGAGATACCAACGATGAAACTTGTTACTACCTTCAGATTTTTGCACCGTTAATGCTTATAGATTACATACCTCACTTTCATGAGATAAGTCAATTTTTTTGTACAGTGTCACCAAAATGCCAAGGCGCTGATGTCATTTTATTTTGGTTAAACTGCACAAAAAATTATGAAGACAACATGAAAGGTCAAGAGTGGGCACCTCCTCCTTTGGCGATTGTATTGATTTGTTCAATCAAGTTTTTATGTTTGATCGATTATCAAGATTGGGATAGCAATTTTTCATGTCCACTCAAGTTCGAAATGATATTTACCTTGAAGGTACATGGTTTGCAATTTTTTAATACTGTCATTAGTTAATAATGCTAGTTACCTTCGTACTTTTGTATCTGGTTTAATGCTCTTGCACAGCTAGTATACCAATGCTGAAACTTGTTACCTTTACATTTTGTATTGTAATTCTTATAGAAATCTTCCAGTGCTAGAGCTTATGGAAATCTGTTCAGTAAAACCATTGTACTGTACCCTGTAATAAAATAACTACTCTACTGTTGCACTAGCCACTGGATTACTGTATAATTTTTACTATTCGAATGGTGTTGCATTAGCGTATGGACATATATGAAGTGTGGCAAGCTTTCCTAGATATGTTCTCAAGAAAACTACTACCCGTTTGTCTAAATACTGAATGTCTGGGTACTTTAAATTGAACTGCGAAAACGTCTTATATTAAGTACAGAGGGTGTAGAGTTCACTCAAATTTTCCCGGTAAAGCTAGTCAGACCTTTGTTAAAATTAATGTTCATTATGTTACGGAGGAGTTCTGTATGTTTGTCTCTAATGCATGTCGACTACATACCTGACATCATGATGTAATGTTAAGTCATTTCCTTTTGTACAGTGTCACTGAATTGTCAAGGCGGTGATGGCATTTTATTTTAGTTGAACTGCACAAAATATGCTTAAAAGAAGAGGAAAGGTCAGGAATCGATCATTCTTTCAGAAAGAACTATATATGCCTTTCTGACATCAGCCATTGTTGCCTTATTTATTCCTTCAAACAGGTGGTTAGAAACAGTCTTGCTACCTTTTCCCATTAAGAAATTGAAATTCTTATATTTGTGAGTCTATGCTTCAACTAGTGCCACTTTTATAGTAATCACACTTTCAATATCTATGCAAACAGGGATGCTCGATTTTAGTGGAACTGCACAAAAAGTCCAACTGGTTCAACATTAGGAGCATGTTTTCTTCCAAACCTTTTTATCCAATTGGTGGCACTATGAGATGTTCATTACGAAGGTACATGGTTTGCTACTATCTTGCTACTCATTTTGTATTGTCATTAGATAGTAATACTAGTGGTTTGCATGTGAATTTATTGGCAGGGTGGACCTACATTGGAGGTGCGGGATGTGATTCAATGATTGGATGCTCAATTTTGGTTGTATCGATTTCACCTCTTCCATCACTGCGAACATGGA
Organism: Aegilops bicornis; assembly: GCA_021605145.1. Classification (NCBI taxonomy): domain Eukaryota; kingdom Viridiplantae; phylum Streptophyta; class Magnoliopsida; order Poales; family Poaceae; genus Aegilops; species Aegilops bicornis. Next base: position 444,959,685 of record CM038674.1, on the reverse strand, counting down.
TATCCTTGGTCTGATGAAGAATAGGCACTATATTTCTGCTCTGAACCAGCAAATCAATTCAGTATGAAATTGTCCAGGGCAAAACATGACAGATGCTAAGCAGAAGAGACATGTTTAAACCGAAAATACAAGGTGGGGTATATGTTTACTAGTTGCTTGATATTTGTGCAGACAAAGATGTCTGCCCGTTGCTATTTGGCAAACACACAAAGTGACCGCAATTTTGGTTGAACTGCACAAGAGAATAGTATAGTCACTGCATGCAGTGCCATTTGAAAATAAACACAGAAAGATTGGATAGTCACTTCATGGACTGCAGAAAAGTAGCACTGTACTATTTATTGGCCAACACTAGGTGCTTCATTGCTTTGGTGTTATTGTACAATGGACATCATTTTGCCTAAGTTAAAGTTTGTATTCCGAAAATAGTCTCACCGTGCGATCGAGAGAAGACCAAATCATATTGCAGCGGATGTTCCTCCATCATGTGTGGTTCATTCTCATGGTTCCAGCTATTGGTGAAACCACTTACGTTTGCAAGAGGAATTGTAGACTTCACAAACAAATTTTTCTTTCAGTCTGTACTGAATGTTGGCCAAGAGAAGCATCCATGTTAGTAGGAAGAACAAATGTTTTTTCTAGATCTTTGCTTTTGGAGCTACATATTTATATATGATCTGTGAATCATTGATATGCAGTAACATGTTGACCTTATGCATGGGAATCGTACTAGTTGGTTTTCAATTTGGGCTACTAATGTGAACATATTACAATGCTAGGCCTGTGAGTCTCGTGTGAACATTTTGAACGGATCGGCTCTTACTGTTGTGCACAGCATGATCCTTATTTCTGTGTTCTCAGTGTTTACAAATTACTAACATTTCCTTATTTCTGTTCGCTCAGTGTTTACAAGTTACCGATCGATCACTAGCTAGCCTACTAATGCGCTCCTGGCAGTTTTAGTTCCGATGCAAGATCCGAAGTGGTAGTTTTTTGAATAAAAATCCCTACCTCTGAAGAAACTGACAAGCTGCTCTGAAGAAAATGACATGCGAATCTGAAGAAACTGCCAGCAAAAACGTTCGCAAATGCCTTATCTCCCAGCGAATGTTCATCAGCTAATGCGATCGTACACGTACACCATCTGACCTACTCCTACACGTACACTATCCGACCTACTCGATCCTACAAGGATAAATAGCAGATCACGCACGTACTACCTCCTTCCCGGTTTGCAGGGCTCAATTCAAAAAATGACCTACTCGATCCTACACGAATAAATAGCGGATCACGCACGTACTACCTCCTTTCCGGTTTGCAGGGCTTAATTCAAAAATCTAACCAACCAAGGTAGATGATGAGTGGTGGAATCATTTTTGACAAGGAGGGAGTACCTCATCTGTATGATTCGAGTGCACTCGTTTGACCGTCATGCCGGCGTGCGACCCAAAGCCTGACGCCGACGCACCAAGGGCGGGGACGGACGGTCATAATTTCAGTTTTTCTAGTTTTCCACGGCAAGTGGCGCGCTTAAGCCATGCCTGCTTATGCATTGAATTCGATGACCGCGATGACCGTCGCGTTTCCCGCGACACGCTAGTTCGCCCACCTTCCGCCTATAATTACTGTTTCCCGGGCTTCTCCGGTGGCACCATTACCCAACTCGCCCTATCCTCATAAGCCCCCACCGGCCCGACGTCGCTCGCCAGTTATCCTCGCTCTCGCCACGTCCGCCATGCCCCCGCCCGTCCGCGATAGGCGACATCGGAGGCGGTCACCGCCGGAACTAGTGTTCGGTTTTTCACCGGAAGGCAGACGGAGGGAGGAAGCACTCTATCGGTCTTTAGATGGCAATGCGGAGATCGAGGAGTTGTTGGAGCGCGACCGCCTGGCGGAGGAGCAGGAGTTATTGGAGCGCGACCGCTTGGTGGAGGAGCAGTGTATCACCGATTTGCGCCGCCAGCGGGACATGGAGCAGCAGCGCACCGACGTTCTGAGTCGCGAGCAGAGCGCTCGCAACTGGGCCGACTACGTGGAGGCCGGCGCCCGGAAAATAGCCACGAGGTTGTCGGCACGCACGCTGCTCGCGCGACGCTGATTTTTACTACTAGCTCGTCAAGTGGGTTTCCCGCTTAGAAGCCGAAGCTTCGGTGGACCACGCCGGCATGGAAAGGGCCAACACGCGCGAGCAACACGCCCTATCGCACCTCTGGCATGTCCGAGGTGAGGTGGAGGACGCCGGTGCCGGCGTTTAGCGTGTACCGCAGATGGTGGCCGACATCGTCTAGTTAGTACTTGTACGCTACTAGAGTATTAGTGGGAGTAGATAGTTAACTTGGCTATGATGGTTGTCAACGTGCAAGTTCAAGATTACTCTATATGTGGATCGGACACTGTTACTTTGCTCTGAATGTTGAACTTTCCGTTTGAACGTATGGAATGGGCTGTTATTTTTTTAAATGGGTTGTATTTTCCTCCACGGGTTTAGAGGCTGACTTGTGGGCCTACCAAGTTGACGCGTACACAATCAGGAGATGATTGTACGTGGAGAGGATGACAGCAGGGATCCGCCAAGGTCATGGAAGTAGGCAAGCAAGTGCCTCCTTATTTCAAGCCAATAAAAGAATGGCTCCTCCTAATGGATTTCTGACATCTGGGTCCCATGCCATTGTCAACATAGTCAATAAACGAGAGAATTGCACAACGATCGACTGACACCAGGGACCCAGCAGCTCGCCCAGTTATTTTTGTTTTGGGTTAATTTGATAAATGCCACTCCAAATCTGGTGTTTCCGAGAAATGCCACTGCAATTTCCAAACTTTGCAAAATGCCATTTCATGCCATTTTCGATGGCATTTTTCAAAGTCTGGAGTGGCGTTTTTTAAAGTTTGAAAATTGCAGTGGCGTTTTCCAAAGTTTGCATAAATTGCAGTGGCATTTTTAAAAGTTTGGAAATTGCAATGGCAATTTTATGAATCGTCATAATTGGAGTGGAATTTATCTAATTTGTTTTTGAGACGGAAGCAGGGTGTCAACTGGGCTGCGCGGGGCACTCTGGCCTGTCTAGACAGCCTTCTCTTTTATGTTTACCATAGACCAGCCCAGTAGTTTTTTTCTTTCTGAAAATGGCTAGCCAAGTTTTTTTGTGATTTGAAAAGTAAGTCGCTTTGTCGTGCCTGTTGGGCTGCAAATCTTCCAAGACGAGGAGAGCTTCATTCGGTGGGCGATAAAATGGCCTATCAAGAATGAGAAATGGGTTGTACATTTTTAAAACACATCAAACCGCAATTAGTTTCAAATTTCTTTTTTTCATTTCGAGATTTTAAATTGCATTAATTTTTATGCATGGAAAATTTGTTGGATTTTATATTGATATACATTTATTTTTAAAATCAGTTTGAATGTGACTCGAAATTCCGGGATTAAAAACAGTTCGGACCGCTTTTGAAATATGCAAAATTTCGTATAATTTTTTAACCGTGGCCACAATATGGGCTGTAATGCTAACAAAAAGAATATGGGCTCCAAAAAAAACCTTAAGAATTAGCAAATGGGCTGTAAATTATTAGAGATAATGGCAGATGGGTTGTATGCTGTTTTCCACAGATTTGAGGCTTTCCTAAAAAAAGGTTGACGCATAAGAAGTGACTGTTGGATGTCCATCCAACAGTCGTCGTGCTTCTTCAATGTCTGCTCTTCCTGCTCCAGCCGCTCAAACAAGCACCGGCGGGACTGCCTGCTCCCTCCTCCCCGCGGTTGGCTGTGCTACCGCGCAGGCCACACCGCCCCACTGTACTCCCATCGCTGGCCTAGGCATCCCTCTACTCACCCACATCTTTGTTATTCTCCGTGACGGCGAGGCAGACGAAGAAACCCTCGTACAGTCGTACTCCCCTACGCGTGGGAAACAACTAACGAGTCTTCCCTGCCTCCGTGTCGTTCCCTTCCTAGGCCTCGCCGTCGTCCACCGCCCTGGTGCTCTCGGCGCGGCCTGGTCAACGTGGTCAACAACCACATGCATCTGAAGTGGGATCAGACGTGGAGAGGCCGACAAGGTCCACGGCTGCACGCAAGGAAATGCCTCCTTATTACGTGCAAAATAATGATTCCTCCACCGACATCTGGGACCCACCGAAAGGGCCTCTCAGATTTCGCAAAAAAAAGCGTTATCATTGCTGGGCTCGGACCCACTTATATCTTCGCAAGCAAGGAAGTGTGTCCTTATTACGCACAAAAAATGAATACTCCCCACATTAGCTGGGACCCAGTATAGTGGCAGGCTGACTTGTGGGCCTACTAAGTTGACAAGGACGGAGGGCTTTGTTAACTTAGTCAATATGCACGATTCTAGCTCCAGTGACCGTACGATGTCCATCCAACGGCCGTAGTGCTTCTTCAACATCTGCTCTTGTTGCTCCAGCCGCCCAAAGCAACACCGGTCGTGCCGCATGCTCCTACCTCCCGTGGCCGGCTGTGCTGCCGCGGAGGCCTCACCGCCCCCTACTATTCCCACCGTTGGCCAGGCCCTTCGGTGACGGCAGCCTCACACCACAGCCGAACCAGTGAACCCTCGTACTCCTCTCCGCGTGGGCTTCCACTGCCGCGTCTTCCCCGGCTTCGCGTCGTCCCCTTACTAGGTCTCGCCGTCGTCCACCGCCCTGGTGCTCTCGGCGTAGCGTGGTCAACGTGGTCAAGGAACGGCTTCCATCGGACGTTGACTGTACGTGGAGAGGCTGACAGCTGGGTCCAAGGCCGCAGCAAGGAAGTGCCTCCTTATTAGGCGCAAAATAATTATTCCTCCACCTGACAGCGGGGACCCACCGGACGGGCCACCATATTTTGCAAAAAAACATTTCCCCCTGATTGCTGGGACCCACCAGCTACATCTTCGCACGCAAGGAAGTGCGTCCGGGCAAAAAAAACAATTCACCCCCCTGACTGCTGGGACCCACCAGCTACATCTTCGCACGCAAGGAAGTGCCTGACAGTCGGGACCCACCTGGTCGAAGCGTACGTAGCGTTGTCATTCTGGTCGCGAACGTGTACGTACATCTTGGTCGATGTAGAGGCGGCGCGTAATGTCGTAGTAGAGGCGCCGCGTAGCATGTACACGTGCGTATAGTGGCGGTGTGCGAGAAGAAAATCTGACCCGCGTCGTACATACGGGCAGGGTCTTGAACGCCTACTCGCGCATGCGTACGGCCAGGGCTCCTGTACATGGCTGGGTCAGAACGGAGAAACAACGCCGTCGTCGTGTTCATGGGGTGCCAACCGGCTGGGTCGGAACAGAATGCGTCGTCGTGTTCATCGGGAGGGCTTGGACAGAACAGCCGGTGGAAACGAGGCCTGGAATACCGCAGAACGGAGGAAACAGACTTGTGTTCGACCGGCCATGTTCGAAACGGGATCCTGTTCATCGGGAGGGGTCTGGTGTACCGCAAAACGGAGGAAACGGACGTCCTACGGTCGAAACGGGGGTCCTGTTGATCGGGAGGGGTGTGGCGTACCGCAAAATGGAGGAAACAAACTTGTGTTGGAGCACTACGGTCGAAACGTGGGTCCTGTTCATTGGGAGGGGTGTGGCGTACCGCAAAATAAGACTCCACGGGATACTGTTCATCTCCACCATCGACCCCCTCCAGCCTCCACGGGCTACTGTTCATCCACCATCGACCTCCTCCAGCCTCCACCTGCGACTGTTCATCCACGGGCTCCTGTTCATCCAGCCTCCACCGCGCGCTACTCCACCGGCTACTGTTCAACCAGCCCTCTCCACGGGCTCCGGTTCAACCAGCCCTCCAAGGGGCTACTGTTCATCCTACCCTCCACCGTCTACTGTTCATCCTGCCCTCCACGGGGTGGTCCTGTTCATCCTGCCCTCCACGGGGTCCTGTTCATCCAGCCCCAACCGGCTCGAACGATCGGGGTCCTGTTCATCCACCCCCACCGGGAACTGTTCATCCAAACCCCCCAGCAACGCTCACTGTTCATCCAGAGGCAACGCCACGGGGTCCTGTTCATCCACCCCACCGGGAACTGTTCATCCAAACCCCCCAAAGCGCTCCTTTGTTCATCCATAGGCGGCATCGATCGGCTTGATTAGCGGCAGTGGTAAATGTCGCTCGATCGGGTTCGATTAACAACCATCGATTGATCGCTCGGGTTCGATGTAGCGTAGCACTGCGGTCTGTCGCTCGGGTTCAATTAGAGCCCAACGCCTCGCTCGGGTTCAGTTAGAGCCCAACGCCTCGCACCCACGCGCGTGTGTGTACGAGAGGAACACGCATCGCTCGGCCCCGACCACCCACCCTAACCGGGAACACCATGATATTTTCCTCGCCCTCGCTTCTACCATGGTTTTTTCTGTCATGGACGACCCAAAGAATGTCATGCAGCTGCATCTCCGGCCCGCCCAGGACGAAAAGCCCATTTTCTGTCATGATTTTTTGTCATAGAAGTAGGACCCCACCACATCTATGATGATACCGTGTTTTGTCACAATTATCGTCATAAGTATGACATAATTTTTTTCGTTAGGCCCAAAATGTCACGGATGTGTCTTTTTTTTGTAGTGTATAAAGGTGTCCCTCCATTCCAATGCATCTACCACATCGTACGCACCTAAGAATTTGCCTAAGCACCTACACTAAACGCAAAATAGCTCACTCCAGACCCATGGCGGTGATGCGCGTGAGCGGCCAGCGGCTGTGCCAGATGGCCCACGACGTCGGCCTGCGGCATGGCGCCGAGGATCGTCTCTAGACGGTGTTGGAGACCGGCTGGTGGATGGTCGCCATCGCCGCCAACTACGACTCTCAGTTGGACCAGATGATCGTTGCCACCACCAACAAGTTCACCGTCCTCAAGAAGCTCGCGGATGACATCGCCGTACTCCTCCAGCCCGTGCGCCCGGGCTCCTCATTGCCTGCCACCCTAATCGGCCTCCATGGCTGGAACCTCTTTCAAGCACTGGTGGCCCTGCGACTGCCCACCGACGCCACGAAGAATGTCCACCTAGAGGTCGCGCTCACTGCGAGGCGCCTCGCCCTGCAAGAATTCATCGACCTACACATCCACGTGTACGAGCAAATCGTGTACATAGGTATCTACAAGGCCAGTGAGAACGCTACGATGTTGGCCTTCCTCAACCAGCTGGAAGCCTTGGATGCCTATGCTGAGAAGCTCCTCGACCTCGCCACAAAAGCCGCCGCTCCTTAGCCGCCGGTCGGTGGCCCAGCACACTAAGTTGAGGAGGAGGAGGTCATACGTTGATGGATGCGTCTTTCTTCTTGCCTTCTGTAACCACCACTGCGATCGCATCATCATCGTGGCCTTAATTCTTATTGTGTTGTTGCATTCTCGTTCCAGTCAATACCGACATGTGCGAACCCTTTGCTTAATTATATGCATCACTATAACTAGTACTCCATCCGTCAATTTATAAGTTGTGCTTACCTTTTCCATCAACTTCGTGCAACCCGCGGGCATCTTGCTAGAAACACTAGAACATGTTGGACCGTCTGTGAACAAAACAACGATGCGCCAACCTAGCTACTACGTACCCTGCTTATCTGGCGGAAATAGCCCCGCCCTAGCGTTTCCAATCGTTATTTCTATCTATCGATGGTGCCAAGGAGCATAACCAAAATGTTACAATTTATACATGTTTCTCTGCTCCTACTCACATAAAAGACTCAGTTGGTGATGGTGGTGTGTCTGCCATCCGTCGTTTCTGACCATTAGATCTGCATCTAACGGCTGTGAGGTAAGTTGTGGCATTTTTGCAATAGCCCACTTCTCTGCTCCAATTTGCAGAAAACCCCTTATTATCTTGAAAGCAACCACATCCCTCCCTCACCTCATCGAAACAGCCTGAGAAATATATTTTGAGTGAAAAGTACTCCCTCCGTTCCTAAATATTTGTCTTTCTAGAGATTTCAATAAGTGACTACATACGGAGAAAAATGAGTGAATCTACACTTCAAAATATGTCTATATAATCCGTACTCCCTCCGGTCCTTTTTACTCTGCATATTAGGTTTGTCTGAAGTCAATATTATCCAACTTTGACCAAGTTTATACAAAGAATTATTAACATTCACATAACAACACATTTATTACTAGATCCATCTCGGAATATATTTTCATAGTATATTTATTAGATGTTATAGATGTTAATATTTTCTAATAAATATTTGGTCAAACTTAGCAAACTTTGACTTCAGGCAAAGCTAATGTGCGGAGTAAAAAGGACCGGAGGGAGTATGTGATAGTCCATTTGAAATCTCTAAAAAGACAAATATTTAGGAACAGAGGGAGTAATATATTAGGAGTATATCAAAATAAGAGTGATTTCTTTCAAGTTTGTGAACAAGTACTAGTATTCTACTTTGGATCCGTCGCAACGCACGGGCACATTGCTAGTATAAGGAAAAGGCCTGCCGCGTTGGCGTCACACTCCCCCCACACACGCCCGGGAATCGGGAATACTCCACGACCCGTCCGGCGTGACACATAGCTTAGGGAAGGCGTGTTGCCTGGCATTTTCACTTTCATGTGGGACCGCCGTTGAGCAAACCGACTATTGGCAAACCGCACCCGCCTTCAGCCGGGTTGGAAAAGCAAGCGAGGGAAGATCTAGTCAGAGTACGAAGCCAAGAAATTTGGTGTCAGATGGGGCTCGTTGATAGAGTAGGAGCATTCCGTACTACTCTACTCCTACTAGTACCAAGTTTGTACTATACAACTAGTACTACCACTATACGACTAGTAGGTACATGCACGGCACAACATCGTGGGAACAAAAAACGGGAAGTTGTTTTGGGTGATTTTTTTTCAGTCAACGTAGTATGAATAATATGATGTGGGGGGCACCCATGAAGCTTATGTGGCTTGGTTGCATGGCTACGAAAGGTTAGAGAAAAATAAATAGATAATGTGTTTAGAGTGCACTCCACTAAACAGATATACTTTGGATCCATTGCAACGGGCCGGCACATCTATATCTATACCCCCTATATAGTGTGTGTATAACTTTGAAAATTGGTTGCTGGATGAAGCCAATCCGACAGTACAAACGAACATGGCAAATCCGAGCACTACTGGCCGTTGGATATCATCTACATTCCACCAGATTCTGTCACATGTAGAATCTAGAAGACTCCATGGTTGAACTTCATTCATGACTAATTTTGCCACAACTAAGCTTAGGCATAGTGTGTCTGCCACAAAAAATGTGGCTAACAAAATGGCCACCACAAGTGTGGCAAGATTTGGCAAGAAGTTGAGTCTATGACATGTGGACCATGTAGCTAGAAAAGTGTGGCAAGCCACAAGTGTAGCAATGAACCAAACACATGTCTGGTGTGCTTGGTAGGGTGTATGAAGGGTGCATGATCCCAAGAGTTCCCTTCTCGACCCACTTTTGGGTGTTTGGTAGAGTGTATGGAGGGTGCATGAGTCCACACTAGATTAGCACAAATACACTAGAAGCATGCATGAAGAGAGCATACATGAAGAGGGGTGTTGAGTTGAGCATGCATGAAGAGGGAACAACTATCTTTGAGACGAGAACGCAACCAAACACACTTGTGGCACGCCTAAGCTTAGGCGTGGCAACCTTAGGCTGCAAACCAAACCATAACTTTGAAAGTTGGTCGTTGGATGAAGCCTATCCGGCCAGTACAAAGATGGAAAATCCGAGCACTACTGGCCGTTGGATATCATCTACATTCCACCAGATTTTGCCACATGTAGAATCTAGAAGAATCCACATGTAGAAGCATAATGCACAAACCACCAGAATCTCATGCGTGCAATGCACGTGTACCTTACTACTAGTAGTTGGTAGATTGTAAGAAACAAATTCCGGGTTTGGCACGAGCTCGTACTGCGGGAGCACCACAAGGCCTGCCGCAGGAGTTACATTTCCCTCTCGGGGCCCACGGGACCGAACTTCAGTGGCTTAGTGCCCGGCCTATGAGTCAATGACATGCAGACCTTAAATGCGGCTGACCCACATGTCATTCTCATGGTGGTGGTGTGGTTCGCGACTCACTCATTCGAGATGAACCGGCCGGTAGTGGCATGGCCGTGGCGAGGGTGCCACAGCTGGGCGTCGAGGCGTTACGAGGCATAGATGGCCACACCGGCGGGTACCCCTGTAGTACAGAAGTACTCCAGGTGAGGATTGATGCCCGGGACGAAATGTGTCACAGCCGCTAGAGGAAAATTCGATGGTGCGGGTGTACGGATCAAAGCACAACAGCGGAGCAGGCAAACCGCGTCCAATCGGGTGTGGCTGTGGTAGAAAGTTGATGGCCGCCGCAGTTCAGCTGGCCCGCATGTCATGCACACAAAGGTAGAGGAGCGGTGGGGCCGAGAGGGATGAGGCGCACGTTGGGGGGATGAGGATCCCCTGACGTGAACAATCCTTCCATTCTATCACTGACATGTGGGACCCGCAAGTGTGGGTCCCACCAGTTTGTGAAGGAAAGGCAGGGTAAGGCAGTGACAGCCACGTCAGAGGATCCATATCCACGTCGGGGTATGTCGTGCTTACAGGTAGGGTTGGAGCGGCGTCGTGGGAATCGCGTGTGGGTGTGGCAGTGGTAGAAACAAGAAACGTGATGGTCGTCGTGGTTCAACTTCCATGGACAAGCTGTCATGTCTGCTGACACATGTATATCAAAACTAGAGTGTTTATATTTCAAGCACATGAACAAGTATTATTCTACTACTTTGGATCCATTGCAACACACGGGCCAACACATTGGTAGTAGTAGTGTCTATCTCTATCTCTAGAGGCCTTCCCTCGTTCATCCTTTTCTCTCACAAGATAAACTACTCATACAAATGCATCTTGATGTTCCGTGGAACGCACGAGGATGTTTCCTTGGGGGTCTCTCCAGCGCGGCGTGGATGTAGTTGCAGGTTGATGCCCCTTGAGATGCCGACGTTGAGGGGCACTCGGATTTCCTCCGATGAGCAGGTAAGATGAGTTTGATCACGTAGTAAATGCATTCTAAAGATTACTTCCGTGTCCATTTCCTAATTCTCCCCCTGCTTTGTTTCACAGGTTAGGCTCGGTGCGAGTGGAGATTGGCTTGCATATGTATGGGAGGGTACCAACATCAATTTGCACAACATTTACAATGGTGACACCATTCCCGTAAAACCTTTGTCCAACAATGAGATCAGCCATGCAACGGGCCACCGCATGAATTGGTACGATAGAACCATGGTGAGATTGAATAAGATAGCATGAACCTTGCACATGGCGGTCAAAGGTGGACCATGCTGTCTGCAGCCGATTTGTTGCCGTACAAGTACGAAGACGCTGTGCTCCTTTCTAACCGCATCTTCACGGTGCCAAACCAGGGGACTTGTTTCGTATGGGACACATCCTACGATATGCTCCCTCTCTCCCAGTTTATTTGTTTTGAATCTTTTCATTTTATAAGTTTCAAATTCAAATTTAGAGGGGCAATGGGGCCGAGAGGGGTGAGCCATAGGTCGGGGACGTGTGGTGTCATGGGTTCGTGCGGCATCGTGAGAATCGCGTGTGGCTGTGGTAGAAACTTGATGCTCGCCGCATTTAAGGTGGCCCACATGTCATGTACACAAAGGCAGATGGGCGGTGCGGCCGAGAGGGGTGAGGCGCACGTCGGGGGACGTGGTGCCGTGGGTTGGAGCAGCGTCGTGGCAATCACGAGTGGCAGTGGATGAAACGTGATGGTCGCCGTAGTTGAACTTCCATGGACAAGCTGTCATGTCTACGGACACATGCATTGCATACCGATCACTGGAAGGAGTAGTAGAGAAAGCTAGGCGGATAAACAGTTCCTTATAGTCAAGCGGACCCACGCTACTACTTGTTCCAAAGACATGCACACCATCGAAATAGTCCATCTATATCAACATACATAGAGAGGGAATAATTTTTTTACAAGAGAGGAAATTAATCCATCCATAATGCCCTGCTGCTAGTGCAGCTTCTTCATCTTCTTCTTCTTGTTCTCATTTTCTGTGGGAGACAGCTTCACAACAAGCTCTCTGGACCTTGCAGCTATCTCGAAACTCACACGGGCATCGAGGGCAGCATATTTTATCCGCTCGTACGTCAAGGGATAATTTTCCCATCCAGACGACCTTAATGCCTGCGTCTCGTCACCCTTCTGAAGATTTGTTCCTAGCACAAAATTTGCTACGTCGAATAGGGATGGTGTCAGTTTATCACAATCTTCTACAGGAATTTTTATTTTGGTTTGTAGGTCAGCGATGCTTTTCAAATCAAGGTTGTACGGCTCCAACTTCTGTTTATCCCCTGCGATAGCTGCCCCACAGAAGTATATGTCCTCCCGAGACAATAAATCATGAAGCTCACTTGGTATGGAGGGCGCATGTATGATGTGGTACACCGAAACATCATCTACGAGGCACAGCTGAAGGACAGCGGCGCGTTGGATCTTCCCAGTGGCACGCTCCGTGTACTCTGCGTCGAGACCGATGACATTCATCTCCACCTTTTGGAGGAGTTGGATACATTGTTGATCCTCTTCCGAACAACCCTTGGGTGGTCGGTGACTGTGGCAACTATGCTCAACGAGCCTTCGATGAGGACATGTTGGACGCTAAAAACCTGCATCTCGATCTCTTTCGCCATTTGGAACCGCTGGACTTTGGAGAATTAGGATTAGATGGCTAGTCTAACTGAAGAAGATGATTATTTATAGGGGCTTCGGAATTACTCCAGGAGGATGGTGAAGAGGTAAAAACAATGTGAATGTAGTGTGGTTTGGATGCAAATGAAGATCAAGGAGTAGTTAAAAAAGCCAAGGAAAATCGGTTCCCGATGGAGAAGTAAATGGGAGAAGTTATGCGCATGCATGAGGAGAGCTGCGGTGGTTTGAGTGCTACATGCAATGGATTGGACGGGCTCTTCGGTTGCCTTTTATCTCTCCCACACGCACAGAATGGCCCACTTGCATGCTGCAGTTTATTGGCTGGAGTCTGGCTGCAGCTGATCATGTGTATGCTAATTAATGATGTGAATGCGGGGCATGGAGGGAAATGGGCGCATGCAAAAGGGTATATACACAGACTAATTAGGGAAATACTGGAAAAAATTATGCGCAGGACCGGAGGGAGTACTACTCATGTTCCTACTATGGTTAAGGAATATGCGGTTATCCTCAAAAAAGAAAAGTCCTTCTTCGCGCTTCCGCATGCACGAGAATTTGGTTGTGCTCGCAATATGGATGATAGCTGGAGGATGAAGTGAACCCAGAGGCATGCTAGCACGAGAGTGTACTCATGTTCCTACTACTCCTACTACTAGTAGTAGTAGTACAACTATGGTACACTTGATGGTCAAAATACTATTATTCATCCGGTCCTCACAGTGAAGTGACAAGACCCTGCGCCCGAGGTGACACCAGTCCAGGCGGCGTGTCCAGGTTACCAAAGTCAGCCTCACCTTGTGCACTGTGCAGTCACTGTCACCGCCGCTGTATAGCATGCCTCGCTCGCCTCCCCCAATACCACTATTACCTCGCTAGCCGCTCCAGCACCGATAGCCTTCTCCCCCGTAAATCAAGCCCCCCCCCAAACCCCACCTTCCAAACTCCAACATGGCTGAATGCAAACCGCGCAGGATCCATATGAGCCGCGATTGGAGCAATCTCCCCAGTGACATCCTCGACCTCTGTTGTTCGTGTATGGATATGTTGAGCGCCCTGTGGCTGGCTGCATGCTCGAGGGGCATGCACACTGTCGGTGTCAAAACCGGCGGATCTCGGGTAGGGGGTCCCAAACTGTGCGTCTAAGGCGGATGGTAACAGGAGGCGGGGGACACGATGTTTACCTGTGTTCGGCCCTCTCGATGGAGGTAATACCCTACTTCCTGCTTGATTGATCTTGATGATATGAGTATTACAAGAGTTGATCTACCACGAGATCGTAGAGGCTAAACCCTAGAAGCTAGCCTATGGTATGATTGTTGTTGTCCTACGGACTAAACCCTTCGGTTTATATAGACACCGGAGGGGGCTAGGGTTACAAAGAGTCGGTTACAAGGGAGGAGATCTACATATCCGTATTGGCAAGCTTGCCTTCCAAGCCAAGGAGAGTCCCATCCGGACACGGGACGAAGTCTTAAATCTTGTATCTTCACAGTCCATTAGTCCGGCTAAAGTATATAGTCCGGCTGTACGAGGACCCCCTAATCCAGGACTCCCTGAGTAGCCCCTGAACCAGGCTTCAATGACGATGAGTCCGGCGCGCAGATTGTCTTCGACATTGCAAGGCGGGTTCCTCCTCAGAGTATTTCATAGAAGATTTTGAACACAAGGATAGTGTCCGGCTCTGCAAAATAAATTCCACATACCATTTTAGAGAGAATAATATTTCCACAAATCTAATCTGCTGACAGCTTTTCTTAACGTGACGTTCAGCCGTGGTCTGGTCATGACGAACCATTTTTCCGAGCCTGCCACAGCATGTGTTACGAGGCGGTTTTGTTGGCAGGTCTTGTCGAAGTAGAGATCGTGTCCCTCTTTTCACGGGATTCTCATCAATACGGGTGTGGGTAACCCAATCGTGCCCGCTGGTAAGACTCCTCGATTTTAGGCAAGTTCCAGACGGTCGTGCGGAGGGCGCTTGATATTCACCCTCTTTATAAAGGGGTCAAGGCCTGTCCTTTTCTTCTTGCGCTCGATCTTTCCCTTCTCCCACCTCGAATTCCAGCACCCAAGGCAGAGGCCAAGCGCTTCCGACCTTCAATCATGTCCGGATCCAACCTTCAAGGCCGATGGATGGCCTCCTCCGTCACAGAGGAGGACATCAAGAAGCTAAGAGAAGCCAGGTATCTGACCGCCGAAATCTCGCATAGGCTGCCTGCTCAAGGGCAAGTCATCCCCACTCCCGAACCCAATGAGAGTGTGGTATTTGTTTCCCACTTCCTCCGAGGGCTAGGCTTTAGTCTTGATCCCTTTGTTAGAGGGCTTATGTTCTATTACAGGCTCGATTTCCATGATCTGGCTCCGGATTCCATCCTTCACATCTCGCCGTTTATCGTCGTGTGCGAGGCCTTCCTCCGCATCGCCCTACACTTTGGCTTATGGCTCAAGACCTTTAATGTGAAACCGAAGATGATCGATGGGCGACACACAGAGTGCGGAGGCGCCATAATAAGCAAAGGCGTCGATGCTCCATGGACAAAGGGATCCTTCCCTGAGATGTCCAACTTATGGCAGCGGGAGTGGTTTTACATCACGGCTCCCCGAAGTACTAAGTGGGTAGCTGACCCTGCCGTCCGTTCGGGCCCCCCGCCACAACTGGCGTCATGGGTCAAGAAGGGGCTGGACTTGGGGCCGGCTAATGACGTACCAACATGTAACATCCCAAAATTCTAAATTTTGGAATGTTATATTAGATAAATAACTATGCTTGTTGTCTGATTGTTTGTTTGATTGATTGGGTGAAATTGAGTGGAATTTGAAACTTTTGAAAGTTGGATGAGAGGGAATAAAATGACCTTCCCAAAACTATCCTTTGACCTTTTGGATCTCAATGAATTCAATTCCATTCCAACACCAAAACCCTAGAGTGAAGATGAAATGACTTCTTCCATTTGAAATGAAAAGGGTTTTGAAAAGATTTGAATTTCAATTGAGAATATTTCAAATTCAAAGCTTTATGCAACTCAATGATTTTCATGAGGGAAGATAAAATGACTTCTTCAATTATATGAAATATGAGTTGGAAGTTAAAAAGAATAAAAGTGAAAGTCATTTGAAAGTGTCTTGAAAACCCCTTTCAAATTTGAGTTTTATTTGAATTTTGAAAAAAAAATTATAAAGTTTGGATTTTTGCCCCTGGAAAAATGTTCAAATGATAGGGAATATTCCCCTGATCATTTTGATATATATATGTCCTATATAAAATATTTATATTTAAGTATTTTTCTCTCTCTAATTATTCAAAAAAATAGAAAAAAGCCCACAGGCGCGCGCCAACTGCCCGGCCAACACCAGGCTGACCCGGCCGAGCGGCCAGCCCACCAGCGCCCGAGCTGCCCAGCCCTTGCGCCGCACCCGAAACCTCTACCGTTCGTCGCCTGACCCGACTCCCCTCTCTCTCTCTCACCGACACCCGGCCCCACCCCTGTCTTCCTCCTCCCCATAAGACATGCCAACCGCCGCCCTTGGAATCCGGGGATTCCAGGATCGCCTCCCGATCCTCCCCCGATCGCCCCCTCGTCCAAGTCGGTACCACCCCTATAAATACCCCCGCCCTCGACCCCTTCCCCCACTTTTCCCCATCGCCCGACCCCTCTCCTCGCCGCAATCCCTCATGGGACACGAAACCGCCGTCGCGCCATTAAACCGCCCGGCCATCCCGACCACCTCGAGCTCCTTGCTCCCCCGCACCCGCCGGAGGCCTCCGCCGTCGTCCCCGACCACCGTAGCCGCCGCACCGTCGACGCCCGAGCCGCCGTCGACCGTCGCCGTCCGGTACGTCGCCGGAACACCTCGCCGCCGTTGGATCTAAACCCAACGGTTTAGATTACATCCCCCCCCCCCCCGAAGGGGTATGTTATTTAAATAAAACCGGTTTTGTCCCGGTTAGTTGCGGTTTATTTTAGTTACGGTTTTTTAGTTGAACCGCCGTCGGTTTAACCCTAGGGCCCGTTTTAGTTATGTTACGCCTGTATGCGTTAGATAGGCCCATTAGGCCGTTTTTTCTTTATTTTCGTTTTCTGTTTTAACAGAATAGTTTCAGATTTGAAAAATTCATATCTTTTAATCTACTTAATATTTTTAAGTGATTCTTTTTTTGTTGGTTTGCAAATTTCTTATAGTTTATGTAGGAAATATAATTAGCCATGTTAAAATTATTTAAAATTTCTTTATTTTAGATTTAGACAGAATAGTAATTCTGCTATAAAATGAGTTAGGAATATTATTTTTTAGTGATTCTTTTTGTCACAACTTTGTTTTGACATTACCTAACCGTAGGTATTTATTTGGGCATTTTAGAATTAATAAAAAAATAGTTTTAATCAGAATCATTTTATTCTTAATTAATTAACTAGCTACTGTTTTCCTATTGTTTTACTTAGCAAATAAATTTATTTTTCATGAGAGATAGATTATTCTAGGTTAGTTTCTGTAACTTTAGAGCATGAACTTTTATTTATAATAAATAAAACTTTTATTTTATTTTCTTACTAGAATTTGCTTTAGGCCTAATAGGAGTTTTATAATAGCTTTTAATGTGATTCTTTTTGCTCCTAGTTGCTTGATGAATTAAACCCATGCTTAGGTTCTGTTAAGAAAATTTTTGTTATGCAAAACTATTTTCTTTGGTTGTGCTGGATGTAGGAAAACCTTGAGTTGGATTTCTTCGAGTTTTTCCTTTGGGTTTTGATTCGTTTGTTTTGTGTGATTGCGTTAGCATGTTGTTATGTTAAGTGATCATATGCTATATGCTTATTATGATTGTTGTTTGCCTCGGTAGAATTTCCGGTGCTGAAGCTTGCTACCACGAGTCCCTAGTTTTCAAGATCGTCGGCCAAGGCAAGTTCACTTTGACCATGCTTTCATACCTATGTTTTTATTGCATTTAGTGGCATATTTGCAACAGCCCTACAGTAGTGATATTGAATTCTTGTAGTTGAGTAGTATGCATGAGGTAGGAACCCATCACCCTGTTACCAAGCCCGGGACGATATTTTATTTTAATGCTACGCTATAGTAGACGGGGTTTGGTATGAGTGCACGAGAGTGGTGTGAGAATGGAGGATCTACGTCAATGACGACAACTCCATGATGGAATCTGCAAGGATCAGCATCTTCAAGGCCTCAAGACTTCAAGACTCGAGACAAGAATTCAATACACACTCTTTGGGTGAAGGATGGTTGACGGGCACCTGGAGAATCTAGTGGTTGGCCGGGATGCATGGAGAAGCGCCATGACATCTTGCGGAAAGCTTCACCCAGACTCAAAGAGACGGAAGAATACTTCATGCCCGGAAGCTTACCTGTGCAACCGCAAGTCAATATGGGCTCTGGCTTGGTTGACCTTAGTTGTGACTCTGGCTGGGACGGTGCTAGCAGATGTAGAACTACGGTAGGATTGGATGAGCACCGGACAGTGGTCAGAGGAACTCTTCGGAAGACCATGTTTCGGTC
The DNA here is from genome assembly GCA_021605145.1 of Aegilops bicornis. NCBI lineage: Eukaryota > Viridiplantae > Streptophyta > Magnoliopsida > Poales > Poaceae > Aegilops > Aegilops bicornis. The sequence goes on along the minus strand of CM038674.1, from coordinate 444,941,490 downwards.
ATCTTGTTCTCAAATACCCCGAAGTGCGAGAACGTAAAAAGAGGGAACGAATCTTGCGGGTAAAGTGTACAAACCTCTGCAGAGGGTTTAAACCTAATCGATTAGTCGTGTCCCGATTCTGGACAATTTGAGCCTCTGGACTTGGATCTATCTCGGAACTCTCAACACCGGACTGATAACTTAATTGTGGGCAACTTATGATGATTTGTGATATGAGACATCGGTTGGCGGAACCATGTCATGATAGAAAACTCTATAGTACAGACTTCATTTATTCCTTTGATGTAGGGAAAATAAATCCGCTTTTACGCAAACAAAACTCAGACACAGAGCCACAAAGCCATACTACATATAGTATAGTTTATCATCTGTTTTCTCTTATTGTGATCTTGCGGTACATTCAATGTCTTGACCTACACGGCTGCAACGTATCATGTTGCGTATATTTCCTCGACGAGTAAGAGTTACGATACAGGGTTACGGTCTACACTCAACTTTGCCGATGGCGTTGATGGGACTCCACACGACTATTTGTTTCCGCTATGACTTATGAGGTATATATCAGTTTTGCGTTAATTATACATGTGATTGCACTTTCATATATACATTGATGTACTGTGTGTGCCAGCATACTGATCCAGGGATGGCACAGAAACACAGAGGCTTGACCGTCTGAGGTCGGGTCGCTACACGACATTGCAGAGTCGCATCCGGGATCTCCTCAAGAGAGATGTCAGCCTTGTCAAGGTAATGCAAGTCATGCTAGTTCGTCGGGTCCTGCCATGCCGACGTCGATCTCTCCGTATGTGGGAGTTCAACCCGGAAGGACCGCGAACCATTCAGCAATTCTTCAGCGTGACGCTCGAAGAGATGTATAGATTGTTCTTCGGATCACGAATAAAGTGTCCGGACACCACCGAGGATGCGGGCCTAAACTGCAATCGTCTAGACACCCAAGTAAGTAATTCTTCGGCCGAACATACTATCTCTTTATTTATCACAACATCATTCTGAAAAGTCGGTCTTTGACCAAGACTAGATAAAAAAGGCGAAGATGATCAGGTGTTCGCCCCCCTTCCCGAAGGCTCACCAGATCCTGTACAAGCCAGGATGATTGAGCTTGCGCCTTATCAAGCGCCATCAGGGGAAGATAATGGGAGGAATAAAGAAGCCGAAAGCGAGCCTCACTCATTATTCATCCAAACCGGGGGAATTAGTGCCTCCGCGAAGGAGGATAACCAGGGAGAAGAATCTAAAATTCCCTCTCCCCAAGGAAGGAAGAGGGGCGCCTCTGAAGACTTGGAAACAATGGTTTCCAAATGAGGGAAGAAACCTTTGTCAAGGGGTCCTACCCCGGAGGGCATCCTCACCGCACAGTGCCCGCAAGGGGACCAGTCCTCCACCGAGCTGTAAGTAAACAAAAGCACTTTATAGTAAAAATATCTTACTTTATTTTCGAGGACAATAACCGAGATGTATGTCTTGTAGTTTGGATCGTAGCCCTTCTCGACAGGGATCGTCTTCGGGGGATCTTCTTTCGGAGTTGACGGAGAGCGAAACGCCTCCCCATGCCTCCCCGCCTCATGAGGCGGACGACCCAGAGGTGTCGTCACGAAGGATTTCTCCTGATCCACCAAGGCCAGAAGGTAACCCTTCGGCCTCCCGAGGTCCGGATTATTCGGCTCCTAAGGGGAGCAACAAAAAGAGTCTGGAACTGTCCGGTGCATGACCAGACGCACTGATGAATCTTCTAGAGCAAGCGGCTATCTCAGAAGCGCATCGTACGTTAATGGGTACGCTGGTTGAGAGGATTTCATCCGTCGAAAGCGGGTTGCATGAAGCTTTTATCAGCCTGCTGAGAGGCTTTGAGGTATGCAAAGTAATATGTATATTTTTACGGTACCGCACACGCTAGGTGTGCCCTATGCAGATAGTAGCCACTGAGACTCTGGTTGCTGTCGAAAAAGGCGGCAAACAGAAGATCATAGTCCCAGATAATGATCGTGTTGCTTTCATGTGCAGGCGGCTGAGGGTCCGGTGGCTACCCGGACTGGTGAGTTTGCCAAACTGAAGCGGCAACTTGATGCGGCGGATGCCGACATCGTGCTTGTAAACAGGCGGCTTGACGAGGCACAGGGTATGTATTCTCCGGTGGTCAACATATATTAAGAGGAGCATGATGCTAGTATCTATAATATGCTGTGACTGCAGATGGAGCTGCCGCCGTGGAGACCCTTCGGGCGGAACTTGCCCGAGCCAAGGAACAAGCCAGGAGGAGTGATGCGGCCGCCCTAAAGGCGGTTGAAGAGTTAAGAGCCGAACAAATGCGCATTGCCAGAGCAAAGAGAAAATTGCCAAGATGGTTGTTGAGTTGAAAGATGCCGACGACCGTTATGAGCTTCTTGAAAGGGAAAGTCAAACGAGGACGGCGGACCTGGAGAAAGCCATGGTAGAAGCCAAGGAAACCCGCTCGAAAATCAGAGCGGCGAAGGAGGAGCTACATCAAGCCGGAGATATTACGGCTGGGAAGCCCTTTTGTTGCGGACGAAGTTCGGAGATCCTAAGTATGCCCTTCTGGATCAATTATGGAGTTCTGCGGACGCGTACTTGGATTTGGCAGCGAGTGCTGCTGATGCGACCAAGTTTTTCAAAGATCAAACGGATCACTGAGGGAGTCCTGGATTAGGGGGTATCCGAACAGCCGGACTATAACCTTTGGCCGGACTGTTGGACTATGAAGATACAAGATTGAAGACTTTGTCCCATTTCCGGATGGGACTCTCCTTGGCGTGGAAGGCAAGCTTGGCAATACGGATATGTAGATCTCCTTCCTTGTAACCGACTCTGTGTAACCCTAGCCCCCTCCGGTGTCTATATAAAGCGGAGGGTTTAGTCCGTAGGACAACAACAATCATACCATAGGCTAGCATCTAGGGTTTAGCCTCTACAATCTCGTGATAGATCAAATCTTGTAATACTCATATCATCAAGATCAATCAAGCAGGAAGTAGGGTATTACCTCCATCGAGAGGGCCCGAATCTGGGTAAACATCATGTCCCCTGCCTCCTGCTACCATCCGCCTCAGACGCACAGTTCGGGACCCCCTACCCGAGATCCGCCGGTTTTGACACCGACATTGGTGCTTTCATTGAGAGTTCCACTATGTCATCACCGTAAGGCCTGATGGCTCCTTCGATCATCGGTAACGATGCGGTCCAGGGCGAAGTCTTCCTCCCCGGACAGATCTTTGCATTCGGCGGCTTCGCACTGCGGGCCAACTCGCTTGGTCATCTGGAGAAGATCGAGAGCTACGCTCCTGGCCACCAGGTCAGGTTCGGAAACTTGAACTACACCGCCGACATCCGTGGAGACTTGATCTTCGACGGATTCCAGCCCATGTCAGGTGCGCCGCACGATCACGACGAGCGTGATTTAGCTCTGCCGTCGGACAGTGTTTGGGAGATCACACCTGCAACTACACCGGCCCTCGATCCGGAGCAAATTGCGCCATCCGAGGACGGGTGGATAGACCCCGCCTTGGAGGCCGCACTCTCAGTGGCGATAGAGCCAAATACTGACTTTACACTTCGCGAGAGCCGTGCTGCCAAACCATTGGATTCGTCCCCGGCCACGGGCTCCGAACTGCCTGTTTCCGTGCCTATCAAATCCGATTGCGCACCTATCATGGAGTTTACCTCCGCATATATCTTTCAGCACTCACCCTCCGCAGATTTCACTTTCTAAACCCAATGTGAAGCTACTACTAGGCATGATATGAACATATAATTTCAACTTCATGATATTCAGTTTATTCAACAATTTACTCATAGGATATAAGTGAAGCACAAGAGTAAATGACAAACTACTCCAAAAAGATATAAGTGAAGATCAAGCAAGTAGTTAAGTAAATAGGTAGATATGTGAAGACTCTCTCTTATTTAAAAGTTCCAGTCAAATTATTTTATTAAAACAACAAGCAAAACAAAATAAAATGACATTCCAAGAGTAGCACACATCATGTGAAAAAGAAAAAACTTAGGCTCATCCGAGGCTAACCGATAATTGTTGATGAAAAAGGTTGGATGCCTACCGGGGCATCCCCAAGCTTACATGCCTGAAACTTCTTGGAATATTATCTTGGGGTGCCTTGGGCATCCCCAAGCTTGAGATTTTGTGTCTCCTTAATTTGCTTTATATCACGGTTTCCCTAAATCTTAAAAACTTCATACACACAAAACTCAACAAGAACTCGTGAGATAAGTTAGTATAAATCAATGCAAAACCTTATCATTCTCTACTGTAGAAAATCACTAAAATTATAATTTAACATTGCATACTAAATGCCTCTGCATATTTAATACTTCTATCCTCAAATAGAATCATTAAACAAGCAAATATATGCAAACAATGCAAACATAACGGCAGTCTGTCTAAACAGAACATTTTGTAAAGGATGAAGCAAGATCCAATCTTATTTAACTCAAAAAATTATGAAAAATTACCACATTGTAGAAAATTTATAATAGCTTATCAGTACCGGAATCAGAGGATTTGCCATCAGCCACTTCTTTGCCGTATGCTAGCTGACGGCAAAAGAGGTCTTTGCCGTCTGTTTTCAAAAAACAGACGACAAAGAAGTGGCTGATGGCAAAGATCCTATTTGCCATCAGCCAATTCTTTGTCGTCTGCTAGCAGACGGCAAATAGGTTGGTGGGGTCCAGTGGAGCCGACGCTGTAACGGCCCACTCTCCCCCCCCCCCCACCTCTTTGTCGTCTGCTAGCAGACGACAAAGAGGCTAGTATCTAACGGCTAACGGCCCACCCCCACGCCTCATCTCTCTCTTATCTCTCTGCCTCGTTCTCTCTCCTCCCCCGACCCCCACCGCAGTCGCCGCCCCGACCCCCACAGTAGTTGCCGCCCCCGAACACCACAGCAGTCGCTGCCCCCGACCCCCACCGCAACCGCCGCCCTGGCCCGCCGCCTTCCGCGGCCGCCCCGCCACCCTGCCCTAGGCCGCCCCGCCCCCTCCCCTGTGGCGGTCGACCTGCCCCCTCCCCTACGGCGGTTCTCCTGCACCGAGCGCCTCCTCCACCGGCCGCCCCCTCCCAAGGTGAGCTCTCTCTTCTCCTCTTTTTCTGTTTTTTAGATTTAGTTTAGGTTTAGTTTTCTTTTTTTCTCTTTTTAGGTTTAGGTTTAGATTTAGTTTAGTTTAGGTTTAGTTTAGGTTAAAAAGAAAGAAGAAAGATGAAAAAAATGAAAATAAGAAGAAGAAGAAGAAGAAGAAGAAGAAGAAGAAGAAGAAGAAGAAGAAGAAGAAGAAGAAGAAGAAGAAGAAGAATCAGGTCGAGGATCGGGAACCGGGTAGAGGCGTGCGTCGGCACCGACGAAACCGGGTCGAGGATCGTCGGTCGCCAAAACTAGGGTCGAGGGTCGGGAACGAGGGTCGAGGATCTTCGGTCGTCGAGGGGTCGAGGGTCGGGGCAGAGGATCGAGGATCGAGAACCGGGTCGAGGGGTGCGTCGGCGCTGATGGAACATGGTCAAGGGTCACCGGTCGCCAAAACGAGGGTCGAGGATCATCAGTCACCGAGGGGTCGAGGGTCGGGGTAGAGGGTCGAGGATCGGGAACCGGGTCGAGGGGTGCGTCGGCGCTGACGAAACAGGGTCGAGGATCGCCGGTCGCCAAAACTAGGGTCGGGAACGAGGGTCGAGGATCGCTGGTCGCCGAGGGGTCAAGGTTCGGGGTAGAGGGTCAAGTATTGCCGGTCATCGAGGGGATAGATGGTGGAGCTAGTGGGTCCTGACGCCGTCGCGCAGGCCGAGAATCCCCCGGTATGAGTGCTGACTCGTCGACCGTGCGTCGCCATACCTAAGGGCGCCTAGGGACGAGCGGGTTAGGGGGTTCCTCGGTGTCGATGGAACCCTAAATGACAGCTATTTAGGTTAGGGGGTTCCTTGGCAGCGACGAAAGCCTAAATGACATCTATATAGGTTAGGGGTGCCTCGATGTTGACGGAACCCTGAATGACATATATTTCGGTGGCATACTATTGTGAATATTTACTTAGGTTTATGGCAAAAACAATAATGCTATGCATGTTACTCATCTTTGGATTTAAATGTGCAGTTGTTTCGTAGTTGTGAGGGTCTGGTGTTCGACGAGCTCCGCCCCTGCATTCGTGGGTGAGCACAAATGACATCTCCCCCCTTAATTATTTGCTCTGTTCCGGTCTTCGTGTCGATGAAACTTGCTAGCTATAGGTGTCTTCAATCATCAGTATGCGTGGCCAGTATGCGTATCCCGTTCGAAAGGGTTACCGTTATAAATATGTATGCATTTGCATATTCATAACCGTAATTCTTTCAAATTGTCCAACGTTATCCATGGACAGCCCGAGTATGTGTAGATTGGGTTCGTTTTCCCATATGCTCTGCTCCGGATCCGATGCATAAATTTCGTCAGTGCCTCCCTATTGTTCTCTAGGTATACATCCTCTCTGTTTATTGCAGAGACGTGTATCAGGAGAACAACAGGGAGGTACTGCCGAAATTTTACGTCGATCCGGAGCAGAGCATGGGAAAATGAACCCAATCTACACATACTTGGGTGGGATTAGGACCTATATTTACCTATTAGAGTGTAGGTTGCATGGATGTAATAAAATTGACAAAGTAGATTAACTGATGAATATACATGTTGGATTATATATATTTCTTGTGTGTCCAGTAGCTAGGAAGGATGAGTGATCGTGAGTGGATGTACACTGGTCACACTAGTCGAAGACATGACCAATGAATGGTTAACAAAAACCAAGGGCTTTGTGAGAGCCACATTTGCAAATGGCCAGAGGAAAACCTGGTGCCCCTATGTCCAGTGCGACAATTGGCACAAAAGGACAAAGGATGAAATGTGCAAACACCTGCAGAAGAGTGGTTTTACACCCCGGTTATACGGTGTGGACATTTCATGGTGAGTCTGCCCAACGTGCCAGAGCTAAGGTGGTTCATCGTCGCACCAACGAGCATGGTACCGGGATGGAAGACATGGTGTAAGACTTTGATGATGGTCGGGATTCAGACGATGAGATGGAGGAATCTGCATAGGCCTTCAATGAAATGTTGGAGTCTTCAAAACGTCCTCTCCACGAGCACGTTGAGCTTTGTCAGCTGGATGCCATCTCACAAGTAATGGCTCTGAAGGCTCAATTCAACTTGGGCAGAGAATGCTACGACGCGATGATGACAGTATTTGGTTGCTTTCTACCCAAAGGGCATGTAATGCCTGCAAACCTATACCAGTGGGACAAAATCCGTGCACTTAAGATGCCCTATGAGAAGATACATGCCTGTGAGAAAGGATGTGCCTTGTTTAGGCTTGAGTATGCGGACTTGAACTATTGTCCCATTTGCAAGTCTTCCAGGTATGTTGTGGTAGACAACAGTATGGGTGCGAAGACGCAGACCAAAATCCTCATTAATGTTCTTCAGTATATGCCAATTGTACCAAGACTTCAACGTCTTTTCATGGTCGAAGAGACAGCTAGACATATGACATGGCACAAAATGGGCAAAAGAACCAAACTAGATGCAGATGGGAATCTGATGATGGTACACACATCGGATGGTTCTGCGTGGAAGCACTTCGATGCATTATATGAGCAAAAAGCGGCAGATCCAAGGCATCCTCGAGTCGCCATCAGCACAGATGGGTTCAATGTGTTTGGTCTGACGGCAACCCAATATAGTTGTTGGCCCGTATTTGTCATTCCACTCAATCTCCCCGGACAGATTACGCAAAGAAAGAACATTTTTCTGACGTTCATAATTCCAGGCTCAAACTATCCGGGGAAGAATATGAATGTGTACATGCAGCCGCTTAAGGATGAATTGCAAGAAGCTTGGGATAATGGGTTCAAGACATACGACGCCGCTAGCAAACATAACTTCATAATGCGTGTCTGGTACATGTACTTGATGCATGACTTGCCGACGTATGCGCTATTCATTGGCCGGTGTGTGCATGGAAGGTTCCCGTGCCCCACATGCAAGGTAGCTCTTCAGTTTCGTTGGCTGCAGGCGGGTTGTAAGTTTTCTTGCTTCGATTTGCATAGACAGTTCCTCGATCCTCACCATAAGTTCAGGAATGACAAGAAGAACTTCATGAAAGGTAGAGTTGTCAAAAACTCTGCACCACCTACATTGACAGGCCAAGAGACCATGGATCAGTTAAATGCTCTCGAGCCTGATCCAGAGCGTCCAGGGTATTTCAAGGGATATAACTCGGAACACGCCTGGACTCACAAGACATGCTTGTGGGATCTGCCTTACTTCAAAGACCTCCTTTGCCCACACAACATCGACATGATGCACATTGAAAAGAATATCGCCGAGGCCCTTTTTGGTACATTGTTCGGCATAGAGGGGAAGTCAAAGGATAATACTAAGGCTAGATTCGATCAGGAGGTGCTATGTGATAGACCGTTACAAAACATGCAGAACTGAAAGGAAAGCAGAACTGGACGAAGCCAGAGGCATGGTCAATGTTGGAAGGCCAGCTATGAGGGAAATTATCTAGTGGGTGAAAATGCAGTTGATGTTCCCCGATGGGTATGCAGCGAATCTAAAGAGGGGAGGGAGTCTTGAAAAATGAAAATTTTTGGTCTCAAGAGTCATGATTGGCACATATGGCTTGAGCGGGTAATGCCGGTGATGTTGCGTGGCTTCATCCTTGAGGATGAATGGCTAGTACCGGCAGAGCCGAGCTATTTCTTCTATGTTCTTTGTGCGAAAGAACTATCGCCTGGCGTGCTAAAAGAAATGGAAGAGTCGGTGTTGGAGTTGATCTGCAAGTTAGAGAAGATCTTTCCACCGGGCTTCCTTTATCCAATGCAGCATTTGATTTTGCATCTCCCGAGCGAGGCAAGATTGGGGGAGCCCGTGCAAAATCGTTGGTGCTACGCAACTGAGAGGATGAAGAAGACGCTTCGAGCAAAATGTAAAAATAAAAATAGAATTGAAGCATCGATGGCCGAGGCATTCATTACTGAGGAGGCGGCAAACTTCATGACAGCACACTACAAAGCCAAAAATCATCATTTGCATAATCCGAAGCCTCTGTACAATGTCAGCGACACTAGAAAGGTGGATCCAACCTCAACTTATTCAAAGGGAAGCTCGCACCAGCCAGTGCTTCGAAACCAATATCATTGGATGTCGAAGAATGGCGGACCATTTCATTGTATATCTTCAACAACCTAACAAAAGTGCGGCCATACATCGAGTAAGTTATCGGTACATTGTTTCGCAACTTGTAATTCCTTTGAACTGCTCTTATTCTCGGATATTTGATACAGTCAATATGTCGCCAAATTCTTGGATAGGTGATCCAAAAGGAATCCATCAAAGAGTATGAGCTTCTGGCAAATCATGGAGGCGGCTATCCCAGTTTCATCTCTTGGTTCAAACAAATGGTAATTTCCATTAGACCATTTCATTTATTTGTGTAATTTGCGGCTAATGCAACAATCCTTTCGTATTAAACTTGTAGGCTAATTCAGAGTCTATGGACGCCGAACTGAGACAAGTCGCTAATGGTTTTGACTATAAGGTCCGTTCATTTGACAAATACGACATCAACGGGTATCGCTTTCGTACCTTTGGCAAAGAGCTATCTATGGTCGAGCGAAAGTCCACAAATTGTTGTGTCTCTGCTATTGGCGAAGGAGGTACCAAGTATTATGGGAGAGTTGAAGCAATTTATGAACTTCTATTCTATGGTGAAAACCCACCAAATGTCGTAGTCTTCAAATGTTATTGGTTCCAGCTGAAGGAGACTAGAAGGACTCATGAACATATAGGGCTAGTCGAAATCAAACAAAGCATCCATTTAGATGTTCCTGATCTCATATTACGGCTCAACAGGTGACCCAAGTATTATATCTACCGTGCGCCTGCCAAACTGATCCAAATCTGAATGGTTAGGATGTCGTTTATGAAGTGCCACCACGTGTTAGACCACCTCCCCCAATGAAGAGGATTATGAACCTCACATTAACCCAAACACATATGAAGGAGAATTCTTCCAAGAAACACGTCTTTCCAAAAAACCTTTCAAGAACCGCTCACCCCAGAACATTGACGTAGACAACGACAGTGAATCCGACTTCAACCCTGAGCCGGAACAAGAAGAGCCGGAACAAGAAGAGGTGACTGCTGCGAATGACCTGTCAATTCTTGGGCGATTACATAAAGGTGGCCTTCCACATGTTGATGCCGCTAAACCCGATGAGCACGCCATTCATGATAGTGATGATGATGATGCATTTATTGATCCCGGAGCATATATAGATGATCAAGCTTATTATTAGTTCATGCCAGGTATTCAATTTGTATTATATACTTATATATTGTTAGTTCATGTTAGGTATTCAATTTTTTTGTGTTGTACTTGATGATGATACACTTAAGTTATATACATATTATTATTCACGTCGGTATTAATTATTTTTATGTTGTACTAATTTTGTTACTCTTTGTCATGGCAGGTGTTGAAAGATGGTGGGCGCGGGTCCGGACCACTCCGAGGCTCCTTCTTCGTCAGCGCATGGTGGGAGGGGTACTTCCATTCCACCCGTACCTCTCCGGAGAGTGTTGTTAGATAGATTGGGGACACTGGCAGGCGCTTCTTTGTCGGCGTCGTTGCCCACCGGGAGAGGAGGGCGAGGAGGGAAGAAGAGAGGAGATAGACCAGGACGTGGTTGCAGGAGAGGTAGGCTGACTCCTACACCTTCCTCGCCGCCAACCCCAGCTGATTCACCCGTGAACATGACTGCTAGGGTAGACCCATCTGAGGAGGAGGCTACGCGGACTCTGTTCCATGAGCCTCGGGTCAACAGGCCTTCGGCCCATGAGACTCCGTACCAGGCTACGTCCGGATGGGGTACCTGGCTGGATCCTCCTGAGGGGCCGAGTGGTCATGCTGATGGTGGTGGGGATAAGTTCTCTAATAGCGAGGGCGAGGTGGTTGAGGGGGCCACTGTCTACCAGCGTGGTTGTACACGGCTCCCGCCCGTGCCGGTGACCCGCGAGCAGAGGTGGTTGATTTGGCCTGATGGGGAGAGGTAAGTGCATTTACTCTTTTTGTACCTTTTTCCTTCACGTTTCTTCAAATATCTAATGTGTTGGCCTTGTCATACTGCAGGGGTTGGGACCATGCTCTAGATGTCCGCATGCCCAACACCATCCTTGTTGTTCTTTACCGGCAAAACTTCCCGGGGTTTCTCATGTTGCCCAGTGAGGGTCAGGTTCCACAGCTAGGATTGAGCTGGGAGCACTACTTGGCTGCCCCAGCCCCGCCGGAGGAGATGATCGACGGTGTCTTGTGCCACACGAGGGCAGACATGGTGATCAGAAAGTTTTGGGTAATTTCTTCTTTACACAATTTAAAATCTTCAAATAGCTAGTTATTGTACTAGTCAATGTTGTCTTGTTTGATTGCAGACCTTCTACAGGTGTGAGGAGGGATACAAGGAGGCCGCGGCACAGGTTATCGCTACCGATTGTAAGCGCCTACTACAAAACTTACGGCACGAGGCTTGGGTGCAGGTTGTTTGAGACTACTATGCCTCGCGTGCTATTAAGAAGACCAAGCCGACGTGCCGTGGAAAGTTTCTGAAGAAGGAGCAGTACATGACAGTAATTGCCTATTCTTAAGGCCTTGTACTTAGTTTCCTTGATTTGATTCGTAGGCGTAGCGCTCAAGTTTCTCTTTACTAACTTAGGTGCCCCCGAGATGGTGTGCGGATCAGATGGATTGTTGGGAGGTCTTGGTGGATGAGTGGTGCTCAGACCAATGGCTAGCCCTCCACAACAATGCAAGGACCGGCGTGCCCAAATGGAAGGTGTGCCACACCATCAAGGCAGCGCCAACTTATATCAGTACGGGCGGAACTGGGTATGTGGTTTGCTTCATGATTCATGCAATTCATTCTTCATTCTAGCTTGAGCCCTTTAATTACTAATTTACTATGTTCCTCTGTTTTAGGTGCGATACAATAAGGCGGAGGCGGTGCCAGAGGTGTACGACCTCTATGCCATGGCCCATACTGCCTCGTACAAGAAGGCCAAGGCATTCTTTGTGTATGACCTTGATCATCCAGAGAACTTCACCAACATCTCCTCCCACAATAGCTCATGAGGTACAGAGATGAGGGGAAGTCGAGGAAAGGGGAGGACTTTAACCCGAGCCAGGGGCCCGTTGATCTAGAGTTGTTGATGATATCTGGTGGCGGGAGGTCCCATGGCTCGATACCCATTAGAGATGGACTTATACGTTGTCCTCGCACACTCCTGAAGATCAAGGCACGCCAAACGAGCTTAGTGTCGGTGTCAAAACCGGCGGATCTCGGGTAGGGGGTCCCGAACTGTGCGTCTAGGTGGATGGTAACATGAGACAAGGGACACGATGTTTTTACCCAGGTTCGGGCCCTCTCGATGGAGGTAATACCCTACTCCTGCTTGATTAATATTGATGATATGGGTAGTACAAGAGTAGATCTACCACGAGATCAAGGAGGCTAAACCCTAGAAGCTAGCCTATGGTATGATTGTTGCTCGTCCTATGGACTAAAACCCTCCGGTTTATATAGACACAGATAGGTTAGGGTTACACAGAGTCGGTTACAATGGTATGCGATCGACAAATCGGTATCGCCAAGCTTGCCTTCCACGCCAAGGAAAGTCCCATCAGGACACGGGACGAAGTCTTAAATCTTGTATCTTCATAGTCCAGGAGTCCGGCCAACGGTGATAGTTCGGCTATCCGTACACCTCCTAATCCGGGACTTCCTCAGTAGCCCCCAAACCAGGCTTCAATGACGATGAGTCCGGCGCGTAGTTTGTCTTCGGCATTGCGAGGCGGGTTCTTCTCCAAATTCCATATACTTGTAAAATAGTGTCCAGCTTCTGATAAATGCTGCGTTCCTTGGCTTCTACGCCCAATAATGGCCATCTTCCACGTGTTTGAATGAATGCGAAAAACCAGGGTATTTTTACACTTACCCCCCTAGCTGCGCAAATGAGCTGCCTATAAAAGGGGCGAGGATCTAGATCTGAGTCACACCATCCCCCCTCTGCGAGCTTTCATCGGAGCGCCTCTGACAAAAGCCCATTCCATCATGGACATTCGACGCGTCTCCTCCTCTCGCGCTCCCAGTCCTCAGCTTGGAAATTGGGAGAGATGCCCAGTCCCGCATAGCGAGCTAGTTATACTCCAAACCAAGGGATTTCTTCCCCTGGCCTTCATGGTTCCGGTTCGAGCCGGACTTGCCACCTACAAGGGCGGAAAGCAAGCGGAGAGTGTCCCCGATCCCTCTAAAGGAGAGCGGGTATGCTTCATCTCTTATCTAGTAAGAGGACTCGGATTTCCAGTCCATCCGCTTTCTCCGGGGCTCTTGGAGTTCTCTGACCTCCAGCTTGCACCACCTTCGCCTGCCTCCATTTTGCACATCGCGGGCTTCGTGGCCCTCGGCGAACTGTTCTTGGGCATCGAGGCTCATTTTGCGCTGTGGAAGAGATTATTCTGCCTAGTACCCCGTTCTCATGAGGGGTCAATATATCAAGTGGGCGGAGCCGAACTATGGCGCATCATTTGGGACCCGGATATCTATTCGAACCCCAAAGAAGGTGTCCAAGACTGGCCTTGAATGGTTTTACATGGAGGAAGTCCCGCTGGGACCTGCTCAGATCGGCCTTAGGAGTTTAGCAATGCTCCTCTGAAGAAGCGCCTAAGCTGGCGCCCGCGGAGCCCTCAGAGAGAAAATGACCGGGACGTCCTTTACTTGATGAGCCGAATAAAATTACTGGCTCATACCAGATTGACCATGATTGGAGTCATGGCAATCTGCATTATGAGGGGAGTGCAGCCGCTCCAATATAGGGGCCACCCCATGTGGGATTTCAACGGGGAGGACGATGCCACCCGCCATGGCCGCAAAGGGCCGGGATCGGTCACCGAATCGGGTGAAGACCTTGTCCGCCATGTACAAAGGGAAGAGGAGGATTTTCTCCACGCCAATCCATCGAGCGGGTTTTCTTCGAATAATCCTCGAAGTTGGGTAAGCAAATATCTTTGTGGCCTGTCCGATCCATGTTCCCGTGGTTAAACATCTCATTTCATGGTTTCTGCGCAGGAACTGCGCCGGGCCGTGGAGAAGATACACAGCCCGCCCCCACAACCCGAGGATCCGGAACGGTCCCTCGATCCGGCCTCCGAAGAGGATCCGGATATAAAGGTGGAGTTGATCGAAGGGTTGTTCCACCAACTTAGCATCGACAATACCTTGGTTGCCATTACGGCCGACTACCCGGATTATTTCCGGCCTCCCGTGTAACCGCGGATCAAGTCCGGATACCATGACCCCACCCGTGCTTTACTTCTAATCACCACGTATTTGATGGTGTTTCGCAGGGGTGCCTTCGAGGCAGGAGGCCGAGCCAGCGGTTAGCCAACAGGGGCGTGACGCCCCGCAGGCTAAAAAGAAGTGCGGTCCGGATCGAAACTCCGCCGCAACGGTATGGCGTGTCACCATATTCCCAGGATTGAGTCCGGGAAGGCGTACTAACGCTAGTGCTCTTTTCAGGAAAAGAGCGCTCGCCGGACTGAGTCCGGAGAGGTTGCCAATCGAACCTCCACCAGCTAGGCTCCAAAGCCGGGTCCAGAAGCGGAGGCGAGCACGAGGCGTGCGTCGGATGCTCCTCCGACAGAGGATGCCGACAGATTGTCCGCCACCAACTCCGAGGTGGAGAGCGCCATGAATCACAAAGGCGCCGGACAGTTCTTCGTGACGCATGTTTCTCCCAAGAGGCCTTGAATGCCTTCAATTCAGGAGATGCGCACCTCCGTGCCGCTCAAGATGGTCTAGCCAGAGCCACGGAGCAGTATGTAAAGGACATACGGGTGAGGAAATTTGACAGTTATATATGCCAGTAGCCCCCGAGACTTAAAATAGTTAGAATAACTGATTTAAGGATCATTTGTTATGCAGGATCTTACAAAAAAAATACCCGACTATCCCAGGAGCTCGAAGAATGCAAGGCCCAACTTGAGGCCGCACCTAGCCGCCATGAGGGGAGCCACAGAGACCCCCTCCGTAATATATGCTTCAAAAGATAAATAGTTTATGAAGTGCGGCGGGTGTGTAAATCGACAATAATATTGCAGATGGCGCGGACTAGATCCGGACAAGCAACAGCTCTGCGCCGCTAAAGGCTGGCGAGTGTGCTTACGAGGGTGCGGCAGGAGAAAAATAACCTCCAAGATGCCAACACCCAACTGGGTGAGGAACTAAAGGATGTTCGTGCCCAGTTGTCTGACTCCGTAAAGGAGAATCGACGGCTCCGTCGCGGCATTTTCATTAAGTGCTTGAACGAACTTGGAAAGAGTTCGGCGAGGAAAGGCGACTAACATAAACATGTATGTAGGTTTGCTCACAGTGTCGTCTGAGGAGGAGATGCCCAGTTCTTCGGGTGATCTTCTTCCTGGCTACGTCATTTGCAAACGAAGTTCGGCAGTGATGAAAGGCGTCGGTCAGGCCTTGTGGCCATCTATCTCCCATAGCGAGGGCATTGGGGAGCTGGCGAGCGGCTTCAAGGAGCACGGCGGCGCTTCCGACTATGGAAGATATCGGCATGCCGTCAAGGCGCCGAGGAGGCTGGGCCATGGTAAAGACGCGGTACACGAAGGTGACCCAAACCGCATGGCGAGGTCGGACACAATGGGGCTGATGGGAAGGAGATCCCTGTAAGCTTAGTGTACGACCAAGTTGAATTGGCCGCCAAGTATTCCCAGCAAGATTGTAAATTAGATAGCCTATTAGATGGCATTGAGGAGGAATACAATGAGTCGAGTTGACTATGTAAATAAATATGACATGAAAAATGTCTTCTAGCCGGATTGTAGATCGTTTGTCATAGCGGACCTTTTAACCCGACCTCGTGGACCCAATAGTCCGGAGTGTGTCCGAATACCTTCAGCGGTTATATAAGAACCGGGTATGCATGTAGACAAAGGCGTAGGGGTCATTATTGTTGTATCGGACAAGTGCCCAACTAGTTATGTTATATTACATGGATAGTAAGAAACATCTTCCAGGAGAATAATTCCGTTAAGGGTTCCTTTCATTTGGGATGCATGCCGTAAAGTGCATGTCCAAACTGATAAGAAAGCAGAAAATCATCTGGGTGCAGATGGATAAATAGTTAAAAATCATCTTTCAGTTCACCGACCAAATATTCCCTTAAGAACGCTAGCTTTCGGCTTCACACAGTCTGAGGTACACATCCGGTTGACCCGGCAGTAACAATCGCAGAGGTGCTCCCTTTACCACCTAGCCGAACAATCGGGAACGTAGGGGTAAGCACAGGAGCCAGGCAACCCAGCTTGGCCAAAACTTAAGACATATCGATGCATATAATGGTGAGTAAAAGGTACATGCGGAAGTTTGACACATGTGTTGGGCATGAAGCCCGTATAAATAAGCTTCATTAAAGAAAGCCCCGGGTATAATGGCCGCGGACAGCGCGTCAAGTATGTCTTGAACAAAGCGCATAAGCGTGCCTCTAAAGGCTGCAAGAAGAAGGAGGAGGAAGGAGAGAAATAAAAGACAGCAAAAATAGAAAATGTGGATGGAGGAAGGAGACGAACTTGGAGTCCGGCGCTTAGGCGTAGAATCTTCGTAGACGGGCTGCGTTCCATGGGTTTGGCTCGAGTCGGTTATCCGATACGTTTCGCAGACGGTATGCTCCGCCCGGTCGAGGACCTGGTCGATGATGAAGGGACCTTCCCATTTGGGCTTGAGTTTGTCCTTTTTCTTGTCCGGCAGGCGTAGAACTAGTTCGCCAACGTTGTAAGTTTTGGCCCGTACTTCCCTGCTTTGATATCTTCGAGCATGTTGTTGATAAATGCGGAACGAGCTTTTGCCACGTCGCACTCCTCCTCCAATGCGTCCAAACTATCCTGCCGCCGATCGAGCTCGGCTTCTCTTTCTTCATACATGCGCACGCGAGGTGAGTCATGAATTATGTCGCATGAGGCAAGACTGCCTCTGCACCGTACACCATAAAAATGGTGTGAATCCGGTAGTACGATTCGGCGTGGTCCGCAGCCCCGAGTACTGGTCGAGCTCCTCAACCCAGTGCGTGTTAGATTCCTTGAGGGACCGCACTAGTCTGGGTTTAATGCCGCTCATGATTAGACCGTTTGCTCGCTCGACTTGGCCGTTGATTTGAGGGTGATAGACTATCGAGCTTGATGCCCATGTTTTTGCACCATAATTTGACCTCATCGGCCGTGAAGTTGGTGTCGCTATCAGTGATGATACTGTGGGGGACACCGTAACGGTGCACTACCCCTGATATGAAGTCTATCACCGGTCCGGATTCGGCCGTTTTAACGAGCTTGGCCTCTATCCATTTGGTGAATTTATCCACCATGACCAATAGGTATTTTTGCTTGTGGGTTCCTCCCTTTAGGGGTCCAACCATGTCAAGCCCCGGACATGACGGCCAGGTGATGGGTATAGTTTTGAGGCGGTGGGTGGCATGTGGCTTTGGTTAGCAAAAGCGGCAACCGACGCATCGTTGGACTAAATCCTGCGCATCTACCCGGGCCGTCGGCCAATAAAATCCTGTACGGAAGGCCTTGCCTACAAGGGCCCGGGCTACGGCGTGGTACCCACCCAGTTCGGCATGAATTTCAGCCAGGAGGTTTCGCCCTTCCTCTTCGGAGATACACCTCTGAAGGACTCCTGTTGTGCTTTTCTTATAGAGCTCTCCCTCATGGACTTTATAGGCTTTGGATCGCCGTACTATGCAGCGAGCCTCATTTTGGTCTTCGGGGAGTTCCTGCCTAGTTAGGTAGGCTAGAAATGGTTCCGTCCATGGGGCGATAACCGCCATTATTTCGTGGGCGGAGGGTGTTATCTCGGTGGCAGAGCCTCCGATTGTGTCAGGGTGTTCAGCGTCAGGCAGTGCGGTTGGGTTCGTATTGTTATTTCCGAACTCCCCTTCCCATAGTACGGATGGCTTGAACAGCCGTTCCAGGAAGATGTTGGGCGGGACGGCATCGTTTTTTGCGCCGATGCGTGCCAATATGTCCGCCGCCTGGTTGTTATCCCGGGCTATATGATGAAATTCGAGCCCTTCGAACCGTGCTGACATTTTTAGGACCGCATTGCGATCTGCTGCCATTTTCGGGTCTTTGGCATCAAAGTCTCTGTTTATTTGAGATATCGCGAGGTTCGAATCCCCGCGCACCTCTAGGCGTTTAATGTCCATGGAGACTGCCATCCGGAGGCCATGCAGAAGGGCCTCGTATTCGGCTGCGTTGTTGGAGTCCGTATACATTATCTGAAGGGCGTATTGGACTGTGTCCCGGTTGGGGGCGTCACGGCAACGCCAGCCCCGAGCCGCCAACATTTTGGAGCCGTCAAAGTGCATGATCCAATTGGAGTATGCGCCCGTACTCTTTAGGGAGTTAAACGGTCCATTCGACCACGAAGTCGGCCAAAACGTGTGACTTAATAGCTCGTCGTGTCTTATAGGTTATGTCGAATGGAAGGAGCTCTATGGCCCATTTAGCAATCCGGCCCGTCGCGTCGCGGTTGTTTATAATGTCGTTAAGAGGTACTTCGGAGGCTACCGTTATCGAACACTCTTTAAAGTAGTGTCGCAGCTTCGGGATGCCATGAACACGCGTATGCTATCTTTTGATAATGTGGCTACGGGACTTGCATGGAGTTAGGACGGTGGGCACATAATAAACCGGTTTTTGAAGGGAACCGGTGTCCGTCCGCTTCTCGTTCGACGACGAGCACCGGCGACAACTTGATGTGTTGCGGCGATATATAATAGCATTGGTTCGCCCGTTGAAGCGGCCAGACCAGATTTGTTGCCAATATGGCTTTTATTTCTTCGAGTCCGGCCGTGGCGGCATAAATCCACTCGAAGTGTTCGGTCTTGTGCCGGAGGAGGCGGTAAAGGGGTAACGCCTTTTCTCCCAAGCGGAAATAAAGCGGCTTAGAGCCGCTCGCATCGATCAATTTTTGTATTTGTTTGAGGTCTTTTGGAATATCCAATTGTGTGAGCTCGGATCTTGGCTGGGTTTGCTTCAATTCCTCTACGGACACAATGAAGCCAGGAGCTTTCCGCCGAACGCAAGACGCATTTTTCCGGATTGAGCTTAATGTCATATTTTCGGAGATTGTCGAATGTGAGCCTCAAGTCGTCTACTAGAGTTTCGACATGCTTGGATTTGACGACCACGTCATCTACATATGCTTCCAGCATTACGCCGATCTGGTTTGCCGGACATGTACGAATCATGCAGCGATATGTTGCTTGGCGTTTTTGAGCCGAAGGGCATTGTGTTGAAGCGAATGGGCGTATGGAGTGATGAATCTTTGTTCTTTGCTTGGTGCAGCTCCGCCATCTTGATTTGGTGGTAGCCGAGTACGCGTCGAGGAAGCACAATGAGTCGTGTCCTGCTGTAGCGTCAATAATTTGATCAATGCAAGGGAGGGGGAAGGGATCCTTTGGGCAAGCCTTATTAAGGTCTTTGAAATCAACACATAGGCGCCAGGATTTATCCTTCTTTGGTACCATCACCAGTTGCTAGCCAGTCCGGATGTTTTATATCTCCGATGAATCCGGCTTCCAGAAGTTTGGCTAGCTCCTCTCCCACTTTGTCTCTTGGGTTCGGAAAAGCGCCGAAGAGCCTGTTTGGTAGCTTGAATCCTTTTAGGATATTTAGTCATGCTTTCGGCCCGGCGGTGGGATTCTGGCATGTCTGAAGGGTGCCAGCAAAAATGCCGATTTTCTCGTAGAAATTCTCGTAGTCGCGGCATCTACATCGGGGTTTAATTGTGCCCCAATGGAGGCCGTCTTTGCGAGGTCCGTTGGGTGGACTTGGAATTTGACTATTTCATCCGCTGGTTTAAAAGAGGTGGACTTGGATCTTTATCAAGTATCACATCGTCCATGTTCACCGTGGGCGCATCGCGATGAGTTCCTCGGCCGCTAGGGCTTCGGATAGTGCCTCGAGGGCTAGTGCGGCTGTCTTGTTTTGGTAGCGGAGTGCTATGTTCAGATCACTAGCGAGAGTGATGATTCCGTTAGGTCCGGGCATTTTAAGCTTCATGTACCCATAGTGGGGTACAGCTTGAAAAATTGTGAATGCCTCTCGCCCTAATAAAGCGTGATATCCGCGAAATGTGACCTCTTCGGACCTGTAATTGTCCGGCGAGCCGAACACTACGTCCAGTGTGATTTTTCCTGTGCAACATGCTTCCCGGCTAGGGATTATTCCTCTAAAGGTTGTGCTGCTTCGCTCAATGCGGTTCGAGTCTATTTCCATTTTTCGGAGGGTTTCCTCGTAGATGAGGTTTAGTCCGCTGCCGCCATCCATGAGTACCTTAGTAAAGCGAAAGCCGTCCACTATCGGGCCGAGGACCAATGCGGCGGTGCTCGGGCTGTTCGAATTTAGGTTAAATCACTTTGGCATTAAAGGTAATAGCCGTGTCACTCCATGGATTTATTGTTGCTACTTGGTAGACTTCGGCAAGGTTGCGGAGTGTTCGTTTTCGCATGTTATTTGATGTTAAAGTCTTGAAGACTGTTAATACCGTACTGGTATTGCTGGGCTGGGATTCTGAGGCTAGAAGCTCTTCGCCACTTTTGGCCACCTGCCGTAGTATCCAACACGCTCGAAGGCTATGAGTTGGAGTGGCGCCCTCTGTGCTATGAATTTTGCAGGGTCCGTTTAGCCAACCCTCGATGACGGTTCCGTGCCCTTTAGGGGTTTTTGTTTTTGGTGTATAACCCAGGTGCTTGGTGATGATGCACCCTTTTATTCCGGACTAGGGTTGTATTCGGGGCCGGATTATCCCAAAATTTACTTTCGGTTTTCCAAGCACTCTCCATCGCACAGTACTTTTGTACTATGGTTGCCAAGTCAACAAAGTGTGTAATTTCGCGATGACTTATGGCGTTTAGGATTCCCTTGTCCGTGCAATTATTGCAGAAAAGTGAGATTGCGTCCTCCTCTCGGCAGTCCTTTATCCTGTCCATAACTGGGAGGAATCGGCTCGATAATGGTGTCTTATTTCAGCTAGCTCTTGCGAATTCGGGATAGATCGCTAGTGTTTGGGTGGGCGGGTGGAACTAGATTGAACCCGTCAATTTAAGACTCGAGGGCCGAAGTTTCTGAACTTGGAAGTTTGGATTTTTTAATGCTATCCAATGAATCCAACCCGCCGCCTGACTTTAAGTTCAGGGCTTGATCGATATCCGTCCCTCAGCGGGAATCCGGCATGGAGGGATCGGGAATCCGGACGTAGCTAGTCCTTAAGATAGAAAAAGAATCGCCGCGTTGCTCCTCCATCACAGCAACATGATGGTAGCCTGGGGAGAGTTGATCTCTCTCAGATCGGTTTTAGGCCCGATCCGGTCGTAGTCTGTGGCGACTCCCAGGGCGGCGATGCGATCCAAGAGCTCTGATATGGAGGAGAGCTCGAACGGATCTAACTACTCGGCAAGTTCCGAGTTAACGTGAAGATTGGTTTCGATGACCGAGAAGTCATCGTCGGTAGCGATGGCGAGCTGGCGGTCATAAGAAAACCACCTAGCCGGAGAGTGCGGCGGTGGCCAAGGCTCCTTTGGCGATAGTATCGTCTTTAAAGATGGGATGAGGCATCATTCACGGCGGCGAAAACGCGAAGGAACTCTCAATGAAAGCACCAATGTCGGTGTCAAAACCGGCGGATCTCGGGTAGGGGGTCCCGAACTGTGCGTCTAGGCGGATGGTAACAGGAGACAAGGGACACGATGTTTTACCCAGGTTCGGGCCCTCTCGATGGAGGTAATACCCTACTCACTGCTTGGTTAATATTGATGATATGGGTAGTACAAGAGTAGATCTACCACGAGATCAAGGAGGCTAAACCCTAGAAGCTAGCCTATGGTATGATTGTTGTTCGTCCTATGGACTAAAACCCTCCGGTTTATATAGACACCGGATAGGTTAGGGTTACACAGAGTCGATTACAATGGTAGGGATCTACATATCCGTATCGCCAAGCTTGCCTTCCACGCCAAGGAAAGTCCCATCCGGACACGGGACGAAGTCTTCAATCTTGTATCTTCATAGTCCAGGAGTCCGGCCAACGGTGATAGTTCAGCTATCCGGACACCCCCTGGTCCGGGACTCCCTCACTCAGATCCTGAGATAAGGCCTCGTCCACGGCCAATGGACCTCGCCTTCGAGGTTAGTTATACAGATCTAGTGTGCAGCCATCGATGATTACAATGCTAACAAGGAGTGGTGTTGCAGGCTGCTCTTCAGAGAGAGAGAGAGAAAGAGAGAGAATCCAGGCGCTTCTGCAGGAGAGGGACCGGCAGGTGGCGGAGAAGGAGTGGGAGTTGGAGTTGGAGGAGAGGACGACTAGGATGTTTGAGGAGCAGAGGGCATGGAATGACATGGCGAACCGGGGCATGTACGAGCTCCTCGTGGTAAGTTTCTGAAGGAAATATGCCCTAGAGAAAATAATAAATTTGTTATTTTATATTTCCTTATATCATGATAAATGTTTATTATTCATGCTAGAATTGTATTAACCGGAAACTTGATACATCTGTGGATACATAGACAAAACACTGTGTCCCTAGTAAGCCTCTACTAGACTAGCTCGTTAATCAAAGATGGTTAAGTTTCCTAACCATAGACATGTGTTGTCATTTGATGAATGGGATCACATCATAAGGAGAATGATGTGATGGACAAGACCCATCCGTTAGCATAGCATATTGATCGTTCAGTTTTATTGCTATTGCTTTCTTCATATGTCAAATACATATTCCTTCGACTATGAGATTATACAACTCCCGGATACCGGAGGAATGCCTTGTGTGCTACCAAACATGACAACATAACTGGGTGATTATAAATATGCTCTACAGGTATCTCCGAAGGTGTTTGTTGGGTTGGCATAGATCGAGATTAGGATTTGTCACTCCGAGTTTCGGAGAGGTATCTCTAGGCCTTCTCGGTAATACACATCATAAGAAGCCTTGCAAGCAAAGTGACTAATGAGTTAGTTGCAGAATGATGTATTATGGAATGAGTAAAGAGACTTGCCAGTAATGAGATTGAACTCGGTATGAAGATACCGACGATCGAATCTTGGGCAAGTAACATACCGATGGACAAAGGGAATTATGTATGTTGTCATAAGGTTCGACCGATAAAGATCTTCATAAAATATGTAGGAGCCAATATGGGCATCCAGGTTCCGCTATTGGTTATTGACCAAAGAGGTGTCTCAGTCATGTCTACATAGTTCTCGAACCCATAGGGTCCACATGCTTAACGTTCGTTGACGATATAGTACTATATGAGTTATGTATGTTGGTGACCAAATGTTATTCGGAGTCCCGGATGAGATCACGGACATGACGAGGAGCTCTGAAATGGTCCGGAGGTAAATATAGATATATAGGATGATATGGTTCGGCCAAGGGGTAAAGCCCACGGGTCTTTAGGTCGGTGCAAAAGGAGTTTTGCGGAGGCCAGGGGGCCAAACGCCAGAGACCCTGGGCCAGACGCCGAGGCCCATGACGTCTGGGCCAGACGCCAAGGATTGTGGCGTCTGGTCCTAGAAGTCCGAAAGAACTCTTCCTTGCGGGCAATACCAACTTTGAGGAGGATCTTTCTCCAAGTCACGACCCCAGGGCTCAACATATAAATAGAGGGGCATGGCTAGCACTGGGAACACATCAAGATACACCAAGCCATGTGCTGGCAACCCCGACCCTCTAGTTTATCCTCTGTTATAGTTTTTGTAGTGCTTGGCGAAGCCCTGCGGAGATTGTTCTTCACCAACACCGTCACCACGCCATCGTGTTGCCGAAACTCATCTACTACTTCGCCTCTCTTGCTGGATCGAGAAGGCGAGGACGTCATCGAGCTGAATGTGTGCTGAATGCGGAGATGCCGTACATTCGGTACTTGACCAGGATGGATCGTGAAGGTGTAAAACTACATCAACCGCGTTGATAAACACTTCCTCTTACGGTCTACGAGGGTACGTAGACACACTCTCCCCCTTGTTGCTATGCATCTCCTAGATAGATCTTGTGTGAGTGTAGGAATTTTTTTGAAATTGCATGCTATGTTTCCCAACAGTGGCATCCGAGCCAGGTCTATGCGTAGATGATATGCACGAGTAGAACACAAAGAGTTGTGGGCGGTGATCGTCATACTGCTTACCACCAATGTCTTAATTTGATTCGGCGGTATTGTTGGATGAAGCGGCCTGGACCAACCTTACATGACCACGTTCATGAGACTGGTTCCACCGACAGACATGCAACTAGTTTTGCATAAAGGTGGCTAGCGGGTGTCTGTTTCTCCTACTTTAGTTGAATCTATTTTGACTGCCGCCGATCCTTGTTGAAGGTTAAAACAACAAACTTCATAAATCACCGTTGTGGTTTTCGATGCGTAGGTAAGAACGGTTCTTGCTAGAAGCCCGTAGCAGCCACGTAAAACTTGCAACAACAAAGTAGAGGACGTCTAACTTGTTTTTGCAGGGCATGTTGTGATGTGATATGGTCAAGACATGACGTGATATACGTTATTGTATAAGATGATCATGTTTTGTAAAAGTTATCGGCAACCGGCAGGAGCCTTATGGTTGTCTCTTTATTGTATGAAATGCAAACACCATGTAATTGCTTTACTTCATCACTATGCGATGGCGATAGTTGCAGAAGCAATAGTTGGCGAGACGACCACGACGCTACGATGGAGATCAAGGTGTCGAGCCGGTGACAATGGAGATCATGACGATGCTTTGGAGATGGAGATCAAGAGCACAAGATAATGATGGCCATATCATGTCACATATTTTGATTGCATGTGATGTTTATCTTTTATGCATCTTATTTTGCTTAGTACGGCGGTAGCATTATAAGATGACCCCTTAACTAAATTTCAAGGTATAAGTGTTCTCCCAGAGTATGCACCGTTGCAACAGTTCGTCGTGTTGAGACACCAGATAATGATCGGGTGTGATAGACTCTATGTTCAAATACAATGGGTGCAAGACAGTTTTGCACATGCGGAATACTTGGGTTAAAATTGGCGAGCCTGGCATGTACAGACATGGCCTTAGAAACTAGAGACCAAAGGTCAAACATGAATCATATAGTAGATATTATCAACATAGAGATCACTTAGATGACTTGAGGGATGTCTATCTAAGTGGGAGTTCTTAAGTAATTTGATTAATTGAACTTAATTTATCATGAACTTTTTCCTGATAGTATTTGCAAATTATGTCATAGATCAATAGCTCGCGATGTAGCTCCCCGTTTATTTTTTATATGTTCCTAGAGAAAAATAAGTTGAAAGATGATAGTAGCAATGATGCAGACTTGGACCATGATCGAGGATTATCCTCATTCTTTGCCTGGAAGAATTATGTCCTTGATGCACCACTATGTGATAGACCTATTGCGAGGAGGCGGATCTGAGACGATATGAACGTTTTGCAAACTCGTAAAGATGACTACTTGATAGTTTAAGTGCACCATGCTTTACGGCTTAGAACCGGGACATCAAAAATGTTTTGAAACACCACGGAGCATATGAGATGTTCTGAGAGCTGAAATTGGTATTTCAAACTCATGCCCGTGTCGAGAGGTATGAGACCTTTGGCAAGTACTTTGCCTACAAGATGGAGGAGAATAGCTCAACTAGCGAGCATGTGCTCAGAATGTCTGGGGTACTACAATCGCTTGAATCAAGTGGGAGTTAATCTTCCAGATAAGATAGTGATTGACAGGATTCTCTAGTCACTATCACCAAGCTACTAGAACTTCGTGATGAACTATAATGTGCAAGGGATAACGAAAACGATTCCCGAGCTCTTCGTGATGCTGAAATCGGCGAAGGTAGAAATCAAGAAAGAGCATCAAGTGTTGTTGATTAAAAAGACCACTAGTTTCAAGAAAAAGGGCAAGGAAGGGAACTTGAAGAAGAATGGCAAGCAAGTTGCCGCTCCCGTGAAGAAGCCCAAAGCTGGACCTAAGCCTGAAACTGAGTGCTTCTACTGCAAAGGGAATGGTCACTAGAAGCGGAACTACCCCAAATACTTGGCAGATAGGAAGGGTGGCAAAATGAACAGAGGTATATTTGATATACATGTTATTAATGTGTACCTTACTAGTGTTCGTAGTAACCCCTGGGTATTTGATACCGGTTCAGTTGCTAAGATTAGTAACTCGAAACATGAGTTGCAGAATGAACAAAGACTAGTTAAGGGCGAGGTGACAATGTGTGTTGGAAGTGATTCCAAGGTTGATACGATCACCGTTGCACGCTCGCTCTACCTTCGGGATTAGTGTTGGACCTAAATAAATGTTATTTGGTGTTTGCGTTGAGCATGAATATGATTAGATCATGTTTATTGCAATACGGTTATTCATTTAAGTCAGAGAATAAATGTTGTTCTGTTTACATGAATAAAACCTTCTATGGTCATGCACCCAATATAATGGTTTACTGTATCTCGATCGTAGTGATACACATATTCATAATATTGATGCCAAAAGATGCAAAGTTGATAATGATAGTGCAAAATACTTGTAGCACCGCCGTTTAGGTCATATTGGTGTAAAGTGCATGAAGAAACTCCATGCAGATGGGCTTTTGGAATCACTTGATTATGAATCATTTGATACTTGCGAACCATGCCTCATGGGCAAGATGACTAAAACTCCGTTCTCCGGAACAATGGAGCGGGCTAATGACTTATTGGAAATAATACATACCGATGTATGTGGTCCGATGAGTATTGAAGCACGCGGCGTGTATCACTATTTTTTGACCTTCACAAATGATTTAAGCATATATGGGTATATCTACTTAATGAAACGCAAGTCTAAAACATTTGAAAAGTTCAAAGAATTTCAGAGTAAAGTGGAGAATCATTGTAATAAGATATTAAAGTTTCTACGATCTAATCGCGGAGGCAAATATCTGAGTTACGAGTTTGGCCTTCATATAAAACAATGTGAAATAGTTTCACAACTCACGCCACCTAGAACACCACAGCGTAATGGTGTGTCCGAATGTCATAACCGTACTTTATTAGATATGGTGCGTTCTATGATGTCTCTTACTGATTTGCCACTATCGTTTTGGGTTATGCATTAGAGACATCCGCATTCACATTAAATAGGGCACCGTCTAAATCCATTGAGACGACACCGTATGAACTGTGGTTTGGCAAGAAACCTTAGCTATCGTTTCTTAAAGTTTGGGGTTGCGACACTTATGTCAAAAGGCTTCAGCCTGATAAGCTCGAACCCAAATTGGAGAAGTGTGTCTTCATAGGTTACCCCAAGGAAACAATAGGGTACACCTTAAATCATAGATCCGAAGGCAAGATCTTTGTTGCCAAGAATGGAACATTTCTAGAGAAGAAGTTTCTCTCAAAAGAAGTGAGTGGGAGGAAAGTAGAACTTGATGAGGTAATTGTACCTTCTCTCAATTTGGAAAGTAGCACATCAGATAAATCCGTTCCCGTGATGCCTACACCAACTAGAGAGGAAGCTAATGATGATGATCATGAAACTTCAGATCAAGTTACTCTTGAGCCTCGTGGAGTCGACGAGCACGATCCGCACCAGTGGTATGGTAATCCTGTTCTGGAAGTCATGTTATTAGACCAAGGCGAACCTACGAAATATGAAGAAGCTATGATGAGCCCAGATTCCGACAGATGGCTTGAGGCTATGAAATCTGAGATAGGATCCATGTATGAGAACAAAGTGTGGACTTTGGTGGACTTGCCCGATGATCGGCAAGCCATTAAGAATACATGGATCTTCAAGAGGAAGACGGACGCTGATGGTAGTGTTGCTATCTACAAAGCTCGACTTGTCGCAAAAGGTTTTTCACATGTTCAAGGTGTTGACTACGATGAGATTTTCTCACTCGTAGCAATGCTTAAGTCTGTCCAAATCATGTTAGCAATTGCCGCATTTTATGAAATCTGGTAAATGGATGTCAAAGCGCATTCCTTAATGGGTTTCTTTAAGAAGAGTTGTATATGATGCAACCAAAAGGTTTTGTCGATCCTAAAGGTGCTAACAAAGTGTGCAAACTCCAGCGATCCATCTATGGACTGGTGTAAGCATCTCAGAGTTGGAATATACGCTTTTGATAAAGCGATCAAAGCATATGGTTTTTATCTGAGCTTATGGTGAAGCTTTGTATTTACAAGAAAGTGAGTGGGAGCTCGGTAGCATTTACGATATTATATGTGGATGACATATTATTGATTGGAAATGATGTAGAATTTCTAGATAGCATAAAAGGATATTTGAATAAGAATTTTTCAATGAAAGACCTCGGTGAAGCTGCTTACGTATTGGGCATCAAGATCTATAGAGATAGCTCAAGACGCTTGATAAGACTTTCAATGAGTACATACCTTAACAAGATTTTAAAGGAGTTCAAAATGGATCAATCAAAGAAGGAGTTCTTGCCTATATTGTAAGGTGTGAAGTTGAGTAAAGACTCAAAACCCGACCACGACAGAAGATAAAGAGATAATGAAAGTCATTCCCTATGCCTCAGCCATAGGTTCTATAAAGTATGCCATGTTGTGTACCAAACCTGTTGTGTACCTTGCCATAAGTTTGGCAAGGGGATACAATAGTGATCCAGGAGTAGATCACTGGACAACGGTCAAAATTTATCCTTAGTTACCTAAGAGGACTAAGGAAATATTTCTCAGTTATGGAGGTGATAAAAAGTTCGTCGTAAAGGGTTACGCTGATGCAAGCTTTGAAACCAACTGGGATGACTCCGTGTCTCAATCTGAATACATATTGATAGAGGGAGCAATTAGCTAGAGTAGCACCATGCAAAGCATTATAGACATAGAAATTTGCAAAATACATACGGACTTGAATGTAGCAGACCCATTGACTAAACTTCTCTCACAAGCAAAACATGATGACACCTTAGTACTCTTTGGGTGTTAACCACCTAACGATGTGAACTAGATTATTTTCTCTAGTAAATCCTTTGAGTGTTGGTCACATGGCGATGTGAACTATGGGTGTTAATCACACAAAGATGTGAAGCATTGGTGTTAAATCACATGGCGATGCGAACTAGATTATTGACTCTAGTGCAAGTGCGAGACTGAAGGAAATATGCCCTAGAGGCAATAATAAAGTTGTTATTTTATATTTCCTTATATCATGATAAATGTTTATTATTCATGCTAGAATTGTATTAATCGGAAACTTGATACATGTGTGAATACATAGAAAAAACACCGTGTCCCTAGTAAGCCACTACTAGACAAGCTCGTTAATCAAACATGGTTAAGTTTCCTAACCATAGACATGTGTTGTCATTTGATGAATGGGATCGCATCATTAGGAGAATGATGTGATGGACAAGACCCATCCGTTATCATAGCATATTGATCGTTCAGTTTTATTGCTATTGCTTTCTTCATATGTCAAATACATATTCCTTCGACTATGAGATTATGCAACTCCCGGATACCGGAGGTATGCCTTGTGTGCTATCAAACGTCACAATGTAACTGGGTGATTATAAAGATGCTCTACAGGTAACTCCGAAGGTGTTTGTTGGGTTGGCATAGATGAGATTAGGATTTGTCACTACGAGTTTCGGAGAGGTATCTCTGGGCCCTCTCGGTAATACACATCATAAGAAGCCTTGCAAGCAAAGTGACTAATGAGTTAGTTGCAGAATGATGTATTACGGAATGAGTAAAGAGACTTGCCGATGCTTGAGATTGAACTAGGTATGAAGATACCGACGATCGAATCTCGGGCAAGTAACATACCAATGGACAAAGGGAATTACGTATGTTGTCATAAGGTTAGACCGCTAAATATCTTTGTAATATGTAGGAGCCAATATGGGCATCCAAGTTCCGCTATTGGTTATTGACCAGAGAGGTGTCTCAGTCATGTCTACATAGTTCTCGAACCCGTAGGGTCCGCACGCTTAACGTCGTTGATGATATAGTACTATATGAGTTATGTATGTTGGTGACTGAATGTTGTTTGGAGTCCCGGATGAGATCACGGACATGACGAGGAGCTCCGGAATAGTCCGGAGGTAATGATTGATATATAGAATGATATGGTTCGGCCAAGGGGTAAAGCCCACGAGGCTTTAGGTCGGTGCAAAAAGAGTTTTGCAGAGGTCAGGGGGCCAAACGCCGAAGACCCTAGTGTCGGCCCGGGGCGGGCAGCTGAATATGGCGTCTAGTCACGGAAGTCCGAGAAGGGCTCTTCCTTGCAGGCAAACCGACTTTGAGGAGGCTCTTTCTCCAAATTCTGACCCGAGGGCTCAACATATAAATAGAGGGCATGGCTAGCACCTGGAACACATCAAGATACACCAAGCCGTGTGCCGGCAACCGTGCGCCGGCAATCCCGACCTCTAGTTTATCCTCCGTCATAGTTTCTTCAGTGCTTGGTGAAGCCCTGCGGAGATTGTTCTTCACCAACACCGTCACCACGCCGTCGTGCTGCCTGAACTCATCTACTACTTTGCCTCTCTTGCTGGATCGAGAAGGCAAGGACGTCATCGAGCTGAACGTGTGCTGAACACGGAGGTGTTGTACGTTTGGTACTTGATCGCGACGGATCGTGAAGGTGTACGACTACATCAACCGCGTTGATAAATGCTTCCGCTTATGGTCTACAATGGTGCATAGACACACTCTCCCCCTCGTTTCTATGCATCTCCTAGATAGATCTTGCGTGAGCATAGGATTTTTTTTGAAATTGCATGCTATATTTCCCAACAGTTTCTTCCGCATATTAGCCAAATCATGCACTTAATGTTTGTTTCATTACAAACTAATTTGGTGACTTCGTCTAAACCAAATGTGCGATGCATGCGAGAAGGCCGGTTAGACCCCTCCGCCGATGCCAGTCATTGCTCCGGGGACCACGGTGAGTTTCATTTGAATGGTCATTAGTTACTAGTCTTAACATGTGAGTGTCATCTGATACGCCTCCATCATATCTACTTTTCCAAACTCTTTTGCCCTTGTTTTGGACTCTAATTTGCATGATTTGAATGGAACTAACACAGGTAGCGTTGTTTTATTGAGAATTGCCATGGTGTTATTTTTGTGCAGAAATAGAAGTTCTCGGAATGACCTGAAACTTCACGGAGAATACTTTTAGAATTAATAAATAATATTGGCGAAAGAATCAACCAGAGGGGACCCACCAGGCGACCACAAGGGTGGGGGCGCGCCCCCCTTGCTTGTGGGTCCAATAAAGCTCCACCGAACTCAACTCCAACTCCATATATACACGTTCAGGAGAAAAAATCACAAAGAAGGATTCATCGCATTTTACGATACGAAGCCGCCGCCACCTCCTGTTCTTCCTCGGGAGACCAGATCTGGAGTCCGTTCGGGGTTCCGGAGAGGGGAAATCTTCGCCGTTGTCATCATCAACCATCCTCCATCACCATTTTCATGATGCTCAACGCTGTGCGTGAGTAATTCCATCATAGGCTTGTTAGACGGTGATGGGTTGGATGAGATTTATCATGTAATCGAGTTAGTTTTGTTAGGGTTTGATCCCTAGTATCCACTCTGTTCTGAAATTGATGTTGCTATGACTTTGCTATGCTTAATGCTTGTCACTAGGGCCCGAGTGCCATGATTTTAGATCTGAACCTATTATGTTTTCATGAATATATTTGTGTTCTTGATCCTATCTTGCAAGTTATAGTCACCTTCTCGTGTTATGATCCGGCAACCCAGGCGACACTAGTCGGGACACTTCCAGTGATGACCGTAGTTTGAGGAGTTCATGTATTCACTAAGTGCTAATGCTTTGTTACGGTTCTCTATTAAAGGAGGCCTTAATATCCCTTAGTTTCCATTAGGACCCGCGGCCCTTACGGGAGGGTAGGACAAAGATGTCATGCAAGTTCTTTTCCATAAGCACGTATGACTATATCCGAATACATGCCTACATTATATTGATGAATTGGAGCTATACATGTCACCCTAGGTTATAAGCATTGCATCTTTGAATGCCATCCGACATAATTATTCATCACCGATCCATTGCATATGAGCTTTTCACATATTGATCTTTGCTTAGTTACTTTTCCGTTGCCACTATTACTATTGCTACAAAACTGCTACTGTTACTTTTGCCACCATTATTGTTACTTCCATACTACTTTGCTACTAAATACTTTCTTTGTAGATATTAAGTCTTTCAGGTTGAATTGACAATCAGCTGCTAATACTTGAGAATATTCTTTGGCTCCCCTTGTGTCAAATCAACAAATTTGGGTTGAATACTCTACCCTCAAAAACTGTTGTGATACCCTATACTTGTGGGTTATCATCATCATGCTAACGAGACATTGCAAATGATCTTTGGTGCAGTGTAACTCCAGACAAGCATCGCATGATCCTTCTCTAGGTGGTACCAGCACGAGCAACCCCGGTGCTTCACCTCCGTGACGACGGTAAGTTGTCTCTAGTGTTTTGCTTAACAAATGCATAATGACCTATATTTAGCTTTATTTCCTCCAATATTCTTACCATAATGACCTAAGTTAGCTCTAATAGGTAAGTTAGCTCTAATATACTTAGTTACCTTGGTTAGCTCAATAATGACATATACTTAGCTTACTTATGTCAAAAATGGCATAATTGGCTTAATTAGGTAAAAAATGGCATAATAACCTTCATAAACTCATAAATGTCATATACTTAGCTTATTTCCTCCAAAATGACATAATAAGCTTACTTAGCTCCAAAATGATCCATTTTACCTAAGTTAGCTATAAAATGACCTATACTTAGCTTTGTTTCCTCCAAAATGCTTACCATAATGACCTAAGTTAGCTCTAATATGCTTAGTTACCAAGGTTAGCTCAATAATGACATATACTTAGCTTACTTATGTCAAAAATGGCATAATTAAGCTTACTTAGGTCAAAAATGGCATAATAACCTTGGTAACCTCATAAATATCATATACTTAGCTTATTTCCCTCCAAAATGACATAATAAACACTTAGCTCCAAAATGATCCATTTTGCTTAAGTTTGCTCCAAAATGACCTAAGTCGGCTCTAATATGCAAGTTAGTTCTAATATGCTTAGGACCTAGGTTAGCTCAATAATGACTTATACTTAGCTTACATGTGACAAAAATGGCATAATATGCTTAGTTAACTCAAAAATGGCATAATTACCTAGGTTAGCTCAAAATGACCTATACTTAGCTTATTTAGTTCATTTATGACATAATTAGCTTACTTACCTCATAAATGGAATGATAACCTTGGTAAGATCATAATGTCATATACTTAGCTTACTTAGGTAAAAAATGGCATGATAACCTTGGTACGCTCAGAAATGTCATATACTTAGCTTACTTAGCTCATAAATGGCATGATAACCTTCATAAGCACATAAATGTCATATAATTCTTCTTCTTCTTCTTCTTCTTCTTCTTCTTCTTCTTCTTCTTCTTCTTCTTCTTCTTCTTCTTCTTCTTCTTCTTCTTCTTCTTCTTCTTCTTCTTCTTCTTCTTCTTCTTCTTCTTCTTCTTCTTCTTCTTCTTCTTCTTCTTCTTCTTCTTCTTCTTCTTCTTCTTCTTCTTCTTCTTCTTCTTCTTCTTCTTCTTCTTCTTCTTCTTCTTCTTCTTCTTCTTCTTCTTCTTCTTCTTCTTCTTCTTCTTCTTCTTCTTCTTCTTCTTCTTCTTCTTCTTCTTCTTCTTCTTCTTCTTCTTCTTCTTCTTCTTCTTCTTCTTCTTCTTCTTCTTCTTCTTCTTCTTCTTCTTCTTCTTCTTCTTCTTCTTCTTCTTCTTCTTCTTCTTCTTCTTCTTCTTCTTCTTCTTCTTCTTCTTCTTCTTCTTCTTCTTCTTCTTCTTCTTCTTCTTCTTCTTCTTCTTCTTCTTCTTCTTCTTCTTCTTCTTCTTCTTCTTCTTCTTCTTCTTCTTCTTCTTCTTCTTCTTCTTCTTCTTCTTCTTCTTCTTCTTCTTCTTCTTCTTCTTCTTCTTCTTCTTCTTCTTCTTCTTCTTCTTCTTCTTCTTCTTCTTCTTCTTCTTCTTCTTCTTCTTCTTCTTCTTCTTCTTCTTCTTCTTCTTCTTCTTCTTCTTCTTCTTCTTCTTCTTCTTCTTCTTCTTATTTCTTCTTCTTCTTCTTCTTCTTCTTCTTCTTCTTCTTCTTCTTCTTCTTCTTCTTCTTCTTCTTCTTCTTCTTCTTCTTCTTCTTCTTCTTCTTCTTCTTCTTCTTCTTCTTCTTCTTCTTCTTCTTCTTCTTCTTCTTCTTCTTCTTCTTCTTCTTCTTCTTCTTCTTCTTCTTCTTCTTCTTCTTCTTCTTCTTCTTCTTCTTCTTCTTCTTCTTCTTCTTCTTCTTCTTCTTCTTCTTCTTCTTCTTCTTCTTCTTCTTCTTCTTCTTCTTCTTCTTCTTCTTCTTCTTCTTCTTCTTCTTCTTCTTCTTCTTCTTCTTCTTCTTCTTCTTCTTCTTCTTCTTCTTCTTCTTCTTCTTCTTCTTCTTCTTCTTCTTCTTCTTCTTCTTCTTCTTCTTCTTCTTCTTCTTCTTCTTCTTCTTCTTCTTCTTCTTCTTCTTCTTCTTCTTCTTCTTCTTCTTCTTCTTCTTCTTCTTCTTCTTCTTCTTCTTCTTCTTCTTCTTCTTCTTCTTCTTCTTCTTCTTCTTCTTCTTCTTCTTCTTCTTCTTCTTCTTCTTCTTCTTCTTCTTCTTCTTCTTCTTCTTCTTCTTCTTCTTCTTCTTCTTCTTCTTCTTCTTCTTCTTCTTCTTCTTCTTCTTCTTCTTCTTCTTCTTCTTCTTCTTCTTCTTCTTCTTCTTCTTCTTCTTCTTCTTCTTCTTCTTCTTCTTCTTCTTCTTCTTCTTCTTCTTCTTCTTCTTCTTCTTCTTCTTCTTCTTCTTCTTCTTCTTCTTCTTCTTCTTCTTCTTCTTCTTCTTCTTCTTCTTCTTCTTCTTCTTCTTCTTCTTCTTCTTCTTCTTCTTCTTCTTCTTCTTCTTCTTCTTCTTCTTCTTCTTCTTCTTCTTCTTCTTCTTCTTCTTCTTCTTCTTCTTCTTCTTCTTCTTCTTCTTCTTCTTCTTCTTCTTCTTCTTCTTCTTCTTCTTCTTCTTCTTCTTCTTCTTCTTCTTCTTCTTCTTCTTCTTCTTCTTCTTCTTCGTCTTCTTCTTCTTCTTCTTCTTCTAGTCTTCTTATTCTTATTCTTCTTCTTCTTCTTCTTCTTCTTCTTCTTCTTCTTCTTCTTCTTCTTCTAGTCTTCTTGTTCTAGTCTTCTTCTTCTTCTTCTTCTTCTTCTTCTTCTTCTTCTTCTTCTTCTTCTTCTTCTTCTTCTTCTTCTTCTTCTTCTTCTTCTGATTCTTCTTCTTCTTGTTCTTCTTCTTCTTCTTCTTCTTCTTCTTCTTCTTCTTCTTCTTCTTCTTCTTCTTCTTCTTCTTCTTCTTCTTCTTCTTCTTCTTCTTCTTCTTCTTCTTCTTCTTCTTCTTCTTCTTCTTCTTCTTCTTCTTCTTCTTCTTCTTCTTCTTCTTCTTCTTCTTCTTCTTCTTCTTCTTCTTCTTCTTCTTCTACTCTTCTTCTTCTAGTCTTCTTCTTCTAGTCTTCTTCTTCTTCTTCTAGTCTTCTTCTTCTTCTTCTTCTTCTTCTTCTTCTTCTTCTTCTTCTTCTTCTTCTTCTTCTTCTTCTTCTTCTTCTTCTTCTTCTTCTTCTTCTAGTCTTCTTCTTCTAGTCTTCTTCTTCTTCTTCTTCTTCTTCTTCTTCTTCTTCTTCTTCTTCTTCTTCTTCTTCTTCTTCTTCTTCTTCTTCTAGTCTTCTTCTAACTTTCTTATTTCCCATTTTGCAGATTTCATTCACTTCACGGAAGCTTGCATTGATGGAGTGCTTGTTTTTACTTTCTGTTTTGATTTTGTATCGATGAACAATGTGGAACCTGCTATATGGATGAAACTATTGTAATATGGATGAAACTTATGTGTTGGATATCTCATATATTTGTTGTGAAACTTTCCCCGTGATATACATATATATATATATATATATATATATATATATATATATACATCTGGGCTATTCTGTTACGCGTAACAGAATATTATTCTGTTACCCTTTTTGAACTGACGGTTTCAGGTGGTTGTACTGGTGTTTTCGAAGCGGTTGAACTGATGCTTTCAGTTATGTTTAAAAGATCGTCTTCTTTAGTTAAAAAACTTTTTGTAATTTTTTTATCGGAACGGGTCGTGTAATATATCGTTGGAAAGCTCTTGACAACCATATTTCAAGTATATTGAACATTTTTGCAAAATCATTATGGTTTAAGAGCAGTTTTGGAAAAACAGTTTTTTTCAAAACTGAAAACGTGAATCGTATTTTGGACTCAATTTTAAATGGTTTGTCGGAAAGCTGGTGAAAATCCGCATCTTCCATATATGTATTGTTTTTTCTAATTCTAATGATTTAAAAGTAATTTGAAAAACGATGAAATTCTGGGCGAAACATATTTTTGTGATTTTTTGCAAACGGTTTGTCGGATTGACGCAAATGATACGGCGTTGGATAACTATGGAAAATGCGCAACTTATGCATATAGAAATGTGTTTCTAATTCCTTACGGTTTAAACACAAATTCAAATACGGTTAAAATTGGTTTTGAACGCGGTTTTTTTAAAAAGTTTGTCGAAATGAGGCAAATAATATACCGTTGGATAGCTATCAAAAATGCGAAACTTAGTCATGTTGGACGTTTTCTCTACTTCGCAACCATTTAAGAGTAATCTTGAATAAGGCATGACGGATCCTGCTGTTTTCTCGTCTGAAAAACATAGTAGTCGTACTGATATATGTGTATGTTTGTACTGAGCTATTTTTTTTAACTAAACATTTTTTTACAACGATGTTCTGGACTTCTCTTATTTTACGACTTGTACTTTTACCATTTGAATTGCATGGGGTTCCTTTTTGCTTGAATTTTTACAATTTGAATGTCTTCATTTCTTTTATTCCGAACGGACCACCATTTTTAACTTGTACTGATCAATATTTTTAATTAAACCATTTTTCTTTGTAGAATGGACCACCGTTTTTGTTTGTACGGATCTGTTGTAGAACTTGGATGTCAACGTCATAGAATTACACTTTGGACGGATCACCTTCTTCCATCTGGACTGACCACAAAACATGCATCAGGAAACTCACAAAAACAAGGACGATTACAACGAGATCGACGAGAATGTATGAACCATACCATTTTTAGCTCAATAAATACTATACACAGAACAAGCAGAACTTATTAAACAAGATGTTTTTGAAGTTTCTCACATTAACACTTTTTATAATACAAAACTGAATGGTTCACTTTTACCTCCTCTCTTTTAAAGTATTACAAACTGATGAACTAAAATAAAATGGTGAGCACAGTGCATTTTTGTACCACAGTTGGTAATAGGGGCACAATCCATGTGAATTTGTACAAAAGGTAAGTAACACTAAAAATGGATTGTTGGTGTTTTTATAGAGTTTGTAGTACCATCACAATCAAAGTTCGTACTGACATAAGCTCTGGTCGTGCTCCGGCCAGAAAAAGATACATAAGTACACTGCGGCCAAAGTATTACAAACTGACAAACATAATCAGCCACCTCGCTAGAACAGAGCATCTCAGACGCCTCTACTCATGTTGCTTTTCCTTGTGCAAGAGGCTATTGACGGAGCACACAGTGATGCAGGTGGCCATGGTAGCGACACAGGCAGTGTGACGCAGGTCTCCGAACTGATGGTCGCGATGAACTCGGCCACCCTAAAGCCACGGGGTTGGACTGAGCATGGCACTGAAGTTGAGTAGAACATTTAGGAATTAGGATAATTAGGAAACAACAAACAAGTTAAGAAACCATGAAGTGAAATGAGTTATAGAAGGCAGTATGCATTTTTCTCACTAAAACAAACTTCTGTACGTGCATACAACTCTTTTTTAACTTGGACGGCACCTAGTGCTCAACTTGGACGATGACCAGTGCTCAACTCGAACGGAGGAGGTCGTCGTTGCTTTTTAACCATGAATGCTTCTAAAGACACTGAGAGTTGCTTCAAAACTGCTTTATACTTTTTAACATGAGGGTTCTCTCAAGCTGGGCCAAGAAGCAATGCATACATCTTATTTTTATTCTGCAAGAACGAAACACTCCAACAATTAACAACTTATCTATCAGTACATGCAGAACAATTTCAGTTTTGAGAACAAACTTCCATTGATGTGTTAAACTCTAAAATCTGTATAGAGGACAGGATGGGTATGGGGTACTTAGAAAATCTTGGCACGCTTTTACCATGAGGCACCTTCTCCCTTATGTTGAATAGAAGAATGTAGATAAAGAAACAATTCAATTTTTTTCTAAAATAAGAATTGAACTGAACAAAAATTAGATATTGAACTAAACTAAAATAAGAAACTAGACTAAATTAAAATAAGAAATGAAACTTAACAAGAATTTGAAATTGAACTGAAATAAAATAAGAGCTTTTCTTGCATATCCCGACTTAAACTTTTCTCCTAGTGAATTTTTTGTTGATATTTTTGTGTTCTTTATTTTCTACGTTCTTGCCTCTGAAATTTCTCATAGTGCAAAATTTGTATGCCATGATTAAAACAGAGAGGTATACGTGAACTTTGTAGCATTGGAGATCTGAACTTATGTACGTATCACATTTGAGCTTCAATAACCTTTTCCGTAGATCCAAAACAAAAAAAAAACAAAAAATACAACCACATGGACCAACACATTTGGAGGGAAAAACTATAGACATACATCATGGGGTAGCAAATAATATGAACTCCAGGCACAACATTTTTGTAACTTCTTTTTGTATCTCGCAAACTGGAAATAAGAGAAAGCAAATTAGAACACAAAGTAAGAAGAAAGCAGAGCACCAGTGCTTGTGCGGCATGGATCCGTCAACCCTTTTGCATCCTAGTTCCAGTCAGCATGAGCTAGCGCCTCCTGGATCAAGCTGCAGTAGTGCAACACAACGCATCAGAGAGATAAAAAGGTGAGTAGCAGCATGTACAGGAAGGGGAGAAACCAACTATAGCACACGAGCATCCACGGGCAGAGAGAGATGCAGCAACGGCTGGACAAGAGCGTTGTCAGTGGAGGGATGGTAGCCTGCTTTGTCGGGCAAAGACGCTGGCCCTCACCGTCAGGCACCGGAGACGTGGCGCGGCAGTGCTCGGGTGTCCCGGAGCAACGCGACACGGGTTGGCGGGCTAGGCGTCGGGGTGGCGACCGCGACGACTGTACTAGCAGACTGAATAAGAAGTTCAGAACTGGGAGCAAAGACTGTTGGAAACATGTTTACAATTTTACATTATATGATAAAAAACAAACTTAAAGTACCATGCTAAAAATTCAAAATCTTCAGAGTTGGGTACCTATAACTGAACCGACAGCCCATTTTTCTTGCAATGGAGTACCACAATACTAACTCGTGGCCTGACTGTAATCAAATACTAGAACCCATGGACTACGCATAACCACAAGAACTTGTTTGTGCTATATGAAGAAGATGAAACACAAAGGAAATCAGACTCATCACAGGGAAGTAGATGAACCGAAAAGCATACAAAATATGAACTTGTGCATCTTGTTTTTTGCTGCAACCTACAAAACAGGAACAAATATGAGAGAGGAGGTTTTGTCAAGCAGAACTTACGAGGTCTAGCATTCAAACTTTTAAATGTTCGTGCTACCGAAAAGAGAGAATAGGAGCATGCCTGGACCAGATCAGCGGCTTCCTCTCATACGCCACAAGGGAAACACATACACACACACACACGAACTGACCAGAATACACAACACGTCAGGCTAGATATATAAACTAATTACTTGTCTTTCTTGACAATGAACTGATAAGAATACACAACATGGCCGGCTAGCCACGAGCTTCTTGAAGAACTCCCCTAATGCAGGTTTTTGGTTTTTTGTGGTATTTCGGTGTTCACGTTCTTTTCTGAACTCCCTGTCTTCTTGACTATGAACTTACTATGTAGAAGGATGCTCGCGTGCTTTTCTTAACCATAGAGGTAGCTTCAGAAAGTTAATTTGGTGGTGCACAAGACCAACTCCAATGGCGACTGAATGCAAAATAAATTGGTTCTTTCTTGCACCCATCTCCTATCAAAGGAACATCACACTCCTATGGTAGTAATACATGAACTCCCCGAGGACACAAATTCTTAGATTAGCACCTAAAGTACAGATCACACACGAAAATTGCTCTAAGTGGAGAAATGATCACACACGAAAAATGATAATTGCAAGGAAACCTTTATCTGTAAAAAGCTCTCTGAATACCTTACTGAACTAGCTGTATTGAACTTGCAAACGTTCATTTTTGCACTTATCCAAAATGTTTGAAAGGATCAGGTTGTTTGACATTATTTTGAACACACCTTTTCATCTCCACTGTATGGTATTCATGTGTGCTATCCTCTCATAGGTATTTACACAAACAGGAGGTGTGCTATGAAGATCAATGGTACTGTGAGAGAGTGAAATCAGAACTGAAGCTCGTTACAAATTCTTGACAAAAAGGACCAGCAGATAACCATTAGTCCATTACTCACAACAAACAAAACTCGCCCCATACATAGCAATTTCATAAATCTGCACACACCTTGGGGATTCCACTGGACCTAGTCACTGAATCAACTATGACAGATTTCTCTGAACCTTGCGAGTTGTGCTCTCTGTTCTTGGCATGAGTGGTCGGAGCAGTAGCAGAATTCGGTGCCAGCTGATGGATGCAAGTCTTGCAGTTCGAAGAGCCACTATGTGCCACTGCAGTACTCCGCGACGACCATACCAACAACACGGCCGAGTACGCCACACTAACGACCCCTGCCCGAGGTGCTTCCCCATGGAGAAGGAGCTGACAAAGAGAATTGCAACCATGGCAAAGTTCAATCCTGCTTGAGAGAACAGGTCAACTGCAATACATAAAGCAGATCGCCAAGCCGGCCATCAGCGCTTGCCCATGTCACCCAGCAGCCCGTTTCTTGCACGTATCTGCCCCATATCGCATCGCCGGAGTGGGAAGATGCATAGGTCCAGCCATACAGAGAGGGAGAGCTCCAACAACGTCCCATGGAGGGACCTGAGAGGAGGGTGACAGGGTGTATGGAGTCGGCGCGGGGGAGTTCTCTGGTGGGAATCAGGAGGACGGCGGCTGGGCGCGAGGAGGAAGGCGACCGGAGCGGGGGAGGAAGGCGACCGGAGCAGGGGAGGAAGGCGGCCGACGCGGGGGAGGGACGCGGTCGGCGTGGGAGAGGCAAGCGGCCGGCGCACGAGGGTGGGAGGTGGCCGGCGCGGAGGAGGGTGGCGGCCGGCGCACAGGGAGGGCGGCGGCCGGCGCACGAGGGTGGGAGGCGGCCGGCGCGGAGGAGGGTGGCCGCCGGCGCACGGAGGTGGGAGGCGGCCGGCGCACGGTGGTGGGAGGCGGCCGGCGCGGGGGAGGGTGGCCGCCGGCGCACGGAGGTGGGAGGCGACCGGCGCGGGAGAGGGTGGCGGCCGGCGCGGTCGGGCAGAGGGGCGGCGGCTGGGCGGAGGGGCCGGCAGCGCGCTGGGCCATAGGGAACGACGGCGCGTGCGCTGGGCTCTTTTCTCGATTCGTTGCGCATCGCGTCTATATAGGTCAGGGGTAACATAATAATATTCTGTTATGGGTAACAGTCCAGCCATATATATATATATATGCTATGAAAATGCTTGGATATAAGAAAAAACAGAATAAAAAGAGATAATGCAGTCTCTTTGCTGTCTGCCACAGACGACAAAGTGGCCATGTGGCAGCAACCTATGCAACCTGGGAACTAACTCACTTGGTCACTTTGCCATCTATGGCTGACGACAAAGGATGGTGTGGTTTGCCTTCTGTGATAGACGGCAAAGAGCAGGGGTTCGTCGTCTGTGGCAGATTACAAAAGAGCGGGGAGGAGCGACGAGTCTACTGATGTCAGATGGCATACGGCAAATGGGAGGGCATGTTTGCCATCAGCTGGCAGACGGGAAAGTGGCTAACATCCATTCTTTGTCGTCCACTTTGTTTGCCATCTGCTTGCCTAGGAAAGCTGACGGCAAATGTCTTTGCTGTCCGTTGTGCCAAAACAGACGGCAAATCAGCTCATTACCGTAACTTACAGTGCCGGACATGCTTGCCGTCTACGGCCGACGGCAAAGACATTTGCTGTCAGCTTTATGGTCCTTTGTCGTCTACCATGGAAGACGGCAAATTAGTTGATTCCTGTAGTGTATTGTGCAAAAAAAAATCAACATTTTATCACATTGACTTTTCTCGGGAATTTTTGCAATAATGGCAAAGTTTTTGTTTTGAAACAGCAACGCATTTACTTGCAAAATAAGCATGGTGAAGGCCATCCTTGCCACTTTTGTTGACATAAAAGATGCAAAACATTATCTAAATAACAGCAAGCAAATCCTAACAAAATAAATTGACTTTCCAAGAAAAACTCATATCATGTGACGAATGAAAATATAGCTCCAAGTGAGGTTACTGATAATGTTGAAGACGAAAGAGGGGATGCCTTTCGGGGCATCCCAAGCTTAGTTGCTTGAATATTCCTTGAATATTACCTTGGGGCACCTTGGGCATCCGCAAGCTTAGGGTCTTGTCACTCCTTATTCTCCTCATACCGATATCTTACCCAAAACATGAAAACTTCAATCACACAAAACTTAACAGAACTTCGTGAGATATGTTAGTATGATAAAGAGCAAATCATTCAATTTGGTAGTGTCAAGAGAAGATTCATAATTGTTCTTACACAATGCCTACTGTACTCTATCATTTCCACAATTTATATTGAGCAATATAATCCATACAAACTAGGAAACAAGCAAACTATGCATTGAAAACAGAATCTGTCAAAAACATAACAGCCTGTAATGATCTGGACAATGACCATACTTCTGCAACTCTAAAAATTCTGAAAAATTAGGAAACCGTAGGTAACTTGTATATCAATCGTATTTAAATATTTCAGATCAAAATCACCTTCCAGTAAATTTGATAAATTCCTGGACTGGACGCAAAAGTTTCTGTTTTTGCACAGAATCAAGTCAACTATCATCCACACTATCCCAAAGGCATTACTTGGCACTTTATTGAAACAAAAGCTATAAAAATTATTAATACAATAGCTTAATCATGTAAACACACAAAAACAGTAGGTAAAAGTGTTGGGTTGTCTCCCAACAAGCGCTTTTCTTTAATGCCTTTTAGCTAGGCGTGATGATTTCAATGATGCTCGCATAAAAGTAAAGAATTGAAACACAAAGAGAGCATATTGAATCACATGGCAAAAACATTTAAGCCTAGCATACTTCCTATGCATAGGGGTTTTGTGAGCAAACAAATTATGGCAGCAAGAATCAACTAGCATAGGAAAGTAAAACAAACAATACTTCAGAACTTTCAACACATGGAGAGGAAACTTGATATTTTTGAGATATGTAAAAGCATATGTCCCTCTCTCATAATAATTTTGAGTAGCATCATGAATGAATTAGAAAATATAACTTTCACATAAAGCATTATTTTCATGATCCAAAGCATAGAATTTTTATTACTCCCCACATAAGCAAATTTCTTCTCATCCATAATAGTGGGAGCAAACTCAAAAAATTGTTGGGGAACGCAGTAATTTCAAAAATTTTCCTACGATCACGCAAGACCATGGTGATGGCATAGCAACGAGAGGGAAGAGTGTCCGTCCACGTACCCTCGTAGACCGAAAGCGGAAGCGGTTGATGTAGTCGTACGTCTTCACGATCCGACCGATCCAAGCACCGAACGTACGGCACCTCCGAGTTCTCGCACATCGCTCAAATTTCGATGACGATCCCGGACTCGATCCAAAGAAAGTGTCGGGATGAGTTCCGTCAAGACGGCGTGGTGACGATGTTGATGCTCCACCGACGCAGGGCTTCGCCTAAGCTCATGACGATATGACTTCTCCGGCGCGAGGGCTTCGCCTAAGCTCCATGACGATATGACCGAAGTGGAATATGGTGGAAGGGGCACCGCACACGGCTAAGGAAAGATCCGTGAGATCAACTTGTGTGTTATGGGGTGCCCCCGCCTGTGATATAAAGGAGCCAAGGGGAGGTGGCGGCCCAAGGGAGGCGCGCAAGGAGTCCTACTCCCTCCGGGAGTAGGACTCCCTCCAATCCTAGTTGGATTAGGATTCCGGGAGGAAGAGAGAGAGGGCGGCCCACATTTCCTAGTCCTAATAGGACTAGGGAAGAAGCGTAGCGCCACCTAGGGCTGCCCTTCTCCTTTCCTCCAAGGCCCACTATGGGCCCATGTAGTTCCGGGGGGTTCGGTAACCTCCGGTACTCGATAAATTCGATTTCACTCGGAACCTTTCCGATGTCCAAATGTAGGCTTCCAATATATCAATCTTTATGTCTCGACCATTT
Organism: Aegilops bicornis; assembly: GCA_021605145.1. Lineage (NCBI taxonomy): Eukaryota > Viridiplantae > Streptophyta > Magnoliopsida > Poales > Poaceae > Aegilops > Aegilops bicornis. The sequence continues at coordinate 444,896,855 of CM038674.1, read as the reverse complement.
AGAGACTCCTCGTCATGTCCGTGATCACATCCGGACTCGAACAAACTTCTGCATCAATACTTATAAACTCATAATGAACTGTCATCGAAGCGTTAAGCGTGCGGACCCTACGGGTTCGAGAACTATGTAGACATGACCTAGAACCATTCTCGGTCAATAACCAATAGCGGAACTTGGATGCCCATATTGGTTCCTACATATTCTACGAAGATCTTTATCGGTCAAACCGCATAACGACATACGTTGTTCCCTTTGTCATCGGTATGTTACTTACCCGAGATTCGATCGTCGGTATCCAATACCTAGTTCAATCTCGTTACAGGTAAGTCTCTTTACTCGTTCCGTAATACATCATCTCACAACTAACTCATTAGTTGTAATGCTTGCAAGGCTTAAGTGATGTGTATTACCGAGAAGGCCTAGAGATACCTCTCCGACTATCGGTGTGACAAAAGCTAATCTCAAATACGCCAACCCAACAAGTACCTTTGGAGACACACCTGTAGTACTCCTTTATAATCACCCGATTACGTTGTGACGTTTGGTAGTACCCAAAGTGTTCCTCCGGTAAACGGAGTTGCATAATCTCATAGTTATAGGAACATGTATGGGTCATGAAGAAAGCATTAACATACTAAACGATCAAGTGTTAAGCTAACGGAATGGGTCATGTCAATCAGATCATTCAACTAATGATGTGACCTTGTTAATCAAATAACAACTCCTTGTTCATGGTTAGGAAACATAACCATCTTTGATTAACAAGCTAGTCAAGTAGAGGCATACTAGTGACATACTGTTTGTCTATATATTCACACATGTATTATGTTTCCGGTTAATACAATTCTAGCATGAATAATAAACCTTTATCATGATATAAGGAAATAAATAATAACTTTATTATTGCCTCTAGGGCATATTTCCTTCATCTCCCACTTGCACTAGAGTCAATAATCTAGATTACAAAGTAATGATCCTAACACCCATGGAGTCTTGGTGTTGATCATGTTTTGCTCGTGGAAGAGGCTTAGTCAACGGGTCTGCAACATTCAGATCCGTATGTATTTTGCAAATCTCTATGTCTCCCACTTGGACTTGGTCCCGAATGGAATTGAAGCGTCTCTTGATATGCTTGGTCCTCTTATGAAATCTGGATTCCTTTGCCAAGGCAATTGCACCAGTATTGTCACAGAAGATCTTCATTGGTCCCGATGCACTAGGTATGACACCTAGATCGGAAATGAACTCTTTCATCCGCACTCCTTCATTCGCCGCTTCCGAAGCAGCTATGTACTCCGCTTCACATGTAGATCCCGCCACGACGCTTTGTTTAGAACTGCACCAACCGACAGCTCCACCGCTTAATAAAAACACGATCCGGTTTTGCGATTTAGAATCGTCCGGATCGGTGTCAAAGCTTGCATCGACGTAACCATTTACGACTAGCTCTTTGTCACCTCCATATATGAGAAACATATCCTTAGTCCTTTTCGTATTTCAGATGTTCTTGACCGCTGTCCAGTTGATCCATTCCTGGATTACTTTGGTACCTTCCGCCAAGCTTACACTAAGCATACGTCAGTCCGTACACATTGCATACATGATAGAGCCTATGGTCAAGCATAGGAACATCTTTCATTTTCTCTCTATCTTCTGCCGTGGTCGGGCATTGAGTCTGACTCAATCTTACACCTTGCAACACAGTAAAAACCTTTCTTTGCACGATCCATTTTGAACTTTTTCAAAACTTTATCAAGGTATGTGCTTTGTGAAAGTCCAATTAAGCGTCTTGATCTATCTCTATAGATCTTGATGCCCAATATGTAAGCAGCTTCACCGAGGTCTTTCATTGAAAAACTTTTATTTAAGTATCCTTTTATGCTATCCAGAAATTCTATATCATTTCCAATCAATAATATATCGTCCACATATAATATCGTAAATGCTACGTAGCTCCCACTCACTTTCTTGTAAATACAAGGCTTCTCCAAAAGTCTCAGACAAACCCATATGCTTTGATCACACTATCAAAGCGTTTATTCCAACTCCGAGAGGCTTGCACTGCACCATAAATTGATCATTGGAGCTTGCACACTTTGTTAGCACCTTTTGGATCGACAAAACCTTCTCGTTGCATCATATACAACTCTTCTTCTAGAAATCCATTCAAGAATGCAGTTTTTACATCCATTTGCCAAATTTCATAATCATAAAATGCGGCAATTGCTAACATGATTCGGACAGACTTAAGCATCGCTTCTGGTGAGAAAGTCTCATCGTAGTCAACCCCTTGAACTTGTCGAAAACCTTTCGCAACAAGTCGAGCTTTGTTGACAGTTTTATTACCTTCGGCGT